>JASTWQ010000085.1:0-730108 GCA_035220615.1 Leptothorax acervorum
CATATATACCGCACAGCTACCGTTTTATACGCGAGTTGAAGATTTGCCATAATTAAGCATAATTTTTTTGCGAGCTCTCGATAGATCTGCTTTCAGATCTCCCGAAATTGCTGACTTCGTTGGGTATCCGACATACATGTTGACGAAGGCAATGTCTTTACTAGAGAGCAAGATATTATTTCTTATTTTCTTCCTTAACAAACGACGTATAATAATTACTAAAAAACTGCATATTTTTTATCGTTATAATCATAACGTCCTAATATAACCTACTTGCAATTGCTGTCGTGTGACAAGATAAAGGCATTTTTTGAAAGTCTCTTTCTCGACTGAACTGAAGAATTTCCTGGATTCATGTTATGTATGATGGCATTAATTAACGGATTTGACAACATTTACATGAATTTTCTTACGTCGCCAAAAAGTAGTTATTCGTCCGAAGTTGTGTTTACAATATGCGACGTAAGAAAAGTCGATTCAAATAGAGTCGATAGATTTGTTCGTGTTGCTTGAAATCCCTCAAAATTTTTGCACTTAAAACGAGATAAATATACATTAGACGTTTGAAGACAGAGAAAACGAATATTCTATGTGACAACAACACAAAGAGACCTAATATAAGAAAAGTGGCGATAAGAGCAGAAAGAATTTTTAATTCACATCTTTCTTTTTTAAGTTTAATATCAGTATCTACTTTTGGTACTGATTGAATAAAAATTATATGGTTTATATTAGTATACTTTTATTTAATTTATGCTTTAATATTTAATTTCTTTTTCCTATATCAATGTTTCTCTCGCAAATCAACTAAACATCCGTTACAGTGTTATTCATTTTTAATAACTTAAAACTTAAACTTTTGCACGCTATGTTTATCATTACGATTTATTATAAACGCACGTTTTATTTTAAACTAAATTTAATAAACAGACAATACAAATATACGGAAAGATCAGCTCTTTACTAAGCCGACTATGAATTTAGATATGAGATAATACTGTATTCTTAGATTATAAAGCGTACAGAGAACCTTCCGCTTTAAGCGTCCAATTTCCTCATCTTTAGTTCGCAGCCTTCCTCAAAGCCTTCCTCAGCTTTCGTCAAAACGGATTGCATCTTTCGCATTGTATCTTTTTAAAACTCATCTCTTCTAATTATATAAAAAGATCTTAATATTACATCTTGAAATACGCAGTAAAAATAAAAATAAGACATTTCAATATTGCAGACTATGATCCAAAAATCACAACACGCAAATAAATGTCAGATTTTCAAAGTTGCTTTCTCATTGAGTAGTGTCTCAAAAAATACACATTAGCAAATATTAGAAACACAAATTTCTACAGAATAATTCATTAATAAAGAACTAATTTCAAATGGCGCATAGGGGCGTGATACAGTCTCATAGATGAGTCATCGGGATCATAGCTTGTTCATCGCGCATTATGTTGCGTGCAGCAGTTGCTTTTGCAGAATTTTACGATTTCTAATATTTTCGAAATTTCTGCAAGTTCTCTTACAAATAGTGCTTTGTGTTATATATCCCTAATATAATATCAGATTTTTTATTTTGCTATCTTATATGTACATTAAAGATAAAAAGGGGGTGTTTCTTCCCGCAGCTTCTTCCCGATATTGTCCAGCACAGCTGTTGTAGAACTTATTCTTATCTAACGGATCTCATCCTTCTGAAATACTAACTCCATTTCAAGAAATCAAATCAATCAATACTTTTGATATTAAAACACTATTGACTATGATTATTTAAACAAAGATTCATCCTTCTTAAGCAAAGATCTGTTTCTCGATTGAGCTTGATTAACCTGAGTCTCTTACGAGTTCGTGTCTGTAATGCATAGCGAATGCACCTTTGATTCAACATACTACTATGTTGTAACTTTGCTTGCCGTGGTATTATAGTCAAACAAAATGGTCAGGAAGATAGAGAGAGAGAGTTCTTCTATCTTAACAATATCTACTTTAAAATGTTACATTGCGTTTTGCACGTAACAGTTACCGCATCGCGTCGGCGCATTGAGCCTCCATCGATCGCTTGGACACTGCTTGTTCTTGAGTCACGTGATCAAGACGGTAGTTATCGTCATCAAAGGAGCCGACGCCGACGTAACGGTTGCGTCGACAGCAGTTGTGCATTTGGTGCGGCGTTCCACCGGTTCGTGCATTTCGGTTCTGTTCGGTTCGCCTCGCCTCGCCTTACTTTGCCCTAGCCCTGCCACGCCTGCCGCTTCTCACTCTCTCGGCATATCGTGAAGCAACGTGCTTCTCTCGCCGACGTGGGTGAACACACGCCAATATTGTCGCGTGTGCCACCGCGTGGATGAAAATGCCGCGCAAGAGAGCATCCACGTTACATGAGACATCCGCTGAACGCAGAAACGCCACTAAAGTGAGTCCCGATCGGCTGTCCTTCGATTTGCGCGATCTTTGTGACTCGCTGCTCTCGAAAGCAGACACGACGGACCACGTGTTTCTTAAAAATTGAAGGAGTCTACGTGTTTAACCTCAAATGAGCAGTGGCCAGAATCTACCTATACATTTCTACAATGATGTACTTTGTCGGGCGATAGCTCTCCTACATCAATCTAATTTATGACTTTTCGTGTTTACCTATAGGCACATTATACCTAATCGAAGGGTTGGACATGGCTAAAAGCGATATTTATCATTCATGGTGTTACAAGACCTTCATCCTATTTTGGGATTTTTATATCAACGTTGGAATTGGAATTTTGGTGTATTAATATCTAACGTCGTGTAATGACGGGGCTAACAGTTTTTTCTTCAGCAATGCATGGAAATAAGTTTTACTAGAAAGTTAGCACTTCCTACTTCTGTGTCTACCGCATGTAAAAACCGATGGAGTTGTCCACTTTTTTAACTTCGGGTGGGACAAATTGGAACAAAGAGTTGAAGGTGACTTAATGGTGTGAAATTAATGTGTAAAATAAATTGCAATTTCTTCAATAATTGATTATCATAGATAATATGATTTACAAAAGTTACTTTTTCCACTTTGCTTTAAAATATCCATCATCGAAGAAGCCAATTGCAGTTTGAATCACCATTGGAGATCCTCGATATCAAAGTCGTTATAAGTCAACTACATCAAACGAATGGTAATCACAGTAAAACATCAATTGGGAAAGATTTTCTAGAAATCTAGAAAACTACACTAACTTTGCACAATAGTATAGTGTGTAATATGTATAGTAGTCTATTTTTCTTGTTAAAGACTGCAATCTCAATATACCAAATATATAGAATAGACCACCATGCACTATCATAATTTACACAAATGGTAACAGTTATATATATTATATCAAAAAATTGTCAATAATAAAAAAAGTCAACTTTCAAAAACTGTACATTACTAGACATATAACTGGAAACCATTCATGTCTCTCAGCCGAGTTAATCAAAATCGAATAGAGATCTCTTAAGGTTTCCTTGTCAATAAAACAATTCCCACAGTAATTGCTACGTTTCTTTAATCATGTTACGTAATCAGAAAATTGTAGAGCTACAAAAAGTTGTTTTACCTTGATACCTGTTGGACATAATTGTAGCAATCGTATAAGATGTATTAACCGCAAATTCACTATCCTTTTCAGCTGCTATTTAAATGATTTTTTTTTTAAATAAATATATTAAATAAATTTATTGTTTATTAATTTCTTTGGCACTTATTATCGTTTTCCTATCAACGTTTTCTTTTTACTTTGTGCGTACAAAGTAATAAGTACGTTTATTTAATAAACTGATATAGGTCACATTTTGTTAATGTAGAAAACACGTTTCGTTTCTTAATTAAAAGCGAAATTATATTTAATGAATTACGTTGTTATGACGCACGTCATTTTTGTGTTTTCTTGGAATACAACTCTATTGGTCGAAATTGCATGACCTGCCTCGATTGTGTAATAAGGTCAACTATGAGATAATTAAGCTCAATATTGTGGGCGACAAAATTTCTTCGTTAAAACAATTAATAAGTTGAAGAAATATTAGCTCTTCATGATTGAGGTCTTCGGCTCGATCGGTTTGATCAATTGCGTAAAAGTACGTTATTATACACATATTTTACTAACCCATATATCATCGGAAAAATGATCCGTACGCTAAGAGACCATTGAAACTTGTAAGGTCAAGTAAAAACAAGCATTAAGCGTTATCATTTGCTTCGTTATAATACAACACGAACTATCGATCAAAGAACGGTCTCTATACGTTTCACCGCAGAATATACTTGGAAATGTTCCAAGAGTATTAAACAATTTATGATAAGTATGTGTAATGCACTTTGTATCGACAACTGTATATATACGTATTACGTACATACAGAATAAATAATAAAAATAAAAAATTCTTATGACTCACATGAAAGAACTTGATAATGAGAAAGGTATTTTTTCTTGAATTGAATATATCATTCCTGTCAATACATTTATTTCCGAATCAGTTTAAGAACTTTATCTATCAGGATGATGCACGAGTTGTTAGAGCTATTGTTAGTATGATACATTCAATTAATTTTATTATTGATGTAACTATGTAACGCATTCCTAAATTCTCGTGTCCATTTAACGTTCTTGTAAAATTCTTATATAAAATCATCACTTCAAAGTCATTCTTTTAAATGTGCAGCAATTATTTCTTAATTAATTATATCTCACTCCATCACGATAGGAATATGATAATCCGTAGTCAGCAATTACGTAATAATTACATCTTTATCGTATACTTCTTTATCACATTATATCGAAATTATCGGAAAAATAATCAAGTGCAATTAATACTTGTATAACAAGATAGCTAGAATAATTTTTTATTATAAAAATATCGTTTCTTCATAACAATTTTTTGGCTTTAGCTAATTATGTAAATATTGTTTTTATTTCCATTTTTTCAGTCAAACATAAGTATAATTCACTCCTCATCTTCTTCCTTATATAAGGAATGTATTTGATAAGTCATTCATTTTAAACTTGAGTTTAGTACATGACCGTCAATAACCAACTGCTAAAAAACTTCACACTCGCATGACGTATCACCTGGGATAGGAATAATACAATATTCCACATGTTCGTCTCGCACTACCTATACCAAGTACACGATCGAAAACCGGTGCAATGGTGGGGTCAATGAAGATAGTCAACGCCTCGTGGTCCGGTTGCCTTCAGTGTCGACACTTCGTTCGGTCTGCAATCATGTTGATTGTATCGCGATTTCTCCCGTTCGCTACACGTTTCGAGTCGCGTCTGTTAAATTTCGTAAAGTTGTAATCGCGCGTTCTTCTCTCTGTCCACTTTTAAAAGTTTTGAATTATCTTTGACGTAAGTGAGCATCTCGAGCAGATTTGAGAGCAATGTTGACGTGACAATTTTATATTTATCACAAGCACACTTATAATTTGTTATAATTTGCTGTTATCAGTGTGACGCATCGAGGTTATTCTGCACTCAACATGACTTTCGGAAAATGAATAAAATGCTAATGCGGATTTTCTCACTCGCCATTTGCTGACAAATCACATTAATCAAACCGTGTAAATTGTAATCACTACTATCTCAACCTCGAAATCGACATGACTCATTGATATTGAAGATAATGACGCATTGGATAGACTTTGAAAATAAAATTAATCGTATCGATTGATTGTCTACCATTGAATTTTTTTCGGCAAGAGACAGAAGATATAATAATAATTACAATATATTCTAAACATCGTATTAATAATATAAATCCTTCATTCAAAATCTAAAGTGTATCGTAATCAATTTTTAAATTTTATGAAACGTTTCCCCGCTTATATCTCGAGATTGTTCCATTTTTTTAGGAAACGTTTTTCATAATTTTCAAGAGGTTCTGTTGAACTAAACGGACGTAAAGCGATATATTCATAGTCGAATCTTATATTTAAGACCGTTTTAAATACAATCTTAAGATATTATGTGAATCAATCACAGAACCGTATTAGCATCTTAAGACATTATTTAAGACGATCTTGAAATAAAAACTATGAATTATGCGAACCGTAGACGGTTTCCAAACTTTTTAACATGCTTCTTTCAGTGCAGAAAAGGATTGTATAATCCATAGACACAGACATAGATATAGTATTTTCAATTTTAGGCATATTCATCATCATGTGTGGCTCTGAGTGTAACATAGTGTTACTATTCAGTGAATTATCCGATATTTTACATACTTGAAACATTAAATGCAAATAAGGTGACGTGAAAAATACCGTAACTGCACCTTAAGATCTAGTTTGAATATTTTCCATTAATACGATTACACAACCCGGTCTTTAGAGAATTTGCAACGTTAAAGCTACAACGAAACATAGAATGAATTTTACTGCACATATAGTGTCCTAAAATTATTCTATAGCTATAAATTTTTGCATTTTTTAAAATAACCATTTGCACGAATTTTTGTTGACAATAAGCTTATGCTTATATACTTTATTCCTTTTATCACTTTTATATTTCGTTACTCAAATAACATACTTGATATGATAAATTTAAAAAAAATATTATTCTGTGTGTATGTGTGTTGCAATATTTTTCTTCACTGCTGCTGTGTGTTCTATAAAATTAATCATGATATTGCATGATCATTGCATTGTCTCAAAAAAAAAAATAATTAATCTTGTATTTTTTAGATATTAATAAAAATAATATTTATGTATAGTTTTAATTTTAATGCACATTTGGTACACTATCCATTTTTAAAGATTATGTTTCATGTTGTTTTTAATTTGAAAATATCATTTCTATTATAACGTAAAATTATTTTTGCATGATCATCATTTTTACCTTCAATGTCAAGCTTCGTCCTTAATCAATTCCGCATGTGTGACGCATACTGATCGTCTCGACAATTTTTTGCGGAAGTATAATTGGTTCAGTTTATTATATGTATAAATCGCGAGAAAAAATAACTAAACATTTCATTTAAATATCACAAATATTAGGAGATTGATATAACCTGTGATTATACCTACTACTAACTATAATTCGTTGTACAAATTTAAAAATATGTTAAATGACGATATTTTAAGCGATTTTTTAAAGTCCAATCTAATTCGCCTCATCGAGAATAATAGCACCTTTCTTTGACCATTTTGATGAATACAAAACTTATTTTGCGGGGGAAAAAAATGTGATAATTTATTATGTGACATATATATAGTTAGAATTGTATTATATTGTAATTTAGAAATGGCTTAACTTAAATAAATGGTACAAAATTATTCATATATATATGCGTCTATTATTCCACAAAATACAAAGGCTTCATGTACATAACGAGTATATGCACGAAAAATCTTTAAACAATAGGAGTTATACTACTGCATATATTTCGTTAGTAAAATGCAGAACCACAATTTGCAACTCGTTTATTAATTGAAAGAAAGAAAAAGACTATCATAAAAATCTCTGTATGTCAAAAATAATTATTTTCTATAATGAAATTGATCTATTTCGTATTCTTAATGGAATGGCATGATATTTATAAATAAATTTTTGCGGAGGCTTCCACATAAAGAACTTCAAGAATGTCGATATGAGTTTCGTGTTGGAATTTCATTCTGTTCTCATAAATCATGACCTTGATGCAATAGTTCGAGTACCTTGCAAGTTTATCGACGCCATTTTATATTTGGCAAAGTAAAAATTACTCATATAAATTGAATGACACGTCACATAAAAAGTTAAAAAACTCACTTTTGCAAAGTGATGATTATTAAATTAGATTAATTTTCTCTATTTTGCAGAATCCAAGGTGATCCTAGTGTTTTTACGGTGTACAACTGCAGATTCGTTTTTGTACTCTGTTCGAATATCGAAAGCGCCACGCAAAAAATGGAAGAATCTCAAAGGTAAAAAACCCGTTTTAAATAAATATTCTTATTTTTGTTTATACACTCCCTGCAATTGCGTTATCGACCATTTGTGCGTATCCATTACGTGCATATTTTTTATTTTTATTATTTTAGATAAAAAAGTGTTTGATATCATCATGTATTTTAAGAAACTTGCTATAATTACTTTATAGCATTTATTTTCCTTATCAAAATCTACGATAAAAATAATTAATCGTTAAAAATTCTATTTATAGTCGTCTACAACATGACTGTTTCATATTACTGCGACATAGCATATCATACAGTAATTTTACCTTACAGATATGAGGAATCTGATATGTATAAGGGACATCCATCTTGCAGTTTACGAAAATTGGGAGGTAATATACTTGTTAATAGCATAACTTAAAACAGTTTTTTACTTTAAAAAAAAAGAAAGAAGAAAGGAACCAAAACCGGTAATCGCCAATAATGCGCTTCTAATGCAAGTCGATACGATCGGTACTGCCCGATTCTTGGTAATCAGGATTGAATTGATTTTCTTATTGCAGACATGGTTCCAGCACGTGTCGTGCTGTACATGCTTTCGTTTTCCGGATTCCTCGTGTCTTTCATGATGAGAACAGATATTAATATCGCAATGGTGGCCATGGCGAAGCTACCGTCAACGTCGAACAATGAAACCGCCGCGGTAACGTCTCACTGTTACACAATACCGAATGCGTCACACACAGAGAACACCACTGTAATCAGGCCGGAGGTACGCTTGGATATTACGATATTGCATAGTGTATAATTTGTTTTTTATCCATGCATCATTCATTTCATATATACGAACCTCAAAATAGTAATGATTTATTTCCTCGATGAAAAAAGAATCTTTCGACTTGCGTCAGAGGAATTATTTTTTTCTCTTTTCACAAAATCTTTTTTTACCAAGTTGCATTAAAATGCGAGCATATTATGCTGAATATTTGTTCAGTCGCAGTATCGAAATATTTCATTGTATAGTGACTGGCAAGATCACCAACTAATTTGAATACGATGAATACAGTATACATACTTTGACATTGTGTAACATAGATATAATGCAAATGTATTCCACGTGTCGTTAAGAGCAAAAAAAATTTCTTTAAGGAATACTTATGTTAGTATATATGTTATGGTCAAAGCCCGAAACGCGGGCATTCCTAGGATTGACTAGTCAATTCTGGGGAACGACCAAGCGTCTTGGTCAAAGCCCGAAATAAGTTTTGCATTTCGGCTTTTGACTAGTCAATCCTAGGAATAACTAATACAGCTGGTCAAAGTTAGAAACTAAGAAAAATCACTTCGGACTTTGACTAATCAATCCTAGGTGTGGCTTAATTCGGACTGTGTGACTGTTAAGAAATAAATCAAAATTTCTTTTACTAAATTAAGTTCTTATTGTTAACATAATGTAGTTTTTTATTTACTTTACTCTTGTACATAGTTTTTATCTCCTTAAGTTTACAAATGTAGCTTTGGTAAAATATTATATAAATGTTACGCCCAAACACCGAAATTGCTCAGTGAGCGAAAAAAATTATCCATAACGCGTTGTGGACGGTGCTGATCATCCAAATACCGAAATGAGATATTTTCCCGGTGTGTGGACGTTTTTATTATCCACAATGCGATATGTGCATTTGAGAAACGTCCACAACGCGTTCTGCATAACTTGATATGCTCACAAAGCGAATTTACTTGAGAATTTATAGGAATAATTTAAAATTAGAAATTATTTAATGCATATCGCTTGATTTTCGATGCTGAATATGTCGCAGCCACATGGTGTACACACACACACACACACACACACACACGCGGGGAGGTGCAAGGGGGGCCTTCGGTCCCCCATCCCGCACCCCCTCCGTTGGTAGGCAGGGTGGACCTCGCTTTACAACTTAGCATAGGTTAGTGATGCGTTTTATAAGTATGCGCTTTGTAAGTTGAAGCACATACAAAGCACATACTTGTAATTCGCGTCACTAACCTATGCTAATTAAGTTGTAAAGCGAGGTCCACCCTGCCTACCGGCGGTGGGGGTGCGGGAGGGGGGGCCGAAGGTCCCCCTTGCACCCCCTCCCCCCCCCCCCCGCGTGTGTGTGTGTGTGTACACCATGTGGCTGCGACATATTCATCATCGAAAATCAAATAATATGCATTAAATAATTTCTAATTTTAAATTATTCCTATAAATTCTCAAGTAAATTCGCTTTGTGAGCATATCAAGTTATCCAGAACGCGTATACGTAACGTAAACTATAGATTTTCAGTACTGGCATTATATCTTCAGATGGGAAGGCATTAATGACCGCGACGTACATATCTAACACTTAATACAAGTACTTTCTAAGATGTTATGTTTATATAATATTTTACCAAAGCTACATTTTTAAACTTAAGGAGAAAAAAGCTATGTACAAGAGTAAAGTAAATAAAAAGCTTATACATTATGTTAACAATAAGAACTTAATTTAGTAAAAAAAATCTTGATTCTATTTCTTAACAGTCACACAGTCCGAATTGAGCCACACCTAGGATTGACTAGTCAAAGTCCGAAGTGATTTTTCTTAGTTTCTAACTTTGACCAGCCGTATTAGTTATTCCTAGGATTGACTAGTCAAAAGCCGAAACGCAAAACTTATTTCGGGCTTTGACCAAGACGCTTGATCGTTCCCCAGAATTGACCAGTCAATCCTAGGAATGCCCGCGTTTCGGGCTTTGACCATAACATATATAAAAAGTTTAACTAATAACGAAGCAAAGTTCTGAGAAGAAATTCAACACAAAATCAGATAAATAATTGTAAAAGCTAATGATATTATTAATTTCATCACCTGTTCTGTAAGATAATAATTCAAGCGAATAAGATTAACTTTTAACGAAATACTGAAAATTTTATATATAATAATAATAAAAAGCAATCTCTCTCTCTCTCTCTCACACAGCAAACAACGGATATTTTTTTAGTAAATTAAAAGTAACGCTTATTATTTATTCTTTCACAAAAACTATGGATCTTTTTTCACTATCCTTTTTATGGCTATAATTTTTAAGAAAAAAATTAATAAGTAACAGGAAAAAGATTGAACCTAATAATATCTAAATAAATTTAACAATTTTTAATTTTTTTATATTTAACCATTTTTAACTCCAGTGGAAAGCTAATCTGCTTAATTCGAGCAAATTATAAGAGTTTTTATTCATGTATATACGCTGCACTACAATATCGTATCATTCTTATGAACAGGACGCTGGCGAATTCGAGTGGAGTCCAGCTATTCAATCGGCCATTCTCAGTTCTTTCTATTGGTGTTATATACTTTCGCAAATGCTCGGTGGTGTTCTTACTCAGTACTTCGGCACTAAAACCATATTCGGCGGGTCTCAAGTCGTCACTGCCGTTTGCAGTCTGCTTATGCCAACTGCCGCGGAGATTCATTATGGGGCCATGATAGCATTGCGTAGTATACAGGGCATTGCAAGTGTAAGTCATTAATCGTCGGATAAAATGGCAAAGTTTACTGTCATATTCAAACAAAATAGATATATAAAAAATATCGTAAAGATAGCTAAACAACATTTTAAATCTTTAGGACAAAACAATCTTTTAAATATCGTTTGAACTTTTTTACCCTTTGGGATAGCAAAAACAGAGTTATTGTGACTAATCTTAATTTTCTTTTTTTTTTTTTTTGGAGACAGGGACTCACGTGGCCCGCGATGTACGCCGTAATCGGGCACTGGATTCCACCAGTGGAACGCTCACGCTTCATGTCTTCCTTTCAAGGTATGTTATAAAATGCCGGCCGCTAACAGAGATTTTCGTGTGTTACAGTGAAACTTCGATACGTTCGATCCAAAATTAGGCGAAAACTATGCGCGTATCCTCATATTACAGTCGCAAGTATAACGCCGTAAAATAAAAGTCGCATATTCTTTTCGATTGTGTTCACGTGAATATACTAATGCACGCTTCTTTCAGAGTGGAATATGGAAGTTCGAATGAGAAACTACACATTATTCTTTTCAGTCAAAATTCCAGATCAAGATAATAATCTCTTGCTAAAATGAAAATAATTCTGTATTAATGTTGCGCATCGATCTGCGCGAAAATTGATCACTTGTTAATGATCCCGAATAGTTCATCTCCACAAGGTTGCATTCGCCGGACCGAGGGGTATACTCAACAGCAACCGCTCAACAGCATGAGAAAGGCCGAGTATACTTCCAGCTGGTAGAATCAGCCGGACTCGTCGAACATGTATATTGTTTATACTTGTCTCTCTTATATGTACAAATTCTATCTTTTGACTACATCCATTTGTCTGCAGTATAAATTAATAATAAATCTAATCATCTTTCTCACTCAAACTTTTCCAGATACGGACCACAAGTTTCGTTTTATGTATTCATTTTATTTACGATATGGCGCGTTTAATTTTTTCGGTTTACTTATTGATCTAAATTATTAGACCTAAGTTATCAGACTTTCTTTCTGCTAGCACAAAATGTGTCTTCTCGAATGCTGTTTATATCCTTAAATCCGCTTTAAACGATCTATAATTCATTTCAGATTTCAGGTGGATTTTTACGTTTATTTAATTAGGTATATATTTAAAACGTATAATTAGCAAGAAAATTGATTTCTATGAATTTAGTTTTCTTAATTCAAAGAAGTAGATTAGGTAGATTTGAGAAAATATTTTAAATTCAGAAAAATGTTTTCTCAAACCTACCTAATACTTCTTTGAATAAAGGAAACTAAATTCATGGAAATCCATTTTCTTACAAATAATAAATTTTTTTTCACTTTAGAGGCCCTCCACCACCCCCGCCTTTAATTAGCGGTCCTCTTTTCTTTGGAAGTGTGCTTTCTTTATTATTTATTATTTTTTCTTAACATAGAATGTACAATATATGTATAACAATGTATAACATTAAAATTTATTTTTATCACAATATACATATAATTTACAATTTACATATATGTGTATAATTCCTCAAATGTTTTTCGTATTTACACGATATAAAATTATAAATAAAATTTTATCTTAATTTTATCTGACACGAATTATAGATAGTCTAATGTAGTCTTTAGTGATTCATGCCTATATTAAACAAAGTTGGCCTTCATAAAAATAATACTTCATGATACTAGAAATATTAACTATAACACATAACTTTTACGTGAGTTTCATGTGTATATAACAGCAACAAAAGCGATACTAATGAGAAAGAAAAGATCTGTACCTTTTTCTTAACCTATACGCGTACACATAACTTCATTTCTTCAACACGATACATTTTTTGTGATACCGATCTCTGCGTACGAAGAGTGACACTTATTTTGCAGGTAGAACAAGTTTAAACTTTTATTATTTGCAGACATAGAAGTTTCATTGTCCCACTATTAACAGCTTCATCATGCCTCATCATCGTCCTTGCGCACTAAGTTTACTTGAATCGCTTTACAGGGTGAGATACGTACACCTCGACTGAAGAGCAATCATCACTACGCATGAGTCGTAACAAATCAAGACGAAGGCCATTCGACAAGCATCATGTTTCAGCTTCTTCCGGATCGTATGGTGAGATATTCCTAACATCTAGGTTGTCTATATTCAGGGTTCAGCATCGGCATCGGATTGACCTATCCGTTGTGTGCGTTCATCATCGCCCATTTCGGATGGAAGGCTGTATTCTACACGACTGGCACTGTCGGTCTCGTCTGGTGTATCTTTTGGTATATTTGCGCTTTCGACACTCCTGCCTCACATCCCCGAATATCTAAGCCAGAACTCCGTTACATTCAGGAATGTGTTAGAAACCAAGTTATCGGAGCGGACGAGGTAAAGTGATTTGTATCTAGTATCTGATTTAGTGAATAATGTCTTCTTTAAGAACAAACACTAACGTAGCTGTATTTTTTTTTCTTAAAGGATCTGCCCGTTCCTTGGAAATCTATACTCACGTCTTGTCCAGCATGGGCTATCGGTATTACAACTTTCGGAAGAATATGGGTACATTATGTCTTTATCATTCCCGGCCCGATGTATATGAAGACAGTGTTAGGATTCAGTATACAAGCAGTACGTATTCAAGGAAAATTCTTATTTGAATTTTTTCAATGTCATGATTAACAGAATAGTAAAATTATATATTTCTTTAGAACGGTATCCTGTCAGGTGCACCATTTATCTGTAGCTACTTAAGCTCGGTTGTGTTCTGCTACGTTGCGGATCTTCTAGTCACGCGGCAAATCATGACTTTAATTACTGTGCGGAAAATATTTACGGCACTTTGTAAGTCCAGCTGCTGTTTTCCTCAACTTAACTAATACTCGGAAAATAAAACGATTTTTTTCCTTATAGCTCAAGTGGTTCCCGGAATGCTTGTGATTTTAATTGGATACTTAGGCTGCGATATTATCTTAGTTTTAATCGTATGGTTCATAGCTGTTACTCTCATAACAGCCGGCTATGCAGGCGCAATGGCTAACATCGTTGACATCGCACCCAATTTCGCTGGTCAGTGCGCGCATTTTTGTAAATATATTTATTTTTTGAGAATACCAATATTTACAAATCAATATATTATTTCCAGGACCAGTGCTAGCGTTCGCGCAGACGATTCACATGACCGCAAGTTTCCTATCACCTATAGCAGCTGGTCTGCTCACGCAAGAAAGCGTAAGCATTATATTTTCTTTTTCTATTTTTCTCTATCATTAATTAAAAAGCCAAAATAACGTAATATTTCCAACAGCAATCTCTCGATTCGTGGAGAAGAGTATTTGCGCTTACTGCAGGTGTATCTTGCAGCACGTATATCGCCTATCAATTATTTGGTACAGCGGATATACAAGCATGGAACTATCCCGATAAAAAATATCCTCAATCTGTTCAAGAGGACTCTCGCCCGTTAAATGATTCGTCGCGGAAATAGAGCAAGTTTGTTCCGAGCCGAAAAAATCCGTCAAAACAAACGTAATTTACCTTTATTTCTTATTTTCCTGCTATCGTCATTCCTTACGTTAAAACTTAGGTCTCTTAACGCGCAAAACACAGTCGAGTATATATACGAATATATGAAAAATACCTATTTTCAATACCATTCTATTATTGTAAATAGATATGATTGTTAATATGGGAAAAATTATATATAGTAGTTATCAAGGTAGTATAATGTATCATAATGAAGAAGGATATTTTTATGAAATGATTGTCTCAGGTACATGATAACAGATAAAAGGTTTGAATCAGTTTTTGACACAGATTGTACGCAATATATAAAGATTGTATACACGAACTGTGCACAAATATTTGAAGAAAAATTAATAATAAGTAGAGTGTGTTTGTGAGATATCACGCAATCCTTGCGCAATTGAGTAAAAAATGCGCCGTTTTCTCGATAACATAATAATATTTCCAAACACTAAATGCGGACTACACGTAATTATTTTGCGTAATATATTGTTGCTTGAACTTAAATAAAATCCCCTTCATAATTTATTATTAGTAATCTCAAGAAAGTAACATATTTTTAATCACTCGAATAAAATGAATTCAATGTTCTCACGAACTTCTGCACTCTAAGCAATATACTATATATTTCTCAACTTTGCTTGTTTATATACACTCTTTATTCTAAAGTTATTGTATATAGTAATTTATTTTTGTAAAATAACTTAAGAACGATTACTTAACACTTTGAATGCCAAGCTGATTTCGGCAAATAACTTAATAAATCTAATATATTATTTTAATATTTTATTGCTTTTTAAATGTCTTAATAAAATTTATATTATTTCTTTAATGTCTTAAATATTTAGTAAAATTATTCTTATCGGATAAATAAGATCGTTACTTACAAATGAATGAAGGGCTCTTTGCGGAAATTTACGCGTCACCCCGATATGGATGGCATGGCACTTAAAGTGTGAATAATGATTCATAATATGTGGATTTCGTAATAGTATCAAACAGTTACTTATTTCTCTTTAATTATGTACGTACGCTTCAGAATGACAATTTTATATATATAATATTTTAAACATATACAAGCATATGTATATACATATATATATATATATATGCTGGTATATAATTAAAACATGTGTGTGAGAATAGTAGAGTACTTATCAAGTTTAGAGAGATATTTAAAATATATATATACTAAACTGTACTAAACATAGCTTTTATTTACACACAGTTCTCGAAATAGAGTATAATTTTAATTATCATGAATTAGAGAAAATTAAATAAAATCATAGAATTGGAGTAGGTATTTTTATTAGTTCCTACTTTTTATAATCAGTGCCTTGTGGTACATAGAGATTTTCAAGTTCATAAAATTTTAATAGAGCTCTCTTGATACGTCTAGTAATTAGATTTTACAAATTAGTGTAGATTTATACGTAACACCTGTCAAAAAAAATCTACGATTATAAATTAATACTATGAACTTGCCACTATATTGTGCTGAATGCGAACGAATATTTATTACGTAGCGTGATGAAAATCAAATTATGCGAGTAAAGTTTTAAGAGCCTAATTTCATATTTAGATCAAATATTGATAAATGTATTTATTTTGTAAACGTCATAAGAAACTGTTATGTTGCCGGTCACATTTTATTCTTTTATAAATTTTTATATTTATGAAAATTTGCAATAATATTGCAATGATTCCGTTAGTAACATATATAAGAATACATGCACATGCACATGTTTCTAATAAATAATATGAGAATATCGTTAATTTAATATCCGATTTGTTTGTCTAATTTTATCTCGTTATTCGTAAAATATTTTATAAGTCGGTAACTTATATATAAATATATTAGTACACAAGTAATTTTGTTAATACATAAGATTTATGCATTAATATGATAATATGCATTAATAATTGAACTTTACACATAGAAGAAAATGCACCTAGTTTTATTAATTTTTGAGACATGTAATGGAATAATTTTAAAAACTTATTTTTTTACGTTATTTTACACTTGTTTCTTTTAATATAAAGTTTGTCAAATAAATATCCACTCTATTTCAGAGAAACTATAGTACGATAAATAAATAATTTTAGTAGAAAACATAAATAGAGAATTTATTCTTATACTTTCTTTAATACGTTTAGTTCTTTTATTATTTCACATGCCATATATACTCATATAAATGCAATATCTTCTTATATAAAATATATTTAAAAAACTGTGTTTATGGACGCATTTTCAACTAGTGTGTAATAAAATAACCAATAATAACACATATATTAATTTTTCGTTCCTATTGTTTTATCATTATTATTAGTATATAGTTCATAAATTTCATCATTTTTCTATAAAGCCAAGAACCAGGAGGGCCAAGAAATATATAATAGAGTAGCAATAGTATACTGTACATATTTTGTGTACTGTATACTAGTAATATAGTACTGTATTATGCGAAAAAAATGTTAAATACCAAGAGAATATGACAGACATTAAATAATGCAGATACGCGCGCGATTTAATTCAAAATATATGAGCATATACAATATATTACATATAGTTTTATTAACCGCAGTGTTCTTATTACGTGCTTAGATCCATATCCGTCTCTTTCCTTTTTATCTTTTCCGTCCCTTTCTTTTATTTTTAAAATTCTATAATTATAATACACATTACGTACAAATGTGTATATACGAATATGTATTGTATATACATTTAATTCTCTGTGAATGTTGAATTTGGATAGATATAAATTCCTCTAAAATTCATCATTTCATGATACTCAATATTCCGTATAGCTTAAATTATCAATGAAATAATACGAAGATTATTTTGTTAGAAAATGATTATAAATTCTATGTAAGCGATAAATAAAGAGAAAAAATTACTGTTAATCGCGAATGACAAATACAACAGATTTCTTATTCGAGAGTGAGTTACATAATTATTTTTACAGTTTCTTTTAACTACTGTAAGCTTTCTTGTATTAAATACTACATCAAAATGAATTGAACGTTTCTTATGTCTTGTAAATTCCAAAATTTACCATTATTACTAATTAATTAAAACTAGAATCACTAAATACTATTTATAGCTAATATCAATTCGCGGTCATGACGTGACATAAAAAACGAACAAACTAATAACGACATGACAAAAGTGTTCTAGTTATTCCACAAATAAGCTCATAAACAAAAAAAAATTTGATGAGTAAACATCCGAAGTTTAATATTAAATTGATAATAATGTTCAGCAAGAGAGAAAGAGAGAGAGAAATGATAAAATGAAAATAATATATTGATGAACTTTCCGTTCAATCAGTATTAATTTATGTTCTTAATTTTATTTATTTTAGAATTTTTTTTTATTAAAATAAGTATTTAGTTACTGTCAATATATATTATCAGAATTACTTCGGATTGTTTTTATACATACCTACCATAAAAAACTTAAAATAAAATCTTTATATTGTAAGAATATTATGTCAGTACCTATTATATAATTTTATTTTATTTTTTCCTCTCTTTCTTTATACTTTTATTTAAATAATAAACTCAAAGATTAAATTAATGTTAATATATTTTGTATTAAAATTGACTATTATTAACTTATATCTTCATGGTTCTGAAAATCCCCAGAAAATTTTGAAATGCTTGGCGGAAAAATTAAAAAGATAATTGATGGATTTATCAAATTTTAAAATAATTTCTCCTTTGCAAAAATTACTCTAACATTATACATATACATACATATATATATTTATAATCAGAGATAATCAGGTTAATAATCTGAGGTTTGCCAAGAAATAATGAACGCGGCGAATGATAATAACAAAAGTGTCAAATTATGCTCGACAAGCAGACTCGCGACTCGCGAGAGAGAAACTTTGCTTCGTTACTTCTCGTAACGTCTAAAGTTTTATATTAATTGTAACACAGTTGATAACGCTCGACAAGAGATGATGCGACATCGAAAACGGATAATAAACTTTCCTATCAAGATTTTCTGTCAGTGTGATCTTTTCTTGCTACATAATATATTTTTATATTAATGTCTGTAAACATCTTGTTTTGTATGCTCTTATACCAGAATTATTTATAATATATAATTTTTAATATTATATAATACATGTTAGAAGTTGTATTTCGATATATCGAGTATTTTAATATAATTGAACAATTATAAGATTTGTATAAAAAATTCTGTGTTCCGTAAAATGTTTATTCTATCTCAAATCATTCTACTTTGTTTCGAGTGTTACTGCAACGTTAAGTTATCGATAAATATGGATGGATAGGCAAGATTAAGAGAAAATGGGCGAATTAAATATGTATAAGAATAAGTACAATAAATTAAACAATAATCATTTTCATTACATCCCCGTTTCCTTTTTCATTTATTTAATATATATGTATATTATTTATATGTGATACACATTTCTCGGAAGATTATTTGAGCATCGCTTTCTTGCATCAATTTATAAAATATTTAACTCTCTCAATATATTTGGGTGAGAAATAGGAAAAAAGATAAAACGTATATAGAAAGCTGATTTAATAACTTTTTCCCTATCTAAATGATTGCTTATTAATATCGCACATAATTATACATATGCACCTAACTATTTCGTTCTAATCTTTATTTTTCACACATGAAATATGCATGCTTGCGCAATAAATCAGTAATCATAGGTTTCACCCAGACTTAAATATTTAATTTCATCTGTTCCAGCCTATCCATTTCAAGGCAACGGATCCATGTCACATTTATCTGTAATGCCTTTCTATTGTTAATTTAATATATCACGTGTATCTAACACAACTTAATTTCAAAAACAAAAGATCCGTTACCTCGGTGTAAAATGAAAAATGTCTCACTCACCGATACGATGCGCAGGAGCGGAGTCGTAAGTTGATCTGTAACACATATATAAGAATCCAAATTATAACAGCGCCCAGTATATTTAATTTAAACATTTTATTGCACATATCAAATTCTACATTTATCTTACAAACAGGTACTCGCGACGAGATTATATAATTTTTGAAAAATCTCTTTCTTTCGGGCTTTCGTAAGATTTTGTACATAAAATCCCCCTTCTCTTTAACCCTCGTTTAAGAAATTCGAACTAATTAACAGTTTGAATATATCGGAAAAGCTAGAGTAACAATAAATAATATACCTATAAATGATAAACGACACTCACCCTGAGGTTGTATTGCTTCGCTGTCGCCCGACGCGCCCCCCAGGAGTCCCAGGCCTCCTCCTCCTTTCAGAAGATTCCTCAGGTTGCACGATCGCACAGCACAGCACTCTGCACTCGCGAGAAAACTCAACTACGATCGCGCGCGAACTGATTGTCGAACGCGGCGAGGAATAAGGCGACTTTTACGCGCGATACTTTTCACGAATTTCACGGCACTTCAGACTCATTAGAATCCGATATCTCGCGGGCACGACAGTAGGTACGCGAGATGCAGGCTGATCGCTAATCGCAAGGAACGCGTTTGTCTCGTTTCTTAAACCCTTCCGAGAGTTCCGGGACGCATATGTGCCATCAAGTTTAAATTCGAGACTGAAGTTTTACATATTTACCGTTAAACTTGGTTTCTATGTATACCATTTAGTTTTTTAATGAATCTTTATTTTAGATTAATACCGTCTTGAAAAGCGTTCGCTGCGCGGTCTCGTCTTCAAGAATAAATGATGGAACGTCGCGCGTCGCCGTCCGCCGACTCGAGTCTCGCCACCCGAAACAGTGACCCGTATAATTAGCGCGGCGACCTTGCCGCGAACAAACAACTAAACATATTTGTCGCGTTGTAAGTAAGTACCTTCTGTGCTCTTTGCGTCTCGAACTGATTCCTAATGAACGTTGTGCTACAACGGCTCTCCTTTACTCGAGTTCGATACGGCGACTCCTGCATAATTACTTCACGCTCCACGATCCGGAAACGACGGCCGAATCTTGGCCGACGCAAACTTTAAAGCGCAAGAATTTCATATCTCAATCCGACCGTCTACAGAAATTTAAGAAATTAATTACGCGCGTCCGTAAAGAATTAATTGACTACAATGAAATAATAAATAATAATCTATGTAGGTAATGATTCTTCTATTTCGACTGAACAAACTACCCGAGATACTCGATCGTTTCGATACGCCTTTCGAGTTTTCAATCGTAAAAGAATAATATCAGTCGTAATTAAAAGTTGATTAGTTATCGTAAGAATAAGCGATCGCGTCTTGAGGCACAATGCGACGATATTTTACTTCTTCTTAAAATACAGGCAACTGGGCTCCTAAAATGCGAAAATTCACGGAGCGATTCGCGTTTCGACCCGCCTCGTCCAAGCTTCGGCGTACGAATGATAGCGCGGCGACCTTGCGTAAACAAAAACAGCGCGACGTAAACGGGCGACGTGTATGGAATATGGATACTATTACACAAAACACACACCTATTCAAAGCGTTATAAAATATATTACAACGTATAAGTACGTGAAATCAGGGGCGAGTTGCGTCTCACAATAGTCACAATCAGTCGACGCGAATTTCGAAGCGCGAAGGGTATCTCGCGTCTTAGAGGAAATTTAGGAAAATGATTATCGAGCGTTCATAAAAATCACGATAAAACAATAATCTATAAATTGTCTCCTACGAATTGATAAACTACACGAGATATTTGCTTCAATAAATAGTCGTCGTTTTAAATACGCTTACTCGAATTTCCAATTGTAAGATTTCCGTCGTTTCGTGTCCGTGATATTCGACGACACACTCACGAAATTGCAGATTAATCACGATCGCGAGCATTAATTAGCAGAATACGATAATCGCACAGCACGGCGCTTCCAAATTGTCGATTACATGCACACGCGACGTGCACTTCGCTACATCACGATAGAAAAATGACGCTAAGAATGTAGGATCGTATGAAGCCTATCATCAGCTCGCGCCAACCTCGGCGTCTCGCAAATTAGCGGAATTAATGAAGGAGTGTCGAGCTGATCAAGTTCCAGCCTCCGAGTGATAGCGGCACGAACGTCAAATTCATGCATTAGACGTAACGAGGAAATATCAAGGTATCAGATTGAGCGCGGCTAATTAAACTACTTCGCCACACGTCGCCCGTTTCGGAGCCGATCTGTCCCTTACTTGCGACGTTTCGTGAACGACAAATTCAAAATGGAAAGCACCTGACATCGTGCAGTGACGCGCGACACTGCGTGAGTCAATTTAACGGGCGCGATCGCCTGATCGCCGAATAAGTAACCTCAAAATTCTACGCGCGTAACGCGAGATATATTCGAGTCTGCGTGATTTACGTCTCGCGAAAAGATGGTTATTGCCCACGAACGTCGTCGCGAAACGGTGATTCAACGTTCCCATATAACTTTCGGTCGCTGCCTGCGAGCGACGAATTAAATATTAAATCGTGCGAAATGCCTCACCTCCGATACGCGTGCTGATCATTCGCCGTTTCAATTAGCCTTGAGAATTGCATATTCGTAGCGAACGATTGCGTATATGGTGTTTCAAGGGATGATAGCGATTAGCGATACACAGAGTGGCACGCGCCGACGCCGTTACCTGCCCGCTCGAGCCTCGCCAGTCGCCGCGCAAGTGGTAGTGGAACGTGGGACAGTAGCGCCAGTGCCCAGTAGCGGTAGCGTCGCGCGCCTCACCCCCCTTCCCCCGCGCGCCACCGCGTCATGAGTCGCGTGAAAACAAACAACAAGGCCGCGCGCCGACCGTTTTGTTTTGAAATCTTTACGAAATAAATTCACCGAAAATCTATTCCTTCGTATAATTTTTCCCTTTCCACCTAATTTCGATGAATGGATTGTATTATACACTCACATATCTCGTATCGCAAATTTCGCGCTTTGTTCTTTGTGAAACAAAGCTTTATTTGGATTAATTCTTTGCTCGATTAAAAGAATTTGAAGATGTAATGAATATATTATCGTTTAAATTTATATATATTTTTTAAATTACGCTTTTATCTTAATTCTATATATATATGTATTATGTATTTAATTTATTTGTAAAATAAATTAATTCCGATAAAACATTTTACGACGCGATATATAATCTTAAGATAGATATTTAAAAAGGAAAAGAAATACAATTTTATGTAGGAATGGAAAGGAAAGAAAAAGATCTTAAAATTAATTTATTATACTAAATTTATAGTGAATTTGGCATTAAGAAGATTAAAAAGCATATAAACGTGTACGTGCTTTATTTATTATATTATAATTCTTTTGCTCAAATTTATTTGAAATATTAATTCCGATGAAATAAAACAATATTGTACGACGCGATATAATTTTAAGATAGATATTTAAAAAGAAAAAAATATAATTTTTAATAGAAACGGAAAGAAAAGAAAAAAAACTTAAGATTATTATATTATTATAGAGTGAATTTGATACTGACAAGAATAAAAGGCATATCAACGCATGTGGCTTTTCTTAGGAGAGTATTATAACTGTCGCTCAAAGTTATCGGTATTAATCCAGTTATATAGACGTCATAAGGTACTTTTTTCAATTACAATTTAATCAAGGCTTCTCGAGAATAAACATGTAACGGTTGTTTATTACACACATACACCATTGTGTTAAGTGCTTATTAACGTCAGAAGGTACGTGCTGTCAGCCGATTTTGCTGTTGATATTAGATTAGATATCCGCAGAGTAAGATATCCACCGTGATTCAAATATCTGAATTATAACTTTAGCTGTAGAAGTTGACCGATGTGTAACAAGAAATATGTCTAATAGATACGTATACGAGGAAATAGAACTTATCATCTCAGTATATATCACATTTGAAACGCCCCCAGGTCATGTACGATTATATGTGCGAATTCAACCGGAGCATAATATTGACACTTGAACCTCGTACTTTGCGCATGCTGCGCGTTTAACGTGTGTTTAATTTGCCATTCCTCTCGGAAGATTTGGCCCAGATAGCATTTGCGATATCGAATCCACAAAAGCACTGACGTGAACGTACGAGATTCGCTGTATTTATCAAGATATCTTTGCTGACAACGTATCATATAAGAGGGCAAGTAACTTCTGAGCAGAGATAGTGTTGCGCCAGACAAGCGCGATATACGTGCGTGAAGAAAATCGAAGTGCAATCAAATAGAAATAATTATCACAATGAGGTAAGAGGAATATTTATTGAAACATTCAAAAATAAAATAGAGATTTAACTTTAAAAACTAACTCGTGATAGACTTCATTCGTTTAAAAGCGGTATTCATAGTCGAATTTTATATTTAAAACCATCTTAAGTACAATCTTAAGATGTTATAAACCAATCACAAGAGCTAAGACATTAGGTACTTAAAACAATCATGTAATAAGAACAGACTATGAATACCGATCTAAAAGTTAGAAAACAAATTTTTGCTAATTGTGAGATAAATTATTTAAAAGATATATGTTAGATGTATATATATGAACCAACTTATTGCTTGTATTGATTCAAAAATGTTTATTCTATCGTGACTTAGCAATCTGTATTCTATTTATATTAGTTCTTTGCGCTCCAATATTGTAATAAACTTTCGTACAGTTTTCCAAACAGTACATAACTATATTTTCGGAATCTTTATATAAATTTCACCGGAAAATATAAATTAGTCGTTATGTATTAAACCCGCTAATTAAATTAAATTTAGGACGAAATATTTAATTTCGCTCGTTTATGAGCAATAATTAGGAATAAGAAGAATTAACGCATTTTAGTCTCTTACGTCTCGAAATCTCTGCTAGAAATTTAAAATAAATAAACTAAATTCGATATGTTTAGATTGTGGATATTGTTGACTGCGCTCTTATTAGTTGCGATACTTGTGGCGGAAACTTCTGCAAAAAAATCGAGCAAAGATGTGGAATCAGGAGAGGGTGGTCGAAAAGAAAAGAAGGTCGATGTAGAATACCGTACAAAGTAAGTAATTAATGAACTTGATGAACAAAATAATTTGCTAAAAGAATATTTATTCAAATTCTCGTGATACACATACAGCACTTATTTTATTTAATCTCTTCAGCAAAAACTATCGCTCCTAGAGAAAGTTTACAAGTGCACGGATTTGAGTTTAAATAAATGAATAAAATAGTCGATATTTTTAAAATAGCTACATACTTATTTATTAATCAATATACATATATTATTTATTTTAAATTTGTAACTTTTAAATGTAGACTTCTATATTAATTAAAGTACTTTTTATAGGGATAAGCAGTCAAAGAAAAAAAACAAATACGTGAAAGAGCAGAATAAGAGAAAGAGTAGCTCATCAGAACAGAACGTCGAAGATTCTGTCGAAAACAATTCAGAAGTGAAAAATTCTCACAAGTCAGAACAGAAATCGAAAAACAAGCGGAGCAAACGTGAAAATGTTGAAGTGACAAATGAAGAGGGAAATATAAATACCGAAAAAAAATCGAAAGATAATATAAAGTCAGAAAATAAGAAAGATAAAAATGCTAAAAGACAATCAAAAGAATCTGAAGAACTTGTTGAAGCTTCTCAAAATTCCGAGACTCGCCAAAAGTCAAAGAAAAGCTCGAAAGAAGAGAAAAATAAGAAGAAATCAAAAAATATTGACGAAGTAGAAAATGTAGAGAAAAATGCAAATGCTGATGATGTTCAAAGCAAGAAGAAGACAAAGCGCTCCAAATCGGAAAATTCTGAGAAGGTTGTCGACAAAAATGAAAAGAAACCTAAATACGACAAGAAAAAGAAGAAGAACGAAGTATCCAAGAAGACAGAGTCCAAAGGAATCGAGGAAGAAGCCGATGTAACATCTAATTCGGAATCAGATTCCGAGAAAGAAGAAACTGTGGACAAGACAAAGAACGATAAACAGAAATCTCAGGAAGCGTCAAAGAAAAGCAAAAAAAGTAAGAAGAAGCGTGAAGTAGTGCAAGAAGAAGAGAAAGCCGAGGAAAAGCAACAAAAAACAAATACTATCAAAGAGGAAGAAGACGTAAGTGAAATTGAAACAAATGAGATCGAATCTGAAGAAAATTGCTCAACTCAAGTAAATGATGAAGAGTGTGCGGCGTCGGAATAATAACGTTCAATATATTAATGATAAAATAGTGTGATGAAAAGCGATTAGAGATATATTTACGTTAATACATAATCACGAAGGTTTTAAACGATGCGCCCTATATTAGGCAAATTTATTTATTTCATCTATCTATAGTAAATAAGTAAATTATACATATAAATTTTAGGATGTCTGCCACTAAATTATATATTTAAAAACTTTAGTTTTTGCAGTCTTGATGTCTCCTTTACCAATTATCCATTATGTCGATGGGATGCACTGAAAACATTATTTCATAATTATTACCTTTTACACCTGCGCGCAATTTGTGGTTTATGAAAGAACTTAAATATCTCATTAAACATTCCATTTAAACATCCTATTATGTAAAGACGAATGTTTATACACTTACCAGTCGATTGTGCCATGAATACAACAACCCATCCTGATCCAATATTGTTCACTGTCGAAGTATATTTAACAAGAACTCGATTGGTATCAGCCTCGAGTCTCGCTGGGTCATCCTATGTAAAAATATCCTTAATTAAATATCTTTCATTATATATTATGTAATTAAATATCTACATAAAAATATGTTTAATTATATATTTTATGGAAATGAGATTTTAAGAAATATTTGAAATATAATTGAAAGCAAAATTAAAAATGTATATAGTTTTGCAGAACAGATTCTTGCCAAGAAAATTCTTTAGATAAATTAGTTCTCCTAGTTGCAGAATCTACCGATAGTTTTCGAAAATATGTCATTTTACCACACAACTTACCCCGCCGCAATAAGTGCTGTGTAAAATTTCTCCGCTAGGGACAACGTCATAAATTTTGAGATTATTGGTGCCGCAGTTCTTCTTTGTGCCGATGTCGAAGACGAGAAACTGGAGAATGATCTTAAAACCTGTCGGTACGCTTACGTCCCAAGTGCACTCAGTATTATTGCGATATGTATTGGGATACAATGGCGAGGTGAATCTGCCTCCGTAATTGAATATACGACCACCGCAACCTCGACCTGAATAATTTTGATTTTGAGATATTTTGCAAAACGACGGTCGATTCGCGCGTACATTTCGTTTGTGATATAACTCGCGCGGTGTTTGAAGCGATGCCGCGAGATCGCAATCGGCTTTTCGCGTGCGGTTTCCCGCGAAAATAAACCGCAGCATTTCACGTGGCGCGTATCTCGAGGCGCCGCAACGTGTCGTAAATCATCGCCCGCGCGTTACAATTTCTCCACATCTCCGCATCTGGTGGCTTGCATTAATCGAATGTAACGAGAGGGGGGGGATTTGTGCATGCTCTGCTACGAACGCGTCCTACCTGCGTCCGTGGTCGTGTAAATGATGTCATAACTTTGATAAGAGCTGGCGCTCTCGGTCCAGGAGTGCAAAGTGAGTTTGTTGCCGGTACTGAAAATCGGGCTTGGCATCATCGTGCTGCACAGTGTCGCTATAAGCGGTCCACTTGAGTCACCCTCATGTACCTGTAAGACGCATAAATCTATTTAGCAATTTAGACTTACAACGCGTATCAAAACGCGTTTTACACTTTTACGTCACGCAGGTTTTCGAAAGTAAATTGAATAATTTTTGTGTTTTCTCAAATGTGATTTCTCCTTAGTATAAAGGGAGATAACGTACTTGCAACGCGTTGCGCGTGCACTGTTCTGCATCATAAATGCTGAAATGATTGAAGTACAAAGAAATGGTATGGTTTGCCGGAACGGTGATCGTGATCCAGCAGCTTGTAAATCCGTTATGGAAAATTCGTCCCTGCTCGCTCGTGTAATTTCGATCGCAACTCGCTGTGCTGTATTCCAGCTTGAAGCCTCTGTGATCATTCGACAACGATCTAAATGTAATTTTGACTTCGTTGCTGTAACTGCGAAAGAATATTTAATGTAAAATAATCCTACTAATTTAAGATATATAATATTGTAATGATTGAGTTAGGTTTAAATACCTATAATATTCGTGTGGTAATGCACTGCCGCAATATCTGTACGAGCCGAAAGGTAAACGACTACCCTAAAATATAAAATAAAATACCTTATAAATATAAATATACTAGATCAGTAATAAAACAAAACGTATTGATTCTGCAAAAATCTTACCATCTCGACGCTAATTGGATGGTTTCTCACACCACTGTAAATGAAGTTTGTTCCGAAGCCTTCATTTATGTATTTCTGGTTATTGGAAAGAGTATAATAGTTTAAATTTTTAATTATATGTAGAAAAATTTATTCTTGACGATTAAGAATATAATTATACATATATGTTAGATATATTTTTTTAAAAATAATATATGTATTATTAATATGGCATATAAGATAAGTACATTTAAATGTTTATTATCTATTTGTCTATCAAGTACTTACGTTTTGCTCAGAAATTTCTAAATACTCGTATACACACTTGTTAGAGTCCATTAAATCAAAATCTATAAATCGTATTCGCAGTCTATCACTATATTCACCGGTAAATTGCAAAGTCCAGCGACATAATGTTCCAGCTAATTGCGTATTTGGATAATTCGGCGAAGTAAGTACATGATTTGTATTGTTTACTACTCGAGTAGCTAAGCCACACAATGCTACAACAAAATCATATAAGAAAAGTTACTCGTTTTTAAAAAAAGGGACACTAATAAAGTAAAATGTAAATTAATATTCAAAAAATGTAGGAATTTTTATTTTTGCGTTTTTAAAAAAAGGGACGTTAATAAAGTAAAATGTAAATTAATATTCAAGAAATGTAGGAATTTTTATTTTTGTAATGTTTTAAAGTCATTGAAAGTATTTAACAAAGACTCTAATAAAGAAAGAATGAATTTGTAGATATTAAAATAAAATTTTTCATAAAAAAACATTATAGCCCGTATTTATACTCCGTATTCTTATTTCAAGGTCTTAAGATGCTAATACGGCTCTGTGATTGGATTATGACATCTTAGGATTGTACTTAAAAGACGGTCTTAAATATAATATAAGATTCGACTATAAATAACGGCCTATGCATTCAGGTATATTTAATTTTATATAATAGCGCAATGTTATTGTACTGATGAAGTAAATATAAAAATCTTACCATCAATAGTCTCCAAAGTGCCCGTTACACCAGCACCTTGAGAAGTGCCGTCAGTATATAATCTAATCCACAATTTGTTTGAGGTAGTTACTATAGGATTAGGCACTGAATTCCCGCAAAATTGATCAATAAGTTCGGCATAAGGTCCACCACCATCTCGAACCTACATATAATGAAACGCATGATATTATATTTAACATAAATATATCATAATTTTATTTAACTGATGCTTATATCTTCCGCATCTTTTTCTTTCTTGCGATACTATATATTGCGTGTTAGAGTACGATACAATCTTGTTATCAGCATTTCTAAAAATACTTAATCAAATATAGCAAACTTACCTCAAGATAATCACCGCTACATTTATCACGTCGAGTGATATTTGTATTAATTGAGTTTCTGATATCTATGTTATTAATTGTAAACGATATACTTTTGTCCGGCGATGTAACCACAGTCCAATGGCATTCTTCAAATGGTTGATAAGTTGCTGCCTGTTGAGTTCTGAATGATTTAGATTGAATCGAAGTTAAATTGACTAATCCTCCGCAACCATCGGCTGGACTTGTCGTGAATAACACCTAAAATGGCTTGTTTTTATTATTTTATTAATAAATTTTTAATTTGATTAAAAATATGTCAATAAAGTGAATAAAAAATAGAAGAGACAATAGATAATTATTATACAAAAAAGTGCCGTATCTATTACTATATAATATTAAATAACAGGTGTAAATAACAGATCAAATAATGCCATAAAATGATATTTGTTAGTACAACAGACTTTATACCTTGGCTGTAAAACCTTCAAAGTGCCTCGAACTGTCGGCATTAAAATTAACGACCATAGAACTGGACTCTGATTTAAATGTTGGTAAATTACCAGTCAAGTTTCCACAAACCAGAGCAATTCGTTTGTTCGGTTCAACGAACTCACCCTCGTAAACGGCGATGTTGTCGAAATAACAACTACAAATTGATAATAAAACAATTTGTTAATAAAATTTTTAATAAAAACCACCCGCTTGACATGGATTTCTCAAAAGCTCACTTGGTGGAGAACTCTAAAATGAGTTTTTCGAAGCGCACAAGTACACTCTTTCCTTGCGGCGCTTTAATGATCCAAGTGCAATTCATACGTCCAAAGTATTCTTCTCCATGCATCAAAGGCTTAAGTTCGCTGGGTCGTGTGATTATACCACCGCATCCTGTTAGTTACAATGGTTTTATTATATTTTCTTCCTTTTTTTCCGTAATTATCTCATTGCCTTTCTCAAAGTATCAAATGTTATATTTTTAGCAAAATTAATTACTCTAACAATTATATATAGGGCTAATTACTCTAACAATTATATATTATTGTTTATAAAATAATGTTCGTAATTGTCACCAATATGCGAGAGATTTTCAAGAGACTTACTATTGAGGAAATATTTAAGCTGGAAGCCGCTTCGCTGCACATATTTATCTGTCGCGAAGATAATTCCTATCCGTGATAAGGATCTCAAAAGTGGTGGCTTGTTGTTGCCACAATAACTTTCCACATCTTCTGTCATATACATATTTTCCGATATGATAGTCACATTGTCAAAACGACAATCTCCTCCGCGACCTGTTGAAATTAATTCCTTTTGACTTCGTAATTTTTATTGTTTCTTTACTTTAGAGACAATAAGATTTATCTACCTCGCAAATATTATCGTAGTTTCATATAAAATTTGGTATTAGGCACATTCACGCTTATATATAATATACTGAGGATATTCCCCGTCAGGGAATTTGAAGAGATAGTAGTGATTGTTGACATTGACACTTACCGCGCTCGAGCTGGAAGTCAGTGAACTCGGCGACAATATCATCATTCGGCGCGACGATGGTATAATTACAGAGAACGTTGGCTGGGTAGAAGTTTGGATACGACGGCGATTGGATGATGTTAACTTTCTCGGTCGCCTGAAATACACCTCCGCAATTCTCGCTCCAGACGGCATGGAAACCGTCCGATTGCACTGCCTCGTTCGAATGGAAAATCACCTTCATGCGGTTCGACGTAGAATTAAAAGGCGTAGGTGAATTTCTGCCGCAAACTTTTCCGAGACTCTTCCATTCGCCATTGTCATAATTTCCTTCTTCTCTGACCCAATCAAATACCTGTATAGTGCGTTCTTTATTACCATCTGTTTAATTTATAACGTTCTTCGCGTTTCTTCATGTCGTTGCGAGAATGTTATTGATAACAGCGAATGCAATAAATCGCAAAACAGCCGAGAGAATTAGAGTAATGTTAATAAATGCTTAATGCTTATTATATAATAATAATCAGACCTGCACATAATCCTTCTCGCAATTAGGACTAGTTTCCAGGTTAAACCGATCGACGAAGGTTAAACCTATATGATAGCCATTGTCACCTATTATTTCCCAAGTACACTCGCCATTATTTGGATATTGATTAGGAAATCTGAAATTGTGCGGAAGTGTTATTAAATAACCTTTCATTAAAGACTGTGACAATCTCTGTTATCACAATCTTTGTTATCTTAAGAAAATAGTAATTACCCCGGAGATGCAATTTCGCGGCTGCGACCGTGTAAGGATCCACCGCAGCCTGCGGCGGCGATTATTACATCAAATTCGAAACTGCTTGATGGCTCAGACGCAAAATATTCTATCCATAGCTGATTCGATATACTGTTAATGTTATATTTTTGAAGTTGACTTGTGGCATGGATGCAGTGCTTTGCGATCTGCGGTGCCGTTGGTCCGCCATTCCTGATTATAAACGATAGATGTAGATTAAATCAAAGATTATTTGATAGATAATATAAAATAACTTACTTGATAATGAGATAATTCCTGTCACAGTTACTTTCAAGTTCAAGTTTAGTGAAAGAGAGCTTGATCGTTTCTTCTTCAGGATAATCTACATGCCAAACGCAGTTTATTGGATAAGAAATGTTTGTAGGTGATTTGATGGTGTGCCTTGGTCCTCGTAATATACCGCCACAAGGTTGCCATTGATATTGTAAATTGAAATCCATATGTCTTCCATAAGTACCATTCATTATCTAAAAGTTAAAATACTAAAATTATTTTGTTTTACACTTAATATTAGATGCAAATAATTTTAATTTACGTTCACGTAGAAAATCTTGAAACTATTATATGTATAAACGACAAGATAAATATTAAAGATACACTACCGTTATTTCGTTGAGTAATCTCGGGCTTCTCAAATATCTCGGTTCTGTTATATTTCCACATAACATTCCAATATCTACGCAATATTTAACATTAATATTTTTATTCATGATATGATATTATTTGATTTTTATGCATTGTTTCTAATAATTGCTATCAATGAACAAAAATGAAAAATTACATTAGTGTTTTTTATTTTACCATGAACTTCAATGTATTGAGGATAGATGCAACTTCTTCTAATGATATTGCCTCGCTCAGGTCCACCCAAAAGACCGGTGAGTTTTATTGTCATTGTCAAGCGACTGTCCCCGACAGGAGAGATCATATTTTCGGGTGGTCTCAATTTGTAGTGGCAAACATATGAAGATTGATTAAAAGGCAGACGTGTAGGACCTGTTATATTGCCTTCTACTTCTCTCAGATTTCCACCACAAGCTATGAATCGACAGAAATTAGTAGATGGTTGAAATGTTTTTTACATTTTGTGCATATGTCTAGTCATATACAAGTTGAATATAATTTAAAATTTTATTTTTATTTAAATGTACTGTTGTAAAATACATATATGATGGATACATTATTATCCGCGATAGTAGCTTTCGAAACTTACGAGCCGGAGCCTGAGCCGTGTACCGAAGTTTGAAACCTCGATGTCCGGCAGAGGACCAATAGCCAATAATCATAGTATTACTGGAACTCCTTATCTCCTCTATTATACTAGCGCCTTGTCCTAAGACTTTAATTTTCGATTTAAAACGGAAATCGTTATAGAACTGCAAAGATGAAGAATCTTAGCTTGTGTTCTTTTGCCAAAATAATATTTTTTATATCTCATTAAAGTTATATTACTCACCGAAAGTGCATATCCCACGTGAGTAGGTCCAGGCTCGTTAATAATGTCTATATCCAAAATATTCACCACAACTTGATAACCCACCGGTAACTCGATTCGCCAATCGCAATATCTATAATATTTTAATATTTAGATGAAGATTATGTAAATAGCGCTTTAATTTTAAATTTATAAAAGATGTATATACTAATGCACACTCACTTAAATAATTAGTCATATTTATAATTTCATTATTTATCAAAATAATTGAATAAATTTGTATTAAATATAATATTAGATATTATTATTTCTTTATTTAACACACATAAACATTCAACAAATAAAATATTCTAATTGCTTAATGATAGAAGTTTTGTTTTCTTTAACAAAAATTTACCTCGCTCTTGTGCGTGGATTAGGATATCCGGGTGATTTAATTATTCCACTTAGTGCGGTTAATGAACCACCACACGCTACAAGCAAATAATATATAATGTAGAATACTTTTATAAAAAATTTTAAATTGTACAAATAACATATAAAATAAAATTTATAATGTGCAATAAAACATATATTTAAATACGGTTTGTTTTACTAACTTTCTTGGCTAGCGGTGAAGTTTAGACTGAATCCTTTGTAACTCACATAATCTCTGTTATCGCTCTCGAAGTACACAACCGCTTTGTTTGTCGATGTCTCGATTACATCCGGTTTTTGAAGACCGCAATATGTACCAATTATTGAAACTATTAAAAAATGTTTTCATTCATTTCATTATGAACTACTTTATGATAATGGAAGCGCTTAAATCCAAATTTATGTAATCAGCCGTTACCAATACTCACTAGTGTCATTTTCTATAAGTTTTTCTCCAATGTTAACGTGATCGGTCGAAAGACATCGACGAAAGCCAGGAAGCTGTATATCGCGAAATTGTAATTTCAAGGTATGATCTGTAGGCGCTACTATTAACCACGAGCAGCTTTGGTTTTTAGGATATGGATGTGGATAATTCGGAGATTCAATGACGCCTGTGGTAGTGCGCAAAATTCCGCCACAAATCTCTATACAAACATTATATATGTTATATAATTTTGTCACTTTTTTCTATTTTTAATATAAAGATGTTATATAGTAAATCTCTATATTGTTTAATTCAAAAGAGAATTTCTGTAGTTCTTATTAACTATGTCTTAATATTTTAATAAAATACAATTAAACTTATTAAATACATTTATTTAATGCTTACCTCCTGAAGTAATTACAGCTTTGAAACCATTCTTAGGTTCTGGTACATCTGTATAGAAATGGACATATATCATGTTGCCAGTAGTACTCATACTACTGGGTGCTACGTCTTTACAAAACTTTCCCATGAGTCGCGAGCCATCGGTTCCACCATCCCTTATTTCAACGTATTCTTTGTCGCAACTAAAAAGGTATTGTTACGGTAGAAACATTATCTTCAGTAAATCAAAGTATTAAAAATATTTCCTAGAAATTTGCTTCATTTTTTCTACAATAATCATATCTCACTTCTCGGAATAACTCAAATCAAATCTATCCATGAAATGGATAGTGAGCCTTTCACCAGCTGGAGCAGTAGCTTTCCAAATACATTCGGCATAAGTTGGAGGGATATTTGGATAATTGGGCGATGTTATCTCCCATTTCTTCTGCTTGCTCGTCAAGATAAACTCGCCACCACAGTTCATGCCTACTTCTCTAAAATATGGAAAGATTTGAGATTAATCAAAAATTAAAATAAACCTCTTGGTAAAGTAATGTTTCATTAAACGTGAAAAGTATAGTATATAAATATTAATTACATATATACACATTAGAATTACATATATTTATCAATTTAAAAAATTACATTATGCAAAAATCACCTGTAATTGAGTTTAAAGCGAAAACGATGGCCGCTGCCAGTAGCTTTAATATAAAAACGATTTCCGGTGGTTTGTAGTTCCGCTGGTGTTACTTCACCACAATACTTCCCATCGCCTAACAGAGGCGAGAGCATTCCGTCTCCATTTTTTAACTGAAATTATATATATGTAAATTATTTTCTTAAATATTAAATTCTTTTTCTCTCTCTTTCTTTCTCTTAGATATTTCTTTTTTTTTATAATTATATTGATTTTAAAGTTTAATAATATATCATAATATTATACTAACCAGCAAGTAATTGTCGCCGCATGTATGATCGGGCATTTCTGGTATCGACATTTCGGTAATCTGAATTTTGATAGTTCTGCCGAGTTTCACTGTCACGGACCACTCACATGTGAAATGCCATGTGCGAATCGCTTTTACAGCAGAAGAATTATCATATTCAATTACGCCGTTGGGCTCGGTTAACTGACCTCCGCAATCTATAAACATTAATAAGAATGTTTACGGACATTTTTATCAAAATTTAATTTTATTAATAGACAAATAAGGCATCTACAACCTCGATATACATATGCGTTGAAGCCGGTTTTATTATCGTACGAATCCGTATCGAATTTCACCGTCATCACATTGGTTCCGCTGATTAAAGACATACTGGAGTTTGCTAAACATAATTTACTTTCCAGGTGAGCATCGGTTGTCGATGTCAATGCGTTTCCCGAATAAACGGAAACCGAATCCGCTACACAATCATTAGTTTCTTCTAAATCCATGGTGATTATTCTCAATACCAAATGTGTTCCGGGTGGCGATGTGAAAATCCAATTGCAATGCAAATTGGCAGCATAGCCAGTCGGCCAACCAGGAGAACTAAAGGAATACGTGTTGTTGCGGTCACCTATTAAAGCTATTTCTTTGTTGCACTCTGACACTATAGACAAATAAAATAAATTGAAATTATTATAATCGCATAATGTACAATACACATATATTGTATGTTGACGTGACTTGACTTACTTATGTATTTATTACATTCGATATATGTTGTCACACATTTATGTTATAGAGAAACATTGTTTAATTTAAAATAAAATATATTGACATAACGTGTTGAAACTAGCTCTTGTATTAACATAATTATTAAAAAATTCTTTATTTAAATATTTTTATTTGTAGTAACAACAACAAAGTATTAAGTATACATGATAGAAATTTACATTTGATTTCCTTGTTATCCTGTTCAGTGTCTTTTGGTATTTGAAGCCACGTGAGATCAAACCAATTTCCCTGTCTGACAAAATCCGTCGACATCGTGATGTAAACCACATTGCTGGATGACTCTACTGGATCTGGCAAAGCATAGCCGCACACTTCTAGTAGATTTACTGCTTCGTTATCATATCCATCATATATCTAATTAAAAATGGATAAAATTGCTTAATAGTTAAAATGATACATTAACGTTTTGACTTTGTTGATTAAAAAGATATTAGGCATTAAGATATTTAATAATATATATATATATAACAATATATATGTATATTGCTAAGAGATATATGTTAAATAAAATATATTTATGTTATTAAGTATATTATTATATTTATTTCTTAAAATGTGCTTGCTATTTATTTTGATACATCCCCAATAAAGATACTTACTTTGATATTGGAAAAACAATATGAGCCAATGTTTTCTATCTGCAAATCTGTGAATGTGATGCGTATGAGCGAATTCATTTCAACAGTGATGCGCCATGAGAACAAAGCAGTTCGCCTATACGGTAATGGATACAACGGCGAGGTAATGCGTCCTGTAAACCCTTCGAGTTCGTTCCCTCCGATGATATTATATTCAGCCTTAAAACCCTTGGCAGTTCCGGAACCATCGCTCTTAAACTTGATCCACAGTTTGTTGGAGGACGTAATTTCCGCGGCATCTTTGCCGCAAGAAACACTAATGAGCTTTCCGATTCCAGTATCCTCTCGTATCTCAAGATAATCTAGATCGCAGTTATCACTCGACTCGATATCGAATTCAGAGAAGACGAGAGTAATCTTGTTACCGGGAGATGTATTCAGTATCCAAACGCATTCTGCGTTCAGGGGATAACTATTCGGATAACTAGGCGAGGTGATTATTCCTTGTTCGGAAGTATAGTTTCCGCCGCAAGCTGAAGAATGAAATTAAAAACTTCCTTTAATGATCTTGTAATACGTTTTTTTGTGCACCTTTTATATATTTTAATCTAGTGCACCTGTATTCAGTACGGAGTACTGAGCAACGAAGTGACCTACGAATTCGTAGTGTATAGCTAAATGCAGCGTGAGCGAACTTCCGGTACTGGTAATCGGCGGTGGCGCAACATTGTTGCACCATTTTCCTAAAAGTGGTCCATCTGTGCTTTCACCCTCAAATACCTGGAGAGAGAGCCAAAAACAAGGACTTAACTCAGAAGACTCAAATCGGCTCGTAACATCAACTGGATCAATCTCCATATGCGTGAAAGTAATAGTTATATGGTCGACTGGAATAAAGAATAAAAGGGTAAAGCGATTGTTAAAAATTTAAAAACAAATGCAAATATATGAGACAAAACCTGGATCTTCAGCTGTCAATATCCATGTACAATTAGTGTCCCCATGTATGTCGGAATTGCCAGTCGGGGGTGTAAGGAAACCGTGATCCTTCACAATTATACGAGCACCGCAGGCTCTAGTGTATTGAGCTTTGAAACCTTTGGCTGAAATTATACTATCGCTCTCCATAACTACTAGCATTTGATTACTATTCGAGACATAGGTCGGTGGTAATTGATTGCTGCAATGTGTTCCCAATAACGGGTCATCTTTTGTTGGGCCATCAAAGATCTGCGAAAGTACAAAACAAGATTGTTAATATTTGTTATTAGAATTAATTGAAAAAGTACCTGATGGAGAATTATATAATATTTATATGTGTAATTTATTTAAAAAATTATAGCATACCTTAACGTAATCGTCACTGCAATTTCTACTGTTCTCAAGATCAAAGTCCAGGAACGTGAGATTCACGAGATGGTTGCTGTCGACTTCTAGCAGCCATTCGCAATTCTGAATGTGCGGATAATTCTGCGGATAATTAGCCGATTGAATGATGCCCGAGATTGTTGTAAATTTACCACCGCATCCAATAGGAACGCTCCTATAGCTGGCATTAAATCCTCGACTAGCGTACGATGAGTCCGAGTGAAATTTGACGAACATTTTGTTTCCGGGACTAGTGTATATCATTGGCTTCTCCGCGTAACAAAACTCGGCCAATTTTGGCGCATTCGCGTCGTCGCCCTCAAAAAGTTGGATTTTGTCGAAGTAACAGCCTTTGCGCTTTTCAGTGTTCACCTGAAAGACAAAAGTTTTTATTTTTACATAGCGCAGGTTCCTGTTACTATCGCTTTTGTATTAACTTTTGCATAATTTTTGCATATACTTCTTTAGATATACTCACGTCGTAAAATGTGAGCTCGACGCTGTGCGTATAATCCACTTCGATCAGCCATTCGCAGTCAACATTCATCGGGTAAGCTGACGGATATCCAGGCGACGTGAAACGATCATACGGTTTAATCAAATGCCCGCCGCAACCGTGCACCGTCCATTCGAGCCGGAAGCCATTGAAGGCAATAAAGGAGTCCGTAACAAACGTTACGAACACTTGATGTTGTGTTGAATTAATTTTCTTTGGGAGATCGATACTTCCACAGAGTAGGGTCAGGTTGTTATTGGGAGTATCATCGTCGCCTTCCATGATTTGGAGATAGTCATATGTGCACGGCCCTGTTGTTCCTTCGAGATCAAAGTGTGAGAAAGTCAAATTAATCGTGTTACCAATTGGAGCTTCGATGGTCCAACTGCAGTTTGTCGAGTGCTCATATTTATTAGGGAAATTCGGTGACTCTATCACACCGTAGTAGCCACGTAATTTGTTGTTACACTCTGCATCATAAAAATAACAATTAATAGTAAAATAATTCCATAATAAGTAATTAAAATAAAAATAAATAAATACTAATTCTCGTAAAACATAATCAAAAAAAAATTTTAATTTAAAAGAAAAAATAATATATGTATTATAATTAATAAGGAAATGATTTAAAAATATTTAAAAGCAAAGATCTCTACTGACCCACATATAACGCATTTTCTAAAATAATTTTAATTTATAATTTTTTAAGACAATATTGGTAAAAAATACTAAACAGTATTTTTAATTAATAACACGTATACCTACGCGTCTCGTATTTCATATGGAAACCACGGCCGGAATTACTGAAGTCGCTACGGAACCGAACGGTCATTTGATTGGATTTAGACTGAATAATCTTTGGATACGTGACACCGCAATAACGTCTTCCATTTGTGCGATGACTGATGCCTTCATATATTTCGATAAAGTCATACCGACATTTCTCGTGTTGCTCAAGATCGAGATCCACTATTACGAGTTGTACTAAACTACCCGCCGCCACAGCGATCTTCCAATAGCAATCCGCGTTCGCTGAATAAGGTTCAGGATAATTTGGAGACATAATATCCCCTGTAACTGCGGTCATTATACTACCACATCCTGTAAAGTTAAATATACACATAAATATAGGTAGAAGTTGAAAGAATAGATAATGGAACAGAATCTGGATTTTCTGTATATTTTTACCCTCCGTGGTGCTATCCCATCGTATTTCGAAACCTGGCATTGATCTCGAGAAATCCGAAACAAATCTAATATACATTTGATTGGTTTGACTCGGTATTTCAGTAGGTATGTCTGTGCCACAGAATTTGCCAATTAACGGCGAGGAATCATATCCACCGTTCCTGAAATATGAGAAATATAAAATAGCAAATTGAGAAAGTATCTTAATTATTACTATAAGATTAAATTCAAGTCCATTACCTAATTTCTAAATAATCGAATGTGCAAGATGTTTGTCTTTCCAATTCAAAGTGATCAACCGTGAGAATGATTCTATGTCTGTTCTGTGCTTCGATGATCCAAACGCAATCCTTCTTGTTTGGATAATAATCAGGATAATTTGGCGATCTAATAACGCCGTTTGACTTCGAATAATGACCACCACAGACCTTCGACATATCCATGAAAATATATGTAGCAACGAATCCATCGCTTGTAATACTCGAATCAGTGTGGAAGAGTATAGTTAGTGTACGATCCTGTGTCGTTAAGTCAGGTGGTTTATTGCTACCACAGTATCTAAAATATATAGTTATAATATGTTTTAAAAAAGCTTTTAAATAAAGAGAAATTAAGTTAAAATAATTACAATACATGTTATAGCAATAATATTATAATATTAATGGTTTTTTTTAAATAATTTGTATGCTTTAGCACTGGTATTATCTTCCTATTTAAACCGTTCAATATAAAAGAAATTAGTAACTTCAGCATACGTGGCTATTATGTTTTTGTCGGGCGAGGTGTAGTTTTCGTAAATGTTGACGTAATCGCTGACACAATTAGTATGGTATTCTAAATTAAATGACATCCAAGTGAGTTGTATTACATATCCTGGCGGTGCTTGAATAGTCCAGATACATTCCTCGTTATCAACATAAACTCCGTTTTCAAGCGGAGGCTGAATCACACCGTTTGGTTGCTTCAGCAATCCACCACATCCTTAACAAGAACAATAATATCATTGCTTACTTTGTTATTCTTAAAGCTCTATTTTGCGCAAAAATTTAATTACTTTTGTACGCGGAATAAATCTATCGTATTTAAAATTATTATATTTAACCTTATAATAAATCGCAGCGAAGCTCTCTTACTTACTACGATCGATGGTTGTGTAGTTTACTTTGAAACCTCGGCCATCGACGCTGCTATCGGTGGTAAACTTTATGTACATAAAATTATGCGTGGAGTAGTAAGGAGTATCTGGCATGTTTTCTTCATCGCCACATAATTTGGCGAGTCTCGTCGCATTTTCATTATCACCGTCGAAAATCTCGACGTAATCGTAGTAGCAGTTCTGATCTCTGCCTTCAATGTCCATATCTTCTATAGTCAATATGATTCCTTTGCCGGACGGTTGTATAATCTCATAAGTACACGTTCTCGAATGATGATAAGGGTTCGGATAGAAGGGCGACTTGATAATTCCGCTATCCTCATGAAATTCGCCGCCGCATAAAGTTTCATATGACAATGTGAAACCTTCCGCTTCATAAGACCAATCGGATTTGAAAAATACAACTAAATTGTTCGAATTTGACTTGATCGCTGGCGGTATATCTGAACCGCAGTATCTACCGAGTAACGGAGAAAGTGTGTTAGGTCCATCGTAAATCTGAAAAAAGTACAAAAAGATTAAAATTTACTCTTTCTTTCTATAAAACATTAGAACAATGAAAGCAGACAGATTACCTCGACAAAGTCAAACTGACAATTGGAGGAAGATTCGAGATCAAATTTCACCCATGATGCTCGGATTCGTTCGCCTGCTGGCAATTGTATCTTCCATTCACATTCCATATTTGGCTGATACGCCGACGAGTGACCTGGTGAACTGATTATTCCAGTGGCACTGGTGTAAGTTCCACCGCAACCAGGTATGCCTAAATATTGCGAATTATTTGAACCGGATATCCAAAATTATCAAATTATTTCTTCTAAATAAATAATGTAATAAATATTGTAATTAAACTGTATAGATTAGCTGTCTTAATAAATACCTTCAATTGTCGAGTAATGGATTTGGAAACCAGCATCTTGATTAGAACCGTCAGAATGAAAATGAACAGTTGCTTCAGAACTCGGTGTAATCAGAGGCGGCGGACGAGTGTGATTGCAAAAAAGTCCTAAACGCTCTTCTTCTGCATCAGTAATCTATATAATGTCGAATTAAAATTGATAAATAATACAAGAGCATGGGTAATTACTTTATGATTTAGAAAATTTAATAACAATACTAAAATATACATATATAAAGTATTTATATAGCATTAAATTGACCCATGAAGTATTTACCTCCACGTAGTCGTTTTGGCAATTTTGCTCGAGCATCAACTGACCAAAATGGAATTGAATCCTTTTCGAGGCAGCGACAGTGATTCTCCAGAAACAATCTCTGTTTGGAGGATATCTTCCAGGCGAACCTGGAGACGTTATTGTACCGTAATTATTTTCTAAAATACCTCCACAAACAGGATCGATGCTATTCCAACGAAGAGTGAATCCATCATGAGATATGCTGTTGTCCGAATGGAACCACAAGTAGAGAGTGTTATGGGACGAGATGATTGTCCCGTTTTGATTAGGCAATATATGACCGCAGAATCGATTAATCATATGACTGCCAGCATTTCTACCGTCGTGGATCTAAAAGTGTATAAGTGCGTTATAAAGTATAATATAATTTTTCTCATTTATATCATTCTTTATATTTTAATTCTTTATATTCTAAGATTTAGGAATATAGAAATTTAGATAATATCAAAAATTAGAAAATGCTACAAAGTCTTTAACATAAATCAAAGAGTATAAAGATAAGTTCTTAAAGCAAGAGATTAAGAGTTTAAGCACTCAACGCAGACAAATTTTAAAATAACTTACAGTTCTACTGCAAACATATAGTAATTTTAATTTAAAAAAAAACGGTAAATACTTTTTAATTGCCTGTATTAATATGCAACATTAATCGCACCTGTAGAAAATCGAACTTGCAATCTGTGGAGGGCTCGATATTAAAAGCCGTAAAGGTGACGTTCAGAACTTTAGAGGGTTCCGTGATTAACACCCAGGCGCAACTCAATCCATGCTGGTAAGTACTACCGCCCATGGGAAACTGAAGTGTTCCCATGGGATTCCGTAACACACCGCCGCAAGCTTGTCGTGGCGTTTCGCACCTGTTTCCTGTGAAGCTAGTTGTACACTGACATGTTGCCAGTCCGTTTAAGACGGTGCAAATACCGTTATTTCGACAAGGATTTGGCGAGCACGGATCAGTCGGTAGGTTGCATGTAGTTCCTAAAAATTAATAAAAAAACAAATAGACGCTATTATATAAATATATAAGACGCGTAATTCTTATTACCTTCAATTATTAATAAATAAATTAAGAATTCCATCGAAATTACACAATTATTTTATGTATAAATTCAAACTTTAGTTTTAACGTTATAATTTCTATTATTGTGTATTCGTCAAGCACGAATTAATTCCACATCTTATTATTCGTCACGTGTGAGAAGCAGAGCGTTATGATTTACACGAGTTGGTTCGAATCGTGAATCTATTTCCCCCTACCCCTTACTTTCATCCCTAATACATACCCGATAATACATATCCCGGACTGCATGTGCAAGTGAAACCATGTGCACCGTTTGGTGTGCATGTGCCACGAACGCAGGGGTTGCGAGAACACGCTGTATTAAGTGATACATCAGCTAATTGGCAGCCGTTTGGTCCCATTCCATTACCGACGTAATCCGGTGGGCAACGGCACAGCACGTAAGAACTTGTAAGCGATGGAATCTCGGTACAGGTAGCTAATGGATGGCATCCGCCGTGGTTGATGGCGCAACCACTGACAAAAATACAACTCACGCCATTGCCGCGGTATCCTGGGGGACAAGCTCCACACGTTCTAGAACCCTTAAAGTCATTGCAATGAAATAAGTTACTATTGCAGTGAATTGCAACAATTGTTGATCTATTCTATTATTTTATTTTCATCTATTCTATATTTATCCTATAAAAATACGCGTACTTTTCATGACGTTAACATAACAGATAAGACATTATTAAGACCATAACGTTTTTTCGGACACAGTCGTAATTTTACTTTATATACATATATTATGTAATATGTTACCATTGTGTTTATGCATTGTACATAAGGGGAGGTACTGCAGCCACCGTTGTTAGTAAGACACTCGTCAATGTCAATGCAATAATAACCATTTCCACTATAGCCGTGCGGACAAGCACCGCAAGCGAATGAGCCGCGAGTATTGAGACATGGTACCGGTGGATTTACGGAGCAGGGTGGATGGGCCGCTGCACATTCATCTACATCCTTGGTGCAAGCTGGGCTTGTGCCGTCGCTTTCCCATCCCTAAGAACGATATAGAAAAAAAATCGGTGCTACAAGCAGCAGTTTGTGCGTAAGTGTTAATTGATTTAGCTTGATATATAGTTTGAAGCTTGATATAGTTTGATATAGTTTGATATAGTTTGAAGATAGTGTGAGATAAAAAAATTAAATAAGTAAAAGAACGTACTTGATCACAAATGCACGTATATCCAAGTGAAGAACCGCTTTTGGCGATGCATACCCCGTGCTCGCCGCAAAGCGCTTCGGAATTCTCTGTATTGCAAATCGATGTTTTCTGCGTACAATGAAGGCCAAACCATCCTGGCAAGCATTCGCATCTAATATCCAAACCAATATTATATACAGACATATTCCGCACAGTACATCCGAGAGATCATACCATAAAGGCCAATTGCGAAATTCAGTAGAATTATTCAAAAGAATAGAATTTTAGAATATAATTTAAAGGTATTCAAATTATTTCTTGGAAAAATCTTTTATAGCTTCGTAAATTAAATTAAAAAAATGTGTTTTTAATTTAAAAAAAAAAGACTTAATTTCTGAGTCAACTGCAAATTCGTTAAAGTATCCGATAATTAAAGTGCGTGGTTATGTTATTTGGTGTAATAGGAATTGTTAATGTACCGATAAGATCCAGGAGAATTACGACAAGTTGCTCCGTTTTGACATCCAAGATCCGTACCAAGAAATCTAGCGCACTCGTTAACGTCCGTCATACAATTCGGGCCCTAAAATCATCGTAATTATTCCTACGAAACACCACTCCTTTCAAAGTACACTCGCATACCTCCCAATTTGACAGACAATGGCATTGATAGGCATCATAGAGATCCTCACAAGTACCTCCATTTTGACATGGGTTACTCTGACATTCGTTCTCTCGGAGTAGTGTTTGCATAGCTCTCAATGAGTCCTCTAATGTCTTAAGCTTAAAAAATTGACATTTACACATTTTTAATTTGATCGACAGGTCATTATTTGTATATGCTATATTCATTATAATTATATTCGCGAATTATACATACTCGGACATTGATACGACGAATGCTTCTGTTTATACCCGACGTTGGATTAAAAGTCTGAAAATATATTATTTAATAAATAAATCTTGATACATTTAATCTCATATTTAATTAATTCTTTTTTATTCTGATGCAACATGATTCATATAACTTTTTATCGTTGGTTAAATTATAAACTGATAAGAGATGGATAAAATGATTTAATAGATATTGTAAAAATTATTAAAGAGATATATTGGCATTATTATTATAATTCCTTTCTCATTTTCTTCTATATAAAATAATTTTTACGCTTTTTTTTATTAGCGCATTGGTATATAATTTTGTACGGGGATATAGAAAAATATGTCATTGCAAGCTGTTGATTCAATATTGCGCATTCTTACCGGTATAATACGTGATCTGTTTCCTGCGCGAATCGTACTGTTCATGTCGATACTTCTCTCAAGCAGGGAGACTCTTCTCTGTAAGCCTGTAGCACCTGTCACTATAGTCGTTAGTTGGTAAAGAGAGTTCTCCATCTCGGCTAAATATCCCATCCGCCACCTATCGATGACCCGCGTCGCATTTTGCGCCTAAAAAGTATCGAGACCTAAGCGTTTAACTAATTGTGTCTAAATTATGCTGGACGTATAGGTATATATTTATTCATTACCGCCGATGCTACGTGAAGCAGATTAATGTCATTAACGTTCACGTAACCGCCCCCCATTATCTTCAGCGTAATGTTTCTATCCTTTGCGCTGGAGATTATGAGATGTCCATCTCGAGCCTCCAAAACGGGTCTGAATTTTATACAAATTATTTATATATGAGTCTATCTGACTGTGGAAAATTTATAGAATGTTAAGAAAATTTAATATCGGTTACTTTCATCCGTTTATATGTTGTGAGTCATAATTTTTATGAGTTGATACTTATTCTCAAAGCATTCCTATATTGTTATTGATTGTGTCGAGATATTGTTTAAATATATGACAATTTTTTCAATTTTGCTGGATATTAATCAACATTATATAAATGCAAATGTGATATTGAACGCGGACAATGTCCATTTTATTTTTATTAAGAAACATACCTCTCATCCATCCATGCCGCGCATAAACCGAGGTATAATAACAGGAACCACATTGATGCAAAAGCCATACCAACAACAGCTTGAAATTCAGTAAACCAAATATTATTCTGTTATACCTTGTCGGATTCGCGCGGAACTTTCACCGAAAAAACAGGTCGTGACAGACTGATCCGTGAGATCGGCATTGCGGGCGTCTGCATCTCTGGATGGGCGTATTTGAGAGATTTATCGAAATCCACCCAATATCGGTTTACAGTCGCTATAAATTACATGTACCGAGCAAAAGATGTATAATATAAAAAGTAAATTTGTGGCGTGCAATGAACAATTATAATATATAAAGTTATTTATTTTGTTTACCATATAACAGTATTATATTTGTCTAAATTTTTTAGGATTTATGCTTTTTTATTAAATTTTTAGCATGCGTATTAATCACTCAAGTCATTCATAATTATTCATATATTGTTCTAAAGATTATATTTTCTCAAAAAATGTTGATTAGACAATTAATAATATATTCTTGCATTTTTTCATTTGATTTTATATTACACCTGAAATAGAAATCTTATATTGTTTTAATATTACTTGTAACTTTTTATTAATTTAATAATATGCACGTCTCTGTAAAACCATTAAATTATTATCTGGATAACATACTAATGGAATAATTTTTTATTACTCGGTATTTATAATTAATTTATTTTTAAAGAGATTCAATAATATGTATAGAGGTTATTAATGCGCTATTTATAAAATAAAATAAAAATTTATTTAAATTTTATTTTTTGTTTATTTTTAATTGTTTTGCTTCCTCATAGAGGAAGCTTTGTTTTCGTGAAAAAAATTTTTTTTTAGTTGCTGCCAATGTGTTTAGAATGTTTTAAAACGTCGAAAAATTGCATTAAAAAAAATGTCCGTATGTGTGTGTGTGTGTGTGTATGTGCGGATTTGATGTCCGTGGTTGCTCTAACTTCCGCAAATATTAAGATATCGGGCTGTCTTTTTTTAATTGATAAAGTATCATTCAAGGAAGGTTGGTATTGAATTTGACGATGATCGGTAAAGGGGTTCTTTTTTTAAAAAATTTGAATTTTTTTAGAAATGTCCGTGGTTGCTCTAACTTTTGCAAATATTGAGATATTGGGTTGAATTTTTTTTAATCGATAGAGTATTATTTAAGGAAGGTTGGTGTTGAATTTAGCGATTATCGGTAAAGGGTTTCTTTCTTTATAAAAATTTGAATTTTTTTAAAAATGCCCGTGGTTGCTCTAACTTCTGCAAATTTTGAAATATTTGGCTATTTCTTATTTTATTATATTTTTCAGTCTTTTCTACCCCTATTTCATATATAATTCTTTAAGATTTGGTTGATTAGACTAAGTTTTATAAGGCTCTTATGTATGTACGGATTCCCCGAAATTTTAAATGCTTTTAACTCAAAAACTGTTCAACCAAATCTTAAAAAATTATATATAAAATCGGGGTAGAATGTAGAAAAGACTAAAAAATATACTAAAATTAGAAAAAAATTGCCAATATAATAAAAAAGTGTATAAATTAGAAACTTGCACGTTGCTTCTTTATTATTTTTTTCGCTTATATATAACTCAAGAACTGATCAACAAAATCTTAAAGAATTATATGTGAAATAGGAGTAGAAAAGACTGAAGAATCTAATAGAAATAGAAAAATGGTTGTTATTGAATTTGGCGAGAATCGGTGAAAGAATTTTCTTTTTTAATCTATTTTCTCAGCAAGAGCTACTTGATAGAATAACAAAAGGAATCGATTGTTGTAAAAAAAGACTGAAAAAATTATTTATAAAATTTTGATTGCATTTTGTAGATGCATTTATTTTAAAAAATTGCAAATATTGAGTTAAATTTTTTTTTAATCGATAGGGTATTGTTTAAAGAAGTTTGGGATTGAATTTGGCGATGATCAATAAAGGGGTTCTTTTTTAATAAAATTTAGAATTTTTGGAGCAATGTTTGTGGTTGTTCTAACTTCCGCAAATTTTAAGATATCGGTCTATTTCTAATATATTAATATAATTCTATTATATTCTTCAGTCTTTTCTACCCCTATTTCATATATAATATATTCTTTAAGATTTGGTTGATTAGACCCAGTTTCCTTTTTGTTTATTTTTCTTCAAAAAGCATATATATTTTGTCCCAAAAAATTTAAAAAAAATCGTATTTTAAAACTACGAAATATACGATTCGTAAAAATATACGAAAATCAATTAATTAATGTTTTTAATTACATAGTATGTGAAACAAGCAACTTATAAGTCATTGATTGCTATCTTATAAAATATAAATGACTGTATAAGTTGATAGTTTCACATATTATATGTCATTTTAGTAATCTATTATTACGAGACGTTTGAATATAAATATATACATATATTTATGAGTAAATATATTACCAACATCCACCAAAGTCAACATCTATCCGAAAGAACATCTATATATCTGAATTATGCTATAAACGCAGTAAAGCTTATCACAATAAAGAGTGTGCAAGTAGAAACTTGCACATTGCTTCTTTATAGTTTTTAAGTATGCAAATTAGAAACTTGCACATTACTTCTTCACAATTTTTAAGTATGCAAATTATAAATTTGCACATTGCTTAATCAACATTTTATTTCGCTCATAAAGCTTTCTCTATGAGAAAGCCAAATTAATAAATATATACTAATAATTATGATTCAAAGAAAAAATAGGCTTCCTCATAGAGGAAGCTTTATGAGCGAAATAAAATGTTGATTAAGCAATGTGCAAATTTATAATTTGCATACTTAAAAATTGTGAGGAAGTAATGTGCAAGTTTCTAATTTGCATACTTAAAAACTATAAGGAAGCAATGTGCAAGTTTCTACTTGCACACTTAAAAACTATGAGAAAGCAATGTGCAAATTTCTACTTGCACACTTAAAAACTATAAGGAAGCAATGTGCAAGTTTTTTTATTTCCATATTATATCAGAAAATTATTCTAACAAGCATATACTCGCTCAATAAATAATAAAAAGGAATACGCATATAAACTAATCTAATATACATATATCTCAAAAACTTTTATACAGTTTTATTTATTCTTTTTTTTAAATTTAGATATCTATTGACTTTGAACTTCTTTACAAAGTAACTGCATAACGGAAAAACGGCCGAAAATAGAAAGTTAACCGTTATAGGTTTAACACTAAACTGTTTCTCCAACCAAATACTTGTATCGTAAAATACGTTATTTTGGAATTTATTGCTCGTTGTTTAAGTTAACAAACTCGGCCAAGAGTGTGGCGGTGCTAGCATCATAACAAGAGTAAAGCATGTAAAAAAATAAATTGTTTATTTATTTATTTACTTACTTTCTTATTTATTTAATTTATTTATTTATTATGTGTTTATAGCACTAATCTTTAACTATAAAATATGATATTTTCTGTGCACTTATAATAAATATATCATGTTGGGTATAACGTATAACTTTACTTGGTGGTGGGTTAATTGTAAAAATAAAATAAAAGATTGATCAGCATAATATTGTCTTAAATTTTATTTTATTTTACACATAATAAAACTATTATAAAATTGTAAGAACATAAATAAGATGCATGTTATTGAAGAATGTGTAAGAATGCATTCACATACATATGCAATACAAACTATACATAAACCATAGATTGTGAGGTGTATAAATAACGAGCAATTTATCATAGTAAGAATAAGAATTTAAAATAAATCTAGATCTGTGCCGAATATGCTGAAAAATAATGTTATATCCACTCTTTGTCCTTTACATCTAGCTTAAAAGAATATTATATATATTATATAATCTATCATTTTTTTCACCTCTGTGAACCTAACACCCCCACCACTAAAAAAAGTTTTGGTGTACGGCATAATTTAGTGCTAATTTATTGCTCTGTTCCCGAATTTATTGCTCGTACCCATTCCCAAGGACTTAATATCAAAAGAGAGGGTGCTGTGTTTTCACGTTACGATAGCACCCCCACTTCTGAAAAACACGTATAGAATACCGTAAACAAAGAAACAACTATACCATAATTTTTTGCTAATTTTTTACTCTAAAAAACTGCAAAGAGATAAGTACCAAAAATTTTTTATGCTAACAGTTATTCTTTTGTTTAAATAAAGCATGATTGTTTCGTATAAAAAGATATCAAAATTTTATTTGTGTCATCGTGGAATAAGATCGGAAATTAATTTCTAGATATTGTTTTTTCCTGTTCATTCGACATTCGACCATTCCTCCGAAATCTGTCGCCTTTTACCGTGTAAGCGGCGTTAACCGAGTTCGTTGCGCCGCTAACAGATGGCGTCGGCCGAGCGAGAACCTGCCGTCGAGCTACTCGCCATTACTCGCCGCTCGCCCGCATCTGGTGAATCTGGTCGGCCTCGGCACTCTCGGCTCTCGGCAGTATGGCTTCGGCTGCCGGTACGTGTGTATTAACGGTGTTCCGTGGCATTGCACCGCGTTCTCGATCGCGGGTGTGCGTGCTCCGTTTCGTGAAAGAGAGGAGGACGATAATCGTGGTCTGCGGCTAGAAGACGCGTCATCGGGCATCGGCCGGACGGACGGGAAGCGTGGGACGCGAAATAAGCGCGAGCCGGGGAGCCCGGAGCAGTCATGCGGCGGAATGTCAAGATCGCGTTGCTCCTGTCATGCGCGTGGATGTTCGCCTTTGTTTACTATTATCACACGTCCAGGGACACCAAGGTAAGATCTCATCCACTATCAGCTGATCGCAGCGACGTGAAATTTCGGATCGGCGATGATGATCGAGCGATATGTCTGTAACCGTGCATGCGTGCATCGATGCACGAACGCCGCTTCCAGAGTGCGTGAGTGCGACCAGATCGCTCGCGTTTTTGTGTGTCAAAGTTTCTGTTGTTTTTACATTTGTCTCTCATAAAACGCCCGTATAACCGAGAAGGGCAGTTTTCTTTAAGAACATCGCGATCAAAACGCGAAACAGCGCGATATAATAAAATGTTGCTTCCCGATTACGTCACGAGTCACGTGACGAAATATCCGAATTCGAATTTTTAAACGACGCGGAGATAGATTATCTGTCCTTCAAATGTGTTGCGTTCCATTTAAAATTTTCCTTCAGGGTTTCAAATACATTGTGTATTTTTTTATAGATAGTTTTTTTTCGGGTATACCTGAAATTGTGTAATGTCCTAATCGAATTTAAAAAGACGAAAAAATATGCTTATTTGTAAAATAAAATATTAATTATGCATACGTCGTGACGTTAAATGTTAAAACATACGTATATATTCGCTAAATTTCTCTTGCGGCTTGCATGTAATTTTTAAAAGCATTCTGTATTTACGCTTCTGGGATTTTCATCCCCCAGATTTTTAGCATGTGTTTAAACGTATCATGCGCTGAGCGAGCACGGTTACATAAACTTGTTGCAGTTTTTGCATCGTACCTTCGTAAACAGAAATGATTTTCATAACACTTATTCAGCTTTAAATCGTTTTACTTTTAATATGAAGCAGTATATATTGGAAAGAAGAATAAATAATGTATCATTGCAATATCACTTTTAAAATAACAAACTGTGCTTAATATTAATTATGCATTATTATATTACGCTTTCCCGTATTATTAATTGAATGTGTGCCTCTTTTTTTAAAAGAATATTCTTCTAGCGTTCTACATGTGTTCTTATTTACATGAAAATAAGCTTCGTTGTACTTTAAATCCCAAGCGACATATGTCAGCCCGCACATGCTCGCATTGCGGCATCAACTTCCACGCGGAACGCGTGGAATAATATCACGGAGTCTATAGCGTAGGGGAAAAAAATCGATTGTCTTCATCCCTCGAAGTGCTTTTATTCTTCGATACATTACATATTGCGACCCGTAAATCAATTCAATTTGAATTTTCTACCCTCCTTGACTTTTAGCTCCATTTTTGTAGTCATTACATTATTGAATCTTGCATTGAAAAGTATATTGGATAAGGTATTTAGAATAAAGTTTTATCTTGAGATAAATAGACACTTTTTTTCTCCCGATAGTCACATTTAGATGAAAGATTAACCAGGAATTTGTTCAGTTGATCGTAGAACGCAATATGATAATAGATATATTCTCGTGAAATCTGACAGCGATTAAAATATTGTATAACTGTTTTGGAATACTCTGATGATATTATCTCGGATATTTGTATAATGCGCGATGAGATAGTTTATTATAGAGATTTTATATTATTAAATACTTTCTTTCGAGTGATATAAAGTTTAGTTATCAATAAATTAAAAATGGAGTTATTGCGAGGAAAATTGTATCTGGGTTTCTCAATCGCGATTATAAATGAGATGTAACAAGAGATATAAATATGAAATATAAAGACAAGATTATATACGAGATCTATTTATTAGGCTATATTAGGTTTTAAAACGTTCCGAATTGTTTAGCAAAATTGATACAATCGTAATTTTGGATGGTTAGAGACTCGATCGTGTGACATTATTATATATTTATAAATAAATTAATATTTTTTACATAATGCATTATACAGAATTAAAACTGAAATTTTTTAAAGTTATTATAAATGACAATTTATTAGAAATAAATGGACAGTTTACATAAACCCTTACTAATTATATATAGGATATCGCTATTATTAATAATAAAGTTACAATTTAATAACGCATTGTGTCGTCGGTCGGTAAGTACTAATAGGAATTATAATTTAGTTTAAGCTAATTATTTTAAAGATCACGATTAATAGTTTAAGCATAATCTTTATGCTTTCTTTCTTTATTTTATTATAAACTGAACTGGATATACATAAATTTATAATATGCAAACTGATAATATACTGAACAAGGAATAGACAAACTTGAGCAAAAAGATTGTATCAAAGCGGAAGATTTAATAACCTACCTATCTGGAGTCATTATTTAAAATATTGCGCGGCCGCGATTCTGGTACTCGATGTGATCAAGTAATGCATTTACATGTGACATCGAATTCGAGAAGCGAACGAACCTCGAGGTAATTGTAATGTTAAACATAATGAATGTTTACTGTAATGTGAATAATGACGGAGTGCGGCGGCCTCTGCCACGGTATCCGTCTCGATTGGCTACTCTCGCGTGATCGCGTGCGATACGAGCAGTTGTACACGTTGTGCTACTGTAAAAACGTGAACACTTCATCGGACAAACTTGAACTATCGCGGATTTTCTGCCGCGATCTACCGCTCGTTAAGTTTCAGCAAGAAGATCAATATGTATTTTATGTGAATTATAGACTCTGATTAAATATCTGATTAAAATTCTGCAGTAATTCTATATACACGATCCATAACGAGGTTATTTGTTCATCAAATTGTTATTATAATGTTGATACTATTTATTATAATAGCGTGAAATATACTTTTTGTATCGCAACGTTATCATACGCCCATTCACATAAATGTGTCTGCTTTACGATATCAGATATACGCAGATATATATTGTTAGATATGTATTTCGATTAGTCATTAGAGAATAAATCGTTGTTGCACTGATGCAAAATTCGAGTCGCAATTTGTCAACTGGAGCCATCGCGCGAATAATTAATATTGTGCCGCTCGTATAATGAAATTTATACGCGCTAATTTACAAGCCGTTCTGCCGTCCAGAACTCGAAATTGTGCGAGAGCGACTTAGATTAGATTAGAATAGATTAGAGCTACAATTAAGTATGCGAAGTTATGCCTCAATTTGCACCAGCGAGTTACGTAATTATGAGAAGTTGCTCTAAATTACTTAATCCATAAGAGAACACGTCGTCTCTCCAGACTTGCGTCCTTCTAAATTTCACGAAAGTGTACGAAGCGATTACATTGGCTTTATAAGCTCTTCTGGAATTCTCTCGCATAATATCGCGCGTAAAATCGGGAAAAGATTAAAAAGTTACGTCATAAATAACTATCAGAATGATAATAAGACATATGCAAACATCTGTTACACGAATAAGTTGAGAATCTATATTTATTAATTTTATTAAGAGGGCTATTTTTGGTGCCAAGTATGCTCACAGTAAAATTTGGCATGCGTTATCAGAGGTTTGGCTACTTCTGGACTGTAGTATATTCTACTTGTACATCGGCCAAGACCGCGGTCGATCACCCCGAGAATCGGGATCCCTTTCGCAGTCACGATGGTGGTGGATGCCGAGGTGGATGCCTGTTCGTGACAAAATCATATTAACATGCACAACCATTTATCCTGTGACTGGGACACGGTTCAGCGATTGACATATACGTTCGCCATTGACTGAATGGACTTGAACGCCCACACGTGCCTATACGCGCGGCCTTCGATGTCCTGCTGCGTTCGGCTCCTGCAAGCACTAAATAAACCATAAAATCTCACGAGCGCTTATTTATCGTCATTGTCTCGGGCGTCACGTGCGGTCTAGTAGCCAGCTTTCCTAGATAGCGAACTTTCGGATTATACCTATGAAAACTTAACTTCACAATCCCTCCTGCGTATCTCCGAAATTATAAAGTTTAGAAGCGCAAAGGACAAATGCGACAATATATTTTTTACTCGTCTTTTTATGTTTTCAAAATATGAAATTACTTGACCGTAGAATTTAATCGACTACGCGAAAAATGAGGTAATTACAATAGCGCACGGTTGTTTCATTCATGACACGTGAAGACAGCCATACCGCATACAAGCATGCACGCAGTGCGGCAGCTGGCATAATGTCCGAGCTACTCGTGATGTGATACGCGTCGAGGTAAATGCATTTAATCGTAAACATCAAGCCATTCTGTTTCGTGCGAACGTTGCGACTTGCAACACAGGTATTTTCAGTTTGTGGTGAATAGACCGAGACCAAGCTAGATACAATTATTTACCTTTATTCATTCGTAGAGCTTTTTAATATGTAATAAAAGCGAATCGAATTTTACAAGGAATAATATTACGTGTTTACTTTTCGTCATACAAACTATGTAAGTTTATTCGGTTTTCTGGTTGGTCACAGATTTTAGCATACCTATATCCATTTATCTTAGATGCGGAAAGCAGTAAGAAGGATAAAACGCGAATAACGCAGATAATATGAACGAATGGTGCAGAGCTGTTTTCCTAGGGCTGTTTGTTGTTAAAAGGCCACGGAAGATCGATCGAGGCATTGTAAGTTTTATTCGGATTTTCTGTTTTTCCTGAGAATTGCTCTGTTTCCTTCTCAGAGCGTTTCGTTGAACAATACCATTACTCATTAAACAATATTATTGCTCACTGAATAATACTATCCCAGAATTGCCAGTTAGTCTAATTGTTCTTTTTTGATGAACTGATTTTTCTCTATACTGTTCTTCTCCGGCTTCAACACAATTATGACTGTAAGGAAAACGCATTTCTAATATGATAACTCTTAGATAGCAAAAAATTTATAATTCATTAAATTTTGAGAATGCCTATTTTCTAACATGAATTAAATTTGTTCTAATTTTGCAATTTTATTTGTATTTAATGTGTGAATTACTTTTTTTAGAATAATTTATTTAATTACAAATTTGTAAGGGCGAGATGCCCGCCAAAAAATATACTTACAAATTTTTTATAACGAGGTATACCTGCATTTTTATTAATTAATAATGTCAATTTAAATGAAAATTATAAGCAAATGAGATTATTTATCTTTCTGATATACAATTAAATAATTATAGCAGCAATTAATGTTTAAATTAAATCGAAAAGCAAATTCGATCATGTATTCAAGCGGCAAACCTCGATGTTTGGTGAACTTGTTGACCTTTCCGCTAAGCGTTATCATTAGAGTCGTGTATCAATACGATATTACGTGGCATACATTTACGCATTGACCGTATAGTCTGCAATCTAACGGACGCGTTTAGGCAAGTGCATCGTACGTGATGCCGCACCAGTGAAATCGTGATTTACTTCGCATGGCATTGCACGATCGCATACAGCATGTTAAGAAGTTTGGGAGACATTCGCCAACGAGCGGCCGATGTTACTATCGGTTTCACTTTGCAACTGGCTTTACATCACCGCGAGCATTTACATTTCCTGAATAACTTAGGCCGCTTGCTTGTCCGCAAAACGTGATGCTTTCGACTCTGATATCCGTTAACCGCTGCTAAACACCTGCAATGAGACGAATCGATATAATTGAGCATTCATTGCGTAGCGAAAGCGATCTTTCCAAGTACCGTTATTTTACTCGGGCGTACCGCGACATATCATCAGCTTTCATTTATAGATTTGCCGAGCTTTTTTTAATAAGTGATTGTGCTGAAATTAAAATAAAATAGTAAATTAAAATAGCCAAATAATATCACGTAACACGTTATTTATATGACTTCCCATTCGCCGAATACCGGCGCGAAATCGCAGAATCGTCGAAATATCGCTTAAAGGGACTATTCTAGAATGCTATAAATTTTTCCACCGCCATTTACCACGAAAATCGGAGGAATCTGTGTCTCCGCGCACTTATCGCACAGGAAAATTTGCTAGGCGAAATCGCTTCACGGCCGTCATCTCCTCTTATTGTTAGCCGGGAATCGAGATTTTTCAGCCGAAATTTTAAAATCGAATATGTCTTATAGGGAGGGAGGATTCAAGACTGTGTTCGGTGACTGACCTGACTCGTCTCGTAATCGCCGACGCGACGCGACGTGGCGCTTAAACGCGAACGCGCTAATGGGGCGGACTAATCGCGTTAACCTGCAGGAAACGATTCGGTCGTTAAGCACGCGGCAGCCGCAATCGAAGCCGAGTGCTGCTTTCGTAGCGGAGTTGATTAAATCATCGTTGTTTCTAGTGTCACGCGTAGCTGCTCGTATGGCGAACGTTGCACTCAAGTGAGAGTGTCATTCCGAAACGTCCGTTTTACACATTTGTCGCGAAACTCTGCTTTATTCCGTGAACACAGCTGTGTTTCAGGCCAAATTACGACTCGATGTTTGTTGATTATCTGATACAGAACCGAGTTGGACCGATCGTGCAACCTGCGTATTTGTTCTACGCATAACTCTCCCAGGCATATCGATTTTCTATCGACATCTTTATTTTACTAAGTTTTATGAATAAATTGTTTATGAATTTTAGTATACTACATTTTATATTGCAATATATTCAAAATATATATTATAGTTATATATAGTTAAACTATTTGAGAATATACATCTATTTCAATTTAACGCATATATTTTAAGTTTCAATTTTGTTCGCGCTTGAAATGAAATTGACGCACTAAAGAAAGAGCTTCTAGCAGGTTGCAGGTTGGTTCTATATTTGATGCCGCTTTATGTCTAAGGCGTGGCATAAAGGAGCGATCGAATCATCGACGCTTCGATGAAACGCATTGCGGTACTTGAACGAAATGGCGCATTTTTTAAATAAGTTCGTCACGAAGGTCATAACGTGGTCCTTTCTTCTCTTCTCGATCTTGTCGCACACACATGCAAATAGTTCCTTTTACTTTACTTTGCGAAAAGAATAGAAGTATGAAACATTATCATTCCCTTCAGTTGTGAGCTACCTATATATACATATAATTTCAATATTATTGGTCGCGGGTCTTTGAAAATTTCTATCGAAAAGAAGATATACTATATACTATATAGACAGTTATATTCACTTTTATTAAAGAAGATATGGTACATAAATGAGAGAGACTCATGGCTGACAAACAAATTACTTAACTAATGACATTACTGTCGCTTTTCTTCGTAGCTTGTAAATCGAGAAGACATACTTGCACACGTTCTCACGCTTTGTTCGCGTTGCACGCTACATCCGCCATATTACATTACCGTCTCGACAGGAAACGTTAATTATCACGATGAGTAAATGTAGAGCATACGAGTAATTAATTGATTCATATAATCAACGTGTTACGTTTTGGCGCATTATATCTGATCTATAATAATATCTAACCTGAAATGTGCACAAGGATGAGAAGATTAAATTAAAATTAGTCTTATTAGTTTACAATTACACTATATTCTTATCTCCGTTAAAATGTTTGTTGAAATAAAAAGAATATTTTTATGGAATTTTTAGACTCGAAATTTTGCTACAGGAATGTTTGCATTCTATTATTTCTTTAAATTTATAGTAAGTTAAGTTTCTTTATTTTATTATGTTGCATGATGGGTTTATATTATCCAGCTATGAAATATACATATATGGAAGCACGTTGCATGTCAGATTAAACAGTAATTGACAAATTTACCGCAGCTAATCAGGCGAGCTCATTTATCGGTTTTATCGGCGTTTTGTATAGATTTCAGTTAATTGATATTTATTCGTGCTATTTATTCGTGACATCGAGTAATAGTCTGGTTTTTTAGTCATATTATTTATTATGCAACAAATTGATATTCAATAATTGGCTTCCGATATAGCCAATATTGGAAATGAGCAGATTATACTTGTGTTTTACTTCACTTATTTAATCGAGAACAGGTAGATTATTTTATCTTTTTACTAATAAATTTATATAATTTAATCGATAATAATTTTCCTCATATTAGTAAATAATTTTATAAAAATATTGAAAATTATCGCGCAACATTTCTAGTTGGTGCATTTATAATTAAAATTCTTGAAACTGTTAACTTAATTTGTAGCCATTTAAGAACAATCAATTTCTATCGAGATGCATTTAAATCCAAATAAGATTTTTAAATATTCTTGCAGAAAATATATTAAATTAATTTGTAATTGCATAAAAATTTGACATTTTAAATTATTGATCGTAGAAATAGCAAAAAATTAGGAGGAGAATTACATAGAAATATTGATGAAGGAAATTGTGTTACGCATTGTACTATTTATCATAATAAGTAGCAATACATGCCGCATTCTATTAAAACATATAAGCAGAGCGATTATCAGTGAAGCTTTTAGCGAGAATGTATCTTATTTATGAGACAGAAATGCATATGCGTAACTCGTGAGCACACGCAGCGAGCTGCACGTCATTTTCACGTATATACGGATATTGGAGTTTGCAATGAGCAAAACACGTTAGCGAAATGTAATGTCAGTCCTGTATAGACGCGATGGAATATAATACGGGTATTGACATCACAGCCGGTGATTTCCGTTACTCGACACATTATAAACGTTATTCAGGGGACAAATTCGAGATAAAATACAGGATAAATTTATTTTTTGAAAACTGATTTTAATCTCTTGATCAGAAATTTGGACAGTTTCTGAATTTACGAGTATATACAGATTAGGTATATATGATTCGATTTTTTGTAATAAATTAAAACTCAAAGTAAGAAAGAATAACGCAGCTTGCGCTCATGTGATATTCGGTAATGAACATTTAGGCCACGAACTCGTTCGACCGGCTATTCGAGACTTCCCGTTCGAGTTGCCGATGCTACGTAAAATCGTATGGTCGATAATAATTGTAAATCCTCGGTCCGTGGGCACAACGGTCGTGTGCGTGCGTGCGGTTGTCCGTAAAATAGGGGTGATTTGCTCTTGAGGACCGGTTTGAAGTGAGTGCCATTCCGGGGTGACCCGATTCTCGCGCGAGCGGTGGTCGACACCGTCGCTGGTATGCGTGCACGTGTGTCTTACGACACGCACGTGCATCCGCACCATTCGCATACCGTCACGATATCGGGCATGCCAGATATTCCCCGCGCCCGGTGGAATGATATCTATGGCCGGTTGTCAAAAGTGAAAAGAAAATAAAACGACCCGTGGCGGATCAAATCGTGAAATCCCGGGATTTTCTGGGAATTTTTAAACCTTATCCGGATAACGTTCTCTTCAAATCCGAAAGAGGGAAGGAGAGGCTTTTCCGGAATTACCACGTTGAAAATGCGGACGACAGAAGATCTCATATTGTTTTAATGAAAAGCGGAAAATGTATCCTTCATTATTCACCCAATTCTTTAATTTAGGAATTAGAGATTATAATGATATTTTATATTTGTTTATCACACAATCACATTTTCGTCACATGGTGAATGAGCACAGCGTTATATGATTAATTGCTCGTATATTACTCGTACATCACTTCGATTCTAGTAAATCTACTGTCATTTGTATTATTTAGCCAATGGCCAAACGATAGCAGCTGGTCGGTTTAAATTCGCTTCCATGTTTAGTAGCTGTTCGATTGAACTGTCACGTCCGCGTCAACGATAGATAACAAGATTGCCGTTAATATAACCAGCGTTCGATGATACTTTAATGACCGGGTTATTTGATAGAGTTATCAATATAGTATATTAGGGATTGAGTCTATTGATTTTGTCATTGCTTCAGTCATTTGTGTATATATATCGTTCATAAATTGTTATAGATAAAATATCTATAGAATTAGAAAGTACTGGAGATATAAAGAGATTACAATTATCGATTTTTGTACATATTTAAATCATATAAACATGAGTTATATGGAATACCGTACATTACAATATTTTAATATATTTATCACATTTATGTTGAAAATAAACGATCGAAATTGATCAATGATATCGCGTAAAGTTCGTTCTTGAATAGCACTTAATAATTTCGTTAATACATACGTATTGATCTGTCATTTGCTATTGATTTTCACAGCCTAAAAGGCTCATTACTCGATTGATTTCATATGCGTAAGTATTATACGTATATTATTGCAATTAGTTGATATTGATAGTTAAATGCTAATGACAAATTTTAACTGTGACACGTAAATTAATTCCTCTTTTAATGATAATTTGAATAATTTATTAATCGCTTTATTAATCCCGAAAGAATTATTAAATCTGATATATCATAACTAAATTGAAAGAACAAACTTTATCTTTGTTTTGTTTAGAAAATAGAAATTAAATTATTATTATTTGTTGAAGCAGATATTTCACGCGATTTTATACATTTGAGATAAGAATAAGAACGATAGCAAACGGCACGAATTAAAAACTATTGGTTTTTACTCGGACACTTACGAGCAGTAATTTGCTTAATGGTATTTAGTTTCAAACGCATTTCAAGCTTTTTTGCGTTTTAATTTTTCGACCGAAACATCTATCATTTTCAAATTAAGAGCATGGAAGAATACACGAATCGCCGGATACAAGTGGTGAAAGATTATACGATATACAGGCGAAGCGATTGTTTATTAAAATTTTTTATTGGTTTTTTAAACGCAAGATACAAATTATCCGGTGTAAAATTATCTCATGTTACGTTAAATATTTCGCGGACGTTACAGACCAGCCTATAATATAATGTTTTCTTTTTCGCGGCAGTTACCGCGTAGCGTTGTGTAAACACGAGGTCGCCGCGCAATCAATGCTATCATTCGTACAGTGAAACATGAGCAGGCGCGTGAAGAAGTGGCGCGTGCCTCTCTGTGTATTTTCGCATTATCATTTGAGACATGATCGCGACTATTTCCAATGAACAATTAACGATCATTAGCTCGTATAATTAATTGACTCCTATACGACTGACGTTTCATAAACGTGTCGAACGATGGTTATTTATCGAAAGTTATTTCGCGCGATTTAATCAGTTAAAGTAGGAATCGGGGCGATAATGGATGGGAATGGGATATTAACGTCTCATGATATTCATGGGAAATAATTTTAATGATGCTTGAATCGGAATATTTCGCATCATATGACTTCCTCGCCGGTTTGAATATATAATTTGCCCAACATTTTCAGGTCAAAAGTGGGATGATACGTGAATCGTCGGAAGTGGCGCGTGAAATTGACCACTCGATTTTCGAATTTTCTCCGCCGTCCGAGATACGTTCGGTAATTTGCAAGGTGTCGTAGGTATTATACAGATTGTAGTTTTCCATGATCGTATTTTGCTCATGTTATTCTTCGCGACATAATAAAGAGTGTATAATTGCGATTAATGTCGGGAGTGCCGTACACAAAATATCAAGCAATTATATATATTTTATATACACCAGGTAAATACATGTTATTTTTTTAAATTTTAATTTAGGCCAATGGGTTTGCGAAAATTGTGTATAAGATGCAAGGTGTATAATATACTAATTAAAAGTTTAAAATTCTTCTTTTGAAGTAAACAATTACAGTTTAACGGCAGATGTATTAATAAATGAAAATTGGCAATAGCAAAAAATACAGCAATTTAATATTCTATATGCTATTTGTTCTTATTTGTTTGAGATCTAAATTTATTTTTTCTATTTTTATGACTATTATAATATTTAAAAAATATATAAAAGTTAAAAATATATAAATGCTATGAATAGTTAAAATATCTTATGGATCCATTGTCTTAAAATAGATTAGCTAGAATAGATTAATGTAATAATTTTATATGTATTTTAATCCTAAAATACATATAAAATTATCTGCCTATCTATTGTGCATACATGAGAAGCTCGTAACATATTTATACAATTACCTACATTTTAACTAATTCATTTAATGTAAAAAGCCAATGATTATCTATTAATTGCACTTATTCTTATAACGCGTTAATGTTTAATTTGTTATAGCGTACCCATTCATATTAATATTATTCTGTTGCCTTTATTATCTTTTAATTATTCGTGTACAAAATTTTCTGTTATTGATCAATTTGTCATAATATTAACTGATTCTTATGTAGGTATATTACTTACATATAAAAATTTATAGCAAAATTATCTAAAATATGAAAGTTAATAATAAATGACTGATCAATGCGCATAGGGTACAGTTACAGGGTTGAGCATGCAAGATTATTGCAAATTTATCGCAAATTTATCGCAAAATTGATCACTTATAATTTGAAAACTATATATTGTGACATTCTTGAAAATTATTCTATATGTATTAGGGTTTTTAATTCTATCTTTAGAAAATATACTAATGAAGTACAGAGTATACAGGCCGTCAATAAAAGGTTGAATAATCTTTTAAAAGAGAATCATAAAATGGCTGTCTCATATATCTATTTCCCCTTTTACAGTAATTGCAGCCTAGATTGCCGCAGTCGCGCAATCGCACGCGATTAGCATTTCATCCTTGAATTTCGAATCGAGTCTCTGCTTTTCCGGTCGGCTTGTCATCCTCTCAGTAGGTTCCCTTGCCGTCCATCTCGTTCTCTGTGCATCTCGCGCGCACAGGCAATCTCCTTCCTCCCTCATCGCGTTAACGTACCATCGCCCGAGGTTAATCCCAGACGTTCTCGCGCACCGGTTCTCTGCCTGTGACCCGCGCAAATATTTAGTTAATGTCTATAACCGGCATGCGGGATTCTCCTACGGCCTTTGCACCGGTCCGGTCTGTCGGTCGGTCGGCGGTAACAAGGCGGTCCTCGAAGCGCCGCAAATCTGCATATGCATGCATCGGTCCGTACAAGCGCATCGTTTCCCTTTCTCGCATCAAGCTGCAAGTTCCAGCAGGTTTCCACGCCGTTCTATAAAGCGATGCAGAATGCGTATATACCGGCATATACGTGAATTCGCGTCCATCCGCCCGCATGATCCTTTTTCCACGGCGTTCCATCGCGAAAACACACGGCCTGGCTAAGTAACCGGAAATTGTATGATTTTATGTGAAACCGTGGACGTTGTGGAGAATCGAGATTTCCACATACAGAGCTTCAGTGGCGGAAGGAAACCTTGTCTATAAGAACTTACGAAATAATTAATTACTTTATGAAATATTTTATTATTTAAATAAAAGAAAGAAGATTTAGATATTCTATAAAAAGATTTTAATATTTATATAAATGATAAAATTATATTATGTATACGTGGAAATATTTAATATTTAATTGCATAACGTCAATTGACATAACTGTAGTATTCGTTTGCAAATTACGTATTATTTTTATACCGATTTTTATATAATATATATATATACCTATATATTTCCGCATTTACATTTTTTACATTAATTCTTTTGAAAACACCATGGTATATTGCGTCTAGTCATAAATAACGGGCGGGATTGCTATTTAAAAAAAAAAAAAAATAAAGGTTCCTTTATACAAAACTATCACTGTTTTTAAATATTGGATTACAATTTCGGATTTCCAACGCGCGCGCGGAGCTATATTACTTGCTAGGAGCAGAAGTGTTTTTACAGGAAAAAGGATTCGATATCACACATTATTTATATCCATGTGTATTATTATAATTACACATATTGGAATTTTAGATTTGCGAAACGTATAAATGCAAACGCTCAATAATAAAACTCGGTCACATTATTGCGCACTTTTGACTTCTTTCTATTTATTATTCTATATTACGAAATACAGCAGCGCTTCACTGCGCTATGTTCGTGTTTACTAAGGAGGACAATAATATGAGCCCTGGCAGGTTATTTAGTTCCGAAAAAATACATCTCACATGTGCAATGAAATATGAAAATTCGTAGCTGCCATAATCTGTATGCTCACTGATATGCATTCGAGTTGAAATTGCATGCATACGCCTGCTTGTCAGGAATCGGTATCGTTGCAGAGCTGAGTTCTGGGGTTCTGGAACATACGTATAATGTACGCGATACGGGGGTTAGGCGGAGGATTGCCCGGGGGTTCATTAAAGCGGCCGATTCGATACCCTACGCGCAGCACAGGCTCGGTCCATAAATCCGGCTTTGTCAGCAACTAGAAATCGTTAATTTCCGAAATGTCACTCTGCACTTCATCCGTTTCAACGCCATAATCCTTCCCTATCGCGTTAGACTATAAAATAGGCTATATCGCGATAAACCGCCAGAACAAAACTCTCATATTAAGCGCCATATACTAAATTATCGTCCGAAACCGTCGCCGCGTATATTATCATGACAATAATGTCTGTAAGGACATATAATAATGCTCTTTCGGAATATTATAGTTCGTGGACAAGTTATTTTTTTCCATAACAAAGAAGCAAAGGCAATTATTACTTACGCTATAAATATTTTCTGAGTATATACTTAAAGCATAATTTTTTCGAAGAATTGTATTTAGTGAATATTGCTTTTTTTGTGACTAATTAGACTGATAGATAACGATTGTTTTATGTTCTTGAGGTTTCCGAGATTATTTTGAGAATCAAAGTCGCGCAGTTATTCTCGACTTATCTTTGGTCCATCATTTAGCATGTCTGTAAATAATATTACTGAAATGAGGGAGGAAAGAGGCCTCTATATCCTTCGACTCTCCTTTTTCCCCAACAAGTAAGGGCGTCATAAAAGACGAGCAAAGCAAAAGAAAGCGTTGCGAAGTTTATTTGCTTTTCTCATCGAGCAGCTAACGAATGTTGGCGAACTTTATGACGGAAATTTTCCTCTCGGAAACGCAAACAATTTTATACAACACTTTTCACTTAGCATTCATTTTATGCCTGAATAATTTTTCGATAAATTTGGTTATATAACTGTCAGTTCTGTATCTCTAGAAAATTTATTTACTTTTATTTTTCGAAGTTTGTATTAGGATACCTAAAAAGTTTAACCAATCGAGTTATCCGACAACCTCAATAAACAATATTTATTTTTTTATGCTTTGTAGAATTCGTGCTAATTATTATTTTTGTTTTATTATTTTTTAAATTATTTGTTAGAAATGTCACTGATGCACAGAGAAAATGGAGTTGGAAAGATTTGTGATCTCCTTTTCAAATTGCATTTTTGGAAAACATATTTAAACGTCCAAAAGTATCTAAAAAGTCAGAGAGAATAGTCGAATACTCGTAATCACATATAAAATGTTTGCAAGTACGTTAACAGATTAAAAGTGCAATGGTTATCTGATATTCGAATGGTGAATATTATTATTAGAATAATTATAAATTGTAAAAAATTATTTCAAAAATGTTATATTACTAAGTTTCGTACTATATTCAAAGAAATTTCGCGAAATTTTTTTTTACTGATGCCAAATTCATTCTAAAATGAATGAATTTGGCTCGGAATTTGGCATCAGTAAAATTAAGAAGAATTGTTCTTCAGCGTGTATATGCATGTGTTTGCTAGCGTTCGGCTAATTTGTTTTTTAATATCTACCGGGAAATCCCATATGTTATGGATTTATTTCGGATAAGTCTGTATCTCAAGCGCGCGAAAGCGTGAAGTAACGGCTGATTTTCAGGCAGAAGACATTCTCGGGGATAAATGTGCCGAGGACTTTATTAGGTCGCCCGACAAAGGGGTTGAAGCCGCGCTTTAGTATTCTTCGCGGGGCTAAGAGAAATCTGGACTAATTAAAGCAAAACGTGCGCGCCGACGAACGGTTTAATTGTACTTTTCTTCTTTCTACCAGCTGCCGCATACTTGCCTGGCAACGAGGAAAACGGGCCCATATTAGCACAGATTCTTTGAGGAATACATATGAGTCGACAGTACTTCGATAATTATGCTTTTTAACATGTTATGCTGACAAGCGCTGTCATGAAGTTTCGCAAAGCGTCATTTATCTTTTTCCATTTGATGAATTACAGCTAATCTGGTATTTTCTCTCAAAGTCGCTTGAATTTACTTTTCATTCGATAAAAACAAGTTTTTATTTTAATGTCGTGTAATTGGTGAAAGAATTTGTTGCAGCATAATGATGTTTTATTATGCAGCATAAAGTGAATTAATTTGAGCATTTCTTATAATTTTAAATGGAGAAATTGAATTCGGTATGATATAGTAAAACATTACTTGTTTTTCTTGTTGTTTTTATACAAGTAGAATCACGCCATATTGTCTTTAATTTAAATTGCAAAATAGTTAATTAAGTTTTGATTGCATAATCATGTCCACTTATGATTGCGAATACGGATTGTGTTTTTAAGTTCATGTTTCAATAAGAGAGAAAATGCTACTGCAACGCAAAAGTAGTTTGAATTAATTCTTTCTTTTTGAATATTTTTGTAGCTTTCAAGAAGTTTTGAGCCTTCGTTAAGTAACTCATTTGCTTTGCGAACTGTTTCTTTGCTACTCTTCAGAATTCTGCATCGTGTTCTCGCTCAGGCAAATACATTTTTTCTCAATTCTTTCGCTGCACGGTACTCACTGAGCACTCCTTCGCATAACTAAACTATTTTACTCGGTGCAAACGCCCTTCCTTCCGGCGCCTCTCCATTTATAACTCAGCACGTGTTCTTAAAAGAGATTTTTATCTCGCGTACGCGTAATATGCTATGGTTAAAAATCAGTACGTTACAAAAAAAAATTATATCTTATTAATATTTACTTCAAGACATGAATGTTTAAAATTAGAACTATTTTTTATTGATTAATGAAATTTTTCTACTTTCTATGTTTTTATCTGCATTTTGTTTGCTTTATTTTTTCTGTTTCGGTATGTAAAATAGTTTTATACAACGTTTCTGCAGATATTATGTCTATAGCGCTGTCCAGTAAGCGGCTTATTATCTGTTGTGAAAAAATGTTATTTGTAAAGAACGAGACTTTTTCATTTGCGCAAATGCCGATGGTACTAGGATATATATATTAATATCCTTTCAAGCATAAACGTAAAGCCGATTTGTTGTGATTGCCAAAATGAAATTTTCAAGGGATTATGACTGATACGGGGAGGAGAAAATACTGTTCTAAACTTTCATCGGCTTTTGTCATACATCCTTTTATCGTCAAAGTATCTTTTCCGACATTATTACGATGATCGGCTTAACACTGACCATCGTAACCACACCGTCCCGATGTAAGACCCGTAATTAAATGGGAAACGTAAGAAAAAGTTCGACACAGCGGAGCAATGAGCACCGGTGCGAATTAATATATAAGCCAAGTTGAAAGTACTGATATATATTAATATTTTCTTGGAGGAGAATAAAGTTAAGAGTTTAATATCTTCTCATTCATTCGGCTTTAATAACGAATAATACAAAATATAATACGAAATATAATCGGTTATCTTTATGTAACTCGCATAGGATTTATTTTAATTAGTATGCGCGATTGTAAAATATACACTTTCAACATTTATAAAGTTTAATGTAATAATGCGCAATTTATGCAATTTTTATATCAATTTTCTCTAATTGTGAACGGAAGAATGCAATTATTATGATTTTTATTACATAACTTTTGTATCTCTAACTAACTCTTGCCTTACTATCCTAACATGTATAAATTTTTTAATTATAAATATGTAAATTTTACTTATTTTCGTGCAAGCAGAATTTGATGCGTATATCGCAGTTTAAAATGTGTATACCTATACTCAAACATGGTTAAGTTCCGAGCTAGCTTGGACGATCCCTGATCATTCGACGGTGAACAATTACACGGGCATTTGGTACAGCACGTTGCACGCCCACGCGACAATAGCTTCCTAATGCTCTTAATACCTGCCATAATTCTGGGCATGATATTCGTGGGTGTACATTTCGTAGCGTAGCATTGTGGCAACGTTTTAGCGTAATTGGTCCGGCCACGCGGATGAGATTTGCCCCACGGTGTTTTCTCGCTCTCCCGTGAGATTCACCGCTCGGCGATTATATTATAGTGTTAAAGCGTCAGTGCATACGCGTAAACATGCCGCGTAATGAGCCGGTTGCATTCGCAGACACGAACAGCATGGCTACCCGCATCATCTGCTTTTCCTCTTTTTCCGTATACGATTCATATCGCGAAAGCGAGTTTGTCGCGTGATTTACGCACCAAATCGCAGTTGGTCACAGTTTATATTTTACTGGCCCAAATATACCACGAAAAATGGAAAGAAAATATAAACGGGAAATACAGTACATTGATGCACGATAGAAGAATAAATGTTAAAGATAAGGCTTATAAAAAACTATAATAAAAGTTTGATATTTCCTTATAATAATTTATTCTTAATTAATCATTAATTTATTATTATTATGGATTGATGAAAGTAAATAAGAGTTTTGGTGATTACGTTATTGGTTGGAGGAATTACTTATAACTTTGCAATCAAAATAATAAAGATCATAAAATGGAAAATATAGAAATATTTTATTAATTTTTATTTTATACGTTATAGTCTCAGTTTTTATGGGATTATTCGCGCAATGTTTCATGGATTTGTTATTTTTTGTTAAGGGTATTGCATGCTCGGATTTTTATGGTTTGCACGTATATATGCTTTTTGAAAGGAAGAAAACTCCCGTGTTTTCAATCCGTCGATTTTCCATCGCGAGAAATATGTTTCACTATTCACTCTTGTCATACGAATATCTAGTATACCTACCTACTTCTGTCATCAAATGTAGCCGTAACGTGAAACCCGGACACGTAAGAGAAATTTCACTATGTTGTCCATTTGAATTTTTCACTTATTTAGTGCTTTTATCGTGATTGCAATATTAAAAGAATATGACAATTGCGTCATATAGAATATTCTATAAAAATTTGTGACATTTAAATTGAATATTTGCAAACATATTTCATACATATTTTTTTTTATAGATGAATGATCATAAAATTGATTCAGGATAAAAAAGAAAAAGTTATCGATTCACGAGTAGTTTTGATAAAGAAAGCAATGATATATTAAGAAATAGGAAAAATAGATGTATTGTTATACGTTTATATATAATAATAAGAACTCTAATTTATTAAATGTTTCTATATACTTACGGTATTTTTTAAAATCACTTGCGTACTGCATTCTAACGAGTGCATTCTGAAACCACTGTATGACATGTACAATGTGCATGTTTTTTCTTTTTTAACCACACGAATGCGTAATAGCTTTCGCTGTTATCCCAACTCTACCATTCGGCACTCGTGCGAATTAACGCGATATTCCACGAAAAAATATCTCGCCTGGTAAAATATTTGGCCGACATCTACGCAACCGCAACTGTACTTCTCTTGTGCACGTTTGCCGTGAGTTTTCTATCGTTGCAGATATGGTTTCAGGGCAGGAGAGCAGGCAGGCAAAGCAGGAGAGATAGTAACGAGATCAGAAGATGTTGCACGGTAAAATGAGAAAGATAGCGCCAGATAAAACTCGAAAAGGGTTGAGAAGGGAGATTCCGCGCAGAGTATCTGTACATATTAGTGCGTTTGTGCAATATGCAGCTACCTCTGGAAACGTATCGTATTACTGCAGTGCGCAGTATTTATTGGTTTTAATTTTATTTCATCTTTCTTACGTGCGTTAATCACGATTAAATTGCCCTTCTCCCTCTTATTTTCTCTTTCTGTTTCTCTCTGGCGGTGGTCGCAAAAAAAAAAAAAATTTCAAATTTTATGAGCCGTTTCCGAGTAATCTTGAATCGAGGGAATTTCCCTTGTTAAAGAAAATCGAGGAGTTTGGAGTGTTTCCGATCTAGAGAGGGATCTCGAGACAGAATACTCCGTAGACGGCGCGACGAGCACCACTCTGTGCCGTAGATTCTCGTTTATTATTTTTAACGCACAGCTTTTCACGGTGAAATGAAAAAAAAACGTCAAAAAGATATGTGATGTTGAGAATTGTAGTTTTGATATATGGCTCGCTTGTGTCTGAAAAGTGGTGAAGTGCAAGTTCAAAAGGAGGCACGATATTTTTCGCGGCTAAATGGAAGTATAAGATATTTTAAAGTACATTCTTTTTTTAAACAAACTGACTCCTTTCTGTCTTACGCAAGTTACGAAAACTTCTATGAAAAATTTGAGGTGTGTAGATGCTTCTGCATGATTACAGCTATAGTGATGTAATAATTTATAAGAAATATATTGCTGTATTATATAGAAGTACTTACATGATAAATATATTGTTGCAGATATATATAAAGAGGCAATTACGGTATCATAAGATGACTATCGTTTAAGATGCACACCTGAATTTTTCGAATCGGTATCCGATTATTGCCATCCACTAAAGAATTTTGAAAATTTCGCGACGAAACTTTCGCGCGTGTGCTCCGCGCGAATTTATGCACGATGCACGCCCCGTGCGCCGCGTAGTTTCCTTGCCGGGAAATTCCTTTCGGACAATAAACCGTAGATCATGACAAATAGCCGAGACGCGGTGGGCGGTACCGGGTAGCATCAAGCGGGTTAATTTTTAACTCCCCCTCGTAACCAAGAGATTTATCGCACCAGCCTTTGTTAAGCCAACGCTCTATATACATATATATATGTATATACGTGTGTGTCACTCTGTATGCGGCCACGCTTTATATATGCATTCGCGAACGTGCATCGGTGCAACGCGCGCGCGTTTGTGAATAGGGAGAAAAAAAGTTTTAGCCCGGACCAGGGCTTATGCGCAACGATATCCTCGAAAATTGGTTGATCGATGTTTTTGCCATCGTAGAGTAATATCTCCCTCCGCTATATTGTCGTGGTTCAATTTCCCTCTCGATCGTCTATTTTTTTTACATTGGCGACACGGCGGGCGGTGTTCCTCTTGAGGTATTTCGGACGACAGTCCCAAACGAAATACAAAAGTTTGAATTGGCCACTAAACCGAATGCCTGTTAGCGGTCTGATTAAAATTCAACGTGATCGTTGCTATAGTGCTTCTTGCAAATGCGCTTTCCTATTCTGTTTTAGATACGGATCGTATTTTCCTTTTGCGTGTACAATTGTACATATTGACGCAGTTGTGTGTGCATTTATCAGGAAAGCTGGAGACATTCAAGATTCATACACGCGGATTAAAAAATAAAGCCAAAAGTATATATCACTGATACCCTCCTGTAGTTTGCTTAATTAAAACGCAACAATATGCCCCAAAGCCGTAAGTGCGGGACTTTTTCTTTTCTCCTGTCGGATTAATTTCGTTTGCTTTTAAAGCTCCGTTTCACAAGTTAATGGAATCTGATTACTATATCTTTAAATATATCTACGTTTATTGAATATCAGCAGACTATTCGGATATCGCAGGAATGTTATATTAATGTATTAGACGTCACATCATACTTGAATAAATACGGTAGTTTGCTTAGGAGAAAATTGGATCTGCGAATATTAAATTGTTATATAAATTTGGAAAGCGAGGTAGAGAGAATTAATGAAAGAAATTATGCAATAATAACCGCAGTATTTTATTTATTGCATCTATATCTATAATATGAACAATTAAACTATTTTTTCAACGCATAATCTTATTTTGCCTTCAAAATGTCTCTTTTATTTGATATTTATAAAGATTATTATAGGCTATCTTTACGCATAACATAGATTTAGAACAATATTATAATTATTGCTCACCTATTTTTCACATCGCTGCCCAGCCGTGGGCAATTATCTTTAATTAGCAGTATAGATCGAGAAGTAACGCGCGTCTTTATATAGCCGCGAACGCGCGCCGCACGCATTTGTACCGGTCATTTATCAACACCCCTCCCACTCTCCTCGCCGATTTTCGGTCGTTGACAGGCTACGCTCAAAATAGTATGCACCCTTCGTGCTGGAACAATTGCGCGGGGAGCTGTCGTTGTAAAAAGGACCGAACAATGGCCGCTTTACAAGCGTCATCCACGTCCTATAAATCACAGCGAGCGGCGGGGCATCTTTTTATCCAAAGTCGTGCTAGAAACATTAGGTCACTGTTCTCTTGTAAATACGCAGAAAAATTGTGTCAAATCTGACACTTTCTTTGTGCAAAGTAAAGAAATCAAACGCCGTTATAAATCAAGTAATCAAGCTGAATATTAATTAGTACAATTTATTTTATCTTTTACATGAGACAATTTACAAATTTAGTGTAGGTATCTATGATAATTTCCTATTTATAATTTAACTTCTATTTAAATTTCTGAATCGATTTGTCTTTGTAATGAAATCTTTCAGTTGTAAAAGTAACAAGTTTCATGTATTACGTTCGATCGTTACAAGGATTATGTTTTCATTGATAATTATTATCCAATTATGATCTCCAGATATTCATCATGGTTGTAATCATTATCATTTTAATACAGTTCTCTCTCGCATTGGTTCAACTCTCACATTGAAAGCTAATTACAATGAATCTTCTATTTCACATTCGTATATGGTTCGCGGCTCGTTGTGTATAAATAACAACGAGAGCTCCTTCCTCTGTGCACTCCCAGGAGTAATTTCCCCTAATTAGAACAAAATTACTAATTACGTTCCGCACAACATGCAATTAATTTTTGGTTGGATATTTGCGAGGAGAGGGAGATATATGTACAACTTCCCATTTCTTCTTCCCGAGTTAGCGTTAGCGGCGCCGGAAGGGGAGGCGGAATCTCGCTACGAGCAAGATGTATGAGCTCCGAGTGCAAGCAGCCAATCTCAGTTAGATCTTGCTCTTTCTCTTTACCTACCATCACGTTTTTTTCAAGCGATTTCTCCGGAAACTGGTGTGTCAGAAAGTACGCCAAGACGTACAGTTTCGTAAAGGTCGTGACTGCTCTTAATTATACGCGTCACTGCGTTTATTTAAGTTGGTTTTTATTGTAATCGTAACAGACATTTTATTCATCCGTCTTTTCCCCCACGTTGAATTCTTGCTACAATGAATATTATTTATTAATAAACACATACTTGTCCATTTAATAAACAGTACTTGTCCACTTTTCGAGAAAATTCGGTATATTAATTTGTGGAATCGTTTATGTTTTCATAAAGATGTGATTTAGCATAATTATTTAATTAATGGTTTATGCATGTTGATAACTTGCATATAAAATAAAGAATAAAATAGCCACTCATTATTTTAATATACATATATTCAATATGTTGTGTTTATCTCAATGAAAAAATTAATAACAACGTCCGTTTATAATTGGATAAAGATAGAAGGCCTTCAATAAGCATTTCAATTTTTGCTATAATCAGAATGGAAGTATTGTTAATTAGAGGACAATCTATTTATAAATTTTATTTTACACTTGCTCGTCCTTATGTTACATTACCCCCATTGCAAGATCTCTTTTCTTATTCTTTATTCTACACTACTTGCTGCTGTTCAGCGGTACTTTATTTGCCGTGAAATTCGTCACAACGAAGCATAAGAGAGTCGCATAGTTTTACATTTTACGCGACGACGATTTGCTTTCTTTACTGTCATTTTTGTGGCGTCCCAAGATCCTTCTCTTTTCCTAAGGTATAAAAAGGAGTTGTAATTTATCTTCCCTAACTTTCATAAATTTAACTGTAATATTATTTTAGCCGTTTAAAGAAGGAAATAGTATAACTTGTGTGAGATCTGTATTATGATATTTATAAAACTAGATGAAAATATATATTGATAATTATATCGCATTTTGTTTAAGTGTACTTTTATAAAAAATGCTGAGATTTTAAAAATAAACTTTCATGTCTGGGCAGATATTTAGGACGCTACAGTTTGTATCTTATATATTTATTGTTGGATGCTCGCAGAATTGCATTTATCCATTTGTCCATTCTTTCTACAAGTTTTTTATGATTCCGTGCTGTAAAACTTGCACACATAATCGTCTTTATGATAGCAAAAATAGAATAGTTGAAAATAATTCTACGTAAGTAATCTTCTTTTTAAATAGAAGAAATAAAACTATTAAAAAATGTTCGTCATTTCGCGAAAGCTAGCCATTGAAATTCTTTGCAGACAGATCCTCCTGGGGAAAGCCGACATTAATTAGGCGCAACTAGACAAAATGCGTTAATTATGCCGCTTTATTGGCCGCAAATTATTCGGGAAGGGCATCTCTCTCACAATTTCTAATTTTATATGAGTTTTGTGCGCCTTTTTTGATAAATCACGTGGATCTCGCCATGATCTAATGAAGAAGCTTTGCATTTCACGCGACAACGATTTACTTTCCTTCGTAGCGCTTCGTGCGAGAATGATTCCACGAGAGTACGCTATAACGACGCCGGATTATGTTATTTGCGGTTTCTACTCTTTCCCTAATGCATTTACAGTACTTTCTTCAATTCGGTACGCATACGGATTGATTGATGCAAAATTACTCAACTTTTAAGCTTCAGTCATCTCACTGTTATTGCTCATTACTGATCAAAATGACAACCAACCAAGCGAGTTCCTGCATGGATGACTGGATGTCTCGGTTCTGTAAATTAAAAATTGCAAACACGATTTAGTCATTAGATGCTAAGACGGATATATTTTACGATATACCAAATAGAACGCAAATTATGCATAATATTAACTCTTCTCGTAAATTTATTGATTTATTTCAATATGCCGATTATAGTTTCGCCGTTAGAGATACGAATTTCGCAACAGCAACCCTAACACCCATTCATTATAACCGTAAATTCCTACTGGAATTTCTATCTACGTCATGAGTAGAGCCTTTAGAAAAAGTTTGATTCCATTGATTTTCAAACTTACACTTTATATGAACATCGGGCAGCCAAAACTATGGACGATCTCTCGCGTTTTTTGTTTGATCAAGATCGTTTTGTGGATATAACCGTAGAGACCGTACAGCTATGGATATGTAAAAAAGAATACCGTTTTAATCAATCCATTTCAGCGTGGGGCTTTTCTCTACATGTTGCGGTCCGCTTTCTCTCTCTCTCTCTCTCTCTCTCTCTCTCTCTCTCTCTCTCTCTCTGTCTTTCCTGTATGGCTTGATAGCTCTATGAATATTCTATCCGCGTGCTTTCGCGATCTTGATTACGCAACTGCGACATTGCGGCGCGATAGCGATGTGGAGGCGTGAAACAGGCTTAAGACTCGAGTCGACGGGGCATCACTTTCGTTCTCGGTTCCGGTTCAGGGTCGCGGACGACCCACTTCAGGGTCACGACAGTGCGCCCCGAGAAGCCCCCGGGTTCCGCACGCGTGTGTTGTGCGAGACGCACACATATGCGCACACAAGCATGGTCGCGTACGTGAAACGAGAGATCTGGTCAGAAACGATGATATGGCATTCACTTGAAATTCGATTGGGAGCAATCGAGAGACGGAATGGGAACGAGCGGTAACATTTTAAACTCATCGACACTCTATCTAGGTGTTCTGAATAAGGATTGATAGAAAGTAAAGATTATTCGCTTGTGATTGTACCGTATTAGCTTCTTCGCGAAAAAATAGCAAGCGATCAAATGATATTCACCATGGAATTCCATTAACGCCGCTATAACATTAAGAGAAATGAATTTGCAGGAAAGCCTTCGACCTTCTTTCTCTCTTCTTATGACTTATAATGTCGGAAGTGAAGTATGTATAGGTAAAAATCATACATTTCATATCACGCGACAAATCGGATTTTATATTTATGTGTATAATGATAGATTTATAGGTAGAGAAAAGTATAAGATAAAACTAAGTTTTCAGTACGTTGAGATAGTCTTTTAAAGTTGTATGTATGATAAAAAGAAGTTATATAAAGCTTACAAGATTGGACCTTTTCATGCACTTGCTTATTCAAGACGTGGAGCTTAAATCCATCTTTGATGTTTCTTTTTGATCTGCGATAGATAGAAACGTGTCTTTTGCTTGAATCTTTCTAAGAGAAAAGAGCTGGCACTATTTCGATCTCTAACGCGATACGATGGTCTGATGCAACATCTGTGCTGCCTTTATTTAGAATTCTCTACAGTTACTACGTGTGCTCGCATTTGTTGCGACAGATTCTTGAAATTCAAGAAATTGAAGACAGCTCGTTCCACTTGCCTAGTGAACCTGTAAGATTGCGCGGAATAAAAAGGGCGTCCGAGGAAATCCTTTGAATGCGCACATACGAAAGCGTAAGGCGCGACGAACTTCGATGATTTTTCCGATTGAATAGTTTTTTTTATATAAAATATATACTATTAGATTGTGCTAATAATTGTGTGAATAATTGTACGATATCACTGTTTAATTATACGGAATCAATATATCAGTGCATATACAAAATTTTTTTTAAATAAACAGTCATTTGTAATCATGCTAACCAAATACGTTTTAATGAATACGCATGAAAAGTATTTCGAAAGCATTATTTTCAAAACCGAATGTAAACCGTGACACAATCGCGTTAAATTGCGACGTAATCTGCACAAATTCGGCGTTATTCTATATTTTCTATTGTTTTATTTTATTATATATTGACATACCGGTGAATGTAATCACGATCTATTTGTAAAGCATTTATTATAATTATGTCATGCACAGACATAATAAACTATTATAATGAAGATCAGATAATGATATATTAAACATAAAAAGAATTGCATTGATAAATTGTATGATAACTTTGCTGAATTATTGCGCGTTTTATAAAAAAATATAATTAAAAGTAACAAACATGTAATAATAAAGCAACAATAATATAATAAAGCAACAATAGAATATCTTATAATCAAACTGGTAGGAATGTAAATAACGAATTATAACAAGCTCGAGGTCAGTCTCGTTAATGAGTTTCCGCGTACATGTACTTCTTTCTCCGATGAGTAGCCAACAAACTGAAGTTAGTTTTATCGCGGTATCTCTCGTTATAATATTATTAATCCGTAGTTTGCCGTGCGACTTTAACGTTGTTGGTGGAAAATGAAGACATCAGGATGTGTCTGGTTGTTTTAAGATATCTACTCTCGCCAACTTTTAATGCGGCGAGATCAGTTTAGATATGATTTATTTTATTAACAAATTATTTTCTGTTATAATAAAATTATCATTATTATAAAGTTATGAAATGGATTTAAATTTATATGTACATTCATAATGTTATTGCAGATGTGATGCTCGCTGAAGATTAGATAAGGGAAATAAAGAGAAGAAAACAGAATTTCTTAGAATAATTTAATTTTTCGGAATAAATTTTTATTTTTGAACACTTTCCGTCACGTTACATTAAATATGGAAAGTAAAAGGAATTCTCTTGCAAGCTTGGCAATCCCACCTTCACGAATAAGTCGCCGGGTAATAGAATTTAAATTGAAAGCGAACGGCAGCCGCGCATTAAAAGGGAAAGATCGTTTTAATGAAGATGACGGGATTTCAACGCGAGACATTTTGTGAAATCGCGCGAAACCGTCCCTCGTATTTTTGCAAGAATTGCCTTGCAGATAAAGCGGAGAAGAAAAGAGCGATGGAAGTTAACCGCTTTTACGTGTAAGAGCTGTAATACGAAGGACGGTAAGCCGACCGTGGTCGTTTCTGATGGACATCATGAACGGACGGTATCTCACCCTCTTTTAAGCGTCGCCGGGACGCATTATTTCTTTCATTCAAGATATATAGTTGAGATTACGCAGATTCAAAATCTCATTTGCAAATTACAACAGTTCGCAATGACACACAACTGAATATTAATTTTTCCTCACTGTGCAATTAGATATCTTTCTTGTTCAATGAAAGAGAATAATCTTTTACGAAATAATAAATATATAACAATATATTATTCTTACATTAAAACAGGTATCGCTTCATTGTATATACACATAATACTAAATAATGTGTTATTAAATATTATTATTAAACAACTTAATTATAATTATATTGTAATTATATTGTTTGGACTTAATTATAATAATTATATCGTAATTATATTGTTTGGATAGCAGAATTAATTTTTATTAATTTAACATGCATGATCACATCCTTTTTTATATTTACAATATTTGATCGTGTTTTCAAACATTTCGTGATGATTAGAGGTGTAATCCAGTTCGCAGATTTTATTTACAGCGATGCGACCTATATGTCGTTTTAATAAGAGTTTTATCCAGGATATCTCCACTTTTTCTGTCCCCACGAAGTCGCGCCGAACATCCGTAATTCACGGTGACTGTGGACTGCGGGAGCTTTAATCGCGGTGCCCTGAGTCATTAATTACTCGATCGCGACACGCGATACAATCGATCTCGCGGCTTGTTTCATCGATAGATGGTCTCAGTCACCACCCATCTTCGTTAATTGATTTCGCTCGACGTGTCGCGCGAGCGCGAACGCGAGTGGTCGCCGCGATAATTATCGTGCGCTCGAGTTGCGGTGTCACGGCCGTGAGAACCATGATGGAAAAAAGGCCAGAACGATTTTTGCCGCGTCGTGTTTTATACCGCGTGATAAATTTCGATCGTAACGCCGTAGGACAACCAGGGTGTTGCTATCGACGTTGATAGTCATGGAGTATCAATGTTGTCAATTGTATAGCTTTTATTTTATATTATTAATATGTAATATTAGCGCTATAGAAAACTTTAGTTTGCTGATTTCAATACATCTGTTAATTGCAGAGTGAAAAATTAGCTTTTACGCCAAGTATAAGTATTATACGGCGCCGCGCGGCGTTTAAATAGTTAACGAAACGATGCTCTTATTACAAATTGTTTGACTACGTTCCAGCATTTTTTTACTACAAACAGTTTTTAGTAAAAAATTGTTACAATTTGTTATATCGCAACGACAAACAACGTTTAGAAAATAAATTTGCGAGTCGGATTTAACGCTCTTTCACAATCGGCTGACTGATTCTTACAGTCCACTAAATAAAATTAATACAGTAACCATTGCGACTTCGTACATTCCTTTTTATTTTCCTCTCCATAGTATTCAACTTGCCGCGTATATTTCTGTATTTTGACTGTCGCTTCAATTACATAGTACGATCACGTTTCTCCGTATGAAATACGCGGATCGCTTCCATTTATCTCGCTGTTCGTTATTCTATGTCAAAGGGAAACATAGAAAAGTTTGTTCTATCGTGAACATTGAAGACACAGAACAAAGCGAACATATCACATTTAATTGTATAAAAATATTCTTAGCCGTATTATTATTCTTCACTGTATATTACAATTACGTATATTATTAATAATGTCACTGAATATTATCAATTTATATAATATCTTAAAATATAATATATCTCTGATTTTACCTATATACATTAATTCTTTATATTAAACAATTTGAACGATTGCGAAGATTTTATGGCCTGTTTTAGTTACTCGGCTGTCAAATTTGGTCCCTATGGATTAGCACGTTATGACTCGAAGCGATATATCTTCTTTACCTTTCAAATATTAGAAATAGGTACTGTTCGCACAATAATCGCGTAGGTTATCGGCTGAACTTTTGTTTGTGATAGAAATCTTATATTTAAAAAATGTCATCGGCCATAAAAGTTTTTCCACAAGCAATGATTGCTTTTACCCATATACAATCTAAACATTTTGGCCTAAATTTTTTTGAAATTATATCGTGAAGGAAACCGTCATTTGTTTCTTGCGTTTGTGGCTAGTCGCGGAACGAAACACCGCTTGTTCTCCAAACGAGTTTCCGCATCTGGAAGCGCCGTTTTAACTCCGAGCAAGCTGACACGATTCCTCACGGTGCTCGCGATTGGCTGATCGCTGATGCTGAAATAAAGAGAGATGCCGGAAGCATCCGGCGACCATTTATTGCTACCTACGGTGTTGTATGTCTCGTATATGCTCTTGCATCAGTATGCCGCGCCACAATTGACCGATTTTTGATTACGCGTTACATGTAAGAAAAATATGTAATTTAATCTGAGAAGGGTAGAGTAAATGCATCTATATAGTGGACGAGCTACAAATATTAATTAATTTTATAATAAAAATTTTTGCTGCATTATAGAAATATTATTCTTATCGTACCTGTATTCTTTAAAAGCGTCAATTAATTAACAGTTTGATTTCTTGAATACTGTCAATTTAACGCGAAAGACGTGTTACTTGAAATTTCTTGCTTAAAATAAGAACATTGCGACTGATGAAATCAAGTAGCTTCGAGATACACCGCCATACATTCCCGAGAGCATCCCTTTCTTCAATGTCCCTCGTTTAGGACACAGCCGTTGCTGCCGGGCGTCGAATGCATAGTGATAGCCTTATTTCGCCATGGCTATCCCATTTTTCGCCGTTCATTACCTCTCGTAACCCCACAACTCGCGCAAAAGCAAAAATAAAAGGAGAGCAACAAGCAAAATTTCTGAAAATCGGTAGAAACGTCGAGCGACGCCATATGGCGAAGAAAACGTTTGCGTTCTAATACGCGATTTTATGAAAATACATTTGCTTCAAGCGTTTCGGTGAAAATCGACTACCAGTAGTTACGTAAAACGTGTCTTTACTGTGTACCATCATTCTATCATTAGACACTGACACTGCATGTAACATGTTACGTCCGATATTGCTGCTCTTATTAATGGAGAGGCGTGTTTTAAACATTAGTACACCAACGCAGTAGCTTCCATTAAATACATATGATGCATATTTGATATTTGAGCTTCGGTGTTTGATCTGTTTATTGCATCAACTCTCGGGCATAAACAATTCGTGAAATTGGTGTGCATGGCAGGTTCTTTCATATAATACTAAAGGGAAAGAAAATCATAGTAGGTATAGATTGTTTCTTGCAAAAGATAGGTACAGTTTTTCTTTGAATAAAAAGTAGGTACATATCAGAACAACTAAATGCACTTATTCCCATTTCAGAAAATAAATGCTTGCATTACTTTGCTTTTTCACAAATTTTACGTAAAAGTAACGTTATGTGCATCAATAGTATAGGAAACGAAATTGAAAATATAAAACCGTGCGGATATTTGTGCAGCGCGCCAAACGCAGTCGATATCTCAAACAAACACTTCGTGGGTGGCGCATAGTCGATATTTCAAATCTCCTGCTGCCGCTTTCTCAAGAACCGAAGATAACTTTTTCTCCCTTAACACAGTTTCCGCTCCGATGCGCGTGCAGTGCAGCGGGGCACGCGTATGACGCACAATGAACCCTTTGTACGGCTCGCTTGGGCGTGCTGAAATTTCATTTTGACTTTTTTGCTTCTGTATTCTTGGCATCGGGGCTCAGTGAAGCGAAGTCACGGGAGCATGGGCGCGTAAAATATGACAAAGCGCGAGCGAGCGAGCTGCTCCTTCATTCATGGCCGACGAAGCAAGAGGAGTCGTGCCGCCGCGCCGTTGCACGGGAAAATCATATCGAATCGATTTCATTGATGAGACACAATACTTCGCGTAGTAGTACCTACACGATATGAACACCGGATAGAACGTTTTCTTCCTTGCCTCCACGGATGGAAGCCTCGGGTTATATCCTTACGCTCGTTTTTCTCAGTCCTTTTTTTCTCTTGCCTTCGACAACGTAGATGAGTAATGGTTTCTCGATCGATAACCAAGAATAAGACGTACTTCTCTTGTAAGATAACAGCCGGGAGCCCGTCTCAAGTACAGAGATCTGAACGTAATTCCAACTCTTAAGTGACTTTGTGCTATAACATGACGCTAAGACGACCTCGTTGAAAACTATCCGGCATCTCTGCCCGTTATTGGATGGAAGTAACGACTTTTTAACTCAGACATGTACGTTGTATATGATACAGCTTACCTGTATTCCGCAATTATTGTTGCACGTTGAAATTGCAGTAAAGTGATATTGATTCACAAATATTGATTCTCTTATTATCGATCTTTTCAAAGTTGATTAACACAAATACTCTTAAAATGTCTCCTTTTCAATGAAATGGCTGGAGCAACAAAATTGGAAACAAAGCAAGAAATTAATAATAAAAAAGCACGAAACTTCTGTGTATGTGTCATTCTACTGTACCAACATACTTACAATTAGAAGCAAATGCCTTTGCAATATTTGTATAAATGATGTCACATTGTATGAATAACAATATATTAGACATTTAATTATTTCAGTTTACCATAGCAATCATAAAATAATTACATAGTTACATACGACTATCAGTAATTTGCCAATGGTTAGCCACCAAACATCGCGCAATATTCTCGACTCTGATTTTCCTGCCCTATTACTGTGCCGTTGTCGGGAAGGGGGCCTTTAAACTTTGTAAATGGATATGAGCTAACGTGCAAACGACGTGCATATGCAGTCGGTTTACAAACGGTTGATTTCCCAGCCCGTAAATTTATTTGATACGCGCGCGATTTTCCGCGATATGCATTGACAGAGACGTATTTTCGGTGTTTGCCGCCGCGTTTTAGAATAACTTGAATTTTTCCTAGCATTCTTCTATAATTATCCAAAAGAAAAAACTGTATAATTAACGCAATGAAATAATATTTTAGAGAGAACTATAATAGAACAGAAGCACGGAAGTATAATTAAAAGGTAATATAGACTAATAAAATAAAATTCTTTTTGATAATTTACTGCAACGACATAGAAAGATTGGCAATTTTTATTATAATCTGATATTTAGAAAAAAGATTCCGACATTGATTGATTGAGTACTCATGACAAATTCTATAGTATAGTGGTCACTATATATGGAAACTCGAGTTTTGTCGCAGAAAAAACATTTCCGATAAATCGTTTCCAGAAATATCGCGCCAGGGAACGGCGATGGCCTCTTCAATTCTCTTCTCAATTTCCCTCCACCATTGTTTGTGGTTTCCGCGTTATTTCCGTTACGCGTATGACTACGTAGTCGTCATCGTCGTTCGTTTCCGATGAAATAAAATCGTCCATCGTGCGACATCGAATAGAAGTCCCGTGGCTTTCGATGCTCGATGAGCCATTTCGTCGGCAAAATAACCCAGTCAATCCACGAAAGACAGAGAAAAATTCTGGACTCTACGAAGAGTCATCAGAGATCGGAAGGCGTCGAAGATGCTCTTCGTGGTTTCGTTATGCGGGCAGCGGGGTCCGAGGGTCGGAGGCGGTTGAATCTCTTTCGCGTGGCGTGGCTTATTGAATGCGATATTGGATTTTTGCTGGCATTACGACCCTCCAGCTGATACCCGACCGCGGAACGACGAGGGAAATTTAAAACTCGTCATGCCTCGACTACCTTACACTCGCTTCCCCTTTTATTCCGAATGGACCTAGAGCAGAAGGACCTTTTCGCTCGGCTCGCCTCTACTTCGGAATGCCGATTTAAATAAAGATCCTGCAGACAACAACTCTTTCTCGATCTGTTTACATTATTGATATTTTTATACAAGCAAAATAATTGATTGCGGTATATATAAATCTCAAATTAGCCTCCATCGTATTGATACTCGAACCTTTTCGCAAATTAATTCAATCTCTGTCAAACATGCAAATCGTAATGCAATGACTTGTTCAAATTACCACAGGATCTGTATGTAAATGACTTACATCATACACGTTAGCTTATATCTGATATACGCCTGATATCCGTCGTTGTACACGTGATAGACATGGAACATTGTCAAGTTGATTGTCGATGACGAGAGATCGACGAAGGCATAATTGAGCGACAGCATCGGTAGAGCCAGACGAGAGATCGACAAAAGCCAACAACGGACGGTAAGAATGAAAGAGTGATGAGAAGCGTAAAGTCATGCAACGCGCGCGAGAGTGAAGCTCGTTCTACACTGTGCGAAAGAAAAGAAAAAACACGAAAAATATCTGTTCGCTAACGGAGTATTCAACTATGCATCGGTTGAAAATCAATGCAGGGAACAACTAAATCGCGATGAAATTTGAAATGCAATTTTGCTTGTAGGTTTGTGTGAAACGATTACGTATAATGCTTGCGATCAAACAAGCGTAAATATTATTTTAAAAAATTATTATAAACGTTAGCGATTTTATTTCTTATATATTTATAAGAAATTATAATCAAGATTTATTATTATTAACATTAGAATAAATATAATTTCTATTTATATGTATATTTATTATCTACTTTATTTGCAATCTGAAATCTATGATAATATAATGTAGGTATTATATATTTATCATGTTTTAGGCAATATTAACTGTATTATTGCATGACGTGATAATAATTATCCTGAATAATTCTCTCTCTCTCTCTCTCTCTCTCTCTCTCTCTCTCTCTCTATATATATATATATATATATATATCTCTATATCTCTATATCTCTCTATATCTCTATATCTCTCTATATCTCTCTATATCTCTCTATATCTCTCTATCTCTCTATCTCTCTATCTCTATCTCTCTCCCTCCCTTTATCCAACGTAGACGGCAAGTTCGTTACGCCATCAGAAACCGCGAAATCCACTAGCCGAAGTTATCTCTCCGGTTTCCTCGGTTCGCTAAGGAGATGGTGGGAGGCATAAGTTTTCTCGGTGATTTTTCATAAGGATTTTATCTCAACGGAACGGAGCGGCGCAGAATTCTTCTGGGAGGGACGAATCGACGGGGTATGGGCGAGCGATGAGCACCGCCAACGGGTGGAAATTGCGAGGTCGAAGTAGGAACACCGCCGCAATATTGTTCCTGGATCACGTTTTCCACTCGGTACGTGGGGGCGATTGATCATGTCGAGCATTGACGCCGGATCGGTATTACGTGAGCGCCTCATCTTTCTTCGCTCTCCTTATCTGTCTGTCTCGCTATCTTTACGCTTTACTTCAACGAGAAGTTTGCGTCGGCCCGCCTGTCAACGACGCGACCGTTTGTAACTGCAATCGCGAAATAGAGGGAGGGACGATGGAAACTCCGAAATATGATGTATATGTAACATTTTACCATCACTGAAAATCAAATAGTGATATTTTCTATGTAAATTTCGCGTACCGTAAAAATTTATGCAAATTTTTATCAGAGATGAAACTAGATAAAAGTGTAGAAATAAACAGCAACATGTATGACATAGGGCAGTCGCTGCTTGTTTTCCCAATTTTGCGTGCAATTCTTTTTTTTTACAGCGTTTCGATATCATACGTTATAACAGTAGATCGATATTTACGAGGTGTCGGTTTGATCAAGGCTGAACTATTTAGTATCACTGCACATAAAGCGGTGCACGTTACGACAGTCATTTCGCTATCCATATCTTGTAAAACTTTTTATATCCTTTTCATGAGAGACATATTTTTATTACGCTTCATTGTACAAGCGGCTCGTCGCGCGACACGGAGAACTCTACTGATGGAAATTCAGGACACGCAGACCACCTCTGATTTCAGCGCTTGTTAAAGTTTCGGAGATAACCTTCTGTCTTTATTATTGCGCCACCGCGCGAGGACGACTCATTTCCATGTTCCGCGAACGTGAAAAATTTATTGTACTCGTTCGTCAGGCCGTTGGCAGGGAAAAACCGATACAGTATTCGCTTGCGCGGGACGTTCGGGGTTGACTTCAAGTTTTAACGAGATCAATGGTAAACGCCGCGTGACGGCGATCGGATCAGACAACAGGAAGGGAATACATCGAGAAGAATTAAGCATTCTTTTGTACGTTATCTTTTTCTTTTCATTTTAGGACTGCAATCAATGGATCAGGAGAATAAAAATGAAGCATGCGCGACAAGTATAAGCAAAAGCACTCGTATTATATTTTACTCACATAATTTATTATTATTAGACAACTTTATATCTGGCAATAGTTTACATAAAATTCATTTAAATAAAATTACAGCATTTTTTATGGGACTTATAATGTACCTATTTGTTATTATAAACATATTAAAATGTTGATTTTATGCCTTTTCATCTTTTAGATGTATAGAAATAATAAGGAGGGCAAAAATTCCTATAAGATTAAAATGATAAATATATTTGATACATTTCTGAAATTGCCAATTTTTGATAAATAAAACATAGAAGCATTACTTTACGTTTTATTACGTTTACTTTTTATTATGTTACATTCGCGATGTTGTTATTACGCAATCTCGAAACCGAGCATGTATATAATATCGGTATTTCGAACTGGAGGGGGACAATTCGCTGTGTAAACTAATTTGACGCATTCAACTGCTTACTTTAACTGAGTTGCCAACTCGCGGTTTCCCATTTCCCGCGCACGAGTTTGAGTCTTCGAAGCTCAAATATTAGCCGGTGTTTCCGATTGTAAACGAATTAATGATCATTATAGCATCACCATAATGCCAGGCTAGTTATAAAAGATGCAATTGACTAATTTGTCGTTGCGGCCGTTACCTCCTCGTTGAACGTTGATTGTGACAGGCGTAATAGTTTCTCTTGCGTTAGAGCTTTGTGTATATGTGTACATACTACTGACATATTAATGATGGTTTCGAATATAACGTCAGTTACGAGTACCTAACTCGCGGGTTGAACATGATCATTATTGCATGCTAAACCAGTGAATTGTTGTTCACACATTAATCAAATCTCTTTAAAACAACGCTTTACCGTAAAATAAAGCAAAAGTAATTTGTATAGAGTAATAAATAAGTTTATTACTTACATATTTAATTCTAGTTTGTAAGATATATTATTTTAACAAAATTGTGAAAATGTTCTGTTAAATTAAAGTTCAACTTTTTACTTCTCCAAAATTTTTTTAAGCTGAATATTATCACAAGGTGATAATTTTCTGTAAGGTACTTTTCGATAAGATTATAATGTCGCGTGACTGTTAAGTTCTCTTTCTCTCAACTACACGTTCGTGACATATCTATCCATAAAGTTACATGATAGCGTGACGAGCGAAGATGGTGACAGTAATACGCCTGATCGTTAGAACAATTAACAAATACACTTGCATTACAAGTGGATGTAGATAACGCAATTGTCGAAGATTATAGGTTAAATGTGCGGTTTTATAATTACCCCCTAATGCCTTTGCTATTAATAACGAGCGAAGATGTTGACAGTAGATAATACGCGCGGTGATCGTAAGAACAATTAACAAATACACTTGCATTACAAGTGGATGCAAATAACGCAATTACCGAAGATTATGCAATTAAATATGCGGTTTTAAAATTACTCCCTAATGTCTATGCAATTAATAACGAGTCCGTTATTATTTCTTAATATTAAGATAAACATTATATATTTGGCAATAATAGAGAAACACTTCTAGCGAGCTTCTAAGAGAAATTATAATTGTAAAATTAACATTAACGCAACAGCATTAATTAAATTACTAGCAATTGTAATGGGCAAAAGGAGCAAGCTATGCAGTAGTAGGGTTAGTAGTGGTAAGGAACGAGGGCAGCTTTACACTCTGTAGGATGAAAGACGTGTGTTCGGCTTTAAGCGCACTTTACAAGCTCGACTCTGTTAATCAGTTAAGTACACAACCTGGCTCGTGTTCTTCGTTAGAGGTCTGTGAAACGTGTTTACTTGCGCACGAGCTGAATCGCGCATGAAACAGACGAGTAAATAGTATTGAATGAGAATACCCATATTAACAACATATAAAATTTCAGTCAAAATATGTTAATTAGTGAGAATCAAATTCTCACTAATGAGAAAAAATGCAGCAAAACACAAACTGTGTTGCAATTAAACATATTTTAAAGAATAATCATAATAAATATAGTATAAAAAGTTTAAGAAATGCACCTCGAAATGCACAAATGTATAATAGAATATAACAATTTTTAAATAAATAAAACACATAAAGTTACAATACATAGTTGTAGCAAGACCTGAAATTTAATTTAAATTTTTCTAATTATATTTTAATTTTTTCATTATTAAACCGTAAATATCGTAGGTACAAAAAGTACAAAAGTACTTTCAGAATTCCTTTTATAATTCAACATTTAAATAATCTGCTAGCAACAAGTAAACGGTATTTTTACTTGTGTTTGATCATGCTTTCGTTGTTTGATTAGGCTTTACAAAAAGGAAAAAGAGAATGATAATTTTGTTACGCATCAGGCTGTTGTAATACAATATTATTTTTATAATTTCTTTCATGGTTATTTACAGATCATGTTTTTATGATTCTTTTCACTAATTCTGAAAAAAAATTTGTATATATAGATATTAATTCTATTTATTTTTCTGCCTGAACGCACCGATCGGAATTCTTAGCAGTAAGCGGAATAACAATTGAATCCTTTGAATATATTTTTCAGTAATAAATTTAATTAAAAGTATGCGTACGTTATAATTGTTATTTATAGACTCCAAATTTATCAAGAGTTTATTTTTAAAATATTTGACAGTAGGTTTGAGAGTTCTTGAGTATGTTCACTCATGCTGCAATGTGCAGAGAAATGTTTTTTTTTATTCAACAACGAATTTACTTTTAGCTGAATAGATATATGAACATTAATGGATCTCTAGACTTTTGAAATTTGATCTCGTTTCTTATATCACGATCGTAATTTTTCCGTTATCTACTGTCCATGCACTACTCGTTTGATATGTCGGGCGATACATTTGCATGCATCTGCGCGTCTGTTCCACCTCTTTGCCATCGGGGAAGAACGCGCGAACTGCTGAATATATTTAGACACGACGCAGTCATACGAAACGCGACGAGTGCTTCCAATAGCCTCGTTTGTCACTCTCGTTATATAGCTTCGGGAGAGCGAGAAATGGGCTGCTGGAAAGCATACGATAAAGACGCGTCATTTACTAGTGCGCTTGAATGCTTCTGGGACTTGACATATCTCGCGCGAGAAATATGAAGTTATTAACTATTACGACATATATAGAAGCATCGTGATTTTCTTTTGTTTTATTGGTGTTGCACAAATTGGAATGACAAGTTGGTAAATGTAGTCAGAAAAGATTTTATTAAGATTTTTACATACGTACAGTTGAAATGTTAGAAATTTGGCTTTATTTATATATCGATTTCTTTTTATGTTTATGGCAAACAAACGATGATTTATCGTTTCTGTAAGTATAAAATTATATCTGTAAACGGGTCTGCTTGTATATCATTTAACGTGCTTAAACTACGCGCGGAATGTAAAGAGCTAAAACCACAGATTTACAGGTTAATGGCCAGTAAACGTCGTGGAGAATTGAAAAACAAGCAAATAAACAGTATTAAAAGTAATTAGTAGTACTTGCAAGTTCTCGTCTCTTACGCCTGAAGTGTTATTCGATTAGTTGGCGTAAGCTGAACAAAGGAAAGTTTTCTGAGGGAACTTTCAATAACAGCAGTAAAACCGAGACTTTCGATGAACTTACTTATAATTTAAGACTGGTATTTGGTAGATCTGGATTTGTATGCTGCACAAATCGGAAAGACAGTTGTATTTACCTACCTGTGAACTTTTTTCCTTCAAATTTCTTACATCGTCACTTGGAAGTTTATCGATTTCAATCCAATTTCAAATACCGGATCAAGATTGCATTGATAACTAACGACTGCTCTAGAGCAGGTCGCGTGACGCAGTCTCGCATAACAATGGTCAAACTTCCGTGCACTAATTATCGGGTTCACCACTGCTTATCACACTACCGGTAGCCACGCTGGCACAGGTCCGGCGTGGTTTCTTAACGATCCGTCATGCCTGACGTTTCACCAGTCCGTGTAATTATTTGCTTTGCCTCGCGGGCTCAAGTCGGGCACGCGCCCGTGCTCAGGTGAGTTCAAACTTGCACGTACCTTGGAGTAACGTGAAGGCCTTTGGAGGCATCTTCGTGTTACTCGGGCACTTGGCGAAACTGCGCATGCAAATTATCAGTGTATCCTTCGCCGTGGGCGTTTATTTCCGGTGTAAACGGAAGTGCCCCGTTCTCGGAAAGCGTGGGACAATTGCCGCGTTCGTCTCCTGGCAGAACGAGCACGAGAGCATTCCCTTTATTTTGTCGCTAGCCAAAATTGCGCGAATGTGAATTCTCTGTGTAAAGCACATAAAGTCTTCCAAACGTGGTTTAATTTACGTTCCTTTATTAGGATTAGAATGCAATTGGGAACTGTGCTCGCAGCCACTGCATTGAGTGCATGGAGATTCCGATCACGCGCGCGTTTCTTGGCTTATGAAATAGGTTCCGCGATCTCTCTCGTTAACTTCTTTAAACGTTAGGCTGTTAACCTTTGCTCGCTCGCAGAGATTTACACATTTATATTTCACGTGCCAATTAAATTTAGTTATCGCTCGAATCTGTTTGACTGTACACTCAATTGTTGGATATTATAAAATACCTAAGTTGTTTGTTAAATTAATCTTTGCACGCAAATGCTCGGGAAATAATCTGTTGTTAATCACGTTTAAAAAATTTACGTATCGGTTTGTAGCAGTCCCTCTCTTTACGTTTTTTAATTTGATCTATTTGCCTCGACCTTTTCTCGATGCGTGTTCGTAGGATTGTACATTTAATCGCGCTTAATGCGATTCTAAAGAGGGTGATTAAATGAGATCGTTGTAGTTCGAAATCGTCGAGATCTCGGGGATTTTCGTAGTGGATTTTCTCTCTTGGAAAACCGATAATTTGGTTGGAATCAATAGGTTTCAGACTCTTGGACTTTCGACAACATGTTGCTAATGGAGTTCACTCCTCGAATGCGAAAAAGCAACTGCACGTATAAACTTTTAATTAAAGATTGCAGAAATATGTTTAGAATTTACATGTTATCGTGCAACAAATTTCTGATTTATTTCTTGAAAAAGTATCTCAGGAAATGTCTCATAACTTTGTGATACTTAGTGCGCATTGTTTGCATACCTATCGAGACTTCTTTTTATTTTCGAAGCACACTCTACGGTGTATGAGATTTTTCCAGTATATCTGAGTATACCACCAAATATATACCGAGAGCTCCCGAAGTTGTCCGGGGAAGAACTCATTTCAAATTCAAATATTCCGTGACACTTCGAATGTTTGAACTATCTACGTGCAAGGTGTACAGCAAAAAGCAAACAGCGCCTCGATAAACACAATTTTTCATCGTCTATGACAGAACCACTGTCTGAAGAGACACTTTCTTATAGACCGACATTATCTTTTCTCTTGAACGAGTTTCGAACAAGATGTAAGTTATTAGCTAGATAAATTAGAGTATTAAATGAAATATTTATTATATGTATATATATAAGGAAAAATCTCTATCACATTATTCTCTCTACAAATTTATGTATGAAATAGTAGTCTAACAAAGTCTAAGGCAATCTATACGATTAATACTAAAATACATATCATCTAATCTCTTTAATGGCATAGGAGCGACGAGCAGGAAAAGAGCCTCAAAGGCTCATCGGTAGTATAAAGAGTAAATCGTGTCATCTCACAGAATCGCTAATGGATATTTCAGAAAGAGAGAGTGAGAGAGAGGGGGGTAGGAAAGAAGGGATTAATAAAGACCGTACGAACAGCCGGGTGCACCGGAGACGCGTTAACGGAATCTCGCGGAAATTACAGATCCTTTTTAAAGTTCGACGTCTGCGGAGGCGGGCGCGATAAAAATCTTTATTTCGCGCGTTTTGTACCGCCGTGGCACTTAAATCGTAGGACGCCCCGGTTAAGGGCTTTTCTCCCCTCCTGGTTTCTTTTCTTCTCCCCGTTCTTTTTTTCCTCGTCGCCCGGTTCATGCTCAGCTGCGTTCTCCTCATAATACCATAACGAGGTGGTGCGGGACGACCGACCGGTGGGCGGCAGACAGCGAACTCACCCCCCGAAGAGATCTTCCGAAGTTTTCCACCGCCCCGTTCTTTTAAAGGCCTTAACGAGACTCGAAGCGAGCCCTCGCGCCTTCTGGTAATGAGAAACCTCGAACCTTATTATTCCAGAGTGCAAATTATCCACGATCGCGATAATTAAATCTTACGAGCGGGGATTAAATCTCTTCGGTAATCACCTGCGCGATCCTAAATCGATTGCCGCGATGACGCAACTCTGATGATTTCGTCCGATTTTCGTTATATATAGTTGCTTCCTTTCTAATTATACCAATTCACATATCGATGCATTTGGTTCAATCGATGCAATAATGCTTTAAAAAATATATTATAATAAATGCTATATAAATACTAATATTTTTATTTATTTAAACACAGAATAATAGTATAAAATTTATTTATTATAAATTATTGTAATTAATACTTGCACAAAATTGATCGTAATTGTAATTTATAAATGCAATTTGCGAAGGAATTTCTATAAATTAATTTGTTAAAATAATATTTTGACGTTTGTTTTTCTTTGTTTGTGTTTTTATCCAGTCTCTAATATTATATCGGGGTTTTTACTTGTCGAGGATGCAATCGCGATCGGTGCTTAATTTCCTGCCAAAGTTGCACGGTTGAACGGGAGCACTTAACCGTATAGATATAGCTATGACGAGTTTGTTTGCTGCCCACTTGCGCGTACGTGCACGCTGCCTATGTTTGTAACCTACATAACACCGTGTACATGCTCGTTGCATACACGCGTGCATCTAAATCGCATTACGGCTTATATGTATCCGCCGATTCGAACAATCGGTGTTGCAGCTAATTGCACCTATCATCCCCAACATAATTGAACATGAGTAAAGAGACGGAGGGATATTCCTAAATCCTTCTGTATGTACAGAATGTCCTGAAAGATTCGCCACGAATTATCGACGTGTTCTGTCGGTTATATATGCGTGCACGTGTCGGTTGTTCGTAGATGTCAGAATTCCGCGCAAGAAATAGCAAACTCCAAATGCAGTAATCCTGAAGGGATTTAACGATCCCGAGTGGAAATTCATTTTACGCTCCGGATACGAGCGATTGATTCGTGATAAACTACCACCGGCCGCAGCTCCCGGCTCCCGAGATGTACAAGACATGTTCAGTCGCGAGTTGCGAAGCGAGTGCGCGCTTCAGAATAAAACTGCGGCACCCTCGATGAGGAATGAAAATCGCATGTTGAACGCGTCTGTGCTGGATTTAATCCTTTGTGCATAGTTTCCTTTTTCTCCTTGATCCTCCGTGCCGAGTATTTTAATATCGTGTTTTCTCTGCGGAGTTTTTAGTCTTCCTCTGTAGAATTTAGTAGGTTTTGTAGAGCAAGCACGGCTGCACAAAGCAATGCATGAAGTATTTATTCTTTTAGAATCATAATACCGCGAGTAATATTAAAGAATCATTCCTTTTTAATATTGGCGAAAACAAATTTACGTTCTCATTTAATTACATTATAAAAAGTTATAATACTGTGCGTGTGTAGATTACAAAGAGATCTTTATTAAAATAGTATTTTATAACGAATTCTCTTTTGAAAAATTGCCGACATTATTATGCAACAATATTGTAACAAGTTTAAAATATAAGGCAAATAAGAGCAAAACGTCAATGTTTAAGCGAGAAATGTAAAATACAAAAGAGTAACTTTATTAACAAACATAGATACAACAATATTGTATTACGAATCTAAAAATTACAACAATCCGTAAAATTTGTTCTCGAAAATGCCACCGCGAGCACAAAGGTACAATAGGATTTTATCAAGAAGATTATTCTCTCGGGGTGGATTGCAGGATCGTGAACTTTTCCGCGAGCAGAATCAGATTCGATCTAAATTCCATTCGCAGATGTATGTTGCTTAAACAGGTCGAGTTACGAAGTACTATACGTACCGTTATATACACATCTACATATTATTGGCGCCTCCAAAATCCAGGGATCTCGTCCTTCCGCTCGGTACCGGTTGCTATTCTAAATTCTTGGTAAGATAATTTTTGCGTTCATTCAAGAAATAGTCGAGTAGAAAATATCGCGAGTAGAAACTTTTAGCAAAAAATATCATACCACGACAGTAAATAAAGGAGCAAGGTTTTGAACAGTTTCGGTGTAATAACTGGACAAACGAGGAGCAAAGCATTCTAATTAATTATTACATGATAGTGATTGATTGATTTATTATATTATTGTCACAATGATTGAACAGTTTCGATAGACATTCGATTTTGTGACTTTTTCAAATTAAAACGCTCAACTTAATTGCTTCACTATGCGTAGCAGATTTTTCAAAAATTTACGGTAACCGCGATTTGCATTATCGTGACTAATTTAAGCGCCTGCCATACATACATCGAGTGTAATGCTATAAAACAACTGTTCAGTACAACAGGGCACTCATGAATTATTCATGAAGTTACGAAAAAACCTAATTGCCGCAAGATCGTTAACGATTGTTATGCTGTAACGTAGAAAAACGTAATTGCAACTACACAATCTCGCAGTAATTCTGTCAGAAAATATTGCATTAGTGACAATATCACTGAAGTATGAGTGTTGAAAAAGAATATTTATCTAACTGTGAATTAATATAAAAATATGAATACAAATATAAAAATAATATTTTACAAATTAAGAATGAAAAATATGGTTTTACAACTATAATAAAAAAGTAACGTAAAAAAATATTTTTTTGTATTTAAAACGGTTTAAGAATTAAAAGCGCAAATAAAACTTTATATATTAATTTCTTTAGAAGACATTATGTTTAAGTACCGTAATTGATCAACCATTAGTTCCGCTCATAGCTAAAAGTTTCTCGCTCGTCCTGGCGACTAGCTTAAGCTTCGGACAAGCCGGCGCTTGGAACGTGTAATACCATGATTTCTCTCGGCTTATGTTAAGAACCCCGTTCATCCCCGACACGGCTCCCAAACGCCGCATTGATCCTATCCATATCGCAGCAATACTGGACTCGTATCGGCGCAAAGTGCAAGCGCGCCGATATCAAATTTTGAAAGCCGGTGGTAATTTAGACGCGCGTTATTAGAAACAAATGTGCTGTTGTATCGCAGGTTCTGCGCACCACGTAACCGATCTACCGGAGGCTAACGGTAAGCTGCAATATTGAGTGAGTTGCCCGGTAATGGGTGTTTATTATCCTGGCTCCGGTACTAGCTGGAGAACTGACATGTACTATAGAAGGCTATTCTGTTAGGAGAGAAATCCTAGGATCATAGTTACAATTTCAAGAAATAGATCACAGATATTCTATTAGGAAAATTGGGGCAAACATCGCAAAAATTCTATAATCCTAAAAAGCAGAACTTTTAACGAAGTTTTATTAAATATGTAACTATGTATATGTATAATTCGATTTAACATTAAAGGTACATTTATATAACAGTACTATACATTATAGATACATTAAAATATATAGATATATATATTAGGGGAGACCGGGGCGAGGTCGACAGTTTTTTTCGGTACCGATTTTTACCAACAAAATAAATAATTTTAGTTAAATGTGGTATACCGTTGTAAAGAGTGAACCCTTAGCTACAAAATTTATATAGGAAATTTTTGTCTACGTCACTTTGTTTAACCGGTATAGAGTAAAAACGACAAAGGTGGAAAAATTGAAATGTCAAAAATACCGAGGCGGAGTCGTCACTCCATAAATACATAATTCCGCGATTATGAAAACTGTTAGGATACATTTTATTAATTAATTGTTTGTTAATAGAATAATGTAAACATTTATTAATTAAAGTGTTAAAATGTTTCATTATTTTGTGTTTTTATGTGTGTGTACGGATTCTATAACTCAAAAACTAATCAACCAAATATTAAAGAATTATATATGAAATAGGGGTAGAAAAGACTGAAAATTATAATAAAATTAAAAAATTTGCCAATATTATAAAAGTCCATCCCTGTGGCTTGGTGACCATTTCGCCCTGAACACAAGTTTCAAGTTTGGTCGTTCACGAAATGTTAGACATCAACGATAATGAAAAAACCACTGGATTCGTGTTCAGCATGCATTGCTCTTTAGAATCACGTACCTCGAGATTTGGAGAGCAAATATTATTGTAGATATTACAAATTTTCCACGCGCAAAAAATTTTACTTTCACCTTCCGAAAACACGTTTGCCCTCGTAAAAATCATAACACGGCAGGTAATCTCCCGAAACTCCGTCGGTCACATGGGTATAACCATAAGCAGCGTTTACAATGTTAATGTCGAGTTTGCAAAATATACAGGTTTCGAGATATTTGATTTGACGATTCCACCCCAACGACGTCTTCGCCCCGATCTCCCCTACATATGTATTTATGAAGAGAAGATACATACCTACTATATATTCTATAGATATGTAGGTACCTATATATATTATAAAATAATTCTTGCTAATATTATATTTAAAATGCCTAAGAGACTTTTCCTTCACTCTGCCAATAATGCCGATAATCGATCTACGTTTTAAATGGATTATCTTATGCATCAGGCATTATAAGCGTTGATTAATTATGCATGATGGTGTGTCGTAATGAAGCTTTGTAAAGAGAAGAGCATCGTTATATTGCGGTTACGTGCAGAATGCCTGTATGGTATTCGACGAGTAATATCCGATCGGCTGAGTAGCCGTTCGATTTTCCGTTCTTCCCGTAGTTTATGGTATCTACGAGGTGCATTTCGCACTAGCTTACGTTCGGTGTTCTGGCCGATCCGATGGAAGGAATTGAAATACGATTAGATCAAACTGCAAATAGACGGGATATATCACTGATACCGTATTGTAGCGTTACAGCGTTAGATTGTGATCCGCGATGGAAGAGAACTTTTTACAAATAAAGGTGAATGTAATACAAGTTTCTAGATTTTCAAAATTATGAAGTAAATATGAATTGTATTATATATTTTTAGCAATTATATTATTTAATTTAAAATTAGAATTTGGATTGATTACATTGATATGCAAATTCGTGAATTAATAAAACAGAGAAAATTAATAAAATATGAAATAATAATTTATCTTTTATGGCAACATTTTTAGTATGATAAAACGGAATATTAAATTTGTTTATAATTAGAAAAATTGTTTACGCAACCAATACGGTATCGATGAATAATGTTCTAGTAGATAAAATATCGCATATTATATTGAATATTTAAAAATGCTTTCAGCGATAATTTATCATAATATATGTAATAACGTTCCAATACTCACATATTCATATTTATATATTTAATATCATTTAAATATTCACAAATACATTAAACGCAAGGAAAATGCAAACAAATATTACACAATTATCTATATAATGCCGATAATATACTGCAAAATTATCAGATCAGATATATAAGTTTATTATTGAAAAATGTTTTATTATATCCAACGATCTATGTAGTTTTTGAAAAAAGATAGACTTTACGTGATGTTTGTTATTACAATTATTGTAAGATTTGTTCTTGTTTCCGCCGTTATTATTGAGGTAACCATTAAGTCCGGTCAGTATTCCTCTAAGAAACTTGAATGTCAGATAGCAGATACAGTTGTTCCGTGCGGTACAATAATCATAACTATTATTTTGGCTCACGCTATGACCAGTTCCGTCGTTATTGTCCCACGGTGTATACAATATAAATATAAACTATTTATTTAACTGCTTTACTTATTGTTAGTGGAAGAAGATGAGAAAAGTGGAAGGAAATCAAGTCCTATAATAACAAGTAAAAAGGTAGATTTTTTGTTTGATAATGCAACGCAGTTGCGTAAATTAACGTTATATCAACTTTTAATTATTAATAAGATACATAATTACACATTAGGACGTTTCTGCTTTGAGCTATCTTCAGCGATGCGGTAACAGTTAAAATCAAAATAATCTCATGTTGCCAGGCGACCAATAGGTAAATACTTTCAGATTGAGTGGTCTAAAAGTAGTGTAATTTTTCATTGGAAAATCCAAGTGAAATTTAACTAATGATCATAGTTTGTAATATAATCAAAACAGAAATGGCAGTTAGAACTGACCGACTGAAAGAGAAGTTACTCACCCAACTATAGCTTAGGAAACATTAGAATAAACATTGAAGCTGTGGTAAAAAATATCTAGAAGTACAATAATTAAGCTGAGGTCGATACAATTGAGAACAATGATATGACCAACGGACAATCATGATTTTAAAATGACAACTGATTCGTTAGGCTGATAAACAGTGACTGTGAAAAAATAAAAAGAGATTTTACATTTCTTATTTATGTGTGTGATATATTAAGTATTTGATTCTCTGTATTTTGGAAAAACAAATTTAAAATTATTTTAGAAAGTACGTGATTAATTAAATGCTGTTAAAACAATTTATTATAATTTCTTGTATTCTCATGTTATTTGGTTGCAACGTGCGAAAGATTCAGTATAATGTTCTCGATCAATAGCGAATAAACAAATTACAGAACATAAATATCCCAGACGAATTTGTAACATTTTAAAATACAGTATCGCGTTCATCGAACACCGTTATCGCGACAGAGAATTTATCGTGCCATTCATAACATTAACAAATCCCGTGGGATATTCTTCCGGGGTCACAACGATAAACGTTCGTTTATCTCGACAACTTTGGTGCATTTAACGTTAAATGCGCAATGTAAAATGCGATAGCCATAGTGTACGCGTTATCTTCTCTCTTTTCTTCGTCAAGCCATGTACTCTGTGCTTTCAACATATTTCAGGTTTACTTACAGACAACAAAGCACTTATGCTTAACATTGTAATTCATATGCATAATAAGATAACTTCGTTGTTTCACGAGTACGCAGTGAAATATCCCGTTAAATAGAAGTTCTAGGAATCGAAACTGTATGCTTCTATTCTCTTTAAATAGAGCAGCGAGGCGGTTTATTGATAAATCGGTAGCGATAAACTCGGTCGAATAATTTGCGTAAATTTGCAAATTGTTATACGAATAACGATTTCGAAGGGAATTGCACATGCGGTAAATTATTTTAAATAAACTAATATCTCTATAATAGATTTGTGCATGAGATTAGGTATTATAATCGCATGTTAAATTTGTAAAAAAATTATTATTAGTGTGAAAATTCCTAACCATTAAATTTTCCTATTTGCATGTCATATAAAACTATATTACATTATGTACAATAAGATTAATTGCAAAATACATTTTCTCTTAATTAAGAACATTACTATTTGATATTTCTTTGCATCTGGTAGATTTCTGCAGAATGTGTAGATTAGAGTTTTGTTAATTTGGCATGTTGTTTGGTCATTCTCGTCTGTCTGCCACAGTATTATAGTAATACCGCGCTTTCGTGCCGCGGTCAAGATCGCGGTTAACGCCGCGGAACTTATTTCTGAGCCACTCGAGTGTGGACAGGTTGTCCGAATTGTACATGTACTATGTACGTACTTCTCGGTTACCAACGCGAGTTTCGCATGGATATGTATGGAGTACTCGGAGCTGAAGTAACTTCGATATTTCCATGGTTCTTGTAGTTGACATGTACTTCCGACGCCGTCATTTAATCTCTCACATCCAAGGGAAAAATGTTAAAATAAAAGCGAAAACGTGGAAACTATATTACTGCTTAATAAAATTGGCTTCTATTTCAAGGCGACAGTGAAAAGTACTATTATAATGCAATCACTGATTTTTTTGCGCTCTACCGCTGATTTTCTCATTATATTTTTTTCTTTTACGATATCTTGTTGATTTATATTATTTATTATTATTTTTGTTATTATTTATATGGCGCTCAATTCATTGTCCGCTAACAAAAACGTTACTTCCCATCAGATAGTAATTATATTGAGTTAACTGTACGAGAATTAGCTGTACGAGATTATCATGAATTGCATCCTGGAATTAACTACGGTTAATAAGCAGCGAGACGCATTCAAAAGGCACTCGACATTCGCAAGCATGAATGCATCCGTTAACTAGATGCCTGTAGGTAAGAACACGTGTTACATACAAGTTCCTGGTTACCAGACCGGGATAAGTTCCGATGTCAGTTTGCAGTCGAAGTTGCTGAGAGATTTCAGTCTTCTGTACTTGACATACACTTCTAACATCAGAGCTGAAACGCAATTAATAAGATCTTATACAGCATTCCACAAAACGATTTATCTTTCCTGTGCGAGAATTCTTTTGCATTCTCCAAATAATTTATATTTTTTGTGAATAATTTCAATTAGGTTTTTCTTATAATTAAATAATAAATTATTAGCGTATAATTTCTGAATAAACATATTATTAAAATAGCTAGTCTTTGGAATCAAATATTTGGATCACGAAGTATTTTCGTATTTACTTGTCAATATTGTTTTTTATATTGAAATTTTTATGTATTTCGGCAGAATTGGCATATACATCGAAGCTGTATTGCGAATGTGATGCTTTACATATTTTTAATTACGGTCAAAATTATTAAAAATTAATCACACGTCAAAACGATTTTGATATGCAGCTCATTCACAAAGTCTATCAGTCTATGTTATTCGTTTATCTGACAATGAGTCAAGTTTCATTGCTGAGGGACAAATACATTTGCTCGTCGGCAAAACTGCGCTCAGACGGCGCATGACGAATTTCGATCTCCACTTTGTATGCCAGTCTCGTTTACAAGTACAGTCTTTGAAATGTCCCGCTCGTCGTTGTGTCGAATTGAAAATTAAAAAAGTTGATTACTTCTGTACCCCGTTTCCTCGCAATTTGCTGTTTGCTTCATTCTGCGGACTAGTCGCAAAACGTATCATGTAATTAAATTATTACGTAATTAAACTGTTTTGTGGAAGACGTGCATGCTCGAGATTACGGCAAAATGACTGTTCAATCATCTAATTGTTCAATCGAGCTATTTAGGCATTGGCAACATGCTTCAAAAGGCGTGAAGCGCACTGCTGCATGTGGTAACGTTAGAATTTCATGCGAAGTGTTTAGCCGACGTGCGTGCCCGATATTACCATATGCGTCGCAAACTAACAAAACGCTTTCAGCCATGAACCTAGCGAAACACTAATAAGATTTCCCGCGAAACGGTCGTTGAGCATATATTGCCATTAATGGTCACCGCTTTGACGTGACGAAATATAATTTCAAACTGTTGATATTTAATCGATCTGCGAGACGCAATTGTCCACCGTGGCTCGTTTTTCATTATCATCGAAGCTGATATTTTGCATAACGCAATGGGACAAGCGTATTATTATATCATATGCTACCTGAGCGTTGCGTTGTGAATTATTAATTGAGCAACGCAATGCTTTTGATCATAACGTTAACGAAGCGCTGTGAGCTCTCGTAGCAAAATGACCCTCGAGTTTGTCGTAATTACTACGGGTCGCTTTGGCAGCGTGGAACGCACTTTAATTATTACAGAAACCTTGCATGCCAAAGTACCACATCTCTTTGGTTAGAGCTGATATTTTCGCATATCTCTATAAATTTCTCTATTAAATCTATCATCATCGGAATTATCCTCTTACGCGGAATACTAATTATCATTAATATTGTCATTTATTAATCCTTCGTTAAGCTCACCCGCCGATTAAATTTTGCCAACGCGACATTATTATACATAATGTGAAATTTCAGATATCTCAGAGAGAATTACTACTTTTTGTCTTATTATCTGGATTTCGTCTTATTATCTTAACACTAGAATTACCAAGGGGGTAAAAATTATTCATTTGACATTTTCAAATAATTTATTACTCGTTTTTAAAACGTTTTAATTTCTGGAAATTTTCCCCGACTTTTATTGAAATTACATAGATGATTAATTTTATTAATTTGTTTTCTCCTTTTCTCTTTTCTTTTCTAAAATTTCTTCGGTGGAAATAAATATATATTAATCTCCGGTAGTTCTAGTATTAATATCTGGATTATTCGACTAATTGGATTTTTCTTTACTGGGAATTGCATCGGCCGCCGTTTTCCTTTATATCTTGCAGTACTGTAATTGAAAGCTAATCGTCGCAACGTTTGCAGGTATAACTTGACGCTACGTTGCCCGGTTTAATCGTTTAGATTTAGCTCTCGTCTGGATTTCGATAGGAGATCACGTAGCCTGCAGTTGCACAGTTTCTGCGGCGGGTTGGTATCGTGCCTCTCCGGTTTATCGTGACTCTGCGGAAGATCCGCAATTGTTTCGGAAGTACAACACTGGCTGCGGCTAGAACAAGCGGAGACTGTCGGTGCCAGGTCTCTATTCCCCGGAAGGCTTTGCAGACGCGAGTTTCGACTTCCGGCAGCAATCACCGGATGTTACGCGAATCGTCAACGAACTTTCTGCCTCGACGGGTGATGTTTGCTAATTACAAACATTCACGCCTGTTTGCATCTTGGCCCGCCGTTTATCGCAGTATTTTCACGAGCGATGCTGCGAACGCATGTCACAGCGTATCTCATACGTTACGTACTGACCTAATGCAGAAATTAGCACAGCAATTTCATCCCTCTTTTAAGCTCACTTTATTTGTTACATGGAAACGTTTAAAAAGTAGCGTTATGCAGAAACTTTATTTTAGAGCAACCCGAAAGCTTTGTATCATTGCTCAAATAGCAAAATAATCATTCCTCGCATTTCGCAGAAAAAGAACGTTTTATCTAGTCGGCTGGAATTCCATATTTTTCGAAATGCCCATAAGACACTTTCACTTCTTTATTCTCTCTGAGTATTTGATTTCTCTAAAATTCCGCCCGCCCAATTCCTCGAGGTAAAGGAGAGGTTAAAATTTCCCCGAATTACTTTGCATACTTAGAGAGATAGCGGCATGTCGGAGGTTATCATCTTTATGCATAAGATACGCCAGGGTCGATTTAATACTCATGTGAAGTGCGCGGAAAGTTTCGCGTAAGAATTAATATTCATATCTAATATATTACGTAAGTTTTAGTGCAAGAGGCACGTTAATATAGTTCGTATATCGCGCACTAATATGATTGGGCATAGTAGAATTTTTAAAGCTTTGCATTAAACGTGGACAATTAAAAGCTATACAGATATATGTAAATGGAGAATGCAAAAATAATGAAGTCATAACGATTTATAATATCTTTATGAAGAGAGCTACCGGAAATACGCAGGCAGTCGGCGAAATGTTAAAAGTGGATTTACCATAGCGGGGCCCAACAAAGTTATACATCACTATGTAAATTGGGTTCAACCGGTTCCACTTGTACCGATAGGACCATTATTTCTCGTTATAGAAGTTAAAATTTGTTAGACCTCGCACGAACCTGAGAACAGACCAGAATGAATGACTTGCAATCGCCAACCGCGAGAGTCCACGGAAAGTTTCCGTCGTAAAAAGAGCTCGACACGAAAAGTTTCCCCGCTTCTTCGTCCTCGCGTCGTTCGTTTCGCCGTTCCGAGCCTGTCGAACGAGGAGCCGATAATGATGTTTAAAGCTCGCTGAATGGGTCATCCTAACGAGCGGTTTCTGTTTCCTTTTGGGGATTCTGCGGAAATCTTTAAACTCATCTACGTTCTCCATCACGCTCGAAACTTAAAAGAAACTCAAAATATCGCGAAAGGTCGATCCTCCTGGCGCATGAAGGTCTATTTTCTTTTACGAGAACCTGATGAAGAAAAAACTTTTTAGAAGGAACACGCTAGAGGAAGTTTATCCAGAAGTGCTTTGAGCGTTTTGCGGAGCTATTTATGGATTAAATATTAGGAAAGTGTTTTCCTATAAAATTTATTATAAGGAAAAATCTTTGTAACAAAACTTAATTTTTTTAAACTGTTAATAATTAATAAAGTAACATATTTTTTGTCTATTCATAAACATGAGAATATAATTTAATAATATTGAAATAATTATCATATTTTTTATTAATTCGCCTTCTGTCTTTCCTTTATAAAACCTGCAGGCATTTAAAAAATGAATTGGTTTGGAAATTTAATGGATATTATCTAATAGCCATTTATATGATAATATGATATGTGATACATTTTCTTTAATATTACGATTAATTAGTAATACTATTTAATCATAAAATTTCGTACAGTAATTTATTACTACATGTATTTAACATGAGTCTGTTTTACGATTGAAACTTTGTTCTCTCGTTCCGTTCGATCTGCAACGAGTTGTGCAACGACAAAAGACATTTCGCCGGATATATCGCGCATTTACAATGGTTTTATCGTTGTAACCGACAACGCACTTTGCGCTACGCAGTGTGACGCCAATACAGCTACGCTCGGGTGTGCAACGAGAAAATTTATTATCGCTGTCGGCAGCAATGGAGCAGCGAGTAACGACGATCGTTGAGATGTGTTTTATTGTCGACGTCAGTAGCGACGTCGTCGACCTTCCCAAAGAAACTGGAACCACGAATAAAAGAAGGAGCTTCGGATTGTGATGGAGGGCAGCAAAGTGTTCTCAGTAAATCGCGCTACTGTTCTTTCGCGCCGTCTTCGAAATCTGTAATTCAATAGGGGCCTCTCTGCCGTTTGCGCGAATAACGCCGTAGACTGGTGCCTTTTTCCTACGTACGCGCCGAAACAGGAAATTAACAGACTTGATTTTGGCAAAGGACCGAAGGAAGGGATACCGATTTCGCATAAAAATTATTACGCTCGATAGACGCGTGCCATTGGTCTGACTCACGTTTCGCCATGGTTTCAACACGCGAGCGGTAAAAAGAAACTTTATTTTTAAGGAGTAGCATGAAATAGAGGAGCGTTTCTATATAAATAAGTCAGTATTTGCATAATTTGGCAATGTACGAGTTGAATGCCGGAGAGAGGATACGCAGAGTCAATTCATAGCAGCCATAAAGGAATGTTCATGCGAATCGCATATACAGTTTCTTTGACTGTGCGCATCGTACCAGTCCATAAAAGCATTATTTTTGTCATCTTGACACCTTGAAGTAATTTTGTGAATTAACGAGCTAATCTGACATTTCAATCATGTCTTCGTTATCAACTTTCTATCGAATAACTTTGAAGTAACATAGCATACATTTATAGCCAATCTTAATTAAAAGGATTGTATCGTTTATCAATATGTTATTTTAATATAGCAAATGATGCTATTGAAATAAATATAGGTAATATTGCTATACATAATGTATAATGCGCTTCAATTGTAAATCAATTCTGGATTGTATTTCTGCAAAGTTAATTAATTTATAAATTAATTCCAATTTTATTTTGTAACCAAATATTTTAGTAATTAACACGGAATATATGACAGAATATAATAATTTGTTCAATATTCAGTTAGGTAAATTTAAAGTGAATATAATTACGAAAACAAAAACTGGTATATGCTGCCAACAATTTGCAAATTAACATTTGTTATACGATATTATTTTATAAGAAATAAAATACTACATAATAATAATACATTTTATTTCATAAGAAATAAAATGTATTATTATTATGTAACAAAATTTGTTTATCCATTTAAGTAACGACTTTTATGATTTTCAGTTATCGGAAAAGACATTTTTGTCAAAATATAAAGAACACTTTATTAAAGATAGCAACATTTCAAAAAGTAAAATTACAATCAAGGATCTGAATTCTAGTCTTAAGTCTCTGTTGTAAAAGAATTTATTACAAAGACATAGCGTAATATAGAAATCTAATGTTTTTTTCATGAGTCTGTTTTACATGATATGAAGTAGAAGTTAGTTCAGCTTTGCAGCTCAATATCATATTCTTTTGTGCCCAAAAGATGTATATTCAATTTGATTCTTCTTTTACGTTAGCGCGATTTTTAAAATTCAGATCCTCAGTTAATATTCAATTTCTTTTGGCGAGGATACATCTTATTGGATTTGAATGATGAATGTGATCGATAAAAGCAATAAACACGTGCGTACACTGCTTTTCAATTTTACGCGTAGTCGCGTGCTGATGATTGATTTTTGTCATTTGAAATGTACGGAGTGGCTCACATAAAACCGGCTTCAAACAGTTTTTTGTAACTGTATTTTGCAACTGTATTTTGCATTTGAGGCCGATTTTATATACGCCACCCTGTAGTTACTTTTGTGTTATACACGCTCAATTACATGCACATACGTGTATACGTAAAATTCTGCTGTAAAACTATACAAAAGTATATTAATATGGTTTTACACTATATTGCTTATACAAGATATTTGCATTCTTTTCTGTCGTATTAGATAAACGAGCTTAATTATACTTATATTACTTAAGCTAAGTGCACAAAGTTACAATGTAATTTTATGCCAGCATTTATATATGTATATTATTATATAAATTATATATTGATCTACATAGATTACAAGCGAAAAGACATAGCCTAGAAGTCTATAAATAGATGGATTATTGCTGTTAGATACATACATTAGATATATACGTACGTGCATAAAAGTGTATCTGCGATTTGCTTGATACGTTTTCCAATACGCGTCTGCAAGCGTGACACACGAGAGATGCGCGGATCAGAAATAAAATATTAATAATCAGTTTTACGAGCTGCCAACAGCCAGCGATAGTTATCGCCCTTCCCAATCACGTCGAGCTGCACTTTATTTTTTTCACGTCCGCGGCGTCGAATAAACGACAATATGACGCATCGACGTCGAGAGTAATTCATTTTTCGGACACGCTCGGTTACAGCATGCCGCGACAGCATGAATTCAATGGGAATTTCAAGCGCGTGTCTCGAACGAGTCGAAATTAATCAGCGGTAAATTTGGACCACTAACCGCGCTCGCCAACCATATGATATAGCAATCTTTCACTCAAATTCGTCAATCTTTGTCTAATATACGGTGATATAATAAAAATAAAAAGGGTAGGATTTTACTTATTGGTTAATGATAGAATTAAAATGTTAGAGAAGTTTTCTCTTTATATGCAATTATTATACTTCCAAATGTTAATAACAGTTTTAGTGATAAAATCTTAATTTACTTAATTTACTTTTACTATCTTTACGACACAGTTGTTAAATATGTGAAGGTTTATTTTTAAATAACACGTATTACATAACCATTATAAATGAGCGCATTTATCGATAAAAGTTTCAGAAAAAAAAAGCGTTCAGAATATGGACCCTTGTTTTGATATTCGGTATCTCGCACGTGCAAGCCGCACTCTCGCCTCTTATCATGATAATCTTTTATATAACGATGATGTGTGCTAATTTTGTTAAAGTAGTGATATGTTATATTGACTGTTCCTATTTGTTTTTTGTTTCAGGTAAGCGAATTGTGCTTCATATTTTATTACCTCAAGAAAGAAAACGATTTTTATTTGGGTAAGTGCATTATTAATTAATCCACGCGACGATTTAATCGTAAACTAGATAATTATTAATGTGGTCAAAATGTTATGCGAGAAAATAAGGAGACAGTTAAAAGAGACAGATTTAATTCTAAGGGCCTGAGCAGAATGGCTGACTTATAATTTTAAGACAATATATGTTTTATGCTTTAAATCTTTGTTTTTAGTAACGCACAATACTGTCTTGTGTCTCAAGTCTTACAAACGTTGACACACGATTAAGACTTGAGACACAAGACAGTATTGTGCCGATTGTGCGTTACTAAAAACAAAGCTTTAAAGCATAAAACATTGTCTTAAAATTATAAGTCAATCATTCTGCTCAGGCCCTAACAATCTTGTTTTGAAATTCGGTTTCTCACACGTGCGTGAGGGGAGGGTTGAGATGTTCGTTTTGAATCGCGTAGTCGAGCCTCGAGCCGATTTCGAGAAGTCGCCTTCTCCCCCACCACTCCCACCTACGCGCAACGGTCATACTTCCGGCCTTCCGGGCAAAGTCGCGCGCGAGCGAGTACCGAAAGGTATCAAGGACCGATAAAGATTATCGTAGGACGTAGCGCATAATTTCGAGGCGTGCAATCGTTCTCGACCGTCGCAATGGTTTATAATTGTAGTGCAGATGAAATGGCTATACAGCCGTTCGCGGTACGTGTAGATCAGTGGTTGCGCCGACGTCTTTTCTGTTTTTTTAATTACGCGAAATACGTCGCGACGTGCAACGAGCTTCGGGAGAATCGGGAGTGCCGGGCGGAGTATCGCGTAATTCGCGTACCTCGTGTTATTTACACGCTCGAAGTGCATCGCAAAGTGCCGAGTGGCGGCTAATTAACGCGCGCGGTAATTAGTCATGTTTTTCGGGTCCGATAGTGAGTAATTCCCGTCGGCGGCGAAGGAGCAGACCGATGACATCGCATCGGCTGATGAGTGTTTTTACGCCTCATCATTATTATAACAACCGTTGTCGCTTGCTTTTGTTATTACTTTTCCAAGGAAAGATTTTTATTACTAGCAATCCATGATGATGTAACTGTCGTTATGTTCTAGAACACATTTATAATGACATCATTACTTGGCATAAATCGCTTTGTAAATTGCGACTTTCGAAAAAATTCTTCGTCGGCTTAAAAGCGATATTTTTTCGTTTTATGTAAATATTCATATCACGCGATAAATTCTCTGATTTAACGAATATTTGCCGTAATTTGAGATAATATATTGCTTGATTAGAGAGCGAATAATTAATTCTGTAAGATTATATTGATCTTTCTCTTTCTCATAATTTAATATTACCTAATATTTAAAAAATAAATTACACACACATATTTATGCAAAAAAAAATAAATATATATACGAAATAAATCATATTTTGCGGTGAATAAAACGAACAATAAACTGATAGGAAAAATAGAAAAAAAACCATCACATTTTAAGCAGATTTATATATTATCTTCTAGTGCACGATAGTCGATGAATAATTAACATGCGAATTGCTAAATATTGCACGAGACTTTAGATTGATAAATCATTTACTACCTACGAGAGTCTTCTGGCCGGTTGCCTCGACTTTCTCTCATCCACATTCGTTTGCGGACACGTCTCACGCAATCCGATTCCTTTATATGATCGTTATACCGCACGTGGGAAAACCGGAAGCATGGAAAGTGCAGCATATGTAGCGCGTGTAAAGTCTCCAGCATCGTAATGAACTAATTAAGGAAATGAGGCGCTCGTAGCTCGTATATACGATGATAAAAGGATTTGAGAATCCTTTCGGATGCCTGTTTATGATAAACTATTACCAAGCTAAGTGGTTAATCACCTGTACAGGTGATACATTGACTGTGCAGAAAAATTAGGTCTGTATAAATTATTTTCCACGAAAATATTATTGAAGGACAATTTTGTGTTGCAAGCTTTTCGTTTGCAACGGAAGGCTAGACTTACAACTAATATTTATTCAATAAATGAATGTACAGAAAGTATAAATCGCTGAAATCGTATTTGATGTTTACTGAAAACTCAGATTGAATCCGCGTATCCTGTTCGTATGTTACGTATGCACGCACATACACAGTCTTTTGCCTCGGAAGATGGTCTCGCGTGTGGCATCTGTACGGCACTGTATACGCCATGCCATTTCGATCAACTCGCGTTGAGTCGCGTCTCGCATTTCCGCATTTCCTTTTTAGTTCGCCATGTCATTCTCGTTTCCGCATCTTTCCATTGGGGCATCGCCCCTTTGAAAAGAAATTGGACTTCCCTATGAATTCGATATCAGAGAGTTTGCGCAAGATGTCGCGTAAAACTACACATCTGACGGTGGAATCCGGAATAATCTCGAGGACGCGCTCTCGAGTCTCGAGATGCCCCGAAACTTTCCCAAGAACCCAGAATCGTGACACCGAGAGCGTGTGGAGTAACTGGATTTCGCATGACGATAACAGCTGGCGTCGCGAAATGCGCATGTGCATACGTGCTAATGCGTCTAAATATCGTTATACTGTAATTCTGCTTTATTATTAATGCGATCGATAACGAAAGCATGCGCTTCAATTTGTTATTGAAATATTGAGAGCTACGCAATTTCAAGTATTTGAGGCGCGTAGATTTTGTTTTGCAAAAATGCAAGCGCCGTTTTCCGCAAACGATAAATTATCACGTTTACGCAGATCGTTTGTAAAATGTGTATGGTGATGACATGCTAAATCGCGGGGAATGCACTACATTTTATTGCAACGTGATACAAATTGTCGAAATTACAAATGGATATGTTATTCAAGATTTAATCACAAAATGCTGTTTCTCGATCATAGTTAATTTCAGAATAGAATAAAAATATTAACTGTAAAGAGGAATGTCTTTTGTTTTTTTATCAGACGGAAAAATCCACGGAATTATTTTCCCAAGTTAATCGGTTCGTTGAAAACAAACTCGATTTCATGATCGCAATACATACATCTTGCTGCTTAGATACGGCATGTCGCGTACGTGCTTAGTACGTGTTGAATTGTACATTCGACATACGCGTCGCGCGAGACGGTTACGCGTGGCTCGTATTTCGTACAATCGTTACCGAAGCTTGGACGTGATTTATCATCGCGATTTCCTCGGATCGATCTGCGAAAATTCCGTTCCGGGAATCCGGAAACGCAAACACGACGTGTCGGAAACGTGACCCTCGTATCGGTCCGCCGACGCCGAAAACGTCTAAACTTTTGGTCTCGCGATGTCTTTTCGATCGTGACTCCGACGTAAACGTATTTCAGATAAGATTTCGAGCGATAAGCCGATTGGAATACAGAAAGTGCGCGCTGTCACGGTCGATTTGCCGAAATTTATAGACGATGTTTTCGCGACTGCGACGATTCTATATACGGGGAATATAATTTCCACGAGTGCCCCACGTCGGAAACGGAATTCCGTTAAGAAGTCTAGTCGTAGAATTTTTACGTTTTTTCCTAGCAAAAGAAACTAGTACATTCGTCGAGGATTTCCCTACAAACGATCAGGAATATTTTACGTAGGCGAAAGATAGAAGCTCGCAGGAAACGGCGGTTGCTTTAAAAAATTCGTATGGTCTGCTCGTGAGTGCCTGTCGTGAAACTGGAATTGGCATTAATAATTTTAAAAGCGCCACAAAACGGGTCTGCATGGCTTCTCCGTTCTTTTTCTCTTTCCTCCTCCACTTGTGTCTCGTGCATGAAGTGGGATATCAAAACTGCAGTATTGTCGGGATATTATACGAGTGCCGTGACGTGTGCGCCCGTTGTCGAATGTCAGGGACGATAGTGCGCGAGAAGAAAGCGTGGGAGGATCCCGGGAGATTAAGCACCGGAAGACGGACTTTAGACGAGTACTTTAGATAAAGATAAATTAATTTTCACGTTGATAGTTGTGTGTGTCTTCGTATTCTTTTTCTTCTGATATTCTTTCTAGATATTAGACGCGCTCGTAGTTCTATATTCATTTATTCAATTTGTTTCTTTAAAATTCAATTATCTCTAGATATTTCTACAAATAACATCCGAAAAAAAATTCGAAGGACCGTGTTCCATAAATCTCTTGTTTTTTTTTTAAATATTATTTGGGTCAGAGAAAATTCTAGTTTAATTTTAAAAAAAAGAGAGAGAGAGACAAATTTAAAAAATGAAAATTGGCGGTCAACAAAAGAACGGAAAATGGGAGATATTGAAAGTTAAAAAAAAATGTATGACTAGTGACGGCTGCCAACAGTTAATCGAATAATTGATGCATGGCGAGTTTGTACAGTGATAACACGAAACTTTCCGTAACTAAATCACAGCTTCGTGTCCGGTCGGTGTTAACGTTTCATCGATCTTGTGACTTCGGTGCTATAGAATGGATGGCTACGGACGTACCCGATCATTGCACTCATAAAAGCGTGAAATCCTTTCAGGTAATGTCATTCTGCGGTTGCCGAAGTCACTGTGCGATGATGGCAGCTCTACCAGAGCATAAAAGTTTCCAAACGTTGAATCCGCCCATTCGTTTGGAGGCGAGCAAATGGATCGATACGATTCTATATCGAATGATGCACCATTTCGATCGTTTTCCCATCGCTTTTGATCATAGCAATTACGGTACTGACACTTTCGAAGATTTCTGAGAAACTTTTGTTAGATACGAGAGGAATAGCGTAAATAATTTTTGAAATAATTTTTAATTTTTATGGATTTTATTACCTAATTTGAGAAATTTAATGTGAGGAATTATTTTGGACAGAGATTTATCGCGAAATGCAATGTATGATTTCGATATGTAAGTAACTATTAAAACTATAGTTAGTAGAATGTAAAAATTGCACCAAACTGCAGACCTCAAGTTCTTATTGTTAAATACGTCGAATGCCCTATTGAAGTAGTCGATATTTTATTCAAAATAGCTTGTAGAAGTATCGGAGCAAAGTTTCCGCAATGCATTGATTCGTCGCATATCGACTTCTTCTCGTAATCAGCATCCCGATAAAACCGTGCGCTCGCACGAAAATGATCCTCCTAAGGCATTCTCGTTCGTAGAACCGCAGTTAGCATTTATCGCGGCGCTATTGCCGTGAAAACGGTGCGAGTTAACGATAACGACGTGTTCCTCGTCAAAGAACGAAAACGACGCGTAGAATACCTCAGCGGGAATCTCGCTTTTCTCAACGATGACGGCGGTAACCCCGGGAAAAGAGGGACGTCAAGAAACGACGTCCTATCGCCGTTCGGCGGTCCGTCGAAGATGGTTACTCCTTATCGGCAACGCGCGGCCTTAATAGTCTCGAGGAAAATTTTATCTTCTAACGTGACGATTTTAATACACTCATCGATAGCATGTCAATATCTACCGCCTGTCCTAGTTAAGTTGATGGAAGATTCAAGATTTTATGACCGGCTATAATACGTTTTTAATCCTCGGACTAAATTTGCTCTTTTTAAAGCCAAATGACAAGTATTTTTATCGTATAATTCTAAAATATTTATATGATGAAAGGTAAAGCAATAATTTCATAAATAATTATAAAATTATTTACTTATTCACTTATACTTATTTTATCTAAAAGAAATCTGTCCAATTATAATAAATTTAAAATGATAATTAAATTATGTGAGATTACACAGGTTTACAAAAATTATTTTGAACTAGACAAATTGTTTTTTTATAAGTTTTTGGATGCTGAAAACGATGTCGCAAGTCAAATTTCTGACTGAGATATCTGAGATTTAATGCGTTAAAATGGCCTTTTTGCGACGTTTGAAATTTTTTTGTCAGGAAGATTAACGTTCTTCTTTTTTACAAAAAATTTTAAATATTCCAAATAAGCCATTTTTAACGTAAACCTTAATTATCTCGGAAACTTGACATGTTGGTGAAATTTGACTTGAGGCATCGTCTTCAACATCCAAAAATTTATAAGAAACACTTTTTCCGGTCCGAAATAATAAAAAAAATGTGTTTGGTAAACTTGTTATGTTCCATTGTAGATTATGTAAGATTACTCGTAAGATTATGTTCTATTGTGTCCATATAATAGCTTGCTAAACAAAGATAGATGGTTTTCAATCAGTTATCCTTGGCTAAATTGCGTGAGAAATGTTAGTACGGCAAGCTTGTTGTGTTATATTGATGATCGTTGGCCATGCCATGACAGAATCTGTCAATCAGACAGATTTGAATTCTGTCAAAGCGTTTCTTCGGAGGTGCAGTGTCACAAGGAGAATCCGATTTGCAATCACTGCTTCGAGTAGCTTCGAAGTTCCTGCAGGACCAAGGCGTTCGGGACAGTCAGAATGAGAATCCAATAATAGATCCTCGACACGAGTGAAGTTCGAGTGTCTAGAATCTTGTCGATGGTACATGAAGTTCCGCAGAATCTCTCGTCGATGGCCGAGAAAGGGAGAAGGTCCTCGACCTCTCTTGGTGTTTCGTCAACGCGAAGAGATAGTTTTTTTTTTGTAACTGATCAAGTATTTACAGCCCCCTCATCTTCGAACAATTGAAAAGTTAAAATGTTTTTAAACCAACAGCGTCCTTACAATTTCTCAAACTGACCGTTTATTCGATGAATATATGACTGAAAAACTTCGTAAGAAATTTCCTGCTCGTAAAATTGAGTATAAAAAGAAAACGATAAGTTTCTATCGAATTTTTGAATATTTTGCGAAATTTTTCAAATGTCACATTTTCAAATAGCAATTTCTATTGATTTATATTTTACTATCTGATCAAATTTCTGAAACTCTTTAAACTCTGCTTGTAATATAATTGTTTTCTGCCGAGACAGATATTTCACGAAACTAATAGATAAACAATTTATCTCTGCTTGGGAGTGTTTCGGTAGCAATCTGTCACATTGTTCCAGAACATTATCCAGCGAATTCCTTCGAGAGTTAGCCAAATTTGATGGGAGAAGTTTCACCATTATCCCTCGTTTTAGCCATTGCGAGAATATCTCGTACGCGATAGAGTCTATCGCTTTCGATTCCCCATCGAATCTAGATAATCGCCGCGTAAGAATAAAATGTCTCAATAATTTGTTATTGAGACATTTGTCTCATTGTTACAACGTACAATGGCTTCGTCGAGGAATCGATGACGTCAACACTTTCATTTCGACAATATGAATGTCTCGTTTAAGCAATCACTAAACTATTAATGAAATGTAATGTTATATGATTTTTCCATGAAGACTGTTATATCCACAATAAATTTGGCCGAGGTTATTTCAAATAACTCGTTACGCAAGTGATTGTATAATATTATCCATTACGCTCATTGATTTGTTTGGCGAGCAAAATTATATATAATCCCATACCATCGTTTATTTTTTGTTTAAGGATTGAGCAATATTATTTTATTCCAATTTTATCTTGCTTTCATGAAAAAAATTATTATCTATATTTTATGATGCTGAAATGAAAAATTCGAGAATAAATTTTCGAAAATTTTATTCTTATTTTCTTTGCAAGTGCTGAAAGATAATATAATAGTCATCTTTCTAAAAAAGTTAGTAAAATATTTTCAGCTATTTTTTAGAAATTCTATTATACTAAAAGTAATAATCTGTCCTTAATTTAGAAACAATGGTGAATTGTTTCTAAATCTCTATATATGGCAATCCATTAACTTCCGTGCAGTTGTACAATTGATTTTCGTATGGTTTTAACACGTGACGATTTTCATGGATGTGTGAGGAATTTATATGAGCGCTCTATAAAAGCAATAAAAAAATTCTCGTATATGGCGATGAAACAAGTTAATGGTGAAATTGCACACGTTCGAAAAAAGCCGTGCACAATTATCGTCCGTATAAAAATTCCATTGACGGAGAGGCAATTTTCCGTCAGGCAATTTTCACGCGAAAATCAGTAAAGCTATATCGCAGCGGGATCTTGACGGCTTTGGTACATTGCTCTTCTGTTCATTAAAATTATTTGAAGCTCCTGCTATGCCTAATTAATTTAGAAGAACGTAAGATAAAGTTATGAAGACATAAATTATATCTGTTAATATAATGCACGTATAATATATGCATAAACGTGAGAAGTTAATATTTAAGTTATAAATGGATAGCGTTAATAATGATTACAATCATTATTATGAGCGATCTAGAAAGTCTAATTATAATCTGATAATGCGCTTACTTTTTTTTTTCATACCAAAAGCAAGCTCTGATTGTTGCACATTGCATTCTTACGTGAAAATGCGCAATGTTGTCGTTTCGATGCGCAATGTGCACGCGTGTAAACGCGCATGATTACAAAGAATCGGTGCGTTTCGCCGATGCTGATTGTTATTGCTTGTGCTCGTCTTATACTCGTAGACGCTGCCTGAAGAAACCTGATTGGTACCACCTACCGTATTCATTCGTGCCGCGAATCTCTGGCGAGCGATCAGGAAAATCACTGCGGCGGGGTAACGAGATTCAACGCGCTGCTTTCTCGATCGGAACCGGGTTTCCCTCGTATCTCCTGCACTCTCGTATCTCCACTGGTGAGGATGGCTGCCAACCGGTCTGATTGAAAATACGCGGGAGCAAGTGCAAGTCGTGATCTCACCGCGCGCGCGGTCCGGATACCGAATTTCGTTTAATCCAAATGGCCGGAATGACGCGCGTCTATTCTCCTAGTTTCAAACTTGTTCGAGCGGAAAAAGCGATTCGATCGCGAAAACCGCAGATTATCTCGATTTTTAAAGGACCAATATTATACCGAGCGAAAGAGCTTATCGTATACATTGCCCGAGGCGTTTATTGCGACAATATGCATTCATTATGAGATAACATCCCGTGCAATTCGCGGAGAGATACTTCGCGAACAACGCAGGTGTATCCGCATCGCCGGCTTACGTCGTGTAGGTACTCTAACGATGGCGGAGAGGATACGATGCCCTGGCAACTGGTGTACATATCTTGCCGGTTCTTCTTATCTCCGGCTTCGAGAGTTCCCAGCCCCAGCCGTCTCGTCATAACTGCGGTAGTTATTGGACCGGAAACGGCGGTCGCGCTCGTCCAATTACGGCGCCTGGCAATCTTCCGGCCAATGCCGTTAAAACCGGGGGGGGGGGGGGGATTCCCCGCGGTACATGAGGCACTTACACCGCGCGCCGGCCGCCGCTATATTCCTGGTTTCTCCGCAAAAACGGCAGTCATCCTCGGAACTCGCTGGGCGGATGTCCGGCTCGCAGGACGCTGACCGTCGCGCTTCACGGCATTTGCTCGATCCGACCAACAGTCAAGTTCATCGATGGAAAGCACATGCGATGTGCTCTCTTCACAGATGGAAGGATCTCCCGACCGCGCAATTCGCTCGGTGGAGGAAAAAAATCGGCACACAGCAAAAACAATACCTACAATTCGCTGTTTATTTTTAACAATTTTTCGATTTCTCATCGCGATTTCAGCACCCAGCGATTTTACTGCATAACGGGTATTGGTGGCGCTCCGCGCACGAAATTACGTACGTGTATGATGAATGGATACGGGCAATTACGGTGAACGGTATCATCAAATGCGGTGCTTATGCACGAAAGCAAATGCTATGCTCGCGAAAATTAGTATAAGTGGCGTATTGCCCAACGGTAATCATCCAAATCGTAGTAATTTTATATGAGTAAAAAAATGCATTTATATACTGCCGGTTATTTTAATATTCAATTTAGATTGAAGAAACACGATGTTTAAATGCTATATATACATCAAATATTAATATGCAAAGATACATGTTTTTCCTCTTTATTCCACATTTTTTTAATTTACTGAAAATCTATCGCTAGCAGAAGCTAAACAATCTGTATATTCGCTTTATTCAAAGATGGATGTAAGATTTGATAAAGTACGTGCAAAACAGTACACGTCTGAGTTGACTGCTTTAATATTGAGTGATTCTAATTGGCTCGTCCATTTGCAAGAGATCGGGGCAAGAAATAGTTTCCGCTTAATCGGTATTCCATTTCCGCGATTTCAGATACTTATCCTCCGGTGAGCGATATCCGTTTCCTTTTATTCGTTTTAAGGTTGAGGATGAGTTTATTTTTAATCCTCTATCTGACAAATGCCGCGGGAAATTGATTCCACGTGAACGAAAAAGGGGTCTGAACGTGATGTCTTTAGAAATCCATATTTCTTAATTTTTTCAAAATGTCTGTGGCTTGGCAAAAATTGCGAAATTGCTGTAAACAAAAGGATAATTGAAGAATCGGAGTCAATTGAAGGGTACAGGAGAAAAACGATCAATGTCCATTTCGAGTAATTTTGAGAAAAACGCAATTTTAAGTTTCAAGACATTAGATAACTTAGGGAGCTATTGAAAAAATTAGTACAAAATTTAGTGAATATCGGAACGCAACCTTAGTGTTTACTTATTGTTAGCGTTTACATTATAATATATGTTGAACTCTAATGGTTCTTCCCCACAAGCGCGTGCATTATGATCGTTGTTTCCCCAGCACGGTACATCTTTCGACTCTATTTCCAATGATTTATAACTGTTCTTGATCAAAACAGATAAGAATTATGAACGTTCTTTGAAAATGCCACAAAATAGCATGATCAGATCAATTTCGACAAAAAGTGGACTTTAATCTTTTTTCCTCTGCACCCTTCAATTATTTTTCGAATCAGAATGTGATCCCTAAGCGGCTGATGGGAAAAGTATGCTTCAATTTCTGCAATTTATACATCGAAATTGCTGGGCTGCAAATATTCTGGGCAGGCGAGCACGACTGGCAATTTTTTAGCGACAGTGAAACTTCACTAGATTGTCTATATTTGCGTAACAATGATTTAATATTACTATTAAATTACCATTAAATTTTTTAAATATTCCAAAGATCTTTTTTAATAGAATTTTTGATAATGAGATAGTAAATTAAAGAATTTTAGAAAATCATAAATTATAAGAAAAAATAATATTAAATCTAATTTTGGATAAAATTCCGTTTCCGAATTTAATTTTCAATTTTAACGCTTTAAGCTTATGGCACAATTATGTCGTAAATTACTACAAGGATTATATCATCCATTGCTGCATGACCATGTCTGTCATAATTCGCACCTGTGTTTGATCGTTGATTTCGTTTCCTCTTGTTCTATCCCTTTGCCCTTAAGTACTGTCGCAGAGCCTGAGCTTGATATCGGCCGAAGAAGAAGTAATCGTGGTCCGCATTGCTCGTAAGTTACACGAAAGTAATCTAACTTTCGATAGGTATACCCTAAAGGGAACTTTACACATTGGCCATTCCACATAGCCAGCTACTCTTTAGAGTTTACTTCACGCGGATCGTACACCGCACACCTTGCGGTGTGTATCGATTTCTCTTTCACCGCGGAGCATCAGCAAACATGCTCGAAAGTGGGTGATCGCGTACGTATGCGACCTTAATAGTGCGCGTGATCTGCAGCGATGTGCAACTTTCTATCAAAAATTGCTCGGCACGAGCTCGTTGCCTCCTTCACGATATGCTAGGCGCGATAATAACGCGAGAATGTGCGATGTTATGACAGATTACGTTTCATTAAGCGATATGCGTTAATCGCCATGCAGCTGCCGGATTAACGCGTCTTTCTCTCCTCTTGCGGGAATTGGAAAGTTCTTATGGTCTCTCATACGTGACGAGCCGTTGATCCGTGGGTTGCATTCTGTTTTAATGCCGCGAGCATTACGCTTATGACTCTATAAAGTGCACGATTATGACATTATTAAGGTAAGTCGGAGGAAGATGCCATAGAGTTAAGAAATGTTATGGAAATATGAACAAACCAATAGTCACAACCCGCTGAACCGCTTCGGAATTTTTCATGCAAGATGATAATTGAGCTTTCACATAACTGAACAGTGCTGAAAATAGCCACCCTAAAAGTTATCGTTAAAATATTATAATTTTATTATATGTTTATCCCTGCAAGATGCCAACTGTAATGAGGGAAGATGCAAGTAAAAACATTGATTTGTTTTTAACAATAAAATGTTGAACTATTAACAATTGATAAACACAAGAAAAATTAATATTTTTGTTCCAGATATAACATTTATCGAAAATATTCACGATATTTTAAAAAACTAAAATCTAATATAAGAATACACACACACACACACGCAACACACAACACACAAAAATTGTACGTCAGTATTCGTGTAAATAAAATAGTCCGTCACGCTAACGATATTTTTCCTGAAGTGGCATCTTACATTAATGATGAAGAGAAGATGCTACTTCTGACTCTTCACATACTGACGTCAGAAGAAATAGCTATTCGAGTCATGAGACAGCCATTTGACGTGGTTTCAAAATATGTTAAATAAATCCACTTTTAACAAAAAGATATTATGGAAGATCAACAAAGAAGAGTACATTGCAATATTATAAGAAGCTTACTCATTACCTGGTTTGAACAGATCTTCCCAAATTCTTCGGATTTAACACTATAATAAAATTAGACAAGCTTGCATGTGTCATTTGTTGTATGAACAATCTCACGTTAACGACTATAAAACATCATCTATTGAATAATGAGCGAAATATTAATAAAGTGGCATTTTCGATCTACTGGCATCTTCTCGCGACTTACCTTATACCTAATATTTTACTTGAGCTCCGATGTTTGCTTGCACAGATGAATACGCTAAATGTCATAGAAATAGAAGCGATGATGTAAATTGACATGCAATATCTATAATTAAAATAAGGAAACGAACGAGTTATTGCATTATTGAATTGTTTATGTTATTGCATTCTTTATTTATTATATAATAATTATGACAAGCGTATATTGCTTCTATTAGATAAGATGACATACTTATATTAAGCATGTCAGGTTAAAGGAACAGATTGCAGTTACGCGATGCAAGCTCTGAGATACCGCGCTTAGACGGCAATAAATCCGTAATGTAATCTCGTGAATCACGAGAGCGATACATGCGGATCTCATGCGGCATTGCGGTTTCGAGTGTACGCAATCAGAGCAATTTCCCTTCCGAAGAGGCTTAGGAGAGGCACCGACTGAACTGGATCAGGCCGATTGTCCCAGTCGAATCCACCGCGAATATCGGGCGGACGGTTGATGAGTACCGGAAGTTTTGCTCGCTCAGGGTCGCAGTAAAACAACTTCCATCGTGACACCTCAAAGCCTCGCCTTGTCGTCAAAGGAACACTCGTTCCCTATGGAGGATCGAGACGGGCAGTATGGCTCCTAAGTAGAGTGCTTTGTGCTCCTTGGATTTACGTGCGCTTCTGGAGGCTTTCGCTCTCTATCCCTCCCCCCTCTCTCTCTTTCTCTCCTTTGGCTCTGAACTCTATCCACAGTTACTTATAGTTATCTCGTTAAAAGGTAAAGTTAAATTATGGCCGGTGGACCGTGTTCACTGTCGGAGTGTAACCCTTGAGATTTTGAGTCTTACGGAAAATAGTCTTATTTGTCCGCTGGGAATTAAGACAACGTTCTATCAATCATTTTTTTACAGTATGTAGTTATTATCTATGAAGATTTAGACAAAAAATATGAACGAGCAGAATATTAAGGAAAAGAAATCACGTTTGTGATCTCTTTTTTAAAATAAGGTTTTAAAGATTCTTTAAATAAAATAGAATTACCTACATTTTAGTTTTTATGTGATTTTAAGTGGAAAATTATTCAAGAGTAAAAATTTAAATTGTATGTAGCAATTATTAAAATGTTTTTAACATTTAATATAACGATTGTTATTTACGTTCGTTATTGTTTTTAACGATCATTATTTTCACCAAACTCGAGTTTGGTAAAAAAAATATTTTCTCAAACAAAATTTTGCATATAAAATTTTTGATAATAAGTATTTCTTATTATCGCATAGTTATGTTCTAGATAAAAGCACGATTAATTTCAATAATCGTCAAGTATTTGAATTTACATGAAGCACGCTCTTGCGCAACAGTGGTGCAAAATATCGCTTGAAAGCGGGGCAAAAAAAGCTTGTTTATGGAACGCCTATTTCATATTATCATCGGTGCGGGACAAGCCGATATATACTGCCGTCGGGAATTCGCGCGACCCGAAATACAGTGCTGCTGCGAAAATTGCTTCGTCGCATGGTAATTGCAATCGCGTACTCATAGCTTGAATATTTATACTTGTCGCTGCTATTTGTCGCGTGTATTTGCCTCCGTAAAACACGAGCTCTCTTAGGATCCTCTTACAATGTTACGTCGCGCTGCGGGGTAGCTACGGGGTAGCTGATGACGACGGTTTCACTCATGGAGAGCGGATCTACCAGCAGAAACTAATTTCGCGGAACCGCTTGAAGTATTCATTAAAACGGCTTGTACGACAGTCCCCGTACATGAGCGCAAAAAGGAGAGAAATCTAACCAATTCACGAAAGAGTACATCCGGTTCTATATACCGATCTCTTTGTCAGAGGAACACGAAAGGCGAGTCGCAAAAGAAACCCTTAAAGCACATATATATACACATAATATATGTATATTGCGATTTTTTCCTAACAGTTTTACGAAATTTCTGTAAATTTGTCCATGTTAAAAATATTAACGGCATATATATACTATAGAAGTTTACTTGAGTAGACTTACGCCAATATACTCGAGAAAAAAAAAACACGGTAGCTATTCTTAGACGCCCTGTCGTGCACCCTCTTTTAAATAGAGCACACACATGAACCTTTGTGCTATTATGAAACGAGCTGTGTAGAATCTGCTACATAGCGAATAATTAACGGACGTCCCGTGGAGAATACATTAGCATGCATCAGTCCAAAATAAACGTCATTTCCGCTGTGCGAAGCACCGCCGTGTAACCACCGGTCTTTATCTCGATCTCACTATATATATATTGCTTGTTTTTCCGACACTTCCTTACCCGCAATATCGATGAATAAAGGCCGACATGCAACGAGCAAATAAGACTCACAAATAAGATATATCCGTTTCTCATTTTCTTTTCTTATTTTGTACTCTTTTATTCGCTTATTTTTCCGCCAATAACTTGTATTTATATTCTTCGATTTCTTATTATTATTCGAGTTTTTTATTTAATAAATATCTTGTTGATATGTTAATATATCAATTTATCGTTCACTTTGTTATACGAGACCGATGGCAGTTACGACGTTGTTGAAACTACGAGCGAATATCTTTTTATTCTGATTATTTCACGAGTATTCTCGTACAATTTACAAAGCTTGCCCCCGGGAGGGCGACTCTACGAGCAGGATGGTTAAATCTTTTTCTTCGCTACCTAGCCGAGTTTAAATTTTTTCCGTAGCCTGAAAAATTTCCCAGTGGAGATACGAGTATTATTTACACGACTTTTTTGACGATGCATATTATTAACAGCGTATTTTGTAACAAGATACTCGACGAAATAAGCGTATTATAAATATCGACAATGGTGATAATTAATCTATTAATTATCTTTTTGGTTTTACAGCATGTTAATGAATCTCGAGTTTTGTTATGTAAAACAAACGCACGGGGGGGGGGGGGGGGGGTAAGAAAGTTCATGATAACATGAAACAATGAAGGAACATAATCCCGAAAGCGTTAGGCTGAAGGGTGCGGCAAAGTTCGCCGGGGATATTTGTATCGAAACTTTGTGAAGACTTTTCGTCTCGGTCGAGGAAGGTGAAAGAAGAATGAGCGCCCTTCGAAGGACGAAAGGGTCATGGGTGCGAGGAACGGGAGTTTCGAAGCCACCCGCGGCATCTCTTTCGGAGGGCGCACTCAATTTTCCGAGGCTTAACCGCTCTACGGCGGTGATGGTGGTATGGTGTTTCCTCTCTTTACTTCCGTCTGCACGCGTGAGACGCAAAGTCGCGCATTTCTTCCCTCGCGTCGTATATACGGTGAAGTCGCGACGTCGAGGTAGCCAAGGTTGCTGTTTCTAAAAGAATTCGAGTTACTTCTGGATGGATTGCCGCGCCGTCTGTCTCTGTCGAAATTTATGTTTCGGAAATAATATCGCTCAGTTTTTCGGAGATCAAACGTTTTATTTCCGCCATATTCTATTGCGACGAGCGTAGCGAGACAAAATTTGATGATAGACTCTTTCACTGTACGAAGGTTGCAAGTTCCAAACTTTTTGGCGGAATGCGTCGCAGTATTGCATATCCAGTGTACTGGAAGCATCCTTTTATTTTGTCACAAAAGTACATTTCTGACTAAAATTAAATTCTATATGCGCTTTCGTTTATATATAGACATAAAAAGAACTTTAAATGTATTCAATAAACTTTTCATAAATAATTGTAAAGTATTTAAGGAATTATTTTTTCTAACAATCTAACTATAGAGTAATTTACTAGCATTAGATATCTTAGAACATGCTTGGCTTCTACTTATTTCTATAAATTACAGTTTTCTGTAACTTTCTTTCTCATAAAAAAATGATTAAATATGAATAAATGGAAATACATTTGTTTATATTGCTATTAAATATCTGAAGTATGTTTCACGTACATCGCTCCGCGAAAAGAGCGTGTTCGTTGTAAGTTCGTTCCACCCATCGGCTTGATCGATTAAATGACACCCCGGGGAAAACGGAATTGGATATGGTGGTGAAACTTCCTCCGTACGATTTCTCTTTCGCGAAAAGTTTCGGTTTCCCGATCGGGCCTCCGCATCAGTCTCTGTTACAGCGATATTACTAAATGTTCAGCAAATTTTGGCGCGTTAAGTCCGGAACCTGTAATGCTAAATTGAGCAGGCGCGTTCAGCCTCGTATAATCTGATTAAAGTTCCAAATTCCAAAAGTAGATGAAATTAGTTTGATCCGCCGGCGACCCTTAGTCGCAACCTCCTTAATACAGTTCGAAGACAGGAATCCCGTTTGCCTTGTAACAAGATACGTCAGTCACTCTCAGCTTTGAGGTCTATGTCCGTCAACTTGTCTTACTATGTTTCACGTACGAAGATCCTATCATAAAGGAATTCACCAAAGGTGACATAAGCTTGTAATCTTACCGGTGCCAAGTAAAGCGATTGTAAATACGTGTGACTTTCGGCGTTGTAGTTAGGAGGAAAATCTTGTTCTTACGGTTATTAATTTCATCATTTAAGCTCTCTGAAGTTTAATTCACGAAGATTCCTCTATTTCAAATAATTTGTAATATGAATATTTACGCTTTAATAATGTTTCTAGAGAATATCAGCTTTGAGTTTGACAAGAAACAGTGTAATACGTCCGTTAATTGTGGGACACTCCTAAACTAGCGTTTAGAAGTTGGCTCACATCTGAAGCGAAGTTGTTAAATAACGTAAGAACGCGTGCGCGGAATCGACGAGTGCGAACGAAAGCGAGTCTTGGGACTCGGAGCGGATGATGCTAGCGCGCACACCACGAGAAGGGTGGATTAGGTTGGTTTAACGAGGGATCCAAAAAGGGAGGAGACGTCTCAATCGCAGACGCATCAAGAGGGATTCACGTAGCACGTTGCTCCTGAAGGCCCGTTCACACGAAACCGACGATTAATCGCGAATGCCGATCAACTCTCTGTGTCAAGGGAACCGAGTTTCCCCGCTCGATCCGACCAAGACTCATCTTATCGGATCTCTTATTTTTTCCGCTTGTCACTATTTGATTTGCCGGTCCTTACATGCGGCTCAACGATAACTGCGTGTTATGACATTTAATTATTTCTTTAGATAGAAAGGCGATTGAATAAACCTGAACAAGAAATTTCGTTCCCGATATGAATAATCTTTTTATATTCTGAAAAGAAAAGTGTATTTGAAGTGGGAGCAAAAACATGGAATTAATATTTAAAATAACAATTACAATATACAATCATAATAACTAGTTTCTTGTATTTTTACAGGTGAGTCGATGGCCTAGCAGCTAGTTTTTATTTTTACCGACGATTTTGAGAAAAAAAAAACTGTAACTTGATATTGGTAAGTTATTTTGCGCTTCGCATTACATTGAAAATTTCCTATAGGAGTGCGAATCCGTGCACAATAATCACATTCATCCTCAGTTGGTCCAATTTGCACATTGATTCAATTTCCCTGTCCAATGTGAACCCTGCGGACCCCGATAATAATCCGATTTACGGTATCTGCAAAGAAGCCGCCCGGGATTGCAAACAAACAAGCCCCATTCTACGGATGGCATGTCGATTTTCTAGCGTAATTACGCGCACGCGGGAGCGCAGTTTCGCGTCTTGTCACAGCAATATCGTGGACACATTCGTCGCCAAAGTTGGGAAATGCGCCAATTTTTTTGCTGCCAGCCCTCTGTTACGTGATGAAATTACGCGAGCTTTTCACGGTCTTTGTGTTACACGGGCCCCGCGCGACTTCTGCTCTGGCATAGAAAATATGTCATTTCTGTCGCGGACAGACATTAAATTACTGCGGAATTTTGTTTCACCCTAACTCGCACGCTCTTTTAATCCGCGCTTTTTAATATGGAGAATAACTCCACGAACAAATTGAAAAATAATTAACTTCGCGAGGAGGCACATTGTCGCTGAGATAAGCCGCCATGTAGAAAGAAATAAAAATGAAAAATTTCCATTTTAAAATGCGTTTGACTTTTTTCACGCGCTTTACCCTTTTACAGATATTAAAAAGCGAAATCCTATACAATGCACGGTTAAAAATGCTAACTTGTCGTCGGTTACAAAAAAGAATGGACGTATGCATAAACTCGTTCTCAAAGCGTTTGTAATCTTTTTACAATTATGCATTCTAGATAGATAAAATACCATGCCATATTTATACACGATTGTTGCAATTAAGACCATTAATGTTTATTAGCAATTATATAGAAAGAAGAAAAGAGAAGAAGAAAAATTTATTTCAAATTCCCAGTTTTATTGTAGCTTTTTTATATAAAATATTAAAGTGAAAGAATACACTCTCGCAAATTTCATACTGAGAAATACTGATTTCCAACAGCGTAGCGAAGTAAGGTGACAATAGATTGCAGCCATATAGAGAAAATGCATGACACTGTGACTTGAGAACGCGTTACTTTTTCAATTTCTCGCAGATTTTTTATCTACTCGTTGGGCTCTTATTCCAGGCAAACCCGGGTATTCTGTTCGATATTATAGCCTGTAGAAAATTGTGGTACAGAAGATATTTGCTTTTAACGATTGAATAATTACGTAAGTCAAGCAAGACACATCGCAAATGCATAGCATATTCTTACGAAAGTCCGGTTGCGTCTTCACACCATACATAAATCTAACGTTTCACGACCGTCTTGTGCGATTGCGATCAGCATTTCGCTTTCGCGTTCATCGTCGCTGCGTGACCTGGGAATATTATTTCGCAGAGAAACTATCTGAGTGTGAGATACGAACATAAATTAGCTCGCACGATGTTGATCTTTCGTTACCGATCGAAGAGTGATTAACGCGCACAATCAATAGAATTCCACGTGTGTTAACAAAATGAGTGAAGTTATATCAGCAGATTAAGCCTCACGTGATATACATTTGAAGGATCAGTTGAATCAATTCCGCAAATAAAGCAGAGAAAGTATGGCCAATCGTGGTTCACGCGAACAAACTCTCGTCGAGTTCACGAACCAATAATTCCGCGAAAATCCCACGCTGCTTTCGCTTCGCGGAACTTAGACTCGCGTTCTTAAGTAAAGAAACCGAACGGGGGCTTGGAAAAAGCAGTTGAGAAACACAAAAAGGGAACGAATGGAATGAGGAAAAGCAAATGAAAAAAGAGAGTAGGGAAAAGAATTTAATGGAAAAGATAGAGCAAGATGCAATGTACCGAGTACGAGTACCGAGTTACCGCTCCAAAGATTTCTTTACGAAACGGCATAGTTAATTGATTTTATTATCTTTAGGATTTAATGCGACTATCGTATTGCACGATATATATACTATTTAGCACGATGAGCAAACGCTTTTAATCTTTAGACCTTAGATCATCCCAATATATTTTAATATAAAGAAAGAGGATATCAAAGAAAGTGTGAGCGTGAATTTAAATCTCGCAACCATAATTTCCAGCGACGAAATACCTACATTCGCGTTATCATTATTCGCCTGACATATTTGATAATTTGATTATAATGTTTGGATGAAATTGCAAGGATTTCAAGAAAGATATCTACACGCGTTACTATGCGGTATTAATTGCGATCTCCGATCTTGTCTAGCCGGGCCGAGCCGTGATTTATGATGATGAATCGTAACGAAACTCGACAACAGTTACAACGCGGAGCGGGCGGCGTTGAATAGCGCGCTGAGATTCGCCAAATTTCACCGGATATATCCGAGATTAACGAGCTCGAGGGTATCTCGCGAGAAATCGCGGAAGCACGACGTATCGTTCCTCGAAAGTAATTTAGCGTCGCGGCTCGATCCCGAAGATTATATTAAAGTGCTCGCAATGCTATGCGTTGATTCAGGACGGAAGAGAAAGAGCTCCCTTATGTAATATGCGTGAAGAAAGAATAGTTCGAGGTTTCATTGTTCTTTCGAAGTGAAAACGACACCGAACCGCGTCTGTCGTCTTTGTCGCGAGATAAAACGTTACAAGCGTCGCATAATTGGCATACACTATAAGCTTTCGTAAGACTCGTGTCAAACCGCAAAAATGCATTTTGCGAATGAATTTGAGGGTCACTTTTCCCCGACGGAAATAGAATTGGGATAATATTGCAGTATTCAGCACTAAGTATCTTGGTAATTAAGCTCCAAATTAATATTTCATTAACATAAAATCCGTTTGCAATTAGCTGAGGAATAATTAGACTTGAGTATACGCGTACTGAATTTATCTTGGAAGTTGCTTTTCACTTGAAGATAAAATTTTCAAGAGAAATATTTTATGTTCGCAAATATTTGAATTATTTTTATAAGAATAAAGCTAAATTTACACACTAGATTATAGCTCGTTTTAAGATAATTCTATATGACTTATAAATAAATGGTCAGTGTTCCTTGAGATAATGTAGCGATCATCTTAATCGCATTCAATTCGCTTGAGGAAGATCGAATTAATTCGGCTGACTCGATTAATTAGGGCGGCACAGTTGATTTGGCTAGTCCAATACTCCAAACTGCATTAATGGAATTGGAGAAACGTATGTAGTATGTCCATATACTAGTCAAAGCTGCCTCTTGTTTGATCGGTCTCTGGTGGTATTTGAGACAGATTCAAGTGTTTACTTGTTAAGATGATAACGTGTATACAAATATTGATTTAATCATTCCTACTAGTTTTTTTATCGAAAACGGATTTATGATCATAATGTCTCGAATCATACGTCTATGTGTGACAAAACAATACTTATTGCAATATTTTTAGAAACAAACAAAAATAGATTGTTATTATAATTTTATAATCATACAAATAATTTCGTGCTTTAAAAATATGATTAATTAAATTTAATTTTTTCAATTTTTTACATATTTTATCTGATACCAATGTCCTATATGCGAACAATACATTTTCTTCCTAACAACCACTTAATATACCATAAACTAATCACAGAATAATTTAGTCAATAGTTACGCGTAAATCGTACCTATCGTAATTACCTCACTATCTGTAACTAAGATCGCTGATTAAACGTGCGCTATAAACTCGTTGTAGTCTCGCGCGGAGATTATCCCGCTTTACATTACTCCCCGGGGACCACGTAACTTCGGCTGTCCTGTTTTATTCGGCACAAGGTCTAACAAACGTTAACGCATATTGTGAAAGGAACATGCTCTCGCGTACCGCGTGTTCGAAGTAATGCTATCAATTATCGCGGCAGACTTTATCTTTATCTGTCGCCTTCTCTGTGATTTACATTACTTCCTAAAAGTATATCTCGCCTTAAGCATGAATTCCGCTAATTATCAAAGAGTAATGGATCCGCCTGCAGATATTCGATAAATTTTACAACGTGTACCTAATCTGTGAAGGAGAATTAAAATTTACTTATTAGAGAAATTAGAAAATGTGTCGCGTATCCTGAAAGCAATATCTCGTTTCGCTAATGCTTTGATTTTTATCTCAATTAATCTTTTATTTTATTTGACTTCAGTTTATAAAGTATGGTAAATCATACAGATAGTTTAAACATAACAAATTCAGAAACTATACTGAACATTAATTGCATTCTAGCTGAAAATATTCTGTGGCTAGCGTATATTTTTTATTATGTTCATGTTGGTTACCGGGAGGAAAAAATACGAAGAATTTCATTTCTTTCCCATCGAAACCATTAGCAGGGCCGCGACTACGTGCAGTAATTACCATTACCAGTGCAATTATCACGTTTCCAGCGTGGTACTTGCACTGCAGCGTTGTAACGGGATGTTACAAATGAACTGCGATAATTAGAAAGTGTAGCCACGAAGACTAGGCATTAGCATAAGCATATAATCCTAAGAAGTACTTGCAGATCTTATGGTGGAAACGTTAAATGTTGCAATAAATGGAGGGAGAAACGAGAAAAATGGCTGAACAGAAAGAAACGTGTTACGATAATACCTATATGAGCCATCCGTAGCTGTGCATATTGATATGAAATTACAGTGAATACGGAAAATTTAATTGCAAAGCGTTTGTTATTCCTGCCTCATAATTATTAACAAACATCAATTACGCAATTGAATTAAAACAAACGTATTAAACGGTTGGCTAAAAATAATGATAATGACCATACGTCCTTCATTTTCACAATTGCTGATATAATTATGCAACTTTTATTGCATATTGCGGTGAATCTAATTAATACGGATATAGGCCATTGCGTTGCATGCGTGAAGTTTATTTTTACAGCTTGTGCGATGTGTGCATGTTAACAGATAAAAGTGAACCAGACATAATTTAGAAACTTAATTAAGGTCGTTAAAATTTGTAGATAGCATTGTTTTATCTGCAATCTTGATTGCGTTTCAACTATATGATTTACATTGAATTTAAATGGACCGCATTTAAATGGACCGATTAAAAAGGCCGCCGTGCTCATTAAATTTTTTTATAACGATTACAAGTTTATTTCGATCGATACATCGTCGGTGTGAACTGAAGAAGTAATGCGCAGGAAATTGTCGGAAATTGCTATTTCCCATGCCACGTTTCCTTCGCAATCATAATTATATTTCCATTTTGTGCTTAAAAGTATCTTCGCGTTCGTGCTCGCGACAGGCACTGTCTCGCATTAGAGCCGGTTTAATCAAGCTTTAACAATAATGACGGTAATACCCGTACGAGTTTTCCCTCGATCCATTATTGCTTTTTTATTTCGTCCACGATTTCTGGACGAAGGCAATTAAATTCAGATTACTAGGAGATAAGAAGGGAAGGAAGCACGGGAGGGAAAAAAGTAAAGGCCACAAGGCATGATTCGTCTAAGTTGTATCCCCCGTTTTCTTGCGGCGATAATTGGAGGTCGACCTTTATCCGGCTGAAACTTACCTTCGTGATTCCTCCACCGTGATTCCTCGAGTCTCTAACGAGGAAAACGGTCATGCATCACCGAAGATGGACCTGAAAGGTCATTAATTTTCCCGTTGCTCGAAGCCACATTCATGCTTTGATACGATTATACTTCTGTACGTTATACGTCTCGAGTACGTTCATGAACCATTCTCAAATAGCTCCGACATGACAAATGGAAATGTAATTAATTGCCGTTTCTTCTATCGCGTGAGATTTTTTCATCATGCAAGAAACTCCTGTCTTCCTTTTTTATGTGACGTGGCATTTAATAGATAAGGAAAAGGAAAGACAAGGAAAAGAAGAAATATGTGCACTTTAATGAAAGGTTAATGAAAATTGGCACATACAGAATATTCTTCGCTTGTTTTTAATTTATGCATTCTTTGAAGAATACGACGTTGTGATTTATTTATTAATAAATAGGACAAGAGTGAAATATATAGAAGGAGAACAAGTAGGGGAACGAAATGGAACATCTCTCGTTCTTCAGCGATGTTCATCGAAATCTATCTGCCTAAAGTAAACTTTTTAATTCGTAGAATGCTCTATATATTTCTGCTCAGTTTGTTTTCCCGCGAGAATCTCGTGCAGTTGTATCAAGAGAGAGAAATGCTCATTTACGGGAGAGAAAACAAACGCGAGAAGAGAAAGAGAAAGTAAGAGTAAGAAACCGCTGTCTATTCTCCCAGGTCGCATCCCGACAATAATAATTAGAGCTCGACCATTCGTTCAGCTTAAGCGGAAGCCGTGTAAACCGTGTAATAGAAATAATCTGGTATTAACGTGGGGGAGCGAATTCAAGCTGGTTAATGTTTAGAACGCTCTAAATAACTGTTTTAGCCATCGCTCTCTCGTGTTTGCTCTTCCCGCAAGTGAATACGGACACTTGTTTCGTTAATTGCTAATTGAGGACAAGCCGTCCGTTAAGTGGAATTTTTAAATGGAATCAGCTTTTTGATTCAAAACGCATCTGAACAAGCGCGAGCTATAAATATGTATATTTATCCCTAAAAACCACTAGAAACGTTATTTGCTATACATGTTTTGTTTATATGAACATAATTTTAATGATTGACTTGAATAATTTTCAGTCTCCAACGAGATACGATTTTTACGTATCGAAACCGGGTATGAGTTGATGCGATTCAGTAAAAGATGCTCGGTACACTCTGAAACGACACCGGAAGAGTCAAATGAACGGAATTTGCTGATCGATCGGGCGGCCGCAGGCGGTGGTTCTGGCAACCAAGCAGACCGGCCAATGCGGCAACCGCACTGCAGCGATTCGTCGGGGGTCGTCGTTAAAACCTTTGAAAAGGCACGCGCGCATACGTACATTATCGCTTATCGTAATTACATGCGGTCGCATTTGCGAGGGCCTCGTGTACGCAAGAATGTAAACTCGGAAATAATGGTACGACGCGGTAGGCAGCGCGAACGTTACCTCTACCCTATACGCGGATGTTCGTGCAGTGCAACACACGCTTTTAACATTCCGATTATTCGTGGCGGGGGGTAATCGCGCTTTTCGCTTCCGCCCGACATAAAAATTTGCATGTTGCACACCCCGGACGCGTACCGTGCGCCTCTCCGCGAGCATACCGGCTTATCGCCGTTATATAATTGCGCTACCACGCGCAGCGCATTCGCGACAGGGGCTGTTTAACGTCAACGGCAATGTCAGAGTGATTTACAAAACATTTTTATTGCTTCTTATTGCCAAGTAATATACGTACGTACCTACATTTCATTGCCTTAGAACTTTACGAAGAGCAATTCGCGGTGCGAACTTTATGAAGCGATTCGCGTGCGCACGATATACTATATATGCGAAAATAGTAGTGAATTCTTCGATATACTTCCGTCTAAACTTTCCAAGATTTTTATTGACAGTCGATTTTATAGTCTTCCATGTATAACCGACCGACCTTGTTTATTCGCATAATTAGAAACGCATGTATTACGCACGTATATAGGTAAGTGCACGCACGTCTTTCTCCGAGCTCGTTGGCGCGCAATTGCTAATCTGAATAATTTACATATAATCGTCGTAATATGAAAGCATTGCGGCCTGGATTACTTATCTGCGAGATATCTGCCAGACTTGAATAATTCCATCATACCTTGATTATGTGCCGTTTTGTGCAAATACCCGTATACTTTGATTAATCGTCGCGCATACATTGTTCGAGGCCTGAATACTCCAACAACCAGCAATTTCCCTTCGTCCCTGACCATCGCTAAGTCTGAGATTGACCATAATAAATAACACATAACATGCAATAACCGTATTCAGATGCTGCGGCTAATGCGATTTTAAGTTATTCGGTGAAACTTACGTGTGCAATACTTTAACGAAAATGCATAAGTGCGGTGGCAGCAACTTTGATTGCACGGGCAATCTAAATCGATTACGCCTGGATAACAATTTCTAGGTCGTAAATCTAGAAATATGTATATTGTAGTTGTAGCATTGTGTATGTTATAAATAGGGAAAAAATTAATTGACTTTATTATTAACAATAACGATTAACGAAGAGATCGTACGTTTATTGATAAACGTTTGTCGTATTTTATTGAACATATATTATCATAATACACATAAAAAGATCCTTTCAACTAATTTTAATATATAAAGATCTTTTAATACATTAACCAATTTTAATATATGAACCTTTTAACCAATATTAATATATAAAGACGGATATTTCTAAATGTATCTTGCATCTCACTTCACGATAGAACGTGTAATAGCTTTGCAAATGCTTACAGGGGGATCCCTCCAGGATCTCATCGTGCAATCACACATACATAAGCGCGCACGCATGCACGCACGCATGCACGAGCCCGAATGGGTGCACGCGTGTAACTCCAGCTTTTACCCCCGGGCCACATATTTATGCGCATTACTCATGCAGCCTCGTGCATATCAGCGCCGACGGGGGCGTGCGCCGCGCACTTTAAGCGCAAGATATTTTCTCGGCTTTTGATTAATGGTCTCGCGAGCACAGGCAGCCTGTACGCGCGGACCATTAGCGACCCTGAAACGTTGTAAAAACCTCCCCTAAATGCCGCATCAGTGCACCCTCTCTCTCTCTCTCTCTCTCTCCCGCCGATGTGATGCGCGCGTGCGGTATGCACGCGCGCTGCAACAGGCCATAATAATAATGCGGGCGCCGCGAGATACGATGACGCCCTTCGGAAATACCGGCGAGGACGCCGCGGCGGCGTCGCGCGTCCGGAGGGATTTACGATTGCAATTAGTCCGTTGAGTTAATTACTTAAGCTGCCGTAATTAATAATTGTTAAGCTCAAAAGTATTTATGAAGCGGATGGCGCGATGGCCCGACTGGTGCTTGGATGCGAAAGTTTTGGGATGATAATCGGCGGAGGTGTCATGAATAAATATATTCGTGGCACAGATGAGAAAACGGCGAGCATGTCATTTAGAATGTAATGTGATCATTAAAAACGGAATTTCACGATCGTAATAATGTTAGGCAAAGTACGAATGCTATTTTTCTCATGCAGATTAATTAAGGAATGAGATTCTATATTTATTTGTATTATTCTATATTTATCTTAACTAAATCTGTTTTTTACGGTTGTTGATATTTATAGTTAGGTATATCTTTCTTTTGTTTCAAAAAGCACTGTCTTTCAAATACATATAATGGCCAAAATGCAAGTGCATAATATAAATTGATTCAAAATGAAATATTGCAATGAAAGATAAATAAATTGGATTACATCTACATAATTCAGCTTATTTACGATCAGTTACAATAGAAATCACTCCCAAATAAATCATCGTGAGAAAGTTTCAATAGAGATGCGATTATCCACTCAACCAGCTTGAAATCGCGATGACAATCTAATCATTCGACCGACAAGTGCGACGTACCGTTGCAATTATTATGTTACGTCCATAATCACGATAGAGCCGAGCTGTTAGCGATTATGCAACAGCATTTCCATCTCCGTGTCTACGCTATTAGTTCCGTCGCGTACAATACGGCGCGATACTCGCGAGAGTAGTCAAGCACCCCGCCCAGGTGCTGCAGCGGGCGTGCAAGCGCGCGTCAAGGACGACGAGTTCCGAACAAGGCCACGCATGTTCCGTAATCTTAACGATTATTAACGCTCAACTAGAGGATACCTCACATCCCATCGAAACCCCGTAACCCACCGAACACCTACTAAATTCCTCGCGATTGAGAACAGAAAGAGAGAGAATGCGAGAGACTTATCTTTCCTCATCTGCAGTCCTTATAAAGCGATGTGGAATTCAATATTCCCGGCGTGATCTCCGCGACATTTGCGCAATCGTTCTTCTGTGACAATGTCCGATAAAATCTGCTCGAAAACTATTATGTGGAATTAAGGACGTGTGCCACTTAACTCGCGTTGCTTGAAATCATTTCTCGAGAGAGCTCGAGAGCATTAGAGATTTATTCCTTGACGGAGAAATAGTTTCCTGATGGTTACACTAATTTACTTTCTACATGACTGTCTTGATTAAAATTGGATGACGTTCAAGCGAAGTGTCTTCAATATTTTAAATTGGCAGACAATCCTTGAAATATAGAAGTCAGACAGGTAGACATATAAATTTTTACTATTACAGAAAATCTGTTTGTCGAATCATCTCCCGGATGAAGTATCGATTACAGTGAATGATAGACCGAGGGTTATTATTAATTCCAATCTCGTTTCCTTCATCGGTTTCGCATCACGTGCCGTGCGGCTACCGCGAAAATTGGTAGAAACTCGTAAAGTATACGAGCGCCTCGCCGCCTCAGCTGTCCGATACAAATTGTAGCCAGACATAAGGAGAAAGCGAGAAGAAAGATCCCATCTTTTTTTTTGGCTACCTCGCAATCGGTTACAGTCGTAAGCTCGTGAAATTGGCGGTACTCTCGTAATTCAATAACCATACTTCTCATCGATTTCGCGTCATGCGGGATATTCCTTTCTCGTGAGGGTATAGGGGGATAGTGAACGAGCGGGATATTCTTATAAATTTAACCCGCCCGGGGTAATCCGCAACGGGGCAAGAAAGCACGGAAATTTTTCTTCAATCTCGCGCAGATACGAAGAAACGAGCGGAGATGTTTGAGTATAGCGTTCTTTACACGGACAGTTACGGAGTAAGGAACTGGTAAATAATCTGATCTTACTTGTTGTGCTGGGATATAGTATGTCGTGACTTTGATACTTTATCACAAATCTTGGAAGTATTGTAAAGTGAGTAAAGTTTTTTTTACGACTTCCTCGCGATCTTATCATTTCTTATGAGATTAGATTGAAGTGAGTCCTGACGCCAAGCTGTTTTAATTCATATTAATCAAGCTGGCTTTCAATTAACGGCAGAAACTCTCTTTCTCTCTCTCTCTCTATTCTCTTTCGCGGGTAAATTTAATTAAATTTCAATCGCGCGTGTGTCACACGCGTGACGTGAAGTATGCGGGTCACGCAGCTGCCACACGCGGAATCCGCGACCACGGCGGGTTATACGCGGAAATTGCGCGATTTCGTCGGCCGCGCTAAATCTCGTAATCGCTCACTGTATTCGCGCAACGCGCGCCAAACAGACAGATATTCTGTAATTCCATTTATATTCTATAATAGGTGCGTGCGCCAGTTACGATGATGATGTGCACTCTAATTGGAAATATCCGCCATTAACGGTCCGCAATCGGCACAATTAGATGGATTAGTATTCGATACTGTGCGATTCCAGTATCATGATCCGGATTTCCGATATCACGCTGGACTTCAACAAGAATTTGGGGAAAAAATTTCGAATTATACGCATTATATAAGATACTTGTTTTTTTTTTATTGAGAATAAAATATTTACAAAATAATAATTAATAAACAAAAATCTTACAATAAATGTCAGAAATTTGACGTAAAAAAATACGCAAAAAGAGGAAGGTTAACGTTGATGATTAAATCTATAAAAATAGCTCACTCACATGATTTATTTATGAAAGATGAGCGTCCGTTGACACGAGATTATTAATATTATTTATCGCGACAGCTTCTTCAACTCCATCTCTCTCTCGCTTTTTTTTTACTGAACGTTATCTTGTCGCGTATGCTTTTCGTCTCTCCTCTTTTCCCGATCGGTGGCGAGAGAGCGAGCAAACCTGAATAAGTAGCGCCATCGATTGTCTGCCGTACAATAGCTCCTCCTATCTAGAAGGGTGCATCGTTGAATCTGAATATCCACCATGAGACCAGCTACGTTCTACCATTTAGCAGCCGCTACGGTCGGGAGAATATTTATTTCTTCCTCGGTCTCTTCTCTCTTTTTTTTTTTCTTCCGATCTCTCCTCGGGAACGCGCAGGCTGATTCAACGAATGATTGCGCCGATCCTTTTTCCCTGCGTCAATGTAACTGGACTTCTTGCTATTCTGCTATGTCTCCCGCAATACGATATATCGACCCGTTGTGCCGCACGAGATTGCGCGCTCGAGCGAGAATTAGCGAAAGCGTAAACTTCCGGTGAATTAATTGTCTGAAATCTTTTTGGAGAGGAATTTAAAAATTAAATGACTCGTGATGCATCTACTTTAAATATCGATCTCTCAGAATTTCTTGTACAAAGATATAAACATACATTTAAACGTGATATTAAATTATTATTAAAATGTATGTAGGAAAGCGCGAAGAGACGAATAAATGATATAACAATTTCTGATTCTGGATGATAAATAGCTGATTTTTTTTCAATAATTACACACGCGGAAGGGTAGCAATTAAGCGACTCCAATCACGATGATCTATTCCCCTTGCATCCGCAACATTCCTCGCAATTTCGCTGGAATACCAACTCTGTCTTGGCGGCGAAAGGGCCCGAAGAGTTACGCGACAATAAATATCTTGATGGAAGTTCATCGTGTCGTCTCTTCGCTGATCCAAGTGCGCGCAATTTTCCGATGCAATTTATAGCGCGCTCCGCACTCTTCGGACACTGGCCTCGGAGTCTCGTTTAAAAATCAATTTTGCAGCACCATCTGCATCGCGGAAGGGGGGAGAGGATAGAGACGGGGAAGAGGCTCGCGTCCCTCCCTTTTCCGAGATTATTAAAGAAATACTTCGCTCCGCGCTTTCGCTATCCGTTTAATCGACGCGCGCGGGACGAGTTTCTGCTCATCCTTTTTTCACGCTTTTCCGTTCCCTTTTTCCCCTCTATTTCTTTTTTTCTCATCGGGCGGGACGACCGGCTTATGCGCGATTATATTACGGAATGGACTGATGCTCACTGCGGCGCTAGCATAATTTAACACTCGATATCCTCCTCACGGCGACATTACGTTTTCAGTACGGATCTAGGATGAGAAAAACGAGCTCCCTCGCCGTTGACGAGCCGCAAACGTTTGTTTGCTACGTATTTAGCGGTTTAATCTCGTCGTGCCGAGGAATTCAGAGCGTCGCGATATTGCACGATCGTGCCCTGCACTTGCGAAATTGTTTAAAGTAATTGATTACGAAATATGAGAACGGATAATATAGCAATGAGAGAGAAGCAGTCGTAAACGATCTTCTTGCGACAAAAATTTGTTTCGAAATAGAATAATACTTTTCCGATGCTAAAGTGTATTTTTGTATATCAGAAAATAGCTGATTTATCTGAAAATAATGATTATAATTGAGTTGTGAGAGAAAATATAGACAGAAAAATAATTATGAAATATTTATTCCCATGTATGTATATTACATAGAATTAAAGATAATGATGAGCAGAGCACATTTAGATATACGTCACGAAAGAAGTAATCACACGTCTATTTCTATCTATTATACAACAACTTGCGTCGCTAAAAATACGAGGACGTTTCGACTGCTCTAAATCGCTTCGACCTTAGATAAGATCAAATCGATAAAAAAAGGTAACACGGCCAATGGCTGTTTCATTCACGGCCGCTAAGGCATAATCGTCCCCTAGTGAAAACAAATTTCGAAGTCCCACGATTTCAACTCGGATCTCCTTTCACTGGGGACGTTCAAGTAGAATGTGATCAAGCTCCCTCGGCAAGTCACACATTGCCGCGAAAGGACGATCCTTTCACTGCCGGACTTCTCACGATGCGTGGCGAAGCTGCACCGATTACACGTTACACAATACGATATATTATTTGTTTCACCTAACTCGCGGCGTTTCCACCATAAAACCTGTCTTGTACGCTTTCGCACGTATTCTGACACCTGTGGATATCAATAGAGGCGGACGAAAATTCTCGGACAGCACGCATGTCCAAAATCGGGACATAAGACGTCTTAAAAGCATCTTTTAGACGTCTTACGATATGATGTCTAAAAACGTATGTCGTTTTTAAGACGTCTTATGTCCCGATTTTGGACATGGGGGATGCTGTCTGGGTTAATACCGATAAGAGGATATTTTTTGTAATATTTCGGTTTATAACATAAAGTTTTAATAAAATAGGGTGTATTATACAGTATGAATCCGTTAAGAAACGATGCGTTCAATCACACATCGCATTGATTCCTACTTGCGTCATCAAATTTGATTCCACCTTTCGACCTCGCTTTCAAGAAATGCCAGGAAACCCTTCTAACGCTGCGAAACGTTCATAAAGCGCGTTTCTCTGTTGATACGTTGCTTTTAGCAGATTACGCGGCGACGGTGGGTAAGAGTGACTACGCTTTTAGAACTCGACACTGATTTCTCACTAGTCCGTGATACATCGCTCTGTGTGAGATTAAATCAAGTCGTAGCGACAAGATGTTCTCCTCGTTCAGGCATGAATCGTGCGGCATCATCTAAATTTATAGTTTCACACATACACGCACAGATAGAGAAAGAGAACGAGAGAATTTGGGAAGATTTTGGAAGCTGAACTCGCTGAACTTACATCATTTTCAATCGACTATAGATTTATATAATAAACAGTATATGTAATTTAATTTAAATGTATATCAATTTGAATAAGGTTATTCTTCATGCTTCTTTTATTTAAATTCTTTTAATAATTTGGTAATATAAATAAGTAATAGCATAATGTCTCTGACACGTACATGAGAAGTTTAAATTACACAATTTGGAAAAACGCAAATATAGCAAACTAAACATAGCCAACTCTAAAATATACCAAACTCAATTTTATAATTATTATTATTAGATCTATATTTTATTATGTATATTTATAGTATATTCTCTTTTTCTTTCTTTGCTAGTGGCTTCTAATAATGATGAAGTGTCAACTATAATTGGAATCTTCGTTAATATATTCACGCAAAACTACATGACTCGTTTAAATATATCGAGAAATTAAAGAAATATTTAAGCGTAAAATCCAACGTGCAATTTATGCATATCTGGTTATTGATTAAAATAAGGTTTTTCACAATTTAAATTTACATGAAGCATAATAAGTGTTAATTAATTTCCTTCAAATTATACCTCGTTGCGTTTACGTGCATGTAGCTTCTCCGTTACATGCACGTAAAGGGAAATGATGGCGATCTGTGAAAGGTGGACACATGATTCAGTCCACTCTCCAGTAAGGTTACTCAACGATTCGAGTTAAAAGTTGCTCAATCGACATTTTTAATTGAGCCTCTTGACTTGCACGGTTCCTCGATGCTACCGAGTTTATTACACTAATTGTAAGTGTTGCGGTCTGTTGCTATCCGCAAGTGAAATATTTCATTGAAGTCCGCACACTTTATAACGTATATAGCTTCAATAACAGGAGAAATGTGAAAATAGAATCAGTAAGAGTATTCTCATTAAAATGATTTGATTTAACATTTGCTTGAAACGAAATAAAAATTAAGATTATTTTTATCTTATTATTATATTATATTAATACTATCTTATTATTATATTATAATAGTCTGCAATTTATTATTTTATACGAATTTTGAAATATGGTATCGAAATTAATTTCCTGAAAAAATAAACAAGCAAGTATTTTATGTCCAATTTAAATGTCCATATTTAAATGTACGACGATATTTTATTAATTACATGCCCTTTCTGAACATAATCTCTGCTCGGCATCAATTGTATTGTGCGCAATTTTTAAGTATTTAAAACGTAATTGTTATTTTCTATATGCTTGTGCGAAATTATATGACGTCTGCTACATCTTCTTCCTGAGAACAAGTCTTTTGGGACTAATGGAAGCTTTTGCTGGTAACGATCGCATAAACGGCGGTATAAAGTTAATAGCCGCATGCGATATCGTGCGTCTTAAGTTCCCGTTTGATTGGTCCACTTCCTAAGATCTCGATGCAGTCTGGAGATACGCGCTCGTCGAGAAGCATCCAGGGCAACGAAACGCATTCCGCTCTGCTATTATTTTCCTTTTTACCGACTTCTGCCGTTACATTGCAATTTAAATGGCACGGAAGCGAAATTGCTCTACTCACAAGGGAAACATAAGAAGCTATTAACACCGTTAGTGTACTATGCGCGATAATTATAAAACGTAATTTACCTTTTTTTGTAACTTTTTACAACATTTTAGTCATATATCGATGATACATATATAATACCTAAAATCTACTTTATGCAATTCCAAATAGTTTCAGTGATTCCCGGATTAGCTCTAAAAAAGTTTATTACGAGTGGTTTCTTTTCCTTCTTTCTAATGTTAAAAATCGCAATCGAAGTAAAGCGGCTATCTTTCCCTCTTCGCTTTTGCCCTGTCTTTGTCATCGTTATAATAGAATGTCGCTGAAAGCCGTGAAAAGAAGACGCAGTTTTATGATGTGCTGTATTGCGGCGATGTGCTTGAATGAAATTTTCATGCAGCATAAAGAGCGCAAGAGGGGCCCTCTATTATGTGAAGGCTCTTCTTTTTATCTGCTCCGTCGTGTTTTTCTCACGAGCTACCAAATGCGTATACCTCGAGTTTTGCTCGGAGCACACCGAGCTCATACCGGGGTGTATTATTCCCTGGATTCTCAATGCGGCGCGCGGATTCTCTGTATTTTGATACTTTCATCTTGTCGCGAACAGTCGTAGATTTTCCTCGCGCCCACGTCTGTTTTGCGCGCATATATTTAGCGAACGTACAACTCTCCGTATATGCCGCGCGCGAATAATGCCGAGGACGAAGTTGGAACTCTGGAGGCCAGCTGTAGCAGCGAGGCCATCGTCAAGACAAGTAAGCGTAATAAAAACGTTTAGTAATTCGATGTACCGCAATAAGGCACTGTCGTACCGTTAACGGCATATTACCGATTTGACAAGCATATCGAGACGGCTAAGAGATTAGATGCTCTACATTGCGCTATAATATTTCACATACTTGAGACTGAAACATATCGAGCACAAATTTATTTGATCATGATACAATTGACCTCATTAGATACGCTGTGACTGATATAGATTTGATATAGATTTTAAATGAGAAAATCAATATCGTATATTTGATGTTTAAGTTCAAGACAAGAAAGTTCAAGACAAAAAGGAAATAGAAATTCTAATCCAATCACGTATTATTGATCTCTCTATGTTATCTTAAATTTTATTAGTGGTCGCAAATCTTTATTTATTTAAAATTCGGAGAAAACTGAGATTATATAAAATGCTTTACAGATCGTGCGGACTGAATGTGTCATGTGATTTTTTAAAAGAAATTTGAGAAACGAAATCGCGCACTGGTGACAATGCCGTCCTGTCTGTCTGGCGCGACTCGCAGTAGAAACAAACGACATCGGTACTGCAGGCGCGGCGCGACCTGGCGAAGGGAACATACGGCGTAACATGCATTTACGCCATCGCCGTCGACAAATCAGTTGAAAAATCGTCACGAAAGTCACGGTGAAACACGCGCGCATACACACACATGCATGCATATGCAGGCAATATCTCTCTCTCGCACATGTTTTCCATATAAAAATATCTCTCAATCCCGAAGAGCACGACGGCACTTGCGAATCGAAAATCCAACCACGTTCTCATTCGAGCGTCTCACAACTATTCGCATAGAATTTTCCTCATGCATTAAAGAATAATTGCTGCGGACAGTTATACAATTCAATTGTTTAGTAATTATATGCTGCTATTTAATCTCGCTTTATACTATTTATAAATACATCTCGCAGCTTTTTTCCTTATCGATGCTAGATTCCTTTCTCCTGGTTGACAGAGACATTAATATTAAGAATACTGTTGTAAAGTTCTTGACATTTCACGTTATCCATGTCCTCGTAAATATATAATAATAATGTAATCTCCCAAAACGAGTATTATATTGAATGTAAGAAATTTCGCTGCAGCTTTATAATAATCGATTTTTTCTTACATAATTTTAAATTACTGCTTTTTCTAATTATGCAATTGCTGTCTGTATTTTTATCATTTACATTTTACTATATTGAATGGAATTAATTTTAATTAGAATTTTAAATTGTGCGAATGCTAATTGCTTCACGTTTCGGATGCGCACTAAATTAGGTCAGTAAATCATGCCGGCTAGCTAATATATTCTGATCCGTCCTCGGAAGACGAAATACCGACTTGGTGGCAGGATTTATGGACAGATACCCGTTGGATAAGATCGACGTGTCGTTGATTTATTATAGAGGAATCGAGGGGCGACAGTCTCTCGTCAAAGTATATATTGTGAAAGGTACGATCCGAAAAATATTATACGTTATCTTAAAACCAGGAACTAGTCCATTCCATGGTTGCGCATGCTTGCTCTTCTGTCAGATGAGGTTAAACGCGAGTGAAAGGATGCTACAGGCCACTCAGGGCCGCAGCTGTCCTTCTCCCGAGTTTATCATCGAATTCATTTAAGCCACCACTTTCGCAACGACGCGACTTTTTGTCTATTCCTCAACAACATGAATCTGTCGAATGGTGGTCTTAAATTTTTTCTTGACATTACAGTCACATGTATGATACTATAAGTAATATTACTTTCCTTCTGAGCGTTACATAATGCCATTAATTAATTTGTTAAATTAATTTATTAAAGAAAGTACGTTTTTAAAATGCTCTTATAAATGTATATTGTACATATAGCAATGTGCAGATTTTTGTGAAGATTAAATATTATAACTGTAGGTATATTATAATTTTTTTATATTAATGCAAAAACCATTATGCGTATTCATACGTACGGACATAATAGTTTGTGTATTCGCGCGAAAGTCTCTACCAATCTTTGAATAACATTACGCTACAATCTACATGATAGAAAAGTATCTATAGAATTGCAAATTGCATGTAAGTTTACGAAAGAAAATGTGCACAGAAATATGCATCCAGAAATTGCGGTTTGTTTGAAGTGTGATTACCCAATTGAGCTTAGCCCGTTCCTTCTCGGAAGCTGCGAAAGCTCTATTCACGTTCGATTTCGCGCGCGGACTTATACAGAATATAAATTACGATGACTATCTCGACTGTGCGAGGTACATAAATCAGTCTCGACGCAACCAGTCGTCGACTCATTTAGAATTTTGCTAACGAATCTCACTGCAGCTGAAGCCGTGCGACTACCGATGCTGCTAAATAACTGCTCTAAGAAATTTAATATTAAAAATAAGAAGCTCCCCTAAAGAGAGAGAGAGAAGAAACGCGCAATAAAATTTTCCCTGAGATAAATTAATTCTATAACTTTGCCGAAGAATATGTAATCGAGGAGAATTTCGCGACTTCCCCTCAATATTCTGAAATATTTAATTAAAACTTTAATTTAACTTTGAAAGTGGCGTGCCACGTGAAGGCTGATACATTTTCTTGTTCTAGTCATTTTAATGCGGCTGCTTCTGATTTGCGATATGTACGTTTCCTTAATGGCAACCAAGAAACGTGAACGAATAAGCAGTCAGGCTGTGCGCAAACACCACCGCGGCACGTGACACAATTTACGTTCACGAGAGTGTCATCTCACATACTTCCGTAGAAAGCAACATTTTATCATGCCCGCAATGTAGCTTCATATAATAGAAATAGAGGTGTACCACAAGTTATTTCTCCCAGATGAGTGGAGTATTCTTGAAGAAAGTTAAATTCCCGTACATTTCAAGACTGATAACAACGACGATTAAAGTTCAAGGTAATCTAGATTCAGGCTGTGATAGTGAGAAACATTTTGTATATTGCACGTATAATGCTATATCATTAAATCCTGCATAATCCTAAATAATTATTAACCTTTTTAAATCCGGTCGCGATTACGATTAATTACACAAAATGAGACAAGACAGATAATTAATTTTCTTTACGATACTTTTTCTTAATTATTAATTATATGTAATTTTATTAGACACAGTTATGTGAGACGCACATAAATCAGGAGCAGTCCAAGTATGTGTCCTGACGAAAGTAACAAAAAGTCTATTATGTTGCGCATTGTTTCGAAGTATAATAACTTGCATACATTACTTGATTTTCGACGACTGAAAACGCTAATGGCATAACGAACGTATAACTACTGGAAGTACTAAACTATTCGTCGAGGCGCGAGACTTGTCACCCCGGCAAACGCTCCAAACTATTCGAACAATGTTTCGAACCGATTCAGCTCCAACCTACTGTGAGAGTGTGATACGCCGTGCGTTTCGTGGTTGTCCAAATATATCGTGCACACCGGAATGAAGAACGGTAAATACGGGATTGCTCATCAGCTATCGACAAACGGATGCTGCCGAAGTATGCATAATTATTATTTGCCGACGCGTGATCATTTAACATTGTGTGTGTTAAATCATTGTCGGCTAATTACACAATGATAATTTTTAAACTTATAGCATACCCGTTTGATAAAAAATTACTAGTTTTATCTAAAACAAGATGTATATTAAATGAGAAGAGATTTTTTATTAACTCGCCAAGTTATTGCTCTTCATTAATTTGTTATGCAGATAATTGGCAATAATATTGCAAAAAAGCAAGATAATAGTACTATCTTATACACATATGTCATATATCTTATCTCGAATTTTTTCATCTTATGTTGAGCTAGAATTAGGGAAAATTAAGGACACCAATCCGCGTCACGTTGAAACTATGCGCGACTCGTCTTTTGTTACGCTTGTAAAAGCGCTTTAAACTATTCCAACAATGTCGTATTCGTATGGTGTTACATAGCAGTGTTTCACTTGAAACTTGATTGTACATAGATGTTCATAGTTGACTTTTCATGTGTCGCAAAATGTTAATGCGATGCCCGTCCATTCAACGTTTAGACTAAATACAAGTAACAATTAAACTCTATTATTACATATATGAAAAATATATTGCGTCCGCATATGTAAAACGGTCTTATAATAGATTTATTATTTTATTATTTATATTATTATATTGCAGTTAGTATACTGAATGCTTATCCTTCATTACATTATTAAGGATCTCTCTTTCACGTCTTCTATCATAATAACGTTATAAGTAGCGTTAGGAACTAAATGATATTCCAATGGAGGTGCCCGATCATTACGATCCATAATGATTGTCTGCAAGTCGTTAAGGGAGACGATGATCGATACGACGACATTGTCTCGACTCGTCGCTGATATGGCAAGTTTAGATACAACCATCTCGCTTTCTCTCATGTGTTTTGGATCCCCACCAACTTCGGCTTCTGCCAATTAGGTGGAATGCAATTAACGAAGTTACCATCTGATCCCTCCCTCAGCTTTCTACCCCAATACGTACTCAACCACGCGACGTAACTAATTGCAATTAACTCATTCGCCTTTTCACTGCGTTCGTCCGGTCATCGCGGTGATTAGATACAACCGATACATAAGGTACTCGGTATAAGTGAGGCAATCGATAGATGTATGAATCTTATAATGCCGAGATCCGTCCTACACATCATTTGTTTGAAAGGAATTAGTATCATCTTTCTATAGGCTTGCATATTCAATGCAATTCGAAATAATGTTGATATGACGTTGTTATAAGAATACGAAGATTTTTATTGGCTCTATCCATTCATTATGCATTCATTACGAGCTGCAACAAAGGGATACTTTAGATGAATAGATCGTGAATGAAAGCATCGATGAATATTCGTTATTGAGGCGGTGTGGACAATGGCCGCCGAACGAGGCCATTGTAGGCGGAGAAAAATCGCGGCCACCGCCACGTTATTAATGCCAGGAAAAGCTGCTCGCGGATTAGTCCAACTTCATAAATTGCGGCCACGGTACAAACTGGCAGGGTTACAATGTCGATTGTTCCGGGTCACGTTTTTCGGGAGCCGAACGCGCCCACGTTTCCCCCCCGACTAGAAATAAAAACTCGAATTCGCGAAAGCTGATTTATGCGGCGTTAGTCATCAACAAGTTCGAAGTCAGCGGGAAACCTCATCCTTGCGATTCGTTTCTTGCACCTTTGACAATAGATATCTTGGCAATGTAATCAGAACGGCGTCACATTACCGGATTCCTGTGTACGCTCTTCTTGCGAGACTCCTCAATAAGACTCCTTCGTCTTAGCAAGCACCTCTTAAAATTTGATACTCGCTCGCATAAACCCGCTTTTGTATCCTGTCGCTTTCCTCAGTCGGCGCCTCGCACAATGCTAAGCATATAAAGATTTCATGCACGCCTATGATTTTGTATAGTCACTGAGCAAGAAAAGTGCTTGAAGTGTTTATTTGCACTATTATATAAAGATATTCTTTATTCATATGTTCCTTAATGTAAAATCTTTTCACGAAATTGCATAATATATATTTTTAATAGTAAATGTCTCTTGCTAAAGCTTTCTTGCTATAAAACATTATTAATTTGTACAGCGAATATGCAGATTAAATAATGTTCGTACACTTTTCATAATAAGTCAAAGCGGTTCGGATGCGCTCATCTGAAGAAGTCTACAGAACGAGCAATGCTAAAGACAAATATTGCAATGCAACGCTGTACAGTATTAAAAGAAGAAATTTCCATTACATCCGCGTTTATTACGATCTATTGCATTAGCATTTATGTCGTTGGAATTTTATAATTTCAACGTGGACGAAGAACGTGTATTTTTGATGGATTTAAATAAATTTAAATGCATCAAAAATACACATTCTTCGTCCACGTTGAAATTTATTATTATGCTGGCATAACGATCGATTGGCCGAATCGCCGCGACGAACGATCCATCGTTAAGAGAGCACGTCGAGAGTAAATTTTTAATTAAAAAATCCCCGTTCCATCTCTCTGTCATCGTGCGCATCGCGCAATCCACGGGAGAGGGGAGAGCTGCGATCAGTGGCGGTTCTAGCATAGCGAAAACAGCGAGTCACGGATGTAATTTGATTAAAGTTGGATCCGGCAGTTATCCGAGCGTCGAATGCGACCGCTCGCAACCGCGCCTAGGATCCGCGCGCCGGGCGTTCAATTAACAGAATTCCTACCGAGCTCCACGGGCTGACACGTTCCCTGCGTCCCTATCTCCCTCCCTCGCTCCCTCATCCCGTCGATGACATTCCTAAATCCGGAAAATTCCTTGAAAACGCCACCGATGCGAATTAATATTATGGCGAATATCACAACGGTAATGGTTGAAATTTCCGAATTGTGCGGATGTCCGATTATCTCTCTCTCTCTCTCTCTCTTTCTCTATGCTTTATATTTTATTTATTTTATTTTCAACATTAAATATCTTCACGTATGTCTGATTGTAGTACCTATTCCATTCTATACATTTGAGTATAATTAAATAGGGAAGAAGAGATACAGGAATATTTAGAACAATTATAATTTAAAGGAACTTTGGATTATGTAACTACTACATCTGTGGACGACAAACGAAATTGTCGCCGCAGAGCGGGGACACAGCTACTGTAATCAGATAATTAGATACAACAAAACGCTAAATTTATTTCGGAATATGTAGCACACAAGGATGGTTAAATACGTCCGATTCGTTGAGTTGCCACATACCACGCGAAAATATAATCTCGTCATTTAATATTTGTCGTAAAATTAACCGCCGCGCTTAACCGCGATGCAATATTTAGCTTACAATTTGTTCCAATTTTGTAATCCATTTCGCGAAGTTCGAGTATCGTTTTGTTGAAATATCAAACGACAACGAAATGCAATTCCACACACACACACACACTTTATCCTATTATATTATTTAAGAAATACGAAACGTTTTTAAATTGCGGAAAGAATAAATATTCTTTATTTTCATTCCTTTCTGTTGAGGAATGTGACGTTTTCTTTTTCCTACATTTTTATTTATTCTGCACAAATATTATACAGTAACGTTGTTTTTCTGATTGCAACACCAGCATAATGTAAGAGACTAAATCTAAATATCTCTGAGCACGCATTCTGTTTATGTAAATCTAAGTGTAACTAATTATACTCTGAATTTTTTTACCGGACGCTTGCAACGCATGATTACTAAGAAATAAAAAGTATGCAACTTGCACACGTTTTATTTAGTAACATACGAACCTTTTACGAGAAAAACTGTATTTGGCTTTACTCTCAAAGGAATTTACGTCTATCTGAAATTTACTTCATTTAAAAATTAATATTTGTTCAACGAAGAAACATATTATCTCTCTTTATCCGGACTTTTACTTTATTCCACTTATTATCTTTTATAATTTTTTATATAATCGAAATTATATAGTAATTTTTAAGCATGCAATTAAACGTTTATATCATACCCGTTTATCCCTTTTTTGTATTTCTCCCTCTTCAATGTTCCTCCTTCCTCTTCAAAAATAATCCGCTTCGCGCCACTAATCTGACAGCAAAATAAATCGATAGCGAGGGATTGCTCTAAATCTAGATGCGTTTTCTGTGTCTACTGTGCTTCCCACCCTTTTCGAAATTCGCGTACGCTATAGATTTCGTGGCAAGAGTGGAGTGCATTAATATTAATAGCAAAATATTTTTACAACAGGTCGGGGGCATTTTTGATAAATGTACGTACCTAGAAAACTGGTCTCACTTTATCTTTTGCCTTGGACATTGATGGATTGTCGCGGTTCATCGATGCATCTCCAAAATGTTCCACGATGTTCGTTAGGTACATCGCAATCGCATGTTATCGATACGTACACGTATTGAGCGAAAACTTGAATCAGTGTAAAAGTTCAAATTTGATGGTAAGCTAAATTAGCTAAATTAGATATATGCCATCAGTGATATATCCAGGGAATAAAATAAAAGCGGAGACGTGTAAAGTTAATATCTGTCTAATATATATGTCTGTAATATTAATTTATTGGCATTTAATATTAAAAATTAAATGTCGAAAAAAATTTACACTGTCTTGAGTTTGTTTGCATTTAGTTAGAAATGTAGGTATTTTTTTTTTATATGTGATTATATTATAGGTAATATTTCTTAGTAAAAGTAACTAGCACATCTCACACGCAGCATTTATATCTATTCAATTTTAAAATAAAATATAATCCTAATGAATATTATTCAAGCTAACACCTATAAAAAACTTCTTTAATTTTATCACAAATTTAAAAAAAATAGTGTAAATTTTGTTTTTTGAAGCGTCAATCGATTATCACATAGTAAGAAAATTAAATACTAAAAAACATATTGTTTAAATTTACATTTAAATTATAAATTCTTATAATGTAATATAATATTGTTGCAATATTTTTCAAGAATATTGCAAAAAAGCTAACTTTTTGGTAGCAAAACGTAATTTGTGTTCGTATTTTGAGGTAGACAATGAAAGAGAACCACTTCGACGACTTTAGATAAGTGTCAGGACGAAGGCAACAACCGACAGACGGGTTTATTGTTTCGGATTTCATGAAGTTTGCACTTCGGTCAAGCTTTGAAAGAGTCGCCACGCGGGCGTTAATAAAGGCGAGTGTCGGCTAGTGTTTTAACGAAGTTACTCTTCCTGTGAAACATTCCCCGCGGGCCACCCTCGCACGCTGTGGCTTTTGCATCGTCGTCCTTCGTCTCTTGCCCACCCGGCCTTTATCCCGTTAACATAGCCCGCTCTTTTTGCCTTTCGTCCTCTTTCGTGCATTTCGCTGGCGTGCACTGCCCCGAACACACAATGGTCGCATTCACGTCGCTCCGTTGCCGTTAAACCACCATCGCTGATTCCGGTCCAGGCAAAAAGGCACGTCGGCGCATTACTTTTGGCAATCGCAGAAATTACTCACCGTGAAAGTATGGACGATGGGAATTTAATCAGCCGATTGTGCTCGGTTAGCACTGTGCGTATGATCTTAATTTAAAGCTATTGAACAATCGCTTTAGATAATGTGCCACCGTCGCATAATCAACTTTTAATATTCCGTTTTTTCAAACAATAAGTTTGTATTTATTCGAAAATGTAAGAGTATATATTTATATCCTCGTGATATATTTGCGAAATAAGAATAATAGGTACACAAGTTTTAAAACTTGTGAGAAGTAATAATACCCGGCGCCCGTCAAGGATTAATAATCCCAGACTCGCGACGATTTATCATCTTAGTTCGACGTTGTTGGAGTCACAGAATATATTTTCCAGTGATCATTAATATTCCGTTCTGCCTATTGCATTTGTAGAGAGCAAATACGATTCAGTGAGTCGTTTGTAGAAACGTTCGTTGAGTACCTCGTCGATATTATACGACCATTAATCTTATTTAAATAGAGACACAAGAGTAAACACAAATGTAAGTTAGATGATTTGTATGCACTCAAATTTATTACAGAGACTAAAAAATTGTTTTTAACTGCCTTTAAATGTAATTTGACTTTCACAAAATTAATTTTATTATAGCGTGCTCAGAATTACCCTATATGGCGATAATGTATAGGCTCTAGCAGTATATTACATACATCGACGGTGTGGCAACAGTCGGTTTTGACGAATGGTTGCGTCTCGCACCATTCGCGGTCACATCATCTTTGACAAATTGTAACGTCTTTCACCGCCTGCGGTCGCGGTCAATTTTGACAGGTAGTAACGTCTCGGGTCAACCTGCGGTTACCGGCCAATTTTTACAGCTGTCCACCGTAGTCTGCGGTAGCAGTCGGTTTTAGCAGTCCACTCTCCCTCACTCTATGTGGTCACAGCTTGTTTTAATAGTTTCTCGTTATTCGTCACTGATTGTGAGTTCAACTTTGACAAATAGTGTTAACGGTTAAGTTGCCCACTACCCGTGGTTGTGACACGGATTGACTCTCATCGGTTTTACATTAAGAACTTTTTTTAAAACAATTTCTTCTATTGTAGTCGGATTTATTAAGTATATTTAAAGAAAGTCGTGTAAATATGAGCTGTATTTAACAAGATTATGTTTTTCTCTTTAAACTTTTAGTCTATTTTTAAATCAGTATTATGCTATATGAGTGCGTTATTTGATTGACGTATATTAATGTTAATCGTAGTCTGTCTGTATTTGGATTTTTGATCTGGTAGTTGAGAATCGCTCCCAGCGTACCGATTATGTTCATCGTCAATGTTGACGGATAGCGCTTCGATGATTCCCAATTTTCGGAGGTAAAGGTTTGCCTTATTGACAATCATCGCTATCAATTTCGGAGATAGGAAAGCGTGTCATCGATGCGATATATAACTGTACCCGCCATTCTTGATGGACATTATCATCGATTCGGAATTACATGCGATTATTCCAATTTCAGTCGCCAATTGAACATATCTCACTTTGGCTGGATATTAGTGAGTTTCTATGTTTCGTAAATTTTTATTTTTTGCAAGCTTTTTCGCAATTAAAGCAGTACGCGCTCGTTAACAATGGATAGGCAAAAAGGCAAGACTAATTAGGCTGCAATCGCTTTGATACTGCTTGATATTGCCTTGATGAAGCAACGTTACTGCATAATCATGACGTTGCAGTAAGTACGTCTATGAGATTTCCGCTTATTAGTACAGATTTCGATGTGTACATTATTGAATTGTGCTCGTTAAGTTCTGAATTGTGAAATTAGTAGGATTACACGAATTAATCTTCTGAAACTAACTTTCTACCGCACATGAAATTATTTTATAAGAAAAATTAATTTATTACTGACGAAAAATACAAAAACTTGATACTTATGATAAAAAAGAATATTTTATTTGTCACATATTATATATTATTTATTTCAATATTATTATTTCCTGTATTTTGTTTAATACATTTTTTGAAAATGTTATATTTGCACATTTGTATATTTTGCACGTAATAATATTTTTGCTGTCATTTCCAAGGAATTTCATTCACGGTGTTAAAGCCGGATCAGTATAAGCGACTTCACCTTCGTCGACTCTTGCCCCGCAAATCTTTAAAGTGTCGAGTGCAAATTTCCGTATGTTGGACTACGCACACATGTTTGCTAGAGCCACTTGACGATGTCAATAGCACATAAGCAGATAAGTCGTTTACACTGCAAACACCCGCGTCCGTCGCGTAGCGACGTGTACTGGTGCTGGGTGTCGTGTAGATACGATGTGACAGTTTGACGAAGCAGCCCGGATCATTTTGAGCGATTGAACGCAAAGAGACATGGAATCTCTCTTATCCCGGCATATATATATGCACGCATACGAGCGTCTGTATGGTAATGCGACGATGCATAGGGATTGCATAAGTGGTACCGAAGCATGCAATGACGTCCCAGCGGAGTAAGAACCGACATGCGAGAGGATATCCATATGATTATCGACAGTTGTCTGACTAAATAATCAGCTACTAATGCTATATAGCGCCTTGACGATAATGAACAATAGTGTACAATGAAGTAGTAACTATTTGATCTTCTTTAGAGGAAAGAGAGAGAAAAGATATGTGCATGTGTGTTTTTATATCCATGTGTGTGTCGTGCATTTCGTTTGAACATTTAAGGAATTTGCTTTAAAACAATTACGCTTGTAAATTATAGTGCCTGTTTACAATCGTTGTCATTATCAAAGAGGCGAGCTCGTTCGATGGAGCGCCTCTTCGAGCCACAACAATGTGTCGGGTATGGGCTAAAAATCCCAATCTTCCGGCTTTTCAAAACACGAGAGTAGAAAAAAACAAAAGTAAAATGGGGAGATGAACTGAAATCGGTTTTCTGGGCCAATGTGTCCATTGAAATTCCGTGATGTCTGCGCCGAAGTTGGTAGATTGTCCCCTACATTCACTAACTCGTCCCAACAACCCCTCTATTTCGACCGCACATTCGTGACCCCTCGCAAAAGGGAAAACACGCGTATTCACGGAAACTTTCATCCCCCGCACCCTCATTTTTTCTACCCTTCCGCGCTTCGACTGGCTGCGAGCAGCCCGTGGATTATCCGGATATTGCAGCTTTTGCACAGGACCATTCTGACGAATAAAAGGCACGTTATCACGTCCGGCAACCCAATCTCTTCTCTTGCACAGATTTTTTTGGTTTCTGTTGCTCGTTTGATTCTGCCCTTGCGTTGAAAAGTGCAGCCTCCTCGCTTGTGTCTAATACAGGTCTTTTGATGTTAAAATCCGTAATTGTTTTATATTCGAAAAATGACAAACTATTACATGCATTAGATGATTAGATAAATATATAGTATAGGTATGTTACACTAAAAGAAAAAAATAGCTTAAATTATAAAAAATTTAAATTGACACTAACTTTATTTAAAAATAAAATTTTCTTCTTTATACCTATATAATATTTTTTACAAATTTGATAAAAATGATAAAATGATAAAATGAAATATTTCAAGAGAGAAGTGTATATTAAAAGAGTCGAGTAATTAAATTGATAATTTAATCTCATTATTTGAAGAGATAAGTAGATAAAGTAGGTTTAGTCAGATCTGGTCGGGAAAAATATGACATTTACAATATATTAATGTTTACGTATAAAAATAAAATTGATAATTGCAATAATACGTATCTAAAAAATACATAATATAATTTACGTTAATAATAAATAAAGAAAATAAATTAAAATAAAAAATTTTACATAGAGAAGAAGCTCTACATTCGTAAACAAGCAATGTATTCATATTCTTTTTTATATTTCCTAGTCGAATTTTCGAAAATAGTGATATATTTAGAATCTGCAAGCAGAAAGCAACGGATTACTCTGCGCGTTGTATCGGACCGTTAACCCGTCAAGTTTTCCTGAAGCTCAGCGATTCCCGTTTTCACCACCGTGAACGCTAAATGACAAAGCTGTTCGCATCCCCGATTCGATTCTACTGGCGATCGTTAGCGCGCCATTTGCCGCACCCGTTTGGAAAAAGGTGTCCATTGACCGTGAAAAATTTCGACTCGTTTGCTACCTCTATTCTGCAACGGTGCCCCACGGGAATCGTGCTATTCGGCGATGCGCGTCGATCTGTAACGCGAACGCGGGGATAAATCGATCACAAGGGAGAGCACGCTGGTACAACCCTCACTTTGCGTTATTAAATTATATCCCGATCCATTTAGATCAAATTTAGCGATCTAGAATATATTCCACTAATCTTATACACCGCTGTTTGATGAATTTTGCTCTGCTTTTCCAACCATGAATATTATACCAAATATTTAGACTGCGTCAATATGTGTACTACCTATACTGGATTAGTACTTATTACTTAGTACCAGAGAGTACTGGTTTTATCAAGATATATTTACATCCGCGCAGTTTTATAGATATTAATTAAACTTGAAATTTGCTTAAACAAGTACCTACTTAAACAAGCGACCATATCTGGCACAAGAACATCGCGGCGTTGAACGAAGTGAGACATATTACAGCTCTGGCACGTAATAAAATTTTCCTCGAGATCCACCGCCCGTCTCGTTAATTCTCAGGACGACCTCTTCGCCTTCCGCATGATTCGTGGCTGAAATTTAAAAAGACGAACGTCCCGAAATTTTTTGAATTCTCCAAACCGGAGAGACACGCGATAATCACGTTCCTCCGATATTGCAAATATTTCATAAGAAAATTAATTACACACACAAATTGAGTGCCTGGAAAAAATTCTTGCTTACAATAAGAAACTATCGTTATTTCTTGTAAATATCGATCGGACGTAATAATAATACTCTACGAAATAAGATTTTCTAGCTAATTTCCCCTGCGACGAAAAATTTCTTAAGTAGGTGTACGAAGTTGCGTTATTTGTAGAAATTTATTATCTTCATTTTTTTAAATTCTCTTGGTTCTCCTTTAGTTATAAATTTAGTTTGCCTCAATAAAAAGAAACCCGCAATACGTAACAATATTTTTATAGTGTTGCCCACACGCGTCGGATAAAATTCCGTGCATAAAGTTTGCCCTTAAAGGACCAATAATCGTGTATGTGTCTGCGTGGATGTGTATGTGAATGTGCATACTTATACTGCATTTCTGCAATTGTAGTTCCGCGCACCGTATGGCGTTGTTTTTATAGCACGACTACCATGCATGATTAAACTCCACCGCAACTATGCACCTGTGTGCCTGAAATTTTACCGTCGGAGCATATATTCCTCTAATCACGTATTACGCTTCCCGCATTAATTATACGTTCAAACTATGCACAAAATTATGTGGTCATAGATCGCGCACGTTTAATAATTAATCGCGTATCAAAAATCGATTATTGATATCCACGCGTAAATAGGCGATAATCTATGTGGTTAGCGATATGAGCGTACAGCGCATCACAAATTACCTAAACTGTAAAAGAGGGAGCGTTATACCATATCGTATAGTGTTGATTATTTTGACATTACAAATAAACGATATACATTGGATAAACGATCGAATACAGTTCAAGAATATCTGTTTCTTGTTACTCTACATAGAAAGAAAAACATTCTGATTTTGGTATATCTACATAACTTGCATTTCAACTTGGCGCAATAAGGACATTACAATAAAAACGAAGGCCGATATTATTGCCCCTTTCGAAACCACCCGAAGTGCTTCCAATTCTCTTTTTAGAATTCATCCGTTCATTCCTTTTTGTGTTCGCTACTTTCTACACTTTTGCAAAACTTTGCAGTTCCGCCACAGCATGCGGAAGAAGTTACTGCGGTTTACCCCTACGGGATAAATTTTTCGTGGGATCTTTTGCGTGAATGGCAGCCGACTTATCGCCGTGAAATTTGTGACGTAAACGTATGCGTATGTAAGCGTATTACAGATCTCCGACAAGGGAGTTACGCCGCTCTAACAGTGCGCGTGTCATTTCCGACAATAAACGCCCTACGAAGTATACCCCTGACTCCGTGCGACGGCGGAGATTAAAGAGGTGGCTTTATATCCGCGTTGCAACGAGCTCATGGAGGGATGCACCAACCGCAAGAAGCGAGGACGCCCCGTTTTTCCGTGCACTTTGAGTCTGTAAGCCCCGCGCGCATTCCAACAATTATCCGCAAGAGTAGGATGGGAGTCGAGGGAACAAATTAACTCACGCTAAATCTCGCAATTCTCTCAAAAATTTTTTCACGCTAGCCTCGTGATCCTGATCCGCGTTACTAAATATAAATGGTGCTAATAAGGTACTCATTACTCGAGCTTCTTATAGATATATCTTATTAATACATTTTCCAAGGTTCGTTGATAAACCATTTTTCTCGACATTATACAATATTAAAAATAATCCGTTAGAGAATTATTTTTTAGTTTTACCGATGTACGTTTTAACACCAACGAAGTGAAAATTTTGAATTTTATCTACACGAACACTTAGGTGCAATTTAAGATAGAAAGAATTAAAGTGTCCTATTAAAGCAAAATCCTTACCGTTGGCAAAGATTACGAAACATCTAGGATGATATCTTTTCTGAAGTTTTAATTCCAAGGGAGATGCTCGCTGCCGTCTCCGTTGATTGCGCTGCAGATAAACCGAATCCTTGCAGTCAAATAAAAAGTAGTAGTAGACGACGTCCCTATATCTCAACTTTTCTCTTGCTTTTGTTCGGTTTTAGCAACATTATATATCTTTATAAATTTTTAATTTTTTGAATTATTATTTATAAATGTTTGTAAAAAATTATAGTCTATATATTATATTTTTTATATTTATATAATGTTATATAGGATTTTTATGATAAATTACAGTAGAATATAATTGAAAATTTTAAAAAGTATATCTTGAGAAATATAAATTGACATTTTTATTAAAATTTAAGTTTAAATGTTAAGGCTTAAAAACTTTAATTAAAATAGAATATTTAAATTCTCGAATAAAGTTGTTTTTAAATTTTGTAAGAAAAAAATATTAATATTTAGAAAAATCGTATCAATCGTAAGACTCACAGCCAAGAAATTTTTCGTCATTTTGCCTTCCACTCTGTAAGAAAAACTTCGTGACGAAGTTTCTTTTAGCATGCTTACTAAGTGGAAGTTCTCTCTTGCCCAAGTTTACCACCCGCAAGGCACGTACTCTAAGCTCAGTTTGACTTCACTCGAGCAGCTGGCAATTTAAGATCAAACAGTGTCGACCATCTATAGACAACATATGTTTTCTTATCTCAGTAAGAATGGTAAAAAAATTAATTTTTATGGTAAATACTTTTACCAATTTAAAGTTGATTATTGTATTATTAAAATGTAATTTGACTAGCATTTAGATGGAAGTAATTTTATCTGTACTGCCATTTAAACATACATAAAGTTGTTTCCTCTTGATACATGAAACCTTTTATAGCTAAATAACATTAATTTGATCATCTGAAGTCAGCATTAAATAAACTCTTAACAGTCTGTTGAATTCTTAGCTTTTGGCAAAGCATTGTTTTATAAAATTGATCTCGTTTATTTGAACTTTGTCTCAAGTCGTCACGACGCGTTTCGAATCTCAAAGAAGGCAAATCACGATGTAGAAAAAATGAATAAGAAGAAATGAACATTCTGAGATCGGAGATGAATAGAATCTTGCAGACTGTTCTCTGTCAGTTGGATGCTAAAATCGAGAGAAACTTACAGATGTCACGATATTTTCTTTGTGGCGTTTATATGGTCTGTACGCTTGAAAACCATGTTGAAGTTGGAAATACTCATCAAACTATTTTCTGACTGAAAGTGGCTGCTCGGGACGCTAGGTGCATTTGGTTAGACATCTTTCTATTTTCTTTATTCATTGAAAATGCGTGGGTTCTCGGCGACAAGCAAATATGTTATCGGAGTCTAGGAGACACGATCAAAGGTCTCCCGAATGTTCACCGCTCGTAAAATGGGAAGACGTTTCTCACGACTGACGTCGTATTTCTTTTCGAAACGGCCGTTTCCACGGGAACTGAACTATTACGTGAGAATAGCTTGGAGTCTTCTGTGGGAACGATTAAATTAACTGAGCGAAGAAAATGAGCGAGAAGTGACGGCGACGCTTGCATTAGGAGGATCTAGAAATATCGAAAAAGCATATATCCTTGAAAAAAAAATTTTGGTGCATAATAATTTTTATATGGGACATACGATAATGATTATAATGAACGCTGTTTGTATTCTAAAGCAATCATACCGCGAATATTTCGTTATTTAGAAAGATAATTTTACGCAAAACACGCGAACTATTCTTGCTATTATACATAATAGCAATAACTCTAGAACATTATTTCTCATTTCTCAACATCTAAATCAACAAAATTTCCACATATGTGAAATTGTTTTAACTGACACACATAACAATATTTAGATGAAAATTTACTCAGAGAATACACCGGATTTTCCGCTAGGTCGACCACATATTTAACATTATTTTTGCTGTCTGCAACAACAGCCTTAATTTACGTAATTAACACGCAAAAGTAACACTTTTGAATCCAGCTCGGCGTAAATTAAATAGATTTATAACGGAGGTCTGTTATATTTATTATATTACGTAAAGACTGACTCTCGCGCTTTACGCGAGTTTGATTTCTACGAGTTTTTCAGAGCAAAACATCGATCACGCAAACGGTACCGAGCTACCGTTGCATCGAAGCAGTTTACGCGACCAATAGCGGAAACGTCGGACGGACATCGTGACGATGATACACATCACGAAAGAGAAAACGCTTACGAAGCTGTTCACTCCGTGAAGAAATCGTGGAAAGATATGATAGCGCGCGCTTCGGTACTTTCTTGGCATCTCTCTCGCGAGGTGGATATGGATTTAAAAAGACCAGGGAGTGCATTTAACTCTGCACGCCATCCGGTTACGTCCAAAGCCTTATGTAGCTCGCCGTCCCTTCTCTCTCTTCCTCTCTTTTCTGCTAATTTTCTTTCTCTTGAAGCTGCTCAAAGGCAGATTAACTCGACATCGATGATTCGTAAAAATCTCGTCGTTAAGACTTCAAAGCTACCCTCATCTGTCATTTTCAAACTACCACTCGCTCACGAATATAGAAAGGACGCAAGATTTCCTATTGATTTCGCTAGGCGGATATTATTTTTGTCATTTTTTTCTTATCCCCCGTGACAAGCTTTGCACTTTGATGTGGATTATCAGAGAAGGGCACAACGAGATTTCAGATTTTTTAATTAAAATCCAAGAGGGTGAAACTATAGTATCTTAAATATTAGTGAATATAATAATGATTACGCAATTATTAATTGAAATTCGTGGATGCATATGTATTTATATGTCATGTAGTTAAATAAATTTATTGTATTAATCTTACATTATGTGCATATCTATGCTAATTAATTACATATTAATTTAAATATATTTTCAGTATCTTACATAAAGATTCTTGTTAATATTAAAAGAATGTGCGAAATATAAAATCGCGATCCTACACTGAGAAAATAAATTTGTTGTACGCGCAAAATTTGTTTAGTTGTTTAAAATTGGTTGGTTTAAATAATTTTTTGTTTGTTCAAAGTGATTTGTTTACAATAGTAACGAATTATGGGGTTTGGAAACAATATTTTTGTTTTATTGTAATAAATGTTTAGTTGAACGTATCGGACTAAATATTTAGTTGGATGAAACACATTTTGCGTTTTTCAATAAATTTTTTTTTAGTGTATAGGTATAATCGATTACATTCAGTTAGCCACAAATAGAAAAAAATAATATTCATTTTATTATCTATTTTATGGAGTCATAATATTAAGAAGTATCTTATCGCGAAATATGGAAGCAACGCGGATTTTTAATATTCTTGAAGTAATTATTCCGCAGTAGCGCATAAGGAATCAAGCGACGAGGATATTCGAGGGTTTATTAAACTCTAGAGAGGTTTACGTATATACCGCGCGGTGCCTTAAGTTCGAGCTTCTTGTCCCACCATATCATCTCTCTCTCTCTCCTTGTTTATCTCTCCACTTTAACTTAATTTTCTTTATCAACTTATAAATTTATTATGTTGTTTCTGTTAATAGAGAATTTATGACATTGCTATGGGATTGAGATTGAATCTGAAAAGACTGAATTGATTGAAAAGCCACTGTATATAAATTAATATATCTACTTAAGTTACTATTAATTATTTATTATATACTACTAATTCCATTTATGTTTATATATTTTGTTGCGTTGTAATTAATTCTATAAACAGCAATTCTTTTTTAAATGTAGATACATATGACAGCGATATTGATAATATTAATATATTCGTATGATGAAACGAGAAACTGAAATCAGATGTTATTGTCGCCAAGAACGCTTTAAAATTCTACGCGTGCAATTCGAAAATGTATTTCGTCTAGGATTGATAGGTAATAAAACATGTAGCAAATGGCGTAGTAAGCTGCGAGTTGTACGAACTTGACTTCACGACAACTTTCACAGCGCAGTCACTTAACATGTCGAGCAAAACTGTTAAATCGAACATGGCACGTGACTGTTAGACGTTTGCTTTTTAGACGTATGCTTTTTCAACAGTAACAACGAACTTTTCTTCTATATGCTTGGTATAGAGACATATATACTATTGGCGTCTACTGGTATACCTCAGCAAAAAAATTTTACACACGACAATTTTATAAAATGTTTAACAATGATTGAAACATTGCGAGTAACTTATTGAACAATGTATTGTCGTATTAAATGTATTGTCGCATTATTAAAAATATATAACAATATAAACATTTTACATACTATGTTTTTAAAATTTAACGAAGCGCGTATTGAGATTAATATACTTCTTTTCACAAAAATATTTTAGATCAATTTCGACTAACAAAAACCATTTCTTCTGTTTCAGGTAAGACACGTCATTGGCATTGAGGATACTCATAATTAGCCATCGCGATCATCGCCGATCTAAAGTAGGTAATTAAAAGATTTTAATAGCGGTGAGACGAACAAAGGCGAACTCGGCGTTTCTCTCATCGGTTCGCAGATAAGACGCCCTTGAAAACTTTCGATCTGTAATTGCCATCCCTAATGTAATCAGCCATTTTACGTTCAATCGACCATTAAAGCCTATCTCGTGACGATGGATGAAGGGCCTCGTCCTTCGGGTTTCGAGAAATCGTCGAGAGACGCGACGTCATCGAAATTTCATAACTCCCCCTCTCCCCTGCATCCTCTGTCTACCTCCTCGCTTCCTCGTTCCTTAGTCTCGCGATTCGAAGTTAATTAAGCCCGAGAATGGCAAAAAGAAGATCGTATGATAGAACTCTCGTCGGCAGTCGGGGCGATAATCTAAGACGAGTCCCTTGTTTCATTCTCCGAAGTCCAAACTACGCCAAGAATAATTAATAATGCCATCCCCTCTTCCTTCTCCAAGTTCGTCTTTGACCGTACGGAATTTCATCTCTCTTCCCATCTTTTCTACCTCCATCCCATGGGGTCAACTTTTTCAACGTTATTCAGCGTTCTACATGAAAAATTCTCCAAATTTTTTTACTAGCGTGGATATAGCACGGCACGCGACTTCGATTCCAAGTATACACTTAATTGATTAAACAGCGTCCGATGATAGAGATGAAACGAAAATAAGAGAAAAAAGAAGATTAATTAGTTATTTTAAAGTAAATAATATTAAAATAAAGATGTTAAAAATTAACATAATTTATGAAAATATGTAGTTTATAGTATATTAACGCGTATAGAAAGTTAATAAAATTATTACAAATGTGAAAAAGTAGATATAACAGCACACATTGAGATATAATAGAAATGTTTGGAAATAAACATGTTATTGACGTACGGAATTATTATTATAGACGAGGAGAGAAAAAGTTAGAGAAAACGCGAAAAACTTTCTGAAGGGCGAATGTTGCTGCCGGCGTGGAGGCAAATATTGGGACGTGATTTACGGATACAAATATTGGCGCTCGTTAGAGCTTGGGAAACGGATTGTCGAATTCGTAGGAAACGGGAGTTCCGAAGGAACGAGTGTTTTCTATTTTCTTTCTACCATCCCTCTTGCCTTTTGCCACCTTCCCGCCCTGCGATCGCGTCCCGCGCGGTTTCCGACCGTAAGTCAAACTCGCGTTTTATTCGTCGAACGGAACTGATCTACATGTTTGCGCGTCGCGTAGAAAGTCTTTTTACGGGATTTCTCTGGGAAAAAAAGTAGTATACGACGAAAAAGCACAGGTGGTGATTGAATTCACATCCGTGCTGCAGCATAGTGCACGTTCCTGCGTATATAGTAATATCCAAAGAAGATGTTTATATTAAGGGAATAGGAGTTACTAACAATGAAAATTCTATGTTATTTATTTTTGTGCGAATTGTTGAAAGAATACATTGAAGCAGAGCATAAGGGGATAAAATTAGTTGTTTAAAATAATTTTACGAGCGCGTCGGGATTGAAATGAATTAAATATTACGAAAATTTTTATATTTCGTTTATGTGAAATTTACATAGGTATCGCGGACGAAACGAACATTTGTGAACATTAATAAGAATAAAATACTACAAAACATCACATTTTGCAGAGTATTCAAATCAATTTACGATGGGATTATATAATTTCCACGCGTTTCCATATAGTGGGCCGCAATGCATTTCCGTATAGCGAGAACGCACGTATTTCGCTTGCAAAACCGCGCGCATCTAAATCACGGTAAGCCTTGTTTATGTAGCTGCAAATTATGTCATTACTTAACGGAGGCGCCAGTATCCGCGCGGCGGCCACCTCCGCGCCGCGCGTCGGCGATATTAATGATTAATTGAACACTTTCTGCCAGGCTACGTTAACAACCGGAGGCCTCATAAGTCTCGTTTCAAAAACAACTTTTACTTATCTTTGCGCTACGCGCGTAATTTCTCGTGAGATTTTCCCCCCGGCGAATAATGCCGCCGGGAATATTCCTTAAATATTGCAGCGATTTTTTTTAAATATTTTCGCAACTTGCGATCCTTCTCCCATTCTCCTCGCGCATAAAAATAATAACTGAAATATTGCATTTACTTGATACAAAGAATTCAGGTTTACTGTTTATTCATATAATTTTTTTAATTATGCACAGCAAAATGAGAAACAAGATTTAAAACGCGTATAGTAATGTAAGCCTAACGTTATGAAAATTTGATTAATTATTTATAAAATATAATACGAATCATTGTATGTGACAATATTTCAGTTTCCTAGCTAGATATTCATTGAAATTCATAAAACATCTCTGTTCGTAAAATATTGCTGATATTCGAAATTCTGCTTGATTATTTAATTAAAAAGCCCCCACTAAATATTCAATAAATTTTCCGTATCGATAATGAATAATTGCGAAATGTACAGTTCATCGGATTTAGTGAAAAACGATTTAATTCGTCGATAAAATGAAATATTATATAATAATATCTATATTTTTTTAAAATCGATATTTTACAGTCTTCTGTTAAAATAAAATGTCGATAAATTCTATATTGTTACGCACGAGTGCATACGCTTCGCAATTACAGTGTCGTGTATTATACGCTTCGATAGACGAGGTTTCTAGACAGACTGCAAGGCATAATGGAACTTCCTGACATTTGGACGGCGCGGCGTGCCCATCCTTTGTTCCAGACGTAAGAGAATGTCATCCCTTATTGCGACCACCCTTCGGCATCGGTCGACTCTCAGGGGGTAAAGGCCAGAGGATGGCGAGCAACGGTCCGTTCGATTGAACGACCACCTCTCGACCCCTGCCAACACGTCGGCCAACACTGGAATGCGAGAATTTATTCCGGAACATTCCGTGGGGTGGTAGCTGGACGTTTTCTATCCTCTGAATCCACCGCGCCACCCCCATCGACGATCGGAATATTTCCTTCCTTTTGCTCCTCTTATACATACGCGCATTTTACCTTTAAACTTCCCTTCGCTAGGAGCCAAAATCACTTTTGTGTCGTAGGCGTACCAAGGAATTTCCTCGCCGATATGTGTATAGAACGCCGCTTTGTGTGGCAGTATGCGTAAAATGCTGAATTTTTCACGCTAAAACGACAACGTTAACCATGTACAAAACACTTAATTGCGATCTTTTCTAAAGACTATTTAGACGATAAATTGTGATCTTGGTGAAACAAAGATTATATTGTATATATTTATTATTTCCAATTATATAGAAGAAAAATTATACAATATAAAATTTATTATTTTAAAAAATAATAAGATTATGAATAGAATAAAAGATCTCTTAAAATAATTTTGATTAATTTTTATTTATTTATTTGCTTACTTGTGTGCGGCGAAGGATATTAATTCTCACAAAATATGTTAATATCCCGATAATAATTTCGATAATATATTAAAATCCGTGATAATTTAATTTTCACACGTAACTAAACTGCTCTAAAATCATCGAATTCAAAACACGGAGATTATACGTGATATTCGATGCAAAGCACGTAGTCGTCAGGGCATTTGTCGTTTACAATTTTGTCTTGTACCGTAGATTGATCCGTCGTAAATTAAACAGAGCTCTTACGCCATGAATAATTTACAACGGCGTTTAAACGACTGATTTTTAGCCGCATTGTGTCCGACGAACGAACTATAAATGTCGCTCGCTCACCCGTAAAGTTTTACCACTGCATTCGTCGTCTGGAACATTGTGCACGACGCGAATGTACCCTTTGCCGAGGAAAAACATCGATGTAAAGAAAAGTTAGAACGTCCCTAACACCTGACCCTGCACCTTCGTTGTTTGCGGTTCGTAGACATTTGTCAGTTGATCGCGCACCCTCCGCAGCCACCTCTCGCCGTTTTCACACCGGCACCGTCGCCGCACGCCATTTTCTACAGCATGACGTGAAAGGGGGATCAATGGATCGACATAACGGCAAGGACCGATAGCTTTTTTTATCCTTTTAGATTTTATTGCTTTTTAAAGTATTCTATTTGTGTAAAAATATGAGAAAAAAAATATTTTTTAAAAACTCAGTCAACAGCATACGTGCTTTTAATAAATATTTTGAAACAACAAATGTTTTATAAAGAAAAAATGCGCGCAACGGGTATAATGTTTGGTATAGGGGAATTGTGCCTAAAACGACATACTTTTTTTTTAAAACATTGTTATTTTATTCTGTGATACTTAAAAATTATGTAACTCGTCTAGAAACACTTTAGGATAAACATAGTTTGGTATTATAATATTTAACAATTTTATAAATTTGCATTAGTTATGTAACAACATATAAACAAAACACTACAATTGTTTATTTTGCCCCGATATATCGGGCAAAATGACATAGTGCTAGTTTAGATGCTTAATATCGCTGTTCAGAAGAGCGACAATACATTAAACGTCGAAATCCATCGTGTCTTTAGTACCTGTTGCAAGTTGGTAGTGAGTGCACGCTTGTGAATGGAAATTTTGCCATCTAATCGAAAAAGTAAGTTTAAAAAATTATTTTAGTACATTTTTTTGGCTCATTACCTTATTTCTTTGTTTGGTATCTAATCTTTTTATGTTTCATCATTGAGTTTTCTTATATGAAGCCATGCTGTTGCACTTTTTATATTTGGAGATATCAGAGCAATATTGCATACGGTTGCCAGCTTAAAATGATATAGTATGTCATTTTGCCTTGTCACTAGTAAAATTTTTCTATCCATAAAATAAAAAGTTAGATTGTATTTGAAAAATATAAAAAGTGCAACAGCATAGCTTCATATAAGAACACTCAATGATGAAACATAAAAAGATTAGATACCAAAAAAAACAAATAAAGTAATGAGCTAAAGAAAAATGTGCCAAAAATATTTTTTATGCTTACGTTTTCGATTAGATGGCAAAATTCGCATTTACAAGCATACAGTCATTATTAATTTACAACAGGTATTAAAGACACAATGGATTTTGTCATTTAAATGTATCGACGCTCGTTTAGCGGCGATATATATATAAAGCACTAAACTAGCACTATGTCGTTTTGCCTGGGTATGTCGTTTTAGGCACAATTCCTCTACATATCTTTTAGATCGCGTGACAATATTATTAAAATCGTGTTATGAATAATTGCATATTAAGTGTTGACTCTATGAGAAAATATGCGTATCATGTCATTTCCATATTTATCTTGTACATAATATTTTATTACGGGTTAGAATGAGATTAGAAGCGACGAACAACTGTCAACCAGCATTTTGAGTTTTAGATTTTACTTCTCCACACTACGTGTCGACTTTGTTGCACGAGAACGTGTACGACGAAAACGAGAAATAAACCTTGATGGACGCACATGCAGCTTGAAAGCGTCACGTTTACCGGCTTTTAAAGCATTGCTCTGTATTTCATCCCTTATTCTCCCGCGTTCGTCCTCTACGAATGTTTTGTAGTAAATTGTTGCTGTCAGGCGCAGAATCTTTAAAGAAAAGGGTTACTAAGTAATCGGGTAATTTTTATTATATGCGAGTTGAATTCTGTTAAAAATTTGAAGCATATAATTCTGTAAAAGGTGATGGTATGCAAATGTTGACGAGTTTTTGTTGTTATCCCCTCGGGGCAAAGCAAAATTAAACGTTATTGCAACGTTAAACGTAAATAATAGTTTGTTAAATAATAATGCTTGTTAAATTAAGTTGGCAGCAATCAGCAACTACTAGTGCCACACGCATAGGCAATAATAAATAAGTAATTCTTTTTGTTTTTTAGTTAATTATACGTCATATAATCATTTTCGTAAAAATACTTAAAAATTTAATAATTTTTTATTTATAATTACGTCTGCTTTATATTTTGTCGTTACTGTAAAATATTTATCGTGCTTTAAAATCAAGCTAGATCAGTTGTGAGTGTTGTGAGCGGTACGCGATACAGTTAAATTGCAGCAATTGTATCCGATGCCTTTACATTCGGAATGTAACGTCATAACGTTGAGACTATATCGGAACCACGAAATCGCATAATCGCGCACCGTATGCGCGTAACTATGAGCAACGCAGTTTGCCTTGAAACAATTCAGACTAAGCAACACTCGTTCCCGATGAACTGCGATTAGTACACAACTCCAGTATCTTGCATAGTTTACAAATCACGGAGATTTGTTCGTTAATCGTTCTTTGCCAAAGATTGTGTTATTCTACTTCAGTTTAGCTAAATATATCTTGTGATAAAATTCTATTTAAATTCAAAGTTTATCTAAAATTTAGTTTACTTCAATTATCAAGTATTTTTTCATTGTTGAACGAAAATATAAAAATGATAGAATTTTGTGATCCTAAAATTTGGATTATTTCCAGGATTATTTTAACATTAAGCTGATTCAGATTTATAGCTCGCGCATGTGGTGTTTTTATATTTAATACTTTTTACACGTTACTGAATCATGATTTTGCTACTACAATATATTGCTTTAAATTCAAATAACATATATTATGTACTACATAGATAAAAAAAATTTATTGCTCTTTTTATGACTAAAACCGACCTCAATATTTAAAGTTGTGTTGTTGACTGCATTAAAAACTATCTCTCGAGTAGAAGTGGTGGATTGTAGTGGTGTCATGAGTTTGTGTCACAAGTTTTTAGGTAATCCGGTAAATTTTCAGGTCTTTATGTACCTTGTCCTGTCTGCGAGACATTAAATGCCTCACGTTCCATTGAATACCGATAATCCGATGGGGATAGGGCAAATTTGAACGGATAGTGTCAGGCAGAGATCCGTTTGTTATAGGATTTAGACTGAGGCTTACCACAAACGGAATTCGCGGGTGATTATCAAATGCGAAATGCGCCTATCAATTAACGCGCTGTGCGTCGCTGATAATCTTCCTATTTTGGCTTTGAGCGGTGATACTAATGTGCATCGTAATTGCTTCTAATTCAGCTGAAATGAATCACTGCCATCGTATCGCAAATCGTGCATACTGGTAATGATATTCTGGGAAATTATGCCCGACTATGCTGCTTCATTTATTTGAAAAATTATTTTTAATACCGATAAAAATCTGATGCACTGCATTAGAGATTTTATTTCAATATTTAAATAGAAATGCATGTTGAAAATTTTGAAGAGAACGCAAAACACCGCTAAGTTTCAAATATTTTATCGGTCCTTGTGGTATATGCAGAGAATGGGACGTAATTACGAAAAGTTGTGGTTAATTAGGAAACTTTGATGTTTCGTGAGTTGCTGCATGCATATAGGTATGCGAATACGTGCTTTATGCTAACGTGTGAACGGAAAATAAACTCATTAAACTCGACTCATTCAACAATGCGTGTATGCCTTTAATAAATGCTTAACTTTATTTTGTATTAACTCTTCTTAGAATATCCCTGCATAACTTTAATAAAATTATTATAGAAGTCGACAAAAATTAATATATTTAAAATAAATTTAGTAATTGTTTATTAAATTAAATTAAAATATTTCTTGTCAAATTAAGCTAGAATATATATAAGGATATTTTTTTGTTTCGATTTTGAAATCGAAGTAGCGTTAAACTTCTCGCAAGTGTAAGTATCGGTGCACTCTTGAGCGATGCCATAGGTGTGTCAGTAACTACTGAAGCTAAACTTCAGTAGTACACGTCGAGTAATACGCCCACGTCGCACGCGACAGCCTTATCGTTGCCATTCTAATGTACGGTGCCAAATGGTCGGCCATTAACTATCCGATGATAATGAGTTGGTTAAAATACGAGCACGTAGTACCGTGAGCCGCAAGGCGTGAGAAGTAATCGAACTGTCGTCACCAAAATATATCGTTGCTCTGTATTCGTTCACCGTTCACTTATTCCTCTCGCTATACTCGGCAGATTGTCTTTTCCTTGCGAGATTTTCTTACCGTACGATTGTTCTCAATCTCATTCGTGCGCTTACGAACCAAGAGCCATTTCGCATCAGTAGATTTCGAATGTTATCATTATCTATTATTTTGGAGCAATTTAAATGTTATTTCTTTCTTTTCACTTGAGAATAAATATGAGTTTTTCCAGCCTTTGATGATTTTTTTTATTTACACAGCTTTTACATAATTTTTTATTATTTTGTCTGAATATTACAACATGGATCGATAGTTCGTTCTTCCGTACTGTCGTAGGTATATGTATATCGTGCATATTTTGGCAGATATGAAAATCGAAGGCGTGGGGAGAGGAACTTCTTGCTTGAAGAGGACGGGCAAGAAATTGAAAATCGACGAATGTAAGAGCATCGAAGTCGAGCACAACGTAGATTTACCGCTTGCGAGTTCCGCTCGGTACCCGGTACCACATTTACAATCGCTCCTAGCGTTCCGCCGTCTGGAGTTGCTAGGTCGGGGTTTCAATTATTTTCCACGTCACAATACGTCACGCGTCGCCTGTGTATTAAGAAAATACCAGGGCGTGCGGACCATGAATCGAATCGGATCTTCGTTTCTTTCTTCGACTACATTTGTAGCGCCGGCGAAATGTGCAGGCCGCGCGTATACACGACTACTGAAACGCACGTGTGCCCATGCACAGGCAGCTCTCGCGGCACCGAATTTATCTTTCCCGAGGAAATTAGAAAAGGCATCCTCCCCGTGTCGGGTCTCCCGCGACCTTCTGTCCTCCTCCTTAACTGCCAACCCCCCGCGCACCCCCGTAATTCCCCGTGACTTTGCAGAAAACGATATATCAGGAGCGCGGAATGGGAAACGGGGCGGAAATATATCCGGGAAAAGAAAGGCGGGCTTTAATATGGTATAGGTGAGTTAATAACCTTATAGATCGAGCGAAAGGAGTACCTACGTACGGGAATAAGCGTCCATCGCGCACGCGAAAAGAAGAATCCCGTTGAAATATATCGCCCTGTCGTTGCGAGCAGGCCGCTCGAGGATCTCGCGGCTGGCGGTTTGTTTTGTGGCCGGTCGAGTGGGCAATCCGAATCACTGCTCAGAAATGGACGCGTTGCGGCGAAAATATATTATTTTTATGGGGCAATATTGGGGATCGGGAGGAAAACGAAGTCATTTGCTGCAGATAAAATACCTGCGCGGGATATAAAGGTCTAAAGAGTCAGGTCTAAAGAGTATAAAATGATGCATTGCAATTAAGAAGATAACGTAATAACTCTGCAGTTTCTTTTAGAAAATATATTAAATTTCGCATTGCAGTAAGAAAAGAAAATGTGAATGCAAATTCAGCGTGACGAGAGAGTGGAGTTTTATCGGGATTAAGAAAATCTGCAAACTTAATAAGTGTTATTGTCCTCATTCGTAGCCGCGTTATGTCTACCTGATCATAAATTGGATTTAAGGGAATTATAAAGAACTTTTCTCTCAGGCGCGCGCGCGCACGTTTTCTCTCACGTAGACTTGCCGAAAGGATCAAGAGAAGGAATAATCCGAGGCCATGATCTATGCGAAATAATATCGCGTCTGGTGCACGATGGTGGAAAAGGAGAAGAAGAAAAGAAGTACATTTTAGTGTAACTTACGCGCTTAATAACGCGAAATCAATGACATAAATGTAAATTTATAGAACAGGCATCTCGGAAGGTGGAAAATTGAGAAATATTGCAGGCTGCTTGATGCATATTGTAAAGAATTGCCTAATTAAACATTTAACGATGAGTAATAAGTGAATAACGAGAGATGCTTAACGCTCGGCAATTAGACACGCTAATTGATGGAAGCTCAGTGACGAAGCAAATGATATATCCAAAATATGTGACTGCCATAAACGTTTTGCTTTTGGATAAATCCAGATACTTCATGCAAGCCTGACGGTATACATATATTCTCATATTCAAATACGATGTCACAAACGCGACACTCAAACTGCAAATATCCTCAGCACATACTGTGGACTTTGACTTTTTGTTGCTTTACTGCATATAATTTGATTACGAAAATATTAACTTGAAGATAATGTTCTCACTCGTTATATTTCCGAATTATATTAATATACATTTTATTTAATAAATTAAACTAGCATTAGAATAAAAAAATTACTAATTTTTTTAATTATTATAATTTTCTAAATTTTAAAGAAGCCAATTTTGGTGAGTTATATTTTATATTATTATACATATAAAATAATCAGATTGCACATTGCAATATAAATATTAGAAAGTAACTTTAATAGCTTAATTTTTTTTAGCAGAATTATTTTTAATACTTTAAATTTCATTATTTTTGCGACATTGCAAACGCGCGAAGCATGCAAAGGATATCCGTTCCAAGTCGTGTTTAATTTCGCTGGGGAGATGTTACAAATGTCTTCTACGGATGTGCATCAAGTCTCAGAGAGTCAACTTCCTTTCGACTTCCTGTCACGCTTTGTACCTTCGTTACCGACAAAGCCTGGCTTTCAGGCCACTGACAGGGTGACTTGAGGTGTTACGAGGATCAAAGTGTGTTATAAATGAGAAGACTTAAGAGATCGTCAATTTGCAACGCTTCTTTGTAAGATGCAATCTATATCTGCATCCATATACAACTTCTAAAAGCTTGTCGTAAATAATTTTCATTATCCTTTTCATACTTCAGAGAATTTGCTTTTATATCTTTTCCTTCATTGAAAACAATTTATATGTTTTTGTTAGAAAAGATTAAACTATCTTCGGTTTTTTAACGAAAAAAGAGCTTTTTGTATAATTACTTGTACGTATAGATAATTAAAAATTGAGAAATCTTTTTTCTAATATTTTCTGTATAATATATTAACACAAAAAATTGTAGTAATTAAAAAATTATTATTACAGACACCTTGCACATGTACATTTGATAAAATATATTTAGTAACGAATCCTGAATGACGAAATTGTACTCCATATCAATGAATACGTGTCAATGCTATCTGCACCAGGCTTTTGTAATGTGCGGCTGTGCGTGATGTGCGTTTGCATGCAAGCGATAACTCGACATGCATTCGAAAAGAGTGCGACACATTGTAAAATCGTGGTGGAGAACGAATTGCAAACGTTATTGTGCATTTACCAGAGACTGATCGCCCGTAGAATTTATCACTCTCTTTTATAAAATGTTAAATGTTATTGATCTCTTCGTCAATACGATATGCAATGTTAATCACGTTAAAGCTCTTACAATATAATATTTATTGTGTCGAATTCTTCAATCAATCTATATCTCGGTTTTTTAAATAAAAATTTGATTGGGCATTTTGATCTCTAATTTTCAAGATTAAATTTTGAGATTTTTTGTCAACGTTATTGGAAATTAACAATATTGTATCGACATCTGACTGTCAACATTTTTTCTATTGTATGTACTGTCTATTACGCACTTCGTATACACTAATACGTATAAATATTCGAGCATTTTTAACTTTTTTAAATAATTATTTTTTTTTTTAATAATTGTTCTATCATAGTCGAAAATCGTTCAATTAATAAAAAAAAGCATAATGCTGAGAACTAAGGCATTAAAATTCATTACTCTGCACTGTAGTATAAAATGAATATAAAATTTTACATTTTACATTATCTTCTTATTATTTTGCGAGAATAAAAAATGTACCGAGTCGTCATAGCATTATAAAATAAAGCGCTCAAACATAACACAATCTCATAACGATAATTTATCATATACTAAGCGGAAAGATAAAATATAGTCGAATCATCTTACGAATGTTTTATCAATCAATAACTCCATTCCTCAGTGTTGCTTATCACGAATATATTGAACCATCGCTCAGACCGCACGATGACGTCGATGCGCTTAATTAATATACTAATTCATGAATATTTCTGCTTTAGCCAAACAATCATCGATTTGTTCGTTTTCGAGAGAGCAAACGTCCCGATGATCGGATCATATTTTATCTGTTCTACCCTCTTCCGTAACATTAATTTTGCCTTATTACTTGAAAAATCGAAGGCACATTAAAATTAACAAAAGATTATTGAGTATGCATATTTTTTTAATGCTGTGCAATTTTAATTTATTTAACATTAAATTAATTTTTTTACAATGCGTACGATTTTTTAGTCGAATAAAATATATATTATAAATAAAGCTGTTGAAGATATAATTATCTTTGATATGTATAATTACATTAAAATATACCAGAAATTAGCATCAACATACGTATTACTCTTAAGATTTAAATAATAATTCAGAGTATGATGAAATTTCCGCAGAATGTTAAGATCAATGTGTAAGACAACTATTTTAAATATCTATATCTTATTAGGTACTTTATGTTACCATCAGAGTCAGATAAAGGGAGAAATATGTAAGTAAAATGTTCCTTGGAAGTTCGATAACAGATGTAGAACGACATAGCAGAAGGATGCATTCCCTATAATTCTCTATCAGTTTCTCTGCCACTCCTCATAGCTCTCTCGTCTTAGTTGGCTGCTTCTGAGCATTCATTCATCATCAAGTGCCACTCTATTCGTGCGTATAAAACTGGAGCGGTACTATGGTTTATTCAATACAATCCTCTAAGTTAAATCGACGTATACTCCGAAATTGATATTGAGTACTTACGTTCACAGCCGAACGTGCGGTCTAAACTTATTCGAAGCAATTTTTTTCCGCGGTATGCTTCAATAAATCGAACGAACTTTAAAATACCTACGTAACCAACATTTTAATATAACTTTTTATATTTAAATACTTTTTTTAAAGACAGTACGAATATTGTTAATAAAATAACTAATAGCTAAAGAACTTTCGGATGTTAATCTCATGCTCACAAGCAGAATAAGTACGCGGAAATAATTTCAAGATGTCCGCCATTACAAATACGGAGATGACTTTAGCGAATTTAGCCATGCATTATCGTTAATTGAGCATCCGGCTATGGAAAGCGTATTTAGCGCGTCTTGTAACGCGACGGGATCGATAGAATGGGGGAAGAGAACGGCCGTTAATTCTCGTTAAGCAGTAATGACGGTGCCTGCTCGCGAAACGGGAGAGAAGTACGAGAAATGGTAGACATTCGAAAGCAATTCGGCGGCGAGGCGAGGGATCCGCGCTTCTCGGGAATGCCGAAGCTCTTGGCAACTTTCTCTTCGACGCGCGCTACCCCCGAACTCGCGAAAAAGTAGTTGCAAAGTTTTGCACTTTCGCGCGCGCGCATCTTCGGTCGAGGGGCTTGTTGGCGTGTGCAACTTCCGAATTCTTTTACGTGGATGTTTAGAATTTATCGATGACGCGATAAAGTACTGCTGTTAAGAAGTTTAACGTCCCGCTGACTCCACCGAGGCGATCGAAATGCCTCCACCAAGCAGAATCGCGCGGGATATTTTATGGGGACGATTTCGAAGAAACAGAACATTTAACCAGCTGCTTGAATGCTTTATAGCTGATTTTGCCCGCGGCCAAGTAATATATTATAAATTTAAATTAAGTTACGTACAATACGGGAAATGTATCTTTAGTTCTTATCCGAAAGGACTTGATCCGGCAATTTTAAGCACCTAATATTATATACAATATTAAAAATTATGAAAATGCAGGTAGATAATAAAAATTTATGCGTTTTAATTTAAATAAATATATTGTCTAGCCGTGTGCCTATTCAATTTTTATTCTATATGTGCATGTCCCCCTTGTCTCGATATAGTGACAAGATTTCTCTATTTATGAATTTATCTGACCCGATCCCGTCTATGTTCTTCGAATCAGAAAAATGCCCTTTTGTTACTTTCGCAAACGTGACAGCTGATCTTCTCATTGTGTCACATCAATCCTGTTGATAAAAACCTGAACTGATTTTCGAAGCTCCACGTCGCAGCGAATTCTTCTGTCGTTCGCGAGACACGCCGAAGAATTCGTAGCGACGACGATAATTCAATAAGGCACGTCTCGTAAATTTCTGTCATGAGATTCCTTCTTTGTAGCGTTAGCCGGCTTCCGCGCTTCAATTTACGTCGGATCGACATGACAGATTTAAAGTTTACTGCCGCGAGAAGAGGCGACATTGTAATTATGATTGTTTGGAATTTTGTTGAAAGAATATAAAAATTTATTTTTTGTTGATTAAATAGGTATTATATATTAAATTATTGAAATTAATAATAAATAAAGTTTGATCATTTTTATGTAACATGCATTCTATTTCCGGCATTATATGCGCCTTAACTTTGGCTTAACGATATAGAGAGAATTTCATAATTGCGCGATGTTTATGTGTGTCGTGTGTGTGATTGCTATTTCCGCGGATTTGTTAAAATCGTCGACCAAGCCGATTATTAGCGCCTTATCAACCGTTTGCGTCCTCAATCCTGTTCGATTAGCGATTTGGACAAGGTGAGTGGATATACGGTGGTCGCACACATATACATACGCACTCTTCAGCTGAAACTCATACATACTCAGGTCAAGTGTCGACAACTCCGAATCTGATCGAAAGTTACGAATCTCGAGGTTCGTCTCTGTTCTTAACTACCTCGAAGGTAGTTAAGGCAGCTCACATTTCCAGTCTGCTTCCTACTCATCTCGCATCCTCGCTAGATCTCAACTAACAGATTGCAACTTCCAAAAGTGCACTAAAACCAAAGAGAGAGAGAGAGAGAGAGAGAGAAAGAGAAAGACAGATTGCTCTGCCACTTATAATTTTTTATGTTTCTCTTGCTGTTGCATAATAATGCAATTAATATTTAAGAAAAAAGAAAAAATGTATCACGTCGATTAAGTATTTTCGAATTAACGCGACCGCATCCATACATAGTTTGCGGTAAGTACAATATAAAATATTGCCAATAAATCAGCGGTTATTAAAATTGTTTAATTTGGAATTAATTAATTTTTCAAATTATAATTACAATTAAGATAACTGGAAATGTTATTAATTATTGCAAGAACGGAAATCTCGTGTATTTAATTTGAGGTAAAAGAGATTCCCATACGGAAATAATATTGATGTTATTTATTTATTTATCTATCAAATTATAAATAAAAAGATTCCATTGTGATACATTAGGAATATTGTATACATTAGTAAAGAACACTAAGAATATAAATTTGATAATATTTTATTCCGAACAATTTTAAGTTCTCTTATTAAATACCTATACGTTTTTAATACACGCTTCAATACATTCCTTCATTAATCAGGTATATCGGATTTTATCGATCCACAATTGGTGAACATTTGACGTATACTTTTCTCCCGAAGCACTCCAGATTTATCAACGCATCTTTGTCTCACGTGTCGTGTCACCCCGTGCAATCTTGGGGAAAGCGTTTTATTCGCGAAAAATCCGCTGAACAATCCACCATGCTTATCTTACGGACACGGGACATCGGATAACCGACGTCGCGGAATAGTCTCGGACTTCCGCATTACGGTATCTCGGCACCTCGGGATATCGCGCTCTCGCATTGCTCACGATCTCGTGAGGCGTCGACAAGACCGGCCGTAACATGAGGTATCACCTTGCGAATGACAGGGTTCCCGCGCATCAAGGTAATGGTACCAGATTGCGAATGTATACGCGCCCGTATGTACGATCAATTCAACGATACACCAGTCGGCTACACCTGGGATCTGCCGACCGATTGCCTCTGTACCTCATGCTACGTATACAGAGTGTCCCAACAGGAGAGATCGAAGCCTTCCGAAAGACGGCGGCATCGGTAACTGCTATGAGTGCTGATACAAAGGCTAATTCTCTATTAAATGTCTCCAATGTTCTCCAATTAAATGTTCTCCAATTAAATGTTCTCCAATTCTAGACAATGTATTTGACGATTTATACATGCGTGTATAAGACTTTGAAAGATTATATTACAAATAATTAACGTACTTTTTTTCTTTTAAAGTTTTAAATTTCAAATTTTTAATTTTAAGTAATTTCTTCAAGTATCCCACGCTTATCATTTCAATGCAGTTCGCTTGCGACACGTAAGTCTTGTATAAGTGAGAGCTCTTTAATGATACCTCGATACTGTCATCTTAGAGAGCGAAAGAATCGATCTTTCCTTACTCTCTGGACACTCTGTATATGTCGGTCAACTCCTTGCAATTGCAGCGCGCCGGATGCGCCGAAGCAATCGGTTGCCCAGTCCAGCGGGCTTATGCACATATAGGCGTGCGGCTTGCCAATCGGCAGATACCGGTATGCCTGTCCCAATTCCAAGTTTCGAGCAATCGGCGACCCCGCTCGCTGTGCGCGGCCGTACACAAGGACGTTCGACGTCTGTCTATTGATCACGATCGCGCAAGTCAATCCTAAGGCCAAACGTGAACCGCCGCTTGTGGATGTTCGTTTGAAAGCTGCAACTGGGAGATATCGTAACGTGCCGAGACTCGGATTGAAAGCCAATCAAGGCGAGTCTCAAAGGATCCTGATACTCGGCGAATCGAGCAGATGCTGCTCGTTGATCCCGGGTCAAATTACGAACCGCTTGACATGTGTCTTCTTTATGATCTCGTTGTTGATCTCCTGTTAAAAAGATCGTTAATATACGTATTCTGTGAGCTATCATAAATTTCATGTTATCTCTTAACAATAGTTTTCTCTCTTACAAGTGTTATATACATTACAGCTTTTGTTAACTACTGGAAAGGTAGACTTCTTTGATCATCGTCACGTGCACTGAGTAAATACACACGGTTTTCCTTTCAGTGTGTATTCGTGAACTGCAGTCATTTCGTTGCAGTGAAACCATCGAGTGTTTAGCCAGCGACGATTACTTTAATTAAGTTCATTTTCTGCAAGGAAAATCGTTTACGCACGTTGAAACAGAAAGGAGACGAGCGATAATGTTTAATGAAACGAGAGAACGCGAAAATTCGTTAGCGAATGTGTTTGATTACGCACGGAACATTTCTTCTTCGCATTATTATTGCACAATGAAAGTAATTTCGAGCTTTATACTCCGAGAATTTACTTTAAGACTAAATATATTAACATTTGTTCAACAGATATATAAGATATAACGATATAATAAAATAAAATATAAAATATATATCACATATAATAAAATATAATAAAATAACTGTATAGAGTAAAGAATAATTATTTAAGCGATTGGCGCTTTTTGTGAGAATTAAAATTATTCTGACCGATTTCAATCTTGCGAGTCAGTTGCCTGATGTTCGGAGAATTAAGTCGGCATTCAGCCGACTGAAATTAATGTCCATTGCAAACTTTCGAAAGTCATGGCGAGTGCGATTTTCGCCCGTGACGCCTCTCGAAGCTCTCGCTCTCGTACTTTCGGCGGGAATACGAGTCTTTTGGGAATTAGCGCGAGCGATTCAATTTCACCGGAATTAATCGTCTTACACTCCCCCACGTGATCCTTGGTTAGTCCGGAAAGCGCACGTACGGTATCTACGTGTATGTGCAGGGATTAAAGCTGACCTGCGCCAACAACAATCGGGCACCGCACCGCCGCGTTTGCCATCGGGGGCGTAATGTCAGTTTAAATAAGTAAGTGCCCGTTTAACATTGACAAATACTTCGGCGCACCTTGCCGCAACGCGGGACACTTAATCGTTATCGGAAATTAATTAATCGGACCCGATCTAGCGCGACAGATGCGTTACGTATAAACTGACCCGGTTGCTCGGAACGCCGACCCGGGATTATGTACACAGCACACGTGTATAAATCAGATAATCTCCGTTGGCGGACGATATTAGTTTGAAGACATGGAAGTCTTTTCACGAGATAGATTCAACTTAGCATGAATGATATACATATAATAACATTGTTCAAAATACTATTAATATAAGACAATTTGATCCAAAATATTCTTTGTCTGTGATTCTTTTCTATTTCTGAGCTCTTTTTTAGCGCTAAAAATTTCTTTCTGATGTTCCCCACGGTAACATCACCAAATAAAACAGTCTGAACCATAAAACGACTGCTTGACACGGTTGAAGAAGCGGATTCTCTTTAAAAATTCACTCACGCTGCGACGACCCATAGATACGGCGCGACCGAGTCTTTGGTAACATCACCACGACTTTACGTAATATCCACGACGCCATAATTTCCGTTATGAATTGATCGGAAATTGATCTTTAGGGAAATGCCGAGTCAATCGATGCGGTCCTTATGGTGAATCCAGGGTGTCATTTCGCGTCTAGACCGATCGACAATCTCGGCCAACCTAGAATGCTAATATCTCACGAAATCGCCTTGTTCCATACCATTATCGCCCTAATGACGGGCATTCCGGTGCATGAGCGATCGAATCATTCAGTGGCTACCGTGTGGCTTTCCGTCACGCAGCTAACATTAGGGTTTTCTTTCATTTTTTTATCATTTCGTCGAACCGCCTAATGTTTCGAACTAATTTTGAATCGTTAAAAATAAAATATTTACTTTTAATGAAAATACGAGAAATAGCTTCTGCTCTAATTCTTTCTTTTTAATACAATTTTTCTTCTTAACCATCTTTTTATGAGAGCTGAAACTCCAGCGAATGCCACAAGCGAATAGAATAATATATTTTCTTTTCCAATTATAAGACAGATTATTATTAATATATATACGTTATATGACATTGCTACTGGCGCATGAAAATAACTTTTCTGACAGTGGATATTTTTTTCATCGCGGTGTCCTATATTTCCACAACTTTTCCAACAAATTACGTCGTACGATAACGCGACAACTGTGACAAGTTAAAATTAGATCGACGGTTCTACGGCTTACGGCGTATCCTGTCATTAATTACTTGCCCGGCATTTCATACCGAAGTTGTTTATCGCGAAGGAAAAATCGTGCTAGTGGTCATAGCGGACGGTGGATACGTCCCGCAGAATTTATGAACGTTTTACGCCGCCGTAAAACTGAGGGGATGAAATTGTACATTGGAAAAAAAAGCGTTATGGTTGCTAGTCGCTAGCACGCCAGCGGCGATACCGAGAAGATACTACATCCGATTCCCAAGCGTTGTGAGAATCATTTTTCGCGGAATGTGCGCGACGACTTTGCACGTGTATTCCGAAAAAATTTCACGGAAAGAATTGTTTCCGTCTTAAATTAAAAACACGCCCATTATACATTCTACCGCGATATCGGCTCGACCTCATTCAAGATCTCGATTAAAAGCAACGAGGCTCTTATAATACTGGCAAACAGTACAAAAAGCGTTTCTACCACAAAAACCATATTCCCGTATTAATTAATTACGTTATTTTATCGATTATATTTATTAATTGGTTTTATTGAATTTTCTTTACCGAGACGAAACGTTTTCTTCTCGGTTTCGCTCACAATCAAGAGCAAAACAAAGCTTCTTTTATATTTTTAATGTAAATTTTTTTCCAAGAAATTTTTACATATAAAACATACTTTCTCTTTTAACTAAACATTTTTGCGTATACGTGCATGTTAATGATACGTCTTCCTATTTCGAAAATTATTGACACAAATTTTGATGAAGGTGTAATTAGCCAAAATGCGCTGGATTATTTCTCATTGTCAGATCATTTCTCTCTAACAGAAAATTATATATCGAAACTAAAAAACTGATTAAAATGTAAGCAGAGTCTTTGTCTTAACTTTTAAAACATTATGTGTATAAACATTTTAATATTTTTGCTTCTGGTTCTGAATAATGCAGATCCGATTAAAGAATAAAAACCGCTTTAAAAATACGCTTTAGAAAGCTTACCGTTAATCTCCCTGTCGCGCATCAATAAATTGCATTGTTCCTCGTTCAGGAATTCTATTCACTTCTGCTAGAGACGCCGCCCGTCGTGGAAATCTTCTGTTGGTTCACGAATTCCGAATCGAGCCGATGCGACGTGGCCTTTACGAATCCCACGGCGACGCAGCTATTACTTCCGGCAATCCCACCGTTCGATTAATTCAATCTCGAGCTGGAATTAAAGGAACTCGACGTCGGGATGTAAAAATACTTCTCTGTGCCGAGTGGAAAATGAGGGAAATCTCCTTAACCTCGCGCAAACTCACTTAAAGGATAAATTTAATCCCACTACCTATAGCAAATTGATAAGTGGTATATACATATATTGAAAAGGAAATAAAATAAGAAATAAAGAAGTTCTCACATTTTTACATACGAACGCACAATTTTATACCATCCACATAACGCCGCAAATTTTTCGCGGAAGTGACAAATCAATGAAGCAATATTTACAACTTCCTGCGTGTGCGTATACCTATAAGCTTTTTATATTTTATTTATTTTTTATTATATTTTTATTATATTTTATTTTTTTATTAAACATGCTGCTATTTTAAACTGATAAAAAAATATGATGTGATTGAAAATGGTAACAGCCCTGCGCAATATTTTATATAAAATCATATGAAAAATTCCATTTGTAGATTGCTATCGACGATGATGCTTCGTTAACATCATCAGTAATGAAAACGAACTTGGAAGAGACGTAGTACTTGTAAATACACTGCACTCCGTTATTCTCGCTGTGAATCCGCTGTCTACTCGAGTGGGGTCGAGAGGGCTGTCCCTCTTCCTCAGCTGAACTCAAAGTCGTCGAGAGATATTATGTAAGCGAGACGCGCGACGAAACCTCCTTTCCGTCTCCAACCTCCCGCAACCTCTTCCGTTTCTTTCCCTTCCATTTTATTCCTCCCATGGGTACTCTTAATCTTCGCCTCGTCGCATTTTCCTGCAACCATCGCTTCTGCCCATCCTTCTCATGCTCCTCGGGACGTGTGACTCGCGCGTGACTTTACGCGAATACGCGAGATTCGTCGAAGTTCGCCTTCATGCAGATCGCGGTGGTTGTAAAAAAAAAGTTTGCAAACCTGCATACGTCGCAACCATGCGTAAATTGCAAGACCGACAGATACGGTTAAAACGAGGGAAATTTCAGTGCCCCATTTCTGCCTTTGCAGCAGCAAAATGTTCCGAGAAATTTGTACGCGTCGCAACTTTAGGGTAAAATGGTGCGCATATATTTTTTGCTAAGTGTTACAGAAGGTTTCTCGGTGAAGAATTCTAACAATATTATATTTTAGAATGTTTGCTATTATATAATATTATACTTACTATGCTATTCGCACCAATTGCGACATATTGTCAATCTGTAAAATAAAAAGATAATAATTCCTTAAATAAAATTTACATTTCGTGATTTATGTCATTTTTAAAACAATTAGTATTTAGTGTGCAAGAATCAAAAGAATTGAAAATATAAACGAAGATGCGTTAGAAACGGAGTAATAGATTAGTTTCAAACTTATCTTTATATACAATATACATCATAGATCTGATAGAGCAACGTCCTATAGAAAGTAATTTTTTTCTATAATCATATAATATTTTTCTAAAATCGTTTGAATTTTTTTATAAATTTTCTTCCTTTATCTCTTTTTTTTCCTTGAATTGACAGACTACACATATATTGTTATAAAGATTACCGACGCATAACACGTTTGTCGTTATCGCGGTCATCGAGTATAACGTATGTCGATCGTTTGACGACTCTCTCTTCCATTCGTTGATAAATTACACCGTTATCGGTCCATGCGTGAACACGCGAGAAATAACGTGTCACGTCCGACCAGCGTAACAATCAATTTCCATCTGAACGCATCACTTTCACGCCATACGTAATTTGCGTCCAAATGTATCACTTGACAATTTTTTCAACTCGCGTGCACTTAATTGAAAACGTTTAATAATGCCAATAATCTAATAGAAATAGGTTATAGTTGGAAAAACAATCGTCAATTCCAGCAGTTCAAGCAGATTCAAATTATTTGTTTAATCAGAGCATATTTTCTTACAATTTCTTTATTCCTGTAGTGGAAATAAAATAAATTATATTGTTTAAATTTAGAATTGAGCTAAGAAACAAAATTTTTATATCCTAATAATTAGTAATTTTTTTTATTATTATTAAGATGTAAACATTTTTCTACAGCACGTGTTTATAGTTTATACATAACCTGCTTCTATTTACTTAATTAAATATAAATTAACTATATAAATATATAAAAATCTACATATAATATGCAATATGTACATATTATCTAGATATTTTATGTATGTACCAAATATCGACGCTTGTCATATAATAAGTTTGTACCCTATTTCTGTTCAATGTGTCTACTTCTTACGGCGGAAGCACGATATTATCAGTAAAGTCACGATTCCGATGATAAGCGATGGCGGCCGCCAGAGAAGAGGAACTCTCTTTCTCTTTCTTTCTCGTGGCTAAAAAAATCAATATGTTCTGACAGCCGTGACTGGTCTCATCTTCGATCTCCTCGACCTCATAGATACGCTCATACTTCACGGCAACGCGGCGCGGCGCGCCGGGTTAAATAAGAGCGCGACTGGGCCGCCGCGCGATGCAAAAGTGCATTCCACAAGAAAGAAACTGCTAAGAGTAACAGCCCGACAGTAAATTTACATTAGAGAGGGCTGCTGAAGACACGGGAAAGCTCTTCTGGTTTCAAGCTCCTCGCGCCTCTTCGTCTGGTATCGACTATTGCCATTCCTTGTTATAAGCTACCGATGCGTATTGTATTTCACATTTTCTACCAATTTTTCTATAAAATGCGTAGCTTCTTCTTGTATCGATTTATGCGTAATGATTTTTACAATTACCGCACTTGAAAAAGGAAACTGACTTTGCAGTGAAAATCAGAAACAAATATCTTTGTTACACATTTAATAACAAAAACAAGTTTATATGATCTATAAATAATTATTATCTAATTTAACATACTTCATCTATAATGTTAAGTGACATTATTTATTACGTACACAGAAAAAAAAAATATTCTTGATTTTAAAATACCTTTAGTTTTAACGTGGAAATCTTGAAATAAGATTATATTGCGTTAAACGAAGAAAATTAGCGTTAAACGAAGAATTATATAGTTAAACCAAGAAAAACAAAGTTGAAATAACACGTTAAAATTCTTATAAGAAGATTATATTGTTTCATATATACGCAAGATCACTATAATCTTCTTATAAAAATTTCAACGTGTTATTTCAACTTTTTTTTCTTGATTTAACTATATAATTCTTTGTTTAACGCTAATTTTTTTCGTTTAACGCAATGTATTCTTATTTCAAGATTTCCACGTTAAAACTAAAGATATTTTAAAATCAAGAATATTTTTTTTTTCTGTGTAAGATGATATGAGAATGACATTGATTCAAAGATAGAATATGAACATTATATCATTACATCTCACCGCGATAAGCATGTCATAAAATTGTTATCTTGAAGTTAATGGGAGATAACATAATTTATCATGACATAAGATCGTAAATATATCCTTCACGGCCGATGAGTAACTTGTTACATCGAGCATTCATGGATAATGAGATAGTCGTCGCGCTGCGAAATATTCCGGGCGCACTTCGCAAAACTGCACGGTAACAAAGATAAATGGAATTCTGCCGGAGATAAAGATGAAGAATCCAGGTTGACGGCCGCGCACGGTTTGAAACGGGGTGGCACGTGTAGCTCGTACGACGTGGCATTAATGTCTCCTATATCAGCGTGATGCATGTGGTTCTGTAGACGTGGGGCTTAGCATACAGGTCACGCTAGACGCAACGGCAACCACGTGGATTACACGAGTGGTACACTCTACCTGTATCCACATATCTGGTATTACGAATAGAATCTATGCTGTGCGTGTATGTTTCGCGAAATTTCAACTTTACATAATCAAGGATGATATCGCGCATTTAAAGATCACTAAATAAAAGAAAAACAAGAATACTTCGTGTATCTACATAACGACTGACTCTTGTCATAATTTAATAAGAATTAATTATCATAAATTACTGCAAAATTTACTGCAAAGTTGTATGACTATTTGCATTTAATTAAAAAGTGGCTTTGCGGCATATATTTAGGTATATATCTACGAATCTCGAAAACAAAAAGAAACCTATAAGTAATACATCGCGGAACGTTTCAATTCTGATATTTCCTTTTATCATCATTTAAAACTAACTAACTCAACCATAAGAAAACCTTAATTAAATATCTAACTTTATTTTAAAACGCGATATTTGAGGCTCGAGCTTTTTATCTCCCATCATCGTCCACGGAAAAAATCCATTTTACGTTGCTGTGGCAAGTGAAAAAATCGCCAAACTTTGTGAGTTATCTCTCGCTGACCTAGTTTTGTCTGAAAAAAATTTACCGTTTCTCAAGGGTTCTAGACCGCGAGTTAGCAAACGCGATTCCACGATACCATTATGTGCAATTTTATGCAGTGTGGAAGAAAGGTGCGGATGGTGGGGGAGGGGGGGAGGGGAGAAACGAGATTGCGAGAGGTCGAAAAATAGAGAGAAGCAAGTTGTATCCTCGGTTCCTCTCCATCGTGGTACGGTTGTTCACATCCGAGCGAACAGGAAGATCGATAAGAAACGTCGTTTCGTTAAGTGTCGAGGTCGCTTCAGCCTTCTGGCGGTGGCCGATCGAGGCCGAGGGTGGAAATGACAGTCATTCCATTGGGTTCTTACTATTGTTCCCGTATCTATTGGGACTGGTTTACTCACCCTTTCGCTGCCAGTCGGTGTCGAGTATCGGGGACACTAATGCCGTGCAGTACTCGCGCTGGATTCTTCGTCTTTGTCTCGCGTACAATGGGTTTTGTTTCGGGAGAATTTTCGCCACAATCAGTTTACTTTGCACATCTTAGCTGTCAATAGAGATAAGCAGTAATGCATCCCCCGAATTTTTTAGGCAAAAGAGAGATGTTAAATTAAAATAATTATTATTAGCATTTAACCGTTTCTTCTATAAAATTTTCTGTAAGACGACTATAAACGGGATTTATAGTCATTTTGAGATTTTTATATAATGTCAAATTTTATTCCCTAATCGCGGTGCTATGAAAAACCTTTCAAGTGAAAGAAAATTACATTTTCTATCGATCACACAATCATACACATAAAATTCTTCTCATTTCTTCTTTAAAAATTACGATTTTGTTATGTTGACGCTCTCATAAAATCAACAGTAATATTATAGTTCTCTAACAATTTCTTCGTTCAATGCCGTGCACAAAAAGAATAAGAGAAAGAGAGAAAAAGAGAAAAAAGGGAGGGATTTCTTTTATTTTATATAATACGGGAGATAATCGAAGTCTCTCCGCGAGCAAATAGTCTTCTGTACATGACATCGAATTTCACTGTCGGCAGTACATCCCGCAGGATGTCGGCTTTCCTTCCGTGGAAAGGATATCGAAGAGGCAGCTGCTATTGTTGCCAGTTAATTAAGGGAATTGATGAAAGATTAAGCAATTCCTCCCGTCTTACCGAAGCTCCTTGCGTCTTACTTCCCCATCCCATTTTCGTGTTCCATCCTCTCTTCATTCGTCGTGTACGATCGAGGACGTATTGTGTACCAGAATTGAAGCACTCTGTGTAGACTTACGCATCCTCCGAAGATGGAGAAAACTCGTGCGATTAGATTGTACACACATGTACAAGGGAAAATATCTTCTTTCGCGCGGAATAAGAACTTTAATGTTTTATTGTTTTTTCTCGTAACTTAATAATTTCGATATAATTTTCCAAATACACGAAGAATACTACATTTAAGGACAGAAATAATTTGATTAAATACAGCAATAAAGCAAGCTAATAACTAAATTTATTTCAACGTCGCTGTAGCATCAGTTTTTCATTTTAACAAGTGATCAAGTTATATAAATTGTTTGATGAATAGATATACGCCTGGCTGTACGTTTTATAAATAAACGTTTATTATTAGTTTGCTTACGGTCGGTGGTCCTCAATTTTGAATTTTAACGGAGAATTCGATTACGCGCTGAATCCGTACAATATTCAGTTGGACGTATCGAAAATAAACGTGCACAGGAGAAGTGGGTGGACTGGTAATTATAAATAAATTTCTGTTACGCGCGGCAATACGCCAAACAAATTTAATATTAACGAAGGGATTATATTACATACGCCATTGGATGATCCGTGTGGTTTAAATGTCGTAACTTTTGTAATTCAGTATTTCATGATTTTAGCGATTTTATTACAATCTACGTTTATTCCTTCGTGCGAAACGACACATTCACACTGTTCGATTAGTTATTGACAGAACGGTAATATTATTTGCGAATATACAGTCGTAATGTTATAACTTACACTCGGCGAAGTCCATATATTAAAATTGAAGCATTGAGGATTATCTTAATCATAAAATGATGTGTGTAGCGCATATTAATGCAAAACTGTTGACGCAGCATGATTATAATTATTCTGCCAAAAAATTCTGTATTTTAATTAATATCGATAACAGAATTGAATAAAATAGATAAATGTACATACAAATTGTGAAGAAAGAACGAAGAAGAAAGTACACGCAAAAGATAAAGTTGAAAAGAATATATTTAATAAGTATATCCGTCTGCTTTCTTCAGTGCGCGACATTTTATTTGCGGCAAAATAGAAATTTGACGTAGGAATGAAGTAATATGTATACGTATCTTAGATTTAGCATAAGTTAGACCCACGTTACGATGCTAAGTGGATTGCTGCGGAAACATTAAATTACCTGAAAGCCCGCGGTCCGGTCTGCAATCGTCCGAAACCGCCACAGGTGACATGGGACGAGCCGGCCATTAACCGCAAGAGCCTAGTGTATACAGGATGGTCGTTCCATGAAGGACTGTAGCGAGCCATCGACTAACTGGATTTGCCGGACCGAATTTGCTGCGAAATTAACCCTTTGTAACCATAACACGCATTAATGCGCCCTTCTTAATTGGACGACGCGCATGACGTTGACTGACTTCACTGAAAACCTAACGCACGTATATTTGGCTCGCATTAAAAACTACCTGCTCGCGAAACGCGTATTTGCATATCGTTATCTTGAGTTTGCGTTAAGTCTCTCATTTCCGGATTTACGTTATTGCGCGATAATAATTCGAGAGGAATATCAGTATTCAGTACCTAAATCTAATCTCTTTCGGCCAAGTTTTTGTCTATCTTATTGTTAGAAATGTTAAAATACACCCCATATTAAACTTCTACAGTCTTATTTTAGCCAGCTTTATCCAGCTGCCATGTACTTTAATTAAGACTGACAGATGTGAGAATAAATTATGTCGTCCTACCTGCAATCTTCTTGCCGATTTCGTCGTTCACCCCGAAAACTTGGCGAATTATCGTCGCTCGAGACGGGAATAGATCTTTTTTCTCTGTACCTCCGCCTAACAATATTTAATCCTCATATCGGATCGGCCAACACCGCAAATTTAATACCGACCGACGTCGTGTCCAAGTGTCATCCCTCCTACTTTGTCTGCTTTCGGGCAAATCCGTTTCCGCCGCCACGGACAGTTTCTATATGCAAATCTACTCATAACTCAGCGAAAACATATCGGACGGGTCCGGTGTTCTCTGTGCCGTGTGTATTCCCGCGTTTCCCTTGCTGTCCTTCTATCCTCCTGTCCCTCCTGTCCTTCTCTTCGCACTCCGTCGATTCGAAATGCTTGCCGACGAGCGCCTCTCCGGAGATGGAAATCGCAGAAAACTCCACGCCCCCGACAAAATTACGACAGGGTGTGTATTGAGAAAGAAACAGTCGCTGTCGAACTCCTACAGTCCATATTTTCACATGGACGACACGTAGACAGAACCTTCTTCTTTTTCCAGCCGTGCTCTATTTGTTATCAGCTTTATCTTCCCTGCACGAAAATAGGTGAATGTGTTCAATCCATTGAGTAGTATAAAACGTTTTCTTTATCTTAAAAAGCAAAAGCGATTGATAATAATAATGCCATGCGCAAAAGCTGATGCGTATTTAATAGAATGATAAAATTTTGCGTTATATATAATATAAATATAATTATCCATGTCTATTAAAGTATCGTGAAACATAAATTGTAATTATGTCGTAAGAATTACGAATTTTACTTTTTTAGTTAGACAAACAATAATTTATATAATTATTGAACAGAGCATAAAGTTTAAATTTTAATAATTTTATTTATTTATAATAATATAGATTGAGTTATTTTCCCGAGTATTTTCCATTCTTTAGTTTCAGCATCCTATCTGCGTAACATGTTACGTCTATAAAGATTTACGTAAAAGGGAGATTGGTTAAGATATTTTCTGAAATATCTTGAGAATAAAGTATATCAAACGAGCGAATCGGACAAGCTGCCTTACGAATAATATACTCTTTTCTTATAAACAAAGTAACCATGAAAATGCTTCTCAGAATATCTCTTGGTTTTCTCGTCTTAATCTTCAATAGATCGTAAAGAGACTATCTTGAGATACTCCAACTTCTTAACATAAATATGAATAGTATATGAAAGCGGAGAGTATATAATATATAATTACTTAACGCAAGATTGATAGAGATGGAAAAGTGGCACGTTGCAATTAAAGATGCAAGAAGATGTATCTCGTCTGCATTATAATTATGTCGACACCACTCACTTACATGTTATAACTGTACTTTCTTTTCACTAGAATTAATTTGTCCCTTATATCTGTCTACTTATATTTTTGTAAGTATCACTTTTTCTAAGGGAACTATATTGAATATATAAAAATTATGTCAAGAGAGGCACACGTATACATTAAATCTTCTTAAAGGTATATTTTTATATGTGCAAAATGGTATAACATCTCTCATATTTTGTGCGCAGTTTGTATGTACTATTATATCGCAATTGAAATGATATAATTATCGAAATGTTATAATTATCTTCGTTGGAAAAGGATTTAAATTGGAATATAACATATCTAAATTGCAATTAATCAAACAGTTGTAAATAAATAATAATTCTCTGTGACTTCGCGCTTATGCCTCGTTATCATTCGCGATGTGATAAAGCTCTTTTCATCAATTTATGTGCTCATATCAAAGCGGCCTAATAATAATATGTCAGTAACTGGCTTATATTACAGCGTACACATGCTCCATACGGCAATAACCGCATTAATAATGCCACCCTCGTTGATAATAATCGTGAAATCACGTACCTTGGCAATATTGCGTCGATCGATTTGGGTTATCTCGCCGAGATAATACAGAACAATAACGGGGAATGACGTATTCGCTATTTTCTCACTCATCGTAAAACCGCATTAGCAGTGGTCCTTTTCTTCGAATGTCGATAAAATCTTTGTGCGTACTTTATATTGAGATAAGAGACGGTTCGTAATTAGCAAGGTCAACGTATCGATAACGTTATCGTATTTTATTTTCGGATAAAGAGAGTAACGTGTTACGTGTATATAAAATCTGAAGCGTTTGATTGAAAAATAAGATTAAGAAAGCTCTGTGCATTGTTATACTGAAAACCACAACGCGTAAATTGATCGATAACCACAAATTAATAAAAACGCGTGAAACTTACCGTTGCAACGTCATTCCATCATTAACATTAATCTGACCTCGGGATAATATAACTTTGGTGAACTGCATCTAAGTACGTCACGCGATCGAGAAAGTGTCGTGACAATGACAAATTAACGCGCGATGCGAATCACGGCATTCTTTGGCGAATGCATATTTAAAGAAGTTAAAGCGCGCGCGTGTGCAAAATCGACGTAAGTCGATCAACAACGGTCGCTACGAAGTTCCACGGCAATTACGCGCGTAAATAGCATTATCGGATACTAACTGGCTAAGTTTTAACTTGATTTCTTTAACGTAGGGGCGAAGAAGAAAGCGTCTTCTTGTTGCTCCCCAAGCTGCCGCTTAAACTCTTCTTAATCTCCGGAGAATTCCCTCCGAATAAAATGAGAATGTTAAATGTACATTGCACGCAGTACATTTCCCGACAAAAGAGGATAAAAGAGTCAAAAAACCGTTAAACTAAATGCGACTTCACGATGACAGATAGTGTTGTTGCAACGGTAAATGGCATATAAATCAAGTCTAATCATTATTCGAAACCGCATGTCCGCAGCGGCCCGCGAATCCGCCTTCGATTCGACATGCCCTGCTTCCCGCTTCTTCTTTTTATTACTCGTTTCTATATCATTTTTTCATACTTCCGCCGCAAGTTCGTTGCAACAAACGTGTGATCTCCGCGCGCGGCTATTGTCCGAATACTATGTATGCACCAGAAGGCACTTCCGGCTTCGCGTATCATTGCATTGGCGCATATGCAATGAATTTTATGGGAGTCACGTTCGTCGCTTCTGTCCCGCAAAACGAAATAGTATCTCCGCAGCGCTAACAGTTGTGTCCGTAAAATCAACAAAAAGAAAAACCTATTCTGAAAATATAGGAAAGAATAAAAAAACACTCTTGATGTAACATTTTTTTTTTAATTTGCGATACTGTCGATTTAATTCACAATTAATATTTAACGGAGCACTATAATACAATGTAAAATATAAGAGATGTGTGCAGAACAATGCATATGTAATTGCACAGTGTTAATATTTTAATTTCCCGAGAAACTCCGGAGGTGTTAGTTTTAACGATATTTTGTCAGTTAATTAAACAGTCTACGAATCCAGGAAATTATTGAGTTAAAATTACGGAAAATTACTAAATGTAACTAATTTAAGTATACATATATATAGGTACATCAGAATGTAATTACATGGGGAATTTATACTATTATACGCATCTTGTACGTTATACTTATAAAAACGACAATTTACTCTGCACGGTTTCTCCACTGGATGAGAACTTTGAAACTGAAGACATTAAACTCTGAGACTTCTTAATGCGATGTCTTTGCAGTAGTATTACATTACATTACATGCACGGTTAAACCTGCAGTACGACGTTATTAGATTGCCTTTACCGGAATTCGATGCGAGAAACCGGAAACCGATATTACTGGCAGTGCTAATAGTGCCAATACGTCGCTGGAATGAATTTGTCAATTCCGATGTGACGCGGTATAATTACGTAATTGTAACGGTGTGAATACTGTAAATGTAAAACGGAGTCACATGTCAATTTGAATTTGGTGGTTGAAATCGTACGATTAGACATATTGTAAAATCCTCTTTCTACTTTCATGAATTTGCCCGTGCGCGATTGCGTGACGAAAGCTGAAGAAGGTGTGAGTTAAAACAATAAAAATATTGATTCACGCCACTTTTGCGTTCAACCCCTTCGGTTACCGATCGTACGAGGGCATTTCGTGCGAGTTTTATGCGACAACGCGCGGATGTTCGGCGTCACGTGGACACCGCCGTTGTGAAACCGGATGCAACAGCCTGCCGCAGACTGACCATCCGAGTGAGCTTCCGGTTGTAATTCGATCCGTGACCCGTGAATTAATATATATTTCATCACGTTGCATATAGCCTCGCGCCGCACTACGTTCCCCGCGCCCTTCCCCCCTTTTTAGAGGCGCCTTCCTCGTCGGCTGTCGCGCCCAACATTTTATACTTCTTCGCTTTATTCGCTTCCTTTTGTTGGACGTTTTCGCGCGTGAGATCGACGTCGTAAGGTTAACGATCCGTGCTCGCGGAAAATACCGCCATTCGGATTGTAGTCGGGGCACTTCCGACGGAGAAGAATCGCAGTGAAATTAACGGTTGCTCGCCCGCTTCAGCGTACAATGCAATGCATTAATGGTTCTGGTGCAAAACGCACTTATCACGCTTACTCTCTATAGGTCTCAGGGCGCTTACTACCGTTTCTCCGGCTGCTGCGTCCATTCTTGCTGCTCGACAATTGATCCGACAACCCCTGTTGTTTTGTTTGATCACGCAATTCGGCCTTTCAAATACTGCACAATCACGAGAAATGTTCAATATGTCATTAAAATAGACAATGGATTGTTTAAATTAATTAACATAGGGATATTCGAAAAAACTCAGGTTGTTAAATAACGCGAGCAACTCGGTTATCATCCATTCGAATATTCTACAAACGTCCACTGTTAAGCCACGAGTGTCCGACAAAAGTAATCCGACTGAAAATACGTCCGTGTACCACGGCAACGTTGCCGATCGCTACGTTTACATTTTCTCCTGAAACGAGGGCGATTTTAAGTTTGTCCACGTAACCCCGCAACTTTTGTACGTGCCGGGGTCATGCCCATGAAAATGTCCGCTCTTATTTCCGAAATGTCGCGAGAAATCTCCGGTACCGCGAGGAACGAACTCGCGCAGGAGTGAGGAAACCTGATGAGCGAAGTTCGATGACCTATATATCGATGGCACAATACATCTACCGGCAAAGGCACAATGCAATACGCGATACGAAGACCCTCGTGACTCCGCAGCGACTCGAAATCAATACGGCATATATCGATGATGTGTCAGTACGCAGACCAGGCCGTCTTGCCTTACAATTGACTCCTGCGCCGAAGCCAAGTGGTACAAGCGAGGAGTTGAGGCCGAGTTACAAAGGGCCGGGGCTATCCCGCCGATCTCGGAATTGCTTGGGCGGCGGGATGTTCAACAAGACTGCCATACATCGTAACTGCATTATATTGCGATATACAGTTTACGATATTTCGTTATTCGAAAGTATCTGGCAATCTGAAGCTCTCTTGTACACAGTTTCCCGAATTAACAAAAAATTATTTATAAAACGGCAATAAACGTGACTGCAAGTAACCATTGTGCATCTCACCTCAATGATGTACTCGATTGTTTTATGATCAGCTGATGTAACAATTCCGAAAGTCAGTTATGGATTATTGGAAGTTCTGGAAAACTTGTCAAGCTGCAACTTTTAATGGCTACGACATCTATATAGTAATTCGACTGTGACAAAGTTCTAATTGAAAATAATTTTTTGTTAACAGAATGAAAACAGAGCCTTACGGCTGAAAGAGCCCGCGTCCCTGGCGCTTTCCGCTAGCGGAAATTCCGGCGGGTACATGGATCCAGAGGGCACAGCCATTGTAATGTCATCCGAGCTTCTGCCAGCACCGACCCCGGATCCGAGAGTGACGTGGAATTACTTTGACGAACAGGGGTGAGTCTGGACAGTGATCTTCCTTCGCTATTAGGTATAGCTTTGCAATATGCACCTCGAACATCATTCACTCGCGAGCGTATTTTCGGTGTCGGTCCGAATATTCTTAGATATCCTAGAAAGCATTTGCGGATGTAATATTGATTTCAGCTACAGCGAGATTTCCGACTTCAGTTCGGAATTGGAACATCGACATTAATTATTTCGCGGGTTCGGCGCAAATTATCTTCGGGACTCTTTTGCAACGATCCATTAACTTTCTGCTGACTATGAAACTGCGTATATCGCGCATTGCCGGGACATATACGTGCGTTATTACTTGCTATATTACGTTGGAATGTTTCATTCTCTACGCCATTCGTCAGTACTGCTATCCGCAATTATAGCCGACGTGCCGTTATAATCGTTACGATAGACATCGCGTTTTACGGCGCGACCGTTTCGACATGTGATAAACACACGCAAACCCGAATTCCTCGTTTGACGGGAGATTTCAGAAGAAATAACGAGAAATTCAGTGGCAATAATTTTCTTTGTGCAACAGGTACGTTTCAAGAGGTGGTCTACGTGCAGGCGAGGACCCATACGCGAGGAATAAATTCAATCAGGAAGCCTCCGACGGTCTGCCGAGCAATCGTGACATCCCCGATACTCGCAGCGCCATGTAAGTAGCTTATTACGTAACGTTTGTCAATGTATTGCGGTTTTTTTTTTTTAATGAAACGCTGTCGAAATATATTTTGCAAATGCATCTTTAGACACTACCATTATTATTAGACACATATTAAATTATTTCACATTTTAATATGTTAAATTAGATAAATGTACATTAGACACGCTTAGATGTATATAGCATACATACATACATAATATCATTAACACATTTTGCATGCATATAATAACATACCCATATGTATGCAGTATGAATGATTTATTTTAATATGCAAAAGTATACCGTATAAAAAATAAGCGTAATAATACTAAAGTAAAATAATGAAAGATGATCGGTGTATTGTCGCTTGTCTCTCACAACCCATCGCAATATTTATTCGCTTCGCATCGTCCATTGACAAAAACGTCGAAGGCGCATCTCGAAGACGATTGCTCGGAGTTACAAAATTGTCTCGTGGAATAAATTCTCGATTCGCGTGTCCGTAAAAGGCGACGGGACAAGTTCCTCGTTTTAAATAATGCACCGGCCCGTACAGTCGGTGAATACGATTTCCCGTCAGACAGTCTCCCGGCAAGACAAGCACTTCGGGATGAGCGAGAAGACGGCGAGAAGAAATAAGAGGACGCAGAAATTGGCCTGTCGGTCGATCAACCCGTTTATACACTACTATTGGCAGCTACGTGATTCTCTCGGCGGATATTATTCCTCGCAAATGATCGGCAAGATCGCGGCGTACCATTGGGAATTCATGCGGTATCATGACAAGCTGCCATACATTCAGACCGCCAAACAGCAGTTACTCCGCTAAAAAAGAGCGGCAAGATCTCGCAAATACTGACTATAGTAATATATTTCTTCCCGTACAGATACAATACGGTACTCATACATAGTCATTTGCAGGGAAGAACTTTCATCCAATTATCTTGAAAATTGATGACGAAAGAAAGCAGATTACACGCAGTTTCTCGTAGCGGATATTATATTTTTAAAAATATCTATCTTCTTATAAATTTTATTTTTTTAACGTACTGAAGGAAGAATATGGTTTTTACGGTATTTTTGTGTGTTAATACAGTGTACATGATCAATAAAATAAAAGGAATCCATTTCCGCGTATGCCGCCGCGAATATCTCCGATAATTTTCTTGCGAATCGAATCCAGCATCAATCTGACATCCGTTTTATCTATCAGATATCATACTTTCATTAAAAAGAAGGTAATAATACGCAAATATATCGCGAAATATTGAACATACGAAAATTCGAAATTCCAGATTTTATCATTGCATTGTAAATTTAATATAAATGCATACACTGAAAAAAAATATATTATTTGCAAGAAAATTGATTTCTATAAATTTAGTTTCCTTAATTCAAAGAAGTGTTAGGTAGATTTGAGAAAACATTTTTCTGAATTTAAAATATTTTCTTAAATCTACCTAATATCTCTTTGAATTAAGGAAACTAAATTTATAGAAGTAAATTTTTTTCATGAAAATAATAAATTCTTTTTTTAGTGTACAAATACGTAAAAGCGTAATATCAAGAAATCTTTCGAACAGGTTTAAGTGTAAAACTAATTGGCAGTTCCTTTGCGCGATAGGATCGCAAAGTATATACCTGGCGCAATTCTTCTGATTCATCTAGACACAATCTATCTTTGTACGCTGTCTAACACAAGACACACACATATATATACACGCGCATACGTACGCGTCTTTTTATATCATGAAAAATTCAAAGGCGGCATGAAGTTCCAATACATTCAGACCGTAAGAGAGTTTGAGTTGCTCCCAAGAAAAGCGATAAAGCCGTGATCATAAATTCCTACCGATACACATAGATCGTCGGTGCCGTTGTTACATGCCAAACGTGTCAAGTCGCCCAAAACGCGTCCATACATGAAATCTCGCGTGAAACTCTGTATACATTTCCCATGTTTACGATCATTGTATAAAGTTTGCAATGAATATAAATTATAGTCGTAGCGATATCTGCTGTTATATCTTGTCGCTGGAAATCATGCGAGGATCAACTGTTTGTCATAAAGATTAATCGGTTATCTCTCTAATGTACGTGCTATGAAGGCGTATAATTATCATGATGTTATTTGCAATAAATCGCGTTTCCATGTATTTATTAATTTTCCCATTGCATACGCTTTATTAAAATGTCATTAGTTAAGTGCAGTGAATATTTATGGCATGCGTTTCACAAACATATTACAGGGTGTTCCAGGTCAGGTCAACGAAACTTCAGGGTCTTATAGGAAACTGAATTTGGAATAAAAAATTCCTATAAACATAGATCCGGAAATGCTTTCTTTAAAAATTTACTTTAAAAAAGGGATATTATACAAAGGTTACATTAATGAGACCATTCAGAAGAACAATTTTATTAAAAGTAAAAGAAAAATAATTTTTAACCAAATTATTAAATATGTTCAAAATAATGTCCCTGTTCATTAATGCATTTTTGGTATAGCTATGCAATATTGATTCATTGCATCGTGCTATAACTTTTTAATGAAGCACTTCCGGACCTATATTTATAGGAAGTTTTTTATTCCACATTCAATTTCCTATAAGACCCTGAAGTTTCATTGACCTGACCTAGAACACCCTGTATATCGTATAAAAAATGTAGAGTATCTTATAAAATGCAAAACAAGTATAGAGATTATACATATACAATTTGTTGAAGTGTAGCAGTGTCTTTTTATTTATAATCAATGTGTGCTTAATTAATAAAATAGTTTAATAAATAGAAACATTGCGCATTTCCACGTTTTCTACTAGAAAGATGAAGACTGGTATCATGTTTTGCATATCGACTACAAAGATTGACCACAAAGAACGTAGAAAAGCTCTTTTATTGCAAATATTATATCGCTTCTTCGTTCGTAGAGTTAGTTCTGTATGTATTATTCTGAAAAACATGTTGAAAAATGTCTCTGCGAATAGATAGAGAAATATTTTGCGGATCTATATTACATATCACGCTACGAGATAAATCCCGCTTCAGGAAAATCGACGCAGGAACGTGCTTTGCAGCGCATTCTGTGCGAGATGAATTTTTGCGCCTCCTTGCTCGCGCAGACAGACGTGACCTCGCGAAAATGCAGGAAGTCAAAGTCGGGCGAAGTTGCGCGGTTTAGATGAAAAAGAGATGGTACTTTTTGCCTAAGACGAAGGTCGTATGGTGGGTACCAACTCGATCCTAACGGTTAGCTCGCAACGAAGAAGCAGCGGGACGACGGGAATTGGGGAAGCAATAGAATTGAGTTTGCGAAGTTTTTTATGGGCGGTTCTCGTGCTTAATGGTATTGCGTGCTCTTGTTACGTTACGCGTTCAATATACCGCTAATAAAAACGTAGGCTGACTTGAGGTGCTCTCGTCGCTTTCATCGAGCGTACGGAAGTACATTTCCGCACGAAATTTCAATCCCCGCATGGCTGACAATGACATAACGAAATTTGTCAGCAATCGGGTGGGATCGAGGAGAAAATCGACCGAGGGAGATTTCAGATTACTTTTGACAGTTTTGTTGTGAAAACATCTTTGTTCAAATGAACTTTGGAATGATAATATTTGCAATTGTTTGCGTACAATATAATCATATAGGCAGAATACATCGCAATTTAGTATAATTATTTTGATATCACGGAATATTACACGGATGGACATCTCTTGATCAGAGAAACCATACTATAATCCAATCCCGCAACTAATTAATTCATTATCGATGCAGCTAGGTAATATTGAATATCACAGTACACTTTACAACATGTAATATTATGTTGTTGTACTAAACACGCGATTAATATTCTAATTCTCATTATACTAATTATTAAAGTATTTTAACCCAAATTTTCTTCATAGATAATCCTTATTCCTTTATTTTTTAATTATCTTTGTATATTATTGTCTTTTATCAAATAACATGAAAATATTTGTTCTTATACCTATGGTAAAGACTTCCTAAACACAAAAGAATGTACAATATTTGCGGTTTCTTAATGTGTGCTTTCTTTAGAAAAAAATAATTCTTATGTTAGATAGTTAATTCGATATTGCAAAGTACTTACAAATCTTACAATTAGATGTTTTTATTGTGCGCTTTGATATCAAACGATCAATAGCGTGTTTATATCAAAAGATTACGTGCTCGGCGTATTGAGAATGCATTCGCACTCTTTCTCGGACTATCTCATCCCGAAGAAGCTCTTTGTCCTTGTCGCCAATCTAATTTTCTGAGTTTCTCCCTTTCGCGGCCGTTTACACAGGACTACGGTGTATTTCTTGCGAATAATGGTCAACGGTTCCGCGAAACCCTCCAAACGCGAAGTCCTTTCAATGGATATTACTTAGTATCGATATATTCGCTTGTACCTCCTGACTATGGACGATATTGCGCAAGATGCCATTAATTTCGCTTCAAAGCGAAAGGGGAATCGTATATCAGTTTACGTCCGTTTGATTAATTCTGTATAACGCGCTGTCGAAACGGATTCGGATCCGCGTGAGTTATCGGATACGATCCGTGACGTAAACTTCGTTTTCTCCCTGGCACACGCCGGTGCGCGCTGGGCAAGTAATCGCCTTGATTCCTGACGGAGCAACGCGGAGATTCTGTTAGTTGCGTTCGTGCATGACCTCATGAATCACCAGAGAATCAGCGAGAAGTCTGAGGTCTATATAAACGGTGACTGATGGGATTACATGGGAATATCCGTCATGGATTTTATAAATATTAGCTGCCTAGGATTGAAAGTAATCTGCGCCATGCAAAAAGAAACTTTACAAAGTTTACTAGCAAAAATAATATTTTTGCTAGTAAACTTTGCATTATGTGCATAAATTACTTTTTTAAAATTGCGTGACGCAGGATTATGACAAGGGTATACCTATGTACTTATCCGCTCAGATTCATCACTTCAGGCAGCAATCGAGAAATCCGATAGCCGATACCAGAAACAGTATGTAAATGTTACATGATCTCCGTTTGATGAGATTGCAACGCGATCGACTGTATACTATATCGACTGTTGAGCAGGCTTTGTTTTCCTTTTTAAGGACTTCGTCATTTTCCGCAAAAAGCCGTTTATTAAAACATTTAAAATTCTTGACAGAAATGTATGTTTGACCGTAGAGAGATCCATTCGATCACGGTGCCTATTGCTACGTGGTGCACAATATTTGACTCCCCGACAATCCTTCAAACATTGAACTACCGCGCGCGTACGAATCAAACTTACAAAGTCACCATAGTGTTCCGCAAACACGATATTCGTTATCGATTGCCTACCTCTTGTAATTTCCATTATATTTACCGAGAGACTAGAAGATCTACGTTATTTGCATGTCGCATGCATCACAAAATTCGATATGCCAGTCGATATGCATTAAACATATCAATGCGTTGCGAATGTCGCGATAAGGATCCCGGGAGAGGTTTACGCGTGATGTATGTTTGTAAATCTACCATTGCGATCGAACTTAAAGGCTTTCTAAGACGAAAATCTTGTAGGAGTTTCCAATAAAATTTACGTATCGAAAATATCGTTGTACACGAGCACAAAGCGGCAGCTCGGTAAATTATAATCAACAATTGGTTCATACGCAAAACTAAAATAGCACCTTGCACGAAGACAGTTGCGAGTGTTATTTTTCAAAAAATAACGCAATATTTTATAAGATTTTGAGATTTTTATTTCGACATGGGTTGCCGTCGTGCGAAGAATTATGGCCACGCCGAAAATACCAACCTCTATAGAACAAAGTGTCAGGAGAAAAATTATAGGAGAAAAATAAACGTTACGGTGTTGCGTTACGGATGTGTTTCGGGGTGGCGGAGAGGGGAGAGGGGGCGATGGAACTATCTATTTGCCTGTATCTTCTGGCTGACGTAACACGATTTCGCTACTTGCACGCGGTCTGACCGTACTCGCAGCTACTACTTCCTGGCTCGGTAAACACGCGCGATCTACTTGACGTGGAAAAGAATCGAGCTATCGACAGTTTTAGAAGTTGTTGTCAAAAAATCAGCCTGCTATATAAAACAAAATTTAAAATCCTGTACACATTTACTCTTTTGTGTACTTATTATTTTAAAAAGATTTCTTTTATAACACATAACTGAATTATAATCAATATGATTTTACGCATATTTTGTTGAAGATAATAGATTTGCTTCAATAATAATTTTGAATTATACATATTGATATTAAGAATTTTATTTGGAACAATAATATTATAATCTCTCCGTATATCACAATAATTTCATAAAACATTTACATATAATTAACTCTACAAATAATCTGATTTATGTATTATTAATTGTAATTTGTAACCTAATTTGATTAATTGATCAGAAATTAATTTATAAAATACGGCAAAATATATATTAATAAAAATAGCTTATAGTAATATATCGCATTTTGTTCATGAAAAATCAAATATAAGCAGAAATTAATAGGTATTTCCAATTATAATGTATCTTTTATATTATTTATTTGCATATCATACAAACTGTCCGATTAACTTAAATGGATTAAATATTTTTCGCAATAAATTAAATTATTTAAATAGGATGCTTATATATAAGCATCAAAATTACATCAATCTATAAAGATCTAATCGAAACCAATGGTCATATTGTCATGATAATAATGGCCAGTTGGGTCGATTAAAAAGACTTAACTGTTAATATAACATATGTATTAATCAATTTTAAAGGAAATTGTATTTTTACAACAATACAGTTTAGATGAATAGTAAATCCTTGCTGCTCATATTTGATATTAAATTATAAAGTGTGCTGCGTACATACAATGCAAGATAGATCGTGCGCGATGTAGTCCTGCAGAATCTAGCAGTGCGTCTTGTCGACGTTTCTCCCTATTCTTATGAAGTAATAATTCGGTCAGTCCCAGGATACCTTGGTACGCGGCCATGAATTATAACGAGGGTAGCTTTGTACTCTATTATGAGATCTTCTAGGGCCGGATATGCGTTGTCGTTTGATGTATGGCCGACCTGCTGGTCCTCCGGTCCTCATTTTGCGCACCGGCTGTTTTATGTCTCCTGCATTATCGATCCGCATTGCCCGTCTCGGCCGTTGCAGGCATAGAAATATTTAATTTCTCTGTTTGCAATACTCCCAAGGCGCATTGCAGTACGACGTGTGCATTATGTAACAATTTCAGCGCATTTCTTTTTTCAAGGGACTTTATTCCATTGACACGACAAAGTGGAGAAAAGTGGAGACACTTATTCGTCAAGTGTCACGCCGTTACACGATAAAAATTAACTTTGCCAAATAACACGTGTTGTTATTTTATGGCGGCGCATTTAGCTTTCGTGGAATTCCGAATAAACTGCGGATGAGGAATCGAGAATTCTTCGCAGCAAGAACTATACAGGCGAGTTGGTTACGCTACTGCGCGTGGATAAAGCCCATATACTCCAAGTTATTCAAGTAAATCCAGCGGTGTCTCAGGGAGCTTTACTCGAAGGAGGCGAGCGGGATCGGAGTCACCGTGCTGCTGATATCGTCGATGGTATATACGACAAAGGATGTCATCTTGCCCAATCCATCCGAATTGCACAATAGCTGACTATGCACGAGCGAACTTTGTGATGAATCTGAACCTCCTGGCATATTCGTATATCAATGAACTTGTTTTAACAACTCTGCAATTCAGATCACTTTGCTGACCTTTAATTTTATATATAGCCGAGAACCCGTTAATATTTATGGGACTCGATCCGCCAGAAATCAAATTTCGATTATTTCTTACAAAGAAAGACACGTGTGGACCGTTTAAAGTCACTATATCATTGTTTATACATTTTGTACTTGTTTTTAAATTATATAACACAACGACAAAAGATTAATTTCGACGTTTGTCGATGAAACCATCAGAACAGTCGACTTTATTATCTCCGTGACACTCGCGCACTTGTGCTAAAAGTATCCGGACAAATTGCGACTGGAGTGCGCCATTTCTCGAAACGAAGTTCCCAGAGTCTCCAGACGCTGCGATAGCTTTGCGTGGCGGAGAAAGTCGAATCACGTCAGCAGGCTATGAAGATTCTCAGAGACGCGACAAAAGATGCCATCTTGTCCGATGCACTTGGCTGACACAATGAAGTTTCGTATCCCTGTCTAACCGTACGAACCGTTACCGCCTGCGTCAGCACTTCTTGCATAAGCGCATCGTCTGGCAAATGGACGACACAAGAGTGCAGGATCGAGCGGTGCGAGAGATTCCGTTCATCCCGAAATGAGCTCGAGCGTTCGTCGTCCGCAAGCGCGAGAGAGTGTGCGAAAACACAACGTGCCCGCAGGAGCGGTCTGCGAAAAACGAATCCTTCGTACACCCCCCTTCCTCGCCGATAAGACGGCGCGTCGCCGAGGAAACCGATTTCTCAGTCGAAAAACTCCGCCGCCATTCCGAGCTCGCGGGAAAGTGCTCGTTCCACGATATCGACGCCGATAGAAACAATTTCGCCGGCGATTCCGACTTCTCGAGCATCAAACGCTCGAATACGCCGGGATTCGCGGGCGTTGCGATTGCGGCCGTTTCATAAACTCCAACGTTATTTCCGAGCGCGTTTCCCTCGCGCTTAAAGTCGTCATATTACCACCTTTATCGTGTATCGCGAGATCGGTAAAGAACAGATGAGACCTTGCATCATTCTTTCTGTCGTTATTATATATGATCTATCATGGAGGGAAGAAAGACTTTGGCAGCATCCAGTTTTATACAAAACAATAACTTTTTATATATAATTTAATACAAAAGATAACTGTAGGTACACGTATGTGATTAAAAATATAAAATGTTTATTATAAATCGTAAATCCATATAAAAATAAAAAAAATCTAATATAAATATCAAAATCAGAAATGCGAAAACACGTATAAATTTTAGAAAAATATTTTTATAACACCTTTTCGATTTACAAGGTTTCGATCCTTTGTTTTACGAATTCCTTTTACGAGAATATTAACGTAAAACAAAACGGTTTTATCCACGCGCATACAGACGTCTACATGAAGGTGTGCAAGTCGCTATATTCTAGGTTCATCAGTTTGCGCGCCTTACGTTCAGAAGTCTATTGTAGTGAATATCGTCTTAAGGCGCCATTTTCAGATAAGGCGGAGTCCGGGATAAACGGATTTTTCAACTGAAAAATTCTATAACCACTTTGGTGTGCGGTGACGGTATTGGCGTGGCACGGAAACTCTCCAGCGCCGATTCGCCTTCACAATATGGAGTCCGACGCACAACTTCCGCAACGTCGACTGCTACAACTGTCCGATACAGTGACTGTCACGCTCAGACAGTAAATTCGATAGAGCTCTTTTTATCAGACGACGTCGTGGCACCCCTTTAATCGGATGCCATTTATACTAATTTTATACAGTCGACGAAATATGTCAAAACATTTTGTTTATTTCATTCCTCGCTCCTCGCCCTTTTACACACAATGTGAATTCTACAAAGCGTTGACTACGTCTCTCCGTACTTTTTTTATAAAATAATTGGTGATTTAAAACTAGGAAATTTTGATAAAATATTTTATTTAAACAATATAATCATACGTTATAATAATTCCTATTGTAAGAAAACCGATCACATTGACCTGATCTTGGTCAATGTGATCGATGTTTTCTTAAATATAACCCTATTTTTTATTGCATATTCTTGTAGCCCTTGTCAAGACGTTTTCAAAACACTATAATAAAGCTCTCTTTCGTTAAGAATTTCCTGGGATATTTCATATTTTGTATTAAATATATTATAACAAAGTTTGAAATATCTCGGGAAATTCTTAACGAAAGAGAGCTTTATTGTAGTGTTTCGAAAACATCTTGGCAAGGGCTACAAGAAAAAACGCCCGGAAAAACCAAAGGATAAAACCCCTGATTGGTATCGAGGTTCCGTAGTAGCCTATGTTTTGTGCAAGGATGTAAAGAGTAACTGTGCAAATGTTCGTCCAGATCGGTCGAATAGTTTAAGAATGTATAAAGAACAGACATACAGACATACATACAGACATTCTATTTTATATATATAGATTATAACATAGATATTCATATCTTTTATATAAAATAAAATGTTTTGGCACATTTTAATAATTATATATTATAACAAGTTGATATAAAATTCTATAAATAATTTATGAGAGTGCCTAATAAGTAACAAGAAAATCACTTTAGCACGATCTTGTTTCCGATAACCGCACAAATCGAAAACACTGGAAAAGCCTTTAATAAAAATAATCTAAAGAAGAACTAAGTTTCTAAGGGTTCGAACAATGGATCCACCAGCGTCCTCGTAAACTTTATTACCGGTAAAGACAGACCCCTCAGTACACTCAGAGAATGACCCTCTTCACGTCGCCTTGTGTTAGCGGTTCTTTTTTATCATTGCACCTGCTGACGCCCTTTACGTCCCTTCAGCCACAAAAGAGAGCGCACTTCACCATCTTATCTTAAAATACTTTAAAAGTATCTTAAAAATGAGTACTTCCGCGATTCAATTTTGCCGCGGCAATAAACAGCCGACTCTCTCATTCTCTCAGAGTGAATCTTTTTACGAGCTCGCTGAAAATTATTTTGCGTACGTTCAGAAACAAGGTCGCTTTGTTAGTATACCCTCAGTAATACCGTGCCGCGATTACGTCGTTGATTTTCATCGCGATAAGTTTTCAGCGCGAACGCGTTAATAAAAATTATTTAAAATTCCTCGCGCGCGCGGAATCGAGCGCTTCAGCGCGATGGAATCGAGTGATATCGGAGAATCGGAGATCGGAGCCAATCGTTTCAACTGCGCTGAAAATTCGACGGAAGATATTAAAAATGCTTTCGTGGAAACTATCAAATAACCTGGATTAATCATTGAATTTCTACACATTTTTTTCCATCTGTGCGAGAATCATTATGAAATTTCGAGTGATCATACGATTCCAACGCTATATTAATGCTGCTATGATATCGAATGATATTTTCGAATATTGGAGGCGCTTTTAGATTTTCATCAACTATCGTATTTCCATGCTATCTGGGGAAAAAAAATTTTAACGCAATAAAAATCATTTTGATTATTGTAACTTATATATGTCATGTCGATTATACGTGGAAATTAATTGGACTATTCTCTCGTGCCATAATCTAAAATTGACTTTAAAAATTAGAATTAACAAATTGATAAAGTTATATATATTTATCATTATTAAGCCTTTTTCTACTTTATTTATTAGTAACTCTTATCTTATAAAACGTTTTATATATTTATGTAAAATAATTAATACTACTTAGAGTAACAAAATTAATACGATTGATTGGTAAGAATTTTTTTTCTAATCTTGTACGCAGAGATGAATCAAAAGGCAGATGCAATCTAGTTTATTTTTCAATTGAGAAACATATTGTTTTCAACACGCGTACGCTATCTTTTAGTTCTCTTCGCCTTATTCTCCGACATTGCAACAGTTAGTTCTGTCGTCATGCGAATTGGTCTCCAGGACTGGAAATATCCCAAGGGGTATCTATATCCTTTGCTTCCTGGCAATTTCCTGTATAAACGCTGGTAGGTACTTTTACAATAACCATGATCATACGACAACGTGGAAGCTTTCTTATAATCGCTTGGGACTCGTCGGATTCCATTTCGTAACTTTACCGTGTTTAAGACATGCGCATATCTATTCCATTGACCTCCGATGAATAATATCAGCTAGTATAATTCTGCGATTTTTCGTTTCTACGGATATCATGACATATAGTTCGTGATCATAATGTATGACTTTTAATTAAATCATAGAACCATGGAGTATATTTAGTTATCGTATCAGAGGTTTAATTGTTGTATCATTAAAGCAGTTGGGGTTACAATTAAGTATTAATAGAAAAATGAGAAGAAGAGTGGTGTAAATTAAATGTAAAAAAATAATCTCTAAATATTTAATAATTTATACGGAATGGGTTAAATCAATAAAGAAAGATATTTAGTTCAATATTTTGACACATTACATATCTCCTTTCTGTTTAAACCGATGGTTTTCTTTGACAAATTAATCTTCCGTATCTCAGAAAATGTAAGTAACTTCTACATAGATCTTTTGGGTACATCTTATCTCTGCGAAGTGAATTCAAGCGCAGCTTCTTTGAAGATAAGATGTCAGAAAGAATGAAAGAAATATTTCTTCTTTTCATATATGAGCATGGAAAGATGTAACCATCTTTTTCAGAATCCGGAATACCTTCAAAATCTCATTTCATAATGTCTACGATTCTATGTGTAGCGTGATATTTTATATGAATAATGCGCAGCGATATCCTAGCATTCCTCTTTACGTCATATATCTTTGCGTTACACATAATATGGAAATTTCTACCTCCGAGGCATGTACACATACGTATATGTATATATCCAGATACGTGATCTTTACTAAATCTTCTTATTCCGACATTTCATTCAACGACACCTTACGAATAATGTTTATCGTGACATCTGCTTCACTATTTATTCAACACTTATCCTATCTATAATGTAATGTTTAACCATAAATATAACAATTAAATATGTCCCATAATTTCATTTAACAAACAATATTTTGACGCAGATTAATTTAATTGTTTATCAACAGTTAAATCAAAATTTATTAATAACATTAATTTAACTGTTTTTCAAAATATATACATTTGCCCTTTATGCTAAATCATGAATATTTAATTAAATATAATATTGAGTAACATATTTGATGTTTTTCCTTCCATGATTAGTGATGGATGCAAGTATTAAACTATTTAAAGTAATCAAAACGCACCTCGATTTACCGCGTTTATGTCTCGCCACAATGGAGAGCTTCTCGGCACCCATTTCTTGCCACCACCTGCCATTGGGGTGAACCGGAAAACTCTGCCGTGGCACAGAGGAACCAGTCATTACGAGGGCCTCGCTGTTAACGTTGGGAACTGCGGGTAATTAGGAAGCCGCTCGTAAATAGCACGCTCCGGCGGCATGCCGGTCGGAACTTACGAGTTAGAATGAGTACGTCGTGGCACACCGCGCTGAGGAAAGAAAGGTGGAAGAAAAGGAATTAGTGGTCCGCTTAACTCCGGAAATCTGTTATATTGATCTCGCGTTTCTCCTCGCTGGCGCGGCGCGGAAGTGGATAGAGCCTTCCTTCGGTTTCCGTCAAGAGGATCTCGTCGACGTGGCACCCACTTCGGTTCTCGAGCGAGACTGAAGCCGGATAAAGGAAAAGCTAGCGAGTTTTCCGCATATCCGTCATTTTCTACCAGTTCTTGGCGTTATCCTCTTGGAGGAATATACACGGCTGAATTGTTATACAATTGTGTAAAATAAAATTCATTTTATCAAAACAATTCGACTTTCCTCCACGAAATTTTGTGTCTACAAACAAATTGCATTTATTCTTCGCCGTTTCTCATCTAGATTTCTCATGCGTCGTACGATGACGTAAGAGCGTAAGTCTCTACTATAATCTTAAAGCGGCACAGATTTATCGCGGAATCTCGTATACGAAATTTCTCGACAGAAACAACAACCTTATGCGCTCTCATCATGAGATATCCAATCAGACGCGTGTAACGTCGCCCTTCCTGTCTCGTGTCAGCATTACAGCTCGCTTACTTAGTTTACACGTGCGCGAAAATAAATGTGCGCGCACGCTACGTACGCGCGAGTATACGTCCAGGTTTGCACCTGGAAAACTAATCTCCGGTTACTGCTGCGGGATAATTGTGTTTGCCTTCCATTTAAGTTGTTTGCACATCTGTTTGCATCCTAGCTTCTCTTTTAGACTAACTCGTCTTCAGATTCAGCTTGCCATCAGGCCGCTTTTCTCCGGCGTACACCTTCCTTCTTCCTTCCTTCCTTCCTTCCTTCCTTTACCATTTCTCTTTCGCTTTTCGCGACGTCGTATCTCGTACGATAGTCGGATGCTCTTAATTGTCTAATTAAATTGTATATCCGTTTTCTGTTGCGGTATATCAATTATTATTAATATTTAAAAGGCGTGAGATTATATTTTAAGAATATTACATATACTCTTTAAATTATTTTTACGTTATCAGATGTCACTGCAATAACAACTGTCGCAAAATAGTTGCTAAAGAGGTAAAGAGTGTATATCGTTCACGTTGTTAGTTTGAAGTAACAAATACCATCAGTTTTTTTTTTTTTTTTTTTTTTTTCAAGTGTCCGTGTTATACGAGTAATTTCAATACTAATGTCCCTGGTGAAGGAATGTGCATTGCGCGGAAGCTATCGAGGCGAGACTTTGATAGAAGGAAAATCGAATAAGAAACGGACGAAGAAGAAAAGGAAAATTAAATGAGATCGAAGTAAAGAAACGATAGATTCGCCTGTAAATTCCAGAAGGAGTTTGTAGCGATAGTTCTTTCTTGCGTCTAGAAATTTGAAAGAGCAGGATTAAGCGTGCAAGTATATATTAACTGTAGACCTTATTTATTATAACAACATTTCTTTTCAGATAATATACATTAATAATAATATTAATGTATATATGTATATTATATATTAAATTAGATATTAACACAATATACATTGAACAAATCGACGAAGCTGCGCAAGATGTATGCATGCACGAATATGCGGTGTATGTATAATAACAATGTGTATGACGGGTTTGTAATACGAGTAACAATTATTCTAGTTGCACAGGCGTGAACCTTAACGAGCGCGTACGGCAATTAATGGCGCACACCATCGTCACCATCCCGCAATCATGATCGATCGCTGCCTCGATTCTGGACCGCGCGCGATCGATGTCTGCGGCGCGTTTTCCCGCGAGGATGCGTTTTGCCACAGATATACCGGATACGGAACAGCGATAGATCGAGCCCTCTCGGGAAAAGTGCGCGATCGAACTTTTTAAGGCGCACAGGTGAAAGAAGCTCACTCGCGCGCCTCGACCATCGCTCGTGTTTCTCTCCCGTTAGCTACCGTCTACGGGACACGAAGGAATGTCTCGCCTCGACCCGAGATCCCACGCGGGCCATTAAGGAGAAGTTTCACGATTTGATCTATGAGAGGCCAGGTAATCTAAAATAGCGTGAAGACGGACTCGTTCGTCTTACTGATGCAAATAACGCGATCATTCCTCGTCGATTCGATGAAGCTGCTGTTTCGCGTGATAGGAATAGATTAGAATAAATTTTAGCCTCTGCACGTCTCGTGGCTTCTGTGTGAAATGTATAATATATGATGGAATTTCTTAAAACGCTCTATTTCCGTAGTATTTAGATCCGACTTTTGATTAATTCAAGACGATGCTTCTATAAGCAAAAATATCAAGTAGAACTCGTTAAAATTATTTTTTATTAATTTTAGAGAAATAACATAAATAAAACAATCATTTCGAATGCATATTCAAAAAATATAGTGTACTTACATTATATTGAAACTTCCCAATTTAAGATTATTAGAAATCGATTCACGCATTCAGATTGGCAAAAGGAAAAGAGAGAGCGCTCAATTATACGCATGGAATAACCATCGCTATACCTCTTAATATTATATCTATATATGTACCGCAGCATTATCATTTGTGGGAAATAACAGTTAATGATCACACCTATTACAAATTACAGAATGGTTGTGGTACTTTCAGCAGTCATGCGTTAAACACTGTGATGAATCAAATCGATCCATCGAAAGAGCTCAGCGGACCACGTATTTAATTATTGAAATCCGTTGAATCGCAGTAACATTGATATCGCGACGGAAATTTGCCGATACGCTTCTATGAACAGCTTGATTCTATTTTGGATTTGTACAATTCCAAAGCATCATTCGATTCTATTATTTCAATTATCAATCCAAGCACAAGCGTTAACCCATTAAAAGTTCGAATAAAGAAATTGACATTTCATTGAAAAGTTATTAATAAATCTTTGGCTTTTCGGACAATGACGTTATTTAAAGAAACTCAAGATAAAGAAATAAAAAGATCTTAGAAATGATTACCAAATTCTTTAAAAGATATTAAAACGGCCTTTCGCTACTTTCTCGCTGATGCTCGCGAGCAGAAGTTTTTCGATTTGTGTCATTACGTTTACAACTCGAAAAATTAGGGTGCAGTCTTCGGTGAATTCGGTAATTTACAACGAAATCACGGTCAGTGGAAGAACTTTAAATCGCACTTTCGCCACGATAATTATCAGACTCATAACGGTGCGGTCTTCTTTATTCAGAACCATCGATTCCGGGTGGGACAGAAAAAGACCTCGACTTAAATTCGGCCGGTCAATTAGCGCTAATTAATCGTTTCTGCACGAGGACCTCCTATAGGGTGCGGCGCTCTAATTTCTTTTTTTTTTCTCCTCCTCCGCCCACAAAATAGCCTCCATCCCTCCAGTCTTTCTGGGTCCAAGCTGGATTGCTCGATGCTACAGTTCGGTTTCTGCTGAATAATACATAAACCGCTTTTAAAATCAAAAAGTTGCTCGTCGTTTTTCCGGCCCTTTTTTTCAGCAGCTATGCTCGCGCCGCGCCGCGCCGCGCCGGTAGGGCCGGTCGTGTGAATACTTAAACGCGCGCAGCTGCCACTTCGTGTTATAACGACCGTTTTTTTCAAGGCTCGTCACCCTTTCCCTTCCGCATTTTCCACTTTTTTTTTTATCTCCTGAAGATAGAGAGAGTCAGATGACACCAACCTTCCTTTCGTATATACCGACATTCTTCCATAACACGAGAGCACACGACACTGGAGTGAAAGCGGTGAAAAACGATTACGCGGTCCAATTAATGCCCCTTCTCGTATAATTATGCAAGAGATTACTTTCCCGCCAATAATTCACGGTGGCCTTGATTTTTTGCGCGCATGCGATAATGATTTAGCCGATATTAACCATTAACCCGCCGCTTTCGCAACTTGCAGATTCGATTACTGTTGTTTGTTTGAAACTTGCAGAATTTTAATATTAATACATCAGATTTTTTTAAAAATCAAATATCATTGATAAGCAAAAAATAAGACATTTATTTGATGATATCGAGTTCATTCGAGTAAAAATCTGATTTGAGATAGAATCAGTAATCTATTTAAAATAAAAACAATAGTTTTCTGACTTGAAAAATTTAAGGTATCTATTTGTTGTTTTAAAGAAATTTTTTTGTGTTTCCTAATGTCATTTGTATATCTGTTCAAATCACTAATATTAAAACGCATTGTTTAATATCTGAATACATCGCTGCATACGCTCGAGTCATGTTACATTAATGTATTGGATACACCGCGTAGCACGTTACAAGTATATAAACTCTACTCCCTCCGATGCAATTTACTTTTTCCTCGTTCTCCACCCCCTTCGCCATGCAACGACTTTAATTTTCTCGGGAGAGCCTGTCGCGCTATATCGCCGCGTCGTAAAAAACTTGCACGGAAGAAAAAAGGTTACGCGGCTCAATTATTCCGTCGTCTTCCCGCACGGTAATCCTTAAGATCCGGTCGAGTCGCTTTGCTCGGAGGACGGACGATTTCTGGTGCACGGCGGACGAGGTACTTTGTTTCGCATTAAGAACCGCTAAACGCGCTTTTTGCCGGCCGCTTTGAATAAATTTCGTGGCCCGCAACTCGAAATGCCGATTCAACAACCGCGCCGGAAGTCGCGGAGCGATTGCGCCCGTCCTTTATGACGACGAAGTTATAATTGAGAAAAGTTTTTGGCTTGCACAAGATGAATATAATTTAAGCGCGGTCGCAGCCACCTTGCAGATTATCGACCGAAAATTTATACACGGGTCGCGATAAACCACTTTTCATTGTCCCACATCGTGAGCAAGGAGAATTATATGATTCGTTGTTTCAACATTTGAGATATTCTCGTTCATATTGCTTATTTTAGACTTAATTAAATAGATCTTATAGAAATACGCTGTACAAACGAGGTACGTGTACAACTGCACAAGTACAAGTATTTTCATTAAGTTTATTAACTTCGACAATGTTTATTATTTATTTTTTTATTAAGATTTAACTATCGTTTTAAACGAAATCCATCACGCATGCCGCTCGAAATTTACCGAACAATAGGTACACGATGAGAATTTGCTCTCGTAAAATTTAAATTGTTATTTGTTCTTGATGCACTTCCGACGCGCAAGATCTTTCCGGTTGTTTAGTCACAATTAAGGAACGCGATTTGTACACGTCAAGCCGGTTGCTAAATGCCAAGTCCGACATTTTCTTGGCGCAATTAGATAACAGCGTACCGTTTCTCTCTCGTCACTCCCGCACTCTTTAATTACAGAGGAAGATACCCGAACTCGAATGCACGATGCACGGTAATCGCCCATAATTATTACACATCAAATTCAGGATCTTCCACTCGCGCAATTAACCGAGAACACGCGCCGTTCTCCATTCCCACGATGGAAGCAAGATCGGTGTGAATCTTTGCGGAAACCGATGCAAAAATAACATAAAATAATAATATCAAAATTACCTGATATAAATTCTATAAAAATTATAACGAATTGTTAACCCTTATGATCACAGTACAATTCTGCACGCTTGTCTTCCATGCGTATGAAGATTCTGAAGATAAAATTGAAAATTGAGTATATATCTTATCTAGATTTTCCCAACAAGTTTAGATAGTTTAAGGAAACTTTGTCGTACATAGTATATCAACTAGACATTTACAAAAAATTTTTCGTACTCTACGTTCTTCAACAGGCGCGTCTGTGCGCACCGATGCACTTCCCGCTGAACCGAGGGAAAGTTTCTCACGTGTGCACGTTACCTATGTATACCGCGTGTCCTCTTAACGCGCCGATCTCTCGGCGGACGATTCTCATTTATCTCGATCTCGCTTCGCGCGTCCGCAACGTGACTCAATCTTCCCTCACGTAAGGACCTCCACGTGAGATCCGGTAAGAGAGTCGCATCTTATTCCGCCGACTGCACCGTCCACCCCCTATCACGATTCTATCTCGTCGATTTCCAGGATCTTTTTGCTTCATCCTCTCGTTTTAGTGGGAATATACGTGGCGTGGAACTTCCCCGGGCAGACGAACTGCACACGTTTCTCGTAAAATGCTTCCCGTCTAGAAAGCGCTAGATATATTTCGTTACGATATGTTAGGAAACGTGTGGAGTAAATTTGACTGACCGCTCCGTAATCTCGAGGTATATAATTCCACTGCAAATTTTACGGTGACTATACGGTGAGCGTAACTAACGCGGCATCAATCAATACGAGATAAACCTTTTTTTCGTCGATTCTCCGATCGGTCCACGAGAGAACATCAAATATCACGTGATACGTCATCATATATCACACTTACCCGCCGTTGGAGTATGGCGAAGATTATCAACTCATTACGTAATAACATACATTACGTTTGAAGGGATCATTATATATGCCATGAGAGAGATTTATTCCATTTTGCGTCGCAATATGAGCATCAACGTGAAACTTTCGTATACTGATGATTTTTGATCCTACAAGAACAGTAATGTGATCTGATGGATCACGCAAACATCTAGTTGCGTATTGAGAGTGATCAATCGATTTAATGTGATTTTCTAGCGCGAAAGGTTGAAAGTATAAATAGATTCGCATATAATGTATACACAATACGTTGCATGGAACAAATATATGGGTTGATTTAAGTGATGAGAAGCAATGGATAAGAAAAGTTGTTGGAGAAGAAATTCAACGTACGAGAACATTATACCATTCTCTATACCCAGAGCTCGGTGATGTCTTCTTTTTCTTGGATACGAGCATCGTCGCAACGATGCAATAAAAGTCACACTATATATCCCCCGCCGCCGTAGTTCGTTCGTATAATTAATGTAATGTTCGCGGCGGTTCTTTATGTTTAAATCCAGACGATATCGCAGCGGCGCGGGCGCGGCGCGGGCGCGGCGGGCGAACGAGGTGAAATACACGTAAGGAGACAAGAATGAGGCGGGCGAAATGGGAAAAACGAGGGCGCGGCCGGAAGGGCGCAATTGTGGCAGCTTCACGGAAATTACGAGCTTAAAGGAGGACACCCAGGGAGATGAAACAACACCTCTCTCTCTCTCAAAACTTATACGAAATTAGATTTTCAATTTCTCTGCCTGGCCAGCGTGGCGCAACGACCGCGCTCGTTGTTCTCTCTCTATCTCTCTCTATCTTTCCTCTCTTTCTCTTTCATCGCGCCATCCGAAATTGCGGAGAAAATAGAAATGCCACCGCGACGAGCCATAAGCGGATGCAATCCTTTCGCTGGATTACAGGCGGGAAAGAGAAAGAAGTAGGGTGTAACGAGAAGAAAAAAGGAGCTCTGCATCACCGCACCGCTCGGCTTTATTTACATTTTCCTATGGTTCGGCGAGGGAATCTCGGCGCCGAGCGCGAATTGAAATCGCGAGACTAAGTCGCGGAAAAATAACTGTTTATGGACACTTCACCGCTGGCGATCTTGCGGATTTGCCGCGTTATAAGTAGTAAGATAAATATCCAAATTAAATAGCAATCGCAAGGATATTACTGAATCTCCATTGCCTCGCAACTCGTACAGCATTTATTCGATTCGAATTTATTCGAGATACATGGCAAATAATGCTTCCAAAGATTAGATATTATATTTTGCAATCTCTTGTCTTACAAAATTTTAATTTTTTTTTGTCGCGTGCGTTCCTGCATTAATGTACTGATTCGCTTGTATTTGGAAGAACAGAGACCCTGAAGACTATAAACTTTGATGACGAGAGTGTTAAAAGGCATTAAAACCGTGCGAGAGTAATTTGACAATTGTGCCGCGTACCGATGCTGGCCAATAAATCCGGCTTAACGAGATTAAAGGACAGACAAATTCGGTAGCGCCAGCACCATCAAACGTGTATTCGAGCAAAAACGAAGTTTTCGAGTTTTGCACGGTTACGTGCCGGACGGCATTGTCGATGTGCGGACACACGGTCATAGCCGATGACGGATAGGCAATATTACGATGCGATACACAGACCAGCGAACCAACTCGAAATCGCTTTTTCTTATTTGCATAATTTACCACGTCGCGCTACTCTACCCGGAGAACAGAATATCGGCATCATCTACATAAATGGTCTTTTGAAACTTGAAACTAGCATTCTCTTTATTCATGGATTTTATATATATATATATATTTACATTTGGAGAAGGAAGAAAGAATTCGGAACATTAATTGCACACAATAGTACAATTCTGATGACAACACTTTCTCGAAAAGTTTAAAAGGGTTGTTTTCAGAATGCAGATATATAATTTTTATTAGAAAATAGTTTTTAGCCGTTTCCAATAGGCGCAAACGGATGTAAAAAGGCTAAATCATTTCTCTCGTGCGGTTATAACAACACGAAATTTCCGCTGGGAGAAAGCCGAACAATCCATATTGACGTGAAATTATCCCTATCGCATTGTCACGAACGTATGATGCAATTTTCCAACATACTCGGAATTGGTTGCATTTTGCAATATCACGAAGACCGCACCGACTGCAGCTTTCGTCAAATGATGAAATTCCCAAATAAAGCATATATAATGCCAAAAAGTGCAAAATCCATAAATTCCACAAAAATAAAAATAATAAGTTTACCAAAATAAATTTTTGTAAATATATATTAAATTTTAATTAAATATAAAAATATACTGATCTTGATAATACCATATTACAAATAATATATCAATTATTAACAGAATTCTGATTACGATTGCAGAAAATATGACTGTCATCGAAGCTTTCTATTTTGATATCATATTCATGCGCTCACTTTATGTGCATGCAGCTATAATAATAAACCAATTAACTGATCATGAACAAAACATTAATTCCAAACAAATATTGTTTATTGTAATAAAATGTTTACACATCAGATACACACTTAAATCTGCCTAATAAAAAGCGGAAAATAATGAACAGTATATCATATATCTTTACTCCTTTTGCCGAGTGGATAACCCAAAGCAATTATCGGACATACTAATTGAATCTTTCAACGAAGTGTAAGGAACGATTTTATTCCATTTAGTTGCTAGTCGTTATTGTTTATTAGTTGACTATTGTTATATTTTGTTTAATCTGTAAAATAAAAATCAGACACGAAATTCTACGGAATTAACTTTTGTTCGTAAATAACACTGGTGGAGAAACAATTGAAATCCCTTATTCTTGTTAAACAAAAGTTTCTAACCTGCTGCGGCAGCAACTCAACTCTGCCAAGTCAAATGTTGACCTGCTCCTATACAGCCATAACTAATGATCATTCTCGATCTCTGCGAAATACCGTTTTCGATCACGTCGTGAGCCAACAATCGAACTCGGCTGCTGAGAAGGCAGAATTCAATTCTTGAACTAATTAATCTTTGGACTAATAATTTCAGAGATAGACATTAGACAAACATGTAGAATTATAGCAATTTTTAGATTAGACAGTAGAGAGCTTACACTGATTGTGAGAGAAATGTTTTGTTAAAATGTGAGTAACCAAATAATATTGTTTAGTTAACTAAAAAAGTTTACCATCTTAAGAAAGATTTTGTTAAGATAGAAAAAATTTTGTTAACATGGTGAACTTTTTTAGTTAATTAAACAACATTATTTGGTTATTCACATTTTAACAAAATTTTGGTTGCTAATACAAAACATTTCTCTCAGTGTAACATTGCACGATTCCACCAAATAGTTGGAATAATCGACAATATCAAAATTATTCGCAAAAATCACAGCGCAGAGCAGATTCAATTCCGCTGTAAATGTACGCCCGTAGCTAAAAAATAAGCTTGTAAATATAAATTCGCGAAAAATTCGCAGCACACAAATATCGTTATATATGAAATGTATCGTTGCAAAATCAGAGCATTATGATAGGAGACCGAAATTACTCGTAATATTAATACACCCATCTCGATGCACAGCTGAACTCAAACTTTATGTCGACTGCAGCTGGCATTTTTATTACCTATTCCAGCACCGCAAATGGAAGTATAATTCACGTGTTACGCTGTACATCCGATATATAATCCAAATCTGTTATGGAATTGAATGGAGTATGATCGTATTAGGCATTCTAATGCTAATCATCTGTAAGAAATACGTCACAATTATGCTAATCGTAAAGCAGATAAGCAGATTATTTGTCAGTCTTCTTACGTATATATAAATAGATTTTTAATTTCGTATTCACGATCTCACTTTCGCAAATCGGATTTTAATTGGCAGCTTTTGGCAGCAATCTGACAAAGTGGCGTTAAATCAAGCAGTTTATACGACTCCGTCGAATTGCGCGGGTCAGTTGACTGTCCTCGATGTCATATTGACTTTGACAAAGTGGTCCCACGGCATTCTTGACAAGGTTGTTCACCAACGACCAGTCAAATCATATTTCTGACGCTTAAATTCATGCGTCGTTCCTCGAAAATCGAGGATCGCGTGCGCGCTTGATCTTTCGGCCGACTGTTTTGCATTTTCTTTGTTCCATGTTCATCGGTAGTACAAACGTTTCAAATATCCAAGAAATAATAAAAAAACTAATAAAAATTTGCAATAGAACTCTCTACATATCTGAGCTACGTTTGATGTCATAAATCGCTTATACTCGTGTACTTTTATACGCGATATAGCTGGAGAAAAGATTTAGCTAAGTACCAAGATTAGCGCGTTAAACGACTGTGTCATCGGGGTCGTCGGAGCCATTGCTAGAAAGTTTAAAGATCCAGTCTCGTTACGCGCGTAAATGCGCTAAAAGGGAGATATCAATTTAATAAATCTCGTCGTAAGCTCTGACGCGAGACGGAGAAATCGCGTTATATTCGCGGCAGAGGGGGGGGGGCGGGGAGGACAAACAAACATGCGGAAACGGAGAGTGACAACGAGGGGTGAGCGAGATGAAGCCTATTTCGCTCGTATCCAAGGGCACGTCATGAATGCGAAAACCAAGGAGGAAGGACGTGTAAGTTATAGCCGCATTACTTTCGCCACACCAGAATCCCATAGAGACACCCCTTCTTCTCTCGTTCGCTCTTTCTTCTTTCTTCACGTTTTCCGCGTAGGCGCCCCCGACCTTCTTCCTTTAAGCATACATTTCCAAGCACGGCGACGCAGCGCGCGCTATTCTTTTGTTTATCGCGCTCTGTATGTAACGTACAAACGAAACCGGGGCCGGGCCTTCGGCCAATTTCCCCGCGTTTCCATAGCTTTGCGCTCGGTGCCGCAACGGAAAATATTCGTCACGAATGATGCTGTGAAAATTCTGGAAAAATAGCTCGCTATTTACTTGCTTTGAACGATAATGTTGATTGTTGGCCATGCTTCAAATAAATATCGTCGCAAACGTCTGCATATGCATGGTAAAATACATTCATGAACAATAATGACCCTGCATGGCCTGCATTTAATTACACGATGATGGATCTATGAAAAGCTCCGCGAATCGTGAAAAAAAAAAAAACAAGGAAATTGCATATCAATGATTCCGGAACGGAAACAATCAATCGTGAGATGAATTTGAAATTACATGTATGCGTCAGCATACAATTAACGTCGATCCATACGAAAAGATGATACGTCTTAGGTCTTTGTCTTTCCTCTTTCTTATTACGAGAGCTATTCCAGAAATTTAAAGCCGTGTGAAAGCTTTTCTGGTTATTCCAGCAGTATTATACCGAAAAAATGTTAATAGGGTAGTTTCACGTTGCCATTTCTCCCAAGGGCATCCTCGGGCTGCGAGGCTGTTTGCGGCGGTGCTGTCACGCGAAAATAGGAGATCCAGGTATTTTCTAGCGGGATAAAGAATAATAAAGTGAAACCGGATATTTTCTGCGGTGATCTCGAACTGTCGCGAGAGGGATCTTCCGGGTGGAATTTTGCCGCTGGATGAAAATAATGTATGCAAATATTTCAGATTCGGATCCTGCAAATACGGTTTGCTGCATTAGCGTATAAACATCAGTCTGCAGTAACTCCATTCTTCTGCCCTTAATAACATATCATTGCATTTGCAAAGATATTACGTATTTATTATAGTCAAGTCGTGTATTGTATTTCAAATGGTGGGTGAAAAATGATATTTATTAACCCTCCGGTGGGCGCTGCGCGTGGGCAGCGTGGGGTGTATCTTACACTTCACACAGCTTGTAAAAAATGAGTGTTCTGAACTCATTTCAATACAATAACCGATTATTATCGAAAAAAAAAACATTAAAATTAAAGTTTCAACCTGTTAATATACTTTAAGATATGTGCAACAATGAATAATATATTAAACAGAAAACAAATAATTGATTTAATATTTGTAGCATAAATAATGTGGGGTGTAATTTACATACCACGCGCCCATTTCAAATTTTCATGCGTTTATTAAAGGGTCAACACGTACACATTCACATCTATTTACGTTATATATGTACCTATACATCTACTTACTAATTAATAAATAATGGCGATGTAATATATTCTGCAGAGCTATCTCGACTTGTGAACGAGAACATGAAAGTTACACAGAATAAAGGAGTTCGGGACGGTAAATGTGTATATAAGCGTGTGGATATACAAAGACGTATGTAGATACAGCGGGTGCACTCGGGAATGGAAGACGGAAGTCTCTAACTTGGCGCCTGGGAGTTTGCCGGGAGGGTTCAGTAATTTGCATAACATCGCGAGTATATAGAGGATAATCTGTGATAACTTCTCCTATCCTGCTTATCGCTAAGTAATAATATAATAAAATAGTTACGTGCCCTTCTACACATTACATCAGATCGACGAAGAAACGATTTCTCGTGACCACGCGAATGCGAATGGTATAGAGCTGTTCATCTTTCTGCGACACCAAATCTTATATAAAAGTGCAGAAATAACATTATACATGCATTATCCTAAAATACCATTATTGTGAAATATTTTCCGCTGAAATATTCGGGAATATATGCGAAGTTTTGAAAAATGCGAACGGGGTGCCATTGCGAAGATATATGATCAAATCTACATACCGTGAACAATACCCTTTCCGATCTAATGACAAATTCAACAAAAGGGATACGGCCGAGGTTCTCTGCATATAAGGTGGGTCACATAAAGGTTGCAACACTTAATTTTTGGATGATGGGTTTTGAAACGCATAAATATTTCGAGACTATGAACCACTGCCAAAACAAATCACCCAATCCAAAAATTAAGTGTTGCAACCTTTATGTGACCCACTGTACAGTCGCGGTCAGAGTAGTTGTAACACTTAAAAAACTAAATTTATTCTTAAAAAAACCATAACTATAACTTATAACTATAACTTATTTTCCTAAACTTATTTAAAAAAAAAAGTGTCGCAACTACTCTGACCGCGACCCTACATACATATGTATAGTCGCTAAGTCGCTTATTTGTTTCTGCGAGGCATTTACGCAGGAACAGTCACACGACACTGTCAGACTTAGTCGGCTAGCGCGTTCCTTGCGCGAACAGGCATATCCCTAATTCGATTTAGTAGCCGGATATGGAGCACTTACCGGCCACGCAAGTTCCTGGACGTTGCTCGGTACCGGGAGCATTTACGGGGGTCCGCGGAAATCGATATTCGTGTGTGTTACTCATGTGGATAGGGGTGGATATAGTCCACAGCCGTTCTACGTAGCACACGAGCCGTCCGTGACTAAGAGAAAAGTTTGCCCCGATTGCTCTCTCGCACACTCGCGCGCTCGCGTGAACCAAGTTTCGGTCGTGCACCGAACTGCAGGAAGCCACGAAATCGCCAGGTAGTCGCGTACTCGCCGTAAGAACGAGCCGGAAGCTCGAATGGCCGTAAGGATCGCCGCAGTTTACCTTCCGATAGGATCACCGCTGACAATTGCGGAAATGCCGTGTTCAAACGCGCATGCAGTCAGGAAAACTTTGCCGCGAGATTGGCGAATTTATGTTGCCCAAGTAAACCTTCTTATCCGACGATCACGCGATTTTCGCGATAAGAGAGAACTTCTTTCGGCTCTCTAGCGAAGTTATCAAGAAAACGGTTTTGTAACCCAATGTCTCTCTCCCCTCCTGAAAACGCAAAGAGGTGCAAACGCACATCTTTATATACATCCCTCGCAGCCTCGCGGGTTTTTTTTTTTTGTTTTTTGGAGAACACTTAAAACGTTACCGCGAAAACGGCGTCGTAAATCGCGCGGCCGCACGAAAAGTTGGCGACCGCGCTCTCGGGGCCAGCCATAATTCCCGGTTCTCGGGCCGGCAATTTATAATCCATCGAGAGCCATCGTTCGGAGCGGTGGAATACGGAGCTATAGGCGCAGAGCCCGCGTATAGTTTCCGCTCTTCTTTTATCCGCGTCGTGAATTCGCCGCGGATATCCGTGAATAACAATGGACCACCGTCGCCACTCTTTCGATCCGGCCGGTTATTTTGCCACTCGCGGAGAACGGTTTAACAACGGGGGATAGCGGAGATAAATATGTGCCGGCCGTGCGCGCGTGTCGCGCGGCTAGTTGGACGGGTGAATGATGGAGAGCCACGTTTTCCGATTCCGAGATGTTGTGATGTTGTCCCGCGTGACTTGACGCCCGATAGCACAATGCTACACTATGGCTGAATTCCTTTTGACACTTTCGAGCGCTGAAAACATTGCTCCATCTTCGTTTGATATTCGATGTGCAACGAAGATAGAATGATGCTTGCAGCGCTGAAAGCGTCAAAAGAAACGCAGCCTATGTCAATCTTTTCAGCAATAGAATTGTTTTCCGCTAATCCGTTTGCGTTGATGGACATATTACTTTACATGTGGATATATTAATGTAGATCTGCTAATTGTTCATTAAGAGTGTTAAACATCAAAATTTTTCTTTTTTTTTCCTTTTTCCTTTTTTTTTTTTTTTTTTTTTTTTAACTAATTTTAAATGTTAGATTAATACAAATGGAAGAAAAAGCGTACACATTGCATGGAATAAGCAAAATGATTACCTCTATATCCTTCGAGTACTGGCGTAAGTGAAGAGGGTTTGAGAGGAGCTGTTTTAATTGAAGATATAATTGATGGGTCATCAATAACTCAATTCGTGACTTGGTTGCCCGATAATAGGCTACTACGGCTCGCGCCGAGAGAGCTCATACGTCGTAATTAGAAAGAAATAAGGACGCCGGTAAGAGAGTAAGACAAAGAGGGACACGTGGAAGGAGATGGATAGCGCGAAAGGCAGAGCGAAACTCTAAGGTTTCTAATGCACCGATCACCGCCTAGGGACCGACCTTAATCCATCGATTTGTCCGCTTGCTAATGTTGCGCCGCGCCGCCTCTACCGCTTTCCTCCATGTCCCGAAGGAGAAAATGCGATGTCGATTTCTCCCCCAGCTTGCCAGAGAAAGGACTGCACTTGCCGGGAGAAAGAGAGCATTTTTGCGTATTGCTCAACCACGCTCCGGATGCTCAGCAGCAGGTCGGTCCGTTATTCTTGACTCGACCAGTTTTGACGAGATCACGCGCTCATTTCCCCGTGGGCAAGATACCGATATACACCACCCTATAGCTGGAAGCGATAAATGAAAAGTGTAACGACAGATGTATAATTTACCACTAGGCGTAATCATTGACTTAATAATTTGGTTGATCGACTACCGTACGATCACGATAAGCATCTTGCTCTTTCAAGGGTAAAGCATGATTAGTCTTTTTTTTTTTTAATTAAGAGCGGAAAGCTTATATTTTTGCGAGATGAATTATTCTTTCAAAGCGATAAAAACCTGAAATAAAAATAGCATCTATCTCTCTCCTGGATTTCTACTGGATCTTTTTATGATTTATTCCAAGATAAATTGCTCCCTGCATAAAAACTTTGGCATCCACTTATATCGCTAAATTGACTGATTTATAATCCACTCTCCTCAATGGTAATGATTTATTTCTTATTACATCATATGATGTACAATCTAGCAGACTTCTCTCTGCTGGTGTATAAAAGTATTTAATTTATCTTCTCGAAACAGAGTATAGTGCGTTGTTTGACGTTAATCACACGCCGGCAATACTCGCGTGATTTCTCTAATTGGGATAATCTTCTCACTCGAAGCTAGCTTCTTCATACCAAAACCGCAAATAATTTGAAGATTAGAGCCAAAACATGAAAAAAAAATTGCACAATTACTCATGAAATACGCTGCCCACTCTCCACTCTCCGTGTAATACGCGGTACATTCCGCCGGTCGGAAAGTTAGATCGTGTTGATCCTTCGAGGATCGTCCGCCGGAACTCCCGTTACCTTAAGTAGCTAGTTCCACGACGGCCGGAACGAGGGAAGTTTCGAGTTCCTTCGTGAAACCGCGGTAGTAGCTGGTCTAGAGGAGTAGTGACTCCGGACCTCGTTGTGTCTCGCATCCACCTGCACCTTCCTCTTCTTCTCACGGAGCCTCTTCCCGGGGAGTACCTACCCCGGGCAGGACTTGAATAATGATACCAGCGCGTTCGGATGGACAGGTTTAAGGACGGCTCGTATCGCTTTACCAGCCAATTCGGCGAACCGAGAGCAATGCGATGCTCCTCCGCAGCTTCATTAAGCGATTTCTCGGATCTGTCTCGTTCAATTCCGTCGTTAATTAATCATTTCCTGTGCAATGCGAATGTGGAATACCCGATTTGATGATGTAATCTTTTATGCGAAAGGGCGTCTTATTCTGTATTTGCTATTTTATATGTGAAATTTTAATTACATAAAATTTTAATTACATAAAACAACTATTTTTTTGTTTTATTATAAAATAATATTTTATTTTGTCAAAAATTTATTGACAATGTTATGAAAAATGCTTTGCAGTCACATTTTAGAGATTTCTTTTAGTAAAAAATTAAAATCTAATTGTGTGAAAAAGAGTAGATCAGTGTTGAACCCTATTGCATTTATATTTACGTTTGCCAGATCAATTTAGCTACATCCGTGGAGCCGTGAGAAAGATCGATGTTCCGATGAATTCTTGATGAAAACTGAGTGGATTGGGTTTTTACGGTCATGTTATCGCAACCAGGGAAGACAGGAGTTACAAGCGCTCGTAAATCGCACATACTATAATCACGCAATAAATAAGATTACAATTTAATTTAATCGATGGATTATATTATAATATTTTTACACTTTTTTCGTCACATTAAATCTAGATATTTTAATAATTTATATATACAAAGAGGGAGAGAAAGAGATGGAGAAACATTGGATTTATACAAGGGAAGGGAGAGAAACAGATTTTTGCAAATAATTCAGGGCTTCTTTAAAGTCCTGCCACTGTGTCTAAGTGCCTCGAATATCGCAGACAGATTAATGTGCTACTAAAATCACCTTGCCGATATATTCTCATATATGCATACGTCTGCGTTCGACGAGGTTTTATAGTGTCTCTAAATTTTCCTCGATAAAATCAGCGAAATTTATGACCCTCCGTCAGCTAGAATGCGCGCTCTAATCCTGCATTAGAGTGACTATACGCACACGAGAGAAATGAAGGATAAACCTTCCGCAAAATAAAAAGCATAAATAACGATTGTGTATATAATTTGATGAAAAACGGATTAACCGATGTATTGTAGAAAAGTAATAAACCATAAAATAATAAAAATATACAAGGAGTATCGAAAAATCTATATGTTATACAACATGTCGCGATATATAAACATATGGTTTTGAAATATACGATAACAACTTTCTGTATTAAGAGGCTTTTGTGAAATCCACTTTTTGACACAACAACGTGTATCGCAAAAATTGAAAAAAAGCATGCTACGGGGAAACTTGATTACTTAAAAAACAATTACGAGTACAATCTGTTGGTACAAAATGTGGTTACTAGCGTGCGCAAACGTGACTCGTTGGTTTCGACGTGAATGGTTGGACACGCGTTAATATATAAAGCAGAGTTGCATAATGCCATTATGCGTCCACTGGGTAATTATAATTCGTTGTACTCTCATATGTAAAGTTAATTGGCAACGACAATTCGCATTTTTACAGTATAAAGCCGTTCTTTTAAATTACGTAGTCATTTACTGTATCGAGGTGCACGGCCAAACCTTCGTAATTACCAATGAAATCGATTATTGTGGCACCTGACCGACGAGGCATACACATTTGCGCAGTGTGATTAAACATTCAATTACCACCAAAATGATTACGCTTATACTCGTTTTGCGCGCATTTCGAAGTCTCGAACTCGTAATCTGATACATGAATTTAAACGACTGGTCGGTTGCTGCAAATTAATCCCTTCCGCTCGTATTATTCCGATCGCGTTAACGACACTACTGTGAATTGACACGTATCGACGCTATCACGCTCAATTAAATGATATACGCTCGTTGCCGAATTCTGATTAAATACCAGATTCACAACATTTTATTTTGTACCACCGATTTATCTTTATAGCGTCAGCTGGATATGTCTCATATAAAATTGCAATATCGTTTCGCAAACAGCAAATTGAAAATGCTATTTTATCCAAGGCTATATAGATCACGCATTTGCTGGATTATTTTATATATAATTATCGAATTTTTTCACCCTTATCCCTAAGTCTGCATATCCGATTCGAAACGCGAAAGTTAAGCCGTCCTACATGTTTTACAAACTTTTTTTTAAAACAAAAGAAAAAAAGACTGCTTCCTAAAAAAATATATAAGAGCGTTTAAAACATTTTTTTGCATACGTCACGCATGTTGGCGTCGAGTGCTTTTCCAACTCATAAAAGTTATACATACAAATAAAATATGCATGTAAAAAAAAAACGAATACGTGTCTCTTATTTTACTACGCAGTTTTTCCCAAAATTGTCTGAAAAACGGATGGAGAATGTTTTCTCGCAAGTGCGTCTGTGTTTAAAAAAAAAACGGCTACTGTACAGGGCTATTCGTACGAACGAAAGAGAAAATCGATACTAACACTCGCGTGACCGGACCGCCAATGGGTTCGATAGCCCCGTAACTTCGTTAAAATAATATTTGCGTACCGGCGCAATCCGTTCGAGCGTGTCGTACAATACAGGAGTGGTCTCCCATGACAGAGAACGACGACGAGCAGCTCGTTAGCCTCGGGCGTTTCGCACCCGCGGGAGTTACAGCCGCGCATTTCGAGTCCGTCACCCGCAAATGGAAAAGCAATCAGCGATGTCTTCAATACGTTAAGAGATTCGAGACTTATGGGGCCCAGAAACATATATAGGGACGTATATTTTCTGCCTTTGATTTTCACTCAGTCGACCGTTGTCATCTGAGGTGAACGCACCACCGAACACCACATTTTTTAATATGACTCTTCAATCGTTTATCACCATTCGACAAACAAAACATGTAAGCGGTGCTCTCCTTGCTCCTTTATTATAATTCTTCTTATTATACTCTTTCCGTATTATACTTTAGTTCGTAAACTCATTACTTATTATACTCTCTTTGTATTTTAGTTCGTAGACTCATTGCTGCCACATTGTGTACAATGAAGTGTTTTGCAAGCGTTTAAATGTAATGTACGCACTTGATAAGGACCGGAATCTCGATTGAAACGCGTTGTGCTTATTAAATAAAGACTGCCAGTTCGGTCGAAGTAAAGGATTTTGTTCATTTTATTACTCACTGGCGAAGAAAGAGGATCTTATCTATATATAGGGACCTATATTTGTCGTTTTTATAAGTCATTGTCGCGGACGAAGCAAAACAATATCCGAGGAGCGACATTAAAGAAATATCATTAATGGATTATTCTCTTTTCAACATATTTCTCTTGCTTTCGCTTCATTACTTTCTCTCCCAATTTGATTCGCACTTCTTCGGGAACTCATTGTGTAAAGTGTAATCAGAAAAAGGAGTGTATGTGTTCTTGCGAGCGCTGTATAAAATGTTTGTCATTTTACGCTGCCCGTAAGACGTGTGTAATCCATTAGGAGCGGCGTTAAAACTGTAGCCAACAACAATGTATCGTCTGAAACTTTGTGCGGCGTACCACCACCACCGCCTCCTCCTCTTTCTCCTACATCTCGTTTTTCGTGACACCAAACAGATCTGTAAACCAGGACGCGCGATGCACTCTGATTTCATAGGATGCAATCCCGGTATCGTCGGCGCGAGCAAACGCGATCTCGCAGCTAGCATGGGAATGCTTTTTGCATTTTCCGAAATTAACGCCCGGCGGACAAAACACGATTCGAGAGCGCGCAATGTCCAGGAGTAACATGATTTTTGGCGCTAACGCGATTTGCGCATTCGCCAAGCCGTTCAGTGCAATGCGACACAAAATCACGCGTGATTAACGTGTCGTCCCGTTAAACTTTTATCTATGTATTAAAAAAAAAAAATGTCTGTACATGTAACACGTCAAATTTGCGCTGGAATCAGCGGAGTTTGTAACGGACGATGAGAAAGGATGATAAAAAATTCCCTGAACTGCGATGTTCATGTAAGATTGCATATGTTATGTAGCATTTCATGTTCCAATATCTTCCAATCTACAATATGATTCGCGACGTCAGGAATAGATTACGTATTTGCCTCAATTGTCATCCGCAATCCGTCAGCACAACGTTTTCTATTTCGCCTGATATAATTTATCGTCCCAATAATAAATGTCTATAACATTCAATTCGATTGTGTTCGTACCGGACGGAAGTCATGAAATTGAATTTAACAATTTTTTTCTGTTTAGAAATATTACGATATCAATAATAATAATAAGTAAAACTCGACTTTATGGCATACATTAATCAATTAAGGGAAAAATGCCATTTATGATCTGGACTGGGTCTTGGTAACCTAATAATAACAATTTTGTAAATATTACATACTTTTTTCCAAACTCAATAAATTACGATATCAGACGCTTGATTATTTATATAGCTCTCTTTTTATTGATCTCCATAATTTGTTCTGGCAGTAACTGTCTTGATGTTACATTATAAATAACTATATTATACTTAAATTGAGGGCTTTAAATAATATCTTTGTATTATTTCCCAATGTGCATATTTCAATATCTTCCTGTATATTTAGGATTAACATGCAATTGTTTCTCGAGAGAAAGTATTACGATAAAAATAACTTATACTCTAAAAATTCTAAATAATCACGTAAATCGAATTGGAAGTAAAAATCCAATTGTCGCGTTTCTAGTGTTAATTTTCTTGCTCCGGAATATCCGTTCTCGCTCGGCTTCGGTGATGGATTACAAATTTAATATCCTGTTTCGCGCCCACGAGGCGAGCAATGTACGGAGGCTTCTCGGGGAAAAAAGGCTCTATTTTCCACAGAGCACCGAAACGTTACATCCTAATTCCATCCTTTATGCGCTTTCTTCATCCTCGAGTGTCACTTCTTTGCGCCCTCGGCCAACAAGCATCCGTATTAACACTCTAATTCTCTAACAGATTCTCGAGTATAAGGAGAGAGAGAGATAAATCGGAGTATAATTATATTTTATGATTTTTATAGTAAACATTTTTTTTATTTCGTATCTTGTTATTGTAGAGCTAGTTTAGAATATAGACTAACATGCAAATTTTTGTATTTATACCCAATGGATTCTATAGTTCCATCAAAAATAATCTCAACACACTTTATTGCTAAATATCAAACATTTTTAAAAGTGATCATTAAATTTATATTTTATCTAGAAAATCCGATAATATTGGATACTCTAGTTTAATCATTTAGAGGATAATAAGGATATGGATTTGTTTTAATTGCAACACTCTGTACCGCTTTCGCAGATGTATTTTATCCTCTTCCTTTCTCTCTCTTTCTCTCTATCTCTCAATATATCTCTCTATCTATCTCTATCTTGTAGGACACATTCTCTGGCAATGGTCAATCCGCGCAAGCATGTACATACATATGTGCTCGTGAAACATCGTATATGCGATCGAGCGTTCAATGGAATCGCACAGACTGGCCGCGCGCGTTATCCACTTTAGCGGATAGCGGCGCAGAGCGAATCCTAAATTGAAGTTTCGAATTAAACCGTCCGGATGATCCGTCTCATCTGCCGGAGTCGCTTTAAGTCTCGCGCGTGCAATTTTGTTGTCGGCAAACATGTCGCCGTGGAGACTAGCCGACTTTAATGTGAAATTATGGTCCCCCCGAATTAATTTGTCGATTCCTGTACCGCCTCGGGGAGGCGAGCGAGGAGGCGACGAAGCAGAGGTGTCCAAACGAGGATAAACACGGTGATGAATATCTAAATTACTCATTACTGAACTTGTCCGGTACTCGAATCGCTTCATTAAACATGAATAAAAGTATAACGATGAATCAAACTTCGGCATGTAGTTCAGTAAAGTGATAAATGACAACACGCGGCGTTAAAAGTGTTGCAATAGATTAATATTAATTAATTGCTAAATATGGTTAATTAAATCACAGTAAAAATGATTTATATTGCGCTGATTAAGGGCCTGAGCAGAATTACTGACTTATAATTTTAAGGCAATGTTTTATGCTTTAAATCTTTGTTTTTAGTAACGCACAATACTGTCTTGTGTTACAATTAAGTCTTACAAACGTTGACACTTCGTACACACGTTTAAGACTTGAGACACAAGACAGTATTGTGCGTTAAAAACAAAGATTTAAAGCATAAAACATTGTCTTAAAATTATAAGTCAATCATTCTGCTCAGGTACTAAGATTGACAAAAAAAATTCATAGCTGAAAAACATAGTCTTAATCTTGTCCTATATAGCATACGTGAGAAATAAGTGAAGATCATGCATGTATGTACTTCTACTTGCAATACACAGTGTCACGTTGTTTCATCCCAAAAACCCCGTATCCGACTTGCTTCGGGGATGAATAAATCGCAGTCACATGTTCACCGGTCATCTTTCTATCCAGCGGCGACCGCGACGTCTCGCATACGAGGCAGTAGCTTCCGACACGGCGCGGTGCGAAATTTTCGCGATCTCGTTTGACGCGCGACGGCGCGAAAAAGTGCATTCGCACACCTATTCGCCGAGGTAACTGCATTCAACGCACGTCCCGCGAGTTTATCTCGGCAAAGAGGGGCTGACATATTGGGATCGTTCTGGTCGTCTGGCCGCGTTTACGTACCCTCTCTGCGTGCCAGCTCAGTGCCTCAAATGGGATCGTCCTTTTAGTTCTTTCTTCATCCTCTTTTTTTCTTCTGCTTAAGCGCAACTTCTGGCGGTTAGGCTACTTCTTAAATCCACGAATATTATCATTTCAATCTTTTTCTTCTATCTTTATATGGTCATAACGGGAAAAGTATCAATAAATCAAAGCAAATATAAAATTTCAATATTTTTCATTGTATCGTATTTTAAATAATTATTAACAGGAAGTGCCAAGATTTAAAATTTTTTCAGAGATAATTGAAATTTTTTTAAAATTATATCTATCGTATTATACATAGATATATTTGATTTGTCCTGTCATACACATGCATGTATGTGTATAAAGTTTATACCTGCTTTACAAAATTGCGATAAATAAAAATCAAAATATATTTTAAAAATACATTATATGATAGCCAATTATTTTAATGTCGGGCATAAAAATAGTTTCTAAAGCAAATTTTATTAATTTGGCCTAAATATTGTGCTTCTTAAATAAAAGAGATTTTCGTTGGCGAATACAATTAAAGAGTGGTTGACTGTGTCTTAAAATTGATCATCTAGGATTGTATGTATGAAACTATTGCATGCATGTGTAAACAGTGATAAGCAACCAATATTTACTGATAACTCATTGCATCGATCGAATGGCCAATATTGAAACTAATGCGACGTGTTATCTGTCGTTAACCATATTGAACGACAATTTTGTAGAACAAATTGATGAGCACGTTATCGGTTTGCTGAAGCAGTTTGAGGAATAAACGAAATCGCTGAATCCAGTATTGCATTGAAAAAATTAGTTATGTCTTGCAATAACGGGAATGCTGGTTTGGCCATTTGTTCGATTACAATATATTGTTAATTCAACGATAAAATTGCGGATTCTTATAAATTTTAATCTGGAAAACCTATTTTAATTTTTACACACAATGCATGATTGCCTGTATGATATTAATACTGTACTTAATAAATTTTTACTGAAAGATTAAAGAATAGCATCATATTAAGCGAACACAATACAGATACATTAGATAGAGTCTTATTATTCATTCATTAATCTTAATTTACATCTAAACCATCCATACATTTATCTACGATATATCTAGGAAACTATTACAATTGTGCTATTTTCTCGTTATACAGGTGTAGGATGAAACAATGGAGACAGGATTTGCCACCGACTTCCGTTATAATTACTTTCCACAATGAGGCACGGTCTACGCTACTCAGAACTGTCGTCAGGTAAATTAGAAATAGTTTGACTTTACATAAAATGCAAAACAATTACGCTCAATATTTAAATCTATCAATCAATGATTCAATTTTATTTAAATCTATCATTTTTTGTGAGCTTTTTCTTAAGCGTTTTATATGTTTTGTATATAAATAAACAAAGAGATTTGTACATTAATTTCTTTTTTCTTAAATTATAAAAGTATGAAATTAAAAAATATGTGTAGAAAAAGAAGGATTAATTGTAAGTAAATTCCGCAAAAGTATGTTTTAAATATGCAAGTGTCCGTGTGCGATCAAATTCTCGGACGCAAAGTAATTGCCAATGGGCAAATTCTCACGCGATCGTAGATGGTGTATGTGCGCCACGGCGATCTTCAATTCTCGATGCATCAACGGGTTGCGAGAAGCGCGAGAGGATTCTCAATTCGAGCCGGAAGCGGGCGATGGCGATGGAAAGCATGCAATGGAATTTTCTAATCGTCGTTCCATCGTTTTATTCCTCGTGCTTATTATGCGCTCGTACACACGGACGTGACAAACCCAAGAATTCGAGAAATCTCCGATATATAAAAAATAATCAGATATATGAAAAAAAATCAATTTTTTTTATTCTGAAATGAAGAATATGAAGAAATATCAAAATCTTCATTCTAATTGAGAATATAAAACGCTATCTGCTAATGATGACTCAATTAATTTGACTTGAGTCTTGAGTAATAGATTTTTTATTAGACAATTACATATGAGACTTTCAACTTGCATTTATACGCACATTCTTTTAAAACGTCTTGCATTTTTTTACGTAATGATGAATAAGAGAAGTGAAGCAGAAAGGAATAGTAGATTGTTCTAGGGGTCTACGACTTTATTAGTTTTCACTCAGCTACGTGGATCTTGCAACTTTATCGCTTCTTCATCAGTATTAGCAATTAAAATATTTCTTTTTCTTCATACTTTTAGCTGATTCTGTCCATTTTACCGGTATCATTTATCGTCTATCCACAGACATATATCATTACATTTTCTCATAAGCGTCCTCGTATTAATTAAAGCATTTTTTGCTACGCGACGTCATGCCGAGGGAAGGAAAGTACGAGCCACATTACTCGCCGGAGGATAGCCTCCGTGCAAAAGTTGCTCGAAGTTCTCTCGTCGAACCGGAAGAAGGAAGCAGGCAAGAGTCGGAAAATTTATTTAAGTCCGTAACATGGCGGCGTCAGGAAAATATATCGGCCGTATCGCGTCGGGTCGATGAAATTAAATGGAAGTCTTAATTACCACGACGAGACCACACTTCACCACCATCTTGATGTGGCGCGCGAAATTCTTCGGGATCGATTTTACGTTTCGTTTTTTTTTTCCAAAAGTTAAGACACAATATCTTAGCAATTAAGAATATCTTAACAACTGAGAAGAAATTTATAAAATAATATTTTATTGTCTTATTGATACGATTATCGATAAAGTTGTCGACATTCATGCAGGATTAATTTAAGAAATGATGACTGTAAAGGTAAACTTTTTCCATCAATATTAAGAGATAGTTTTAATTAGTGGAGAGAACCCTAATTATTTGCTACAATCCTTTTAACTCAAAACTCACGAGGATAATAGAACGGGGCAATACGAGAACATTCAAACAAGGGCCAAGTGGTGCACAAAGTCCTTGAAACTTTGATAAAAGATTCAATAGGACAATCCCCGAAGCTTCTGTTCTTCTCTTAATCTCAGTTTATTCGACATTAATCGACCGGAAAAGTTTATATAGAAATGAATGATAGGATTCGGGCAAGAAATGGCGTATTGAGCTTTTAAATTAAATCTAAAGAGAAAGAAAAGAAGTATTACATTACAAAATAATCTTGCTTAATCAATATTAACATTTAAAATATTACTCTAATTAACTAATATAATAAATAAATAATAAAGTAGAAATAAAAAATAAAAATAAAAAATGAATAAAGTAGAATTTTTACATATTATTTTATTTAATTTATTATTTGTAACATTTCTGAAGTTATAAAATAGTAAAAACTATAGTAAATAGTAAAAGAATAGCAGTGTTATTAAATGTATTTAATATATAAAAAGATTAATATTTAACTTTAAATTGAAAGTTTTTGCTTTGCTTTTAGCGTTCTGAACAGAAGTCCCGAACATCTAATCAAGGAAATTATTTTGGTGGACGATTTTAGCGACCATCGTAAGTAGTTTTATGTACTAGTTTACTAGTTCGAATTTTCAAAAAAACGTAATATTATTTACTTCTAAGCAAATTTAAAAATCTGCTTTTTAGTCAATTTATAATGTACAAAAAATATAATATAAAATAATCTGTAATAAAATCTGATATATAGAATTAGGAATGATGAATTACTCGCGGGGATCAAGCCGCTACGAAGAGTACTGCATATAATGTTTAATGGAATTTAGTTTAATTAAAATGCTAATTATATGTATATTCAATTACGGAAAATTGTGTTTAATGTTACATTTAATATTGCGTTTAACACTATTAAAAGGTTGATGACTCCTGGCTAGTTCGTCATTTATGACGTTATTTACCACTCTATAAACAGAATGCCAATACGCTCAATCCAGAGTTTCTATTATCTTAACAAAAAATTATTTGGTGTCTTGATTGAATGAATATATATATATAATAAAGACAGTAAGTTTAAAATAAAATTTTCAAAGCAGCAAATATAATATTTTTTCAACAATTAATGGTATGTTTAAAATAAAATAACTTTAATTAACGTCAAATTAAAAATGTATAGCAAGGGAGATTGATTTGTTTGCAGCCGAGGATGGCGAGGAGTTATCGCGAATCCACAAAGTTCGTGTGATCAGAAACGAGAAGAGAGAGGGCCTAATGAGATCGCGTGTGCGCGGCGCGGATGCAGCTACCGCGAGTGTGCTAACGTTTTTAGATTCGCACTGTGAATGCAATGCCGACTGGCTCGAACCGCTGTTGGAAAGGGTAGCCGAGGACCCAACGAGAGTGGTGTGTCCTGTGATCGATGTAATCAGCATGGATACTTTTCAATATATCGGTGAGAGTCAATGAAATTGATAAAATCGATATATTTTTTTAAATTGTTTGTCTTTAGTGAAAATCTATATTCTATGTTGTAAATAATTTAAATGTATAAGCGAATCAAAGCAATATTATCTCGTTTCTAGGAGCTTCCGCCGATCTCAGAGGTGGTTTCGACTGGAGTTTGGTCTTTAAATGGGAATATCTCAGCCAGACGGAACGACAAGCGAGACAAAAGGATCCGACACAAGCCATTAGGACCCCTATGATTGCTGGTGGACTGTTTGTCATCAACAAAGCGTACTTCGAGAAACTCGGCAAATACGATACTCAGATGGATGTTTGGGGCGGCGAAAATCTCGGTAACTATTTACAGTTTTATGTACAAAGTACAAAATATTCAGAAAGTTCAAAGAGCTAAACGCATATTCTTATAATTAAATTCTTTCCGTTTGATCCCTCTACAGAATGTGGAAAAATATTTTATTAGAATATTTTTACAAAGATACTGTTTATATATTCATATCCATTTTCTAAAGATAACGTGTTAACGCATAGCGCTATTTTATTTTAACAAAATTGTAAATACGCTACGAAAGATATATTGCACATGGTCAATGTACTTCGCTGCAAAAACTTTGTTGCGAGGCACGCGCAACTCACGATGAGTATTTTGCAGCAGAGTAAACTTTTTATTGGATCAATATAGTCGAAAGTTATAATTTCTCAACAAGTTTTAATGAGCGCTTCCCATTAAATTTTATTAAAAAGCATCATACTGGCGTAAATATTAGCTCATTCATCACTATATCTGACGGAGCTGCGTAAATAAATGCTTGAAAACAACTCAGTTCGAAAATTCGCGATGAATTGCGATTGCTTACAATTTCTTTTCATTGCGCGTGATAAAAATTTTTTATTTAGTTTTAATTCTTAAAAAATCAATCAAAAAATGAATTTATTAATATTTATTGAACTTTAACTTTAGATAAGGTTTACACTTAAATATATGTTTAATTAAAAGCGTAATACAAAATTAATGTCGCAGAACTCTTGACTTAAAGTTGCGAGAAAAGTGCCGTGTCTGTCATTATACTTTTCAAATACGAAGGAAACGAACTCTTTGACAGAAACTACCATCTTGTGTGCAGTTCGTAAGAACTTTGCGGAAAACACGGCAAGCAAACCAATATATGTCGGAAGTGTGAAGTTAGAAATAACTGCGCCCCCTTCCCCCCCCCCCCCCCCATTTCGGACAGAAAAGAAATTGTTGAGTTTCTTTGGAAAAGTCTAACGCTATTTTAGTTTAGCATAACTTTGATGAAAGGTATGCATTAAAATAGTATTTTTCCAATAGCTAACAAAACTTTCCAAATAAAATGTAAATCCCGTTCTTTTTTATAATAAATTATTGACAGAGATTCTTTCAATGTCCTTTTAATTTGCAACATAAGACATTCTAAGGAAATAAAGACTAATATGACATATATGATGTGATAGAGAAGGAAGTCCACGCATTTCCTCTTTCTTGGCACCTCTTATCTTACGTTTAACATTTGCCCTTATCGCGTGCACTTGTAACTTTCTTTCAGAAATATCGTTTCGCGTGTGGCAATGCGGTGGCAGCTTAGAGATTATCCCGTGCTCACGTGTGGGCCATGTATTTCGCAAACGTCATCCTTACTCGTTCCCCGGAGGCAGCGGAAACGTGTTTGCTCGAAACACGAGGCGCGCCGCCGAAGTATGGATGGACGACTACAAACAGTTCTACTACAATGCTGTGCCGTTAGCACGGAATATCCCTTATGGAAAGTAAGTCTGGATGCGCGCTGACGTCTCAATTAAACTTTAGGCAATACTCTGATTTCGCTATATTTCATTTCATCGTATAATATTATTTAACACCGTATTAAAGTATGCGATATATCGAACACTTAAATATGTATAAAAATTGTTTTCTTTGTATCAAGTTACGGCCTCAGTATATTTTGATATTGTTAGGCATATAAAAAGACAGCATGCATATGTAAAAGATGTCGTAAAGACATCTTTAGGACATCTTTTAGACATATGTGTCTAAGAGACATCTTAAAGACGTCTTTACGACCGACTTTTAAGTCCGAATTAATAGACGTTTCTCAGTTGTCAAGATCAGTCTGTCTTTGTCTCACGTATACCGTTTTACCATACGGCGAGACAAAGGCAGCTGGCAGACTGATCTTGACAACTGAGAAACGTCTATCAATTCGGACCTTAGACATGCGTATTGTTTGTGTAAAAAGACAATTGGAGACAATTATTTGACAAGATTTGGAGGATACAAAATTCGATTATGTTAATCATGCGAATAATTACGTGTTTCAGCATCCAAGATAGGATGGAGCTAAAACGGAGATTGCATTGCAAGCCTTTCAGTTGGTATCTAAAGAACGTATACCCCGAATTAGTTATACCTACGAGCGAAGGTGGCCCAGGAGGATCTCTGAAGCAGGGCACCGCCTGCTTGGACAGCATGGGCCATCTTCTCGACGGAAACGTCGGTCTCTATCCTTGTCACGACACTGGCGGTAACCAGGTAAGAGTTCTCAAAGCAGAGTAAGTGTGAGATTGCGTAATTGTCTCGGAATTTCACCTGACCGATATACGTTTTGCAGGAATGGGGTCTCACGAAGGACGGCCTGATCAAGCATCACGATCTCTGCCTGACCCTGCCGGTGTACGCCAAGGGTACGACGCTGCTGATGCAGATCTGCGACGGCAGCGAGACTCAGAAGTGGCGGCACTTGGAGGGCGGCCTGATACGGCACACCAGAATTCCCGTGTGCGTGGACTCGCGATATCACGCGCAGCGCGGCATCACGGCGGAGAAGTGCGACTCGAACGCGGAGACGCAGAGGTGGCATCTCTACAACCACAATCACTAGCTGATATGGTTGCGGTGAACACGCCATTCACCCGCGGACTCTCTGTTATCGCTACGCGCCACGACGTGATCATCGTGTAACGAAACCGATCGCGTCAGAGGTGCGTTACTTAATTAGGAACTGGCTGTCTACGCGCGACCGGGCCGATCAATTCGGGCGGGTTACTTGTAGTAGACCGACGTATCTTCGTGACTCGTGGCTCTTCACGATCTCATATGCGATATCGATGAAGAACCCCATTTTACCACACAGACTTGCAAGTTCGCGAGTTTCCGATGTAGCCTGTCTTATAAAAGATCGGATGATGGTATATCTGGTTAAAAGAAATCTAATGAATTCCCTCTAATGATATTACGAAAAGTGGTACACGCATCTCACAAACTAAAACAAAATAATTAATCTCGCAAAAGAAAGTGAATAAGGTTTTGAGACTGCTTAGTGTTTGTGACTCTAATCAACAAACTTCAGTTTCTATATCCATAAGAATTCCATCGCTTCCGATCGTTTTCTTAGGCACTAGATCATCCTACTTTTACAATGACAAAAGATTAACCTGATAGGTTGACATCTCGCAATCGATGTGATAAGTGTAAAATTATTTATAGTAAAATAATATATAAAAAAATATAGAAGCGTGTGTATGAGCCAGTGATGCAAGTGGAAGTTGTGCACTGATTCGGTACCGCAATCCGGTTATGCACGCTGATTATATTTCAAATATCAAATCCACAAATTGCGATACTTTATACAATTGATGATTTGAACAAGTGAAAATCATGTTGTTAAAAGCCATTCTTAACACTTAACATTTAATACTTAAGTACACTACTTTTAGTTTTAAAGAAATTCACAGGGCACGCAAATCTCTAATTTTCAAGAATTTTAATTTATATGAAGTTATAAAAAATTAACGTTGTGTATTAACAAAAAAATAGTAGGGAATATGCGATGAAATATCTACATGTACTTTATAATTGTCAGACTTATTTCTCTGAGATATATTATTTAAACAAGAATTTAGAGAAATTTTATAAAATGTTGCTTGCGAATGACTAACTCTTCAATTCACAATGTTGTCTCAAAATTATACATACAAGATATACCTAAGCATAACCACACAGAATTTTTTCAAAACTCTCGTTATTAAAATTTATATAAAATTCAATTTATATTGAATTTCAATTTATATTGAATTGAATTTATATTCAATTTATATTAAATTTTATATAAATTTAAATTGACATTGGAAATTGAAGAGAGAGATAGATTGAAACCAAATCTATGCGGTAATAATGCTTTTAATGGAACATAACTAATAACTTAATCATTGCTAAAAGATCGATAAAAAAATAATACGAAGTTTAATTATCTTTATCTTTTTCTTTTTTCGTGTAATCAGAGAGTTCACAAAACGAAGAAATATAAATTAGAAGTCCGGAAATTTGTGATATAATGATGGTAATTAATTGTTTTTACGGCGCAACCTAAGCTGATGATGTGTTTCTATTTATGTGTTTTTTAAATCCATAAAAAAATATTTAATGAAGGCGATATCGAGTTATTTTTTAGAACGGGTACGTGCATGACTCATTCTAATGCATGTACCCGTTCTAAAAAATGACTCGATATCGCCTTCATTAAATATTTCTTTATGGATTGGACACTGTCCAATTGCGACGGGTAACTCATCTTTTTTATGTATTTATTTACGTGCAATTTTTTAAACAAATAAGCCAAAGCTTTTACACTTGGCACTATTTGTTTTAAATAATCGATAGTTTATCACAAATACCATTTTGAGATTACGCTTTTATGCAGACAACTGCGGAGACTTTCGCTATTTATTCGAGATAAGAACGTGCACAGAATCAATTATAATATAATTATATTATGTTATTACAATGTACATCACGTAATTTAAATATTCAATTTTCAATATAGTATAGTATAATTTCTTGGGAAATTTAAAAGACGCTCTGCATTTGTATACTGAAATATAGACGCAAGAAGCTTCTCAGTGACTGAATCGCTATTTTGACCGGGCCCAAAATCACGCTAGATTCGTACAATGCGTTTTCTTTTTATCTTATCTTATTGTTAGTATACGCGGCGCATCCAAATCCGCGGCCATCTTTCTCCCCAATCAAACGACAAATCGCGAAGAACAATATGCTTTCCCTTCAAAAGCATGCGCTACGATTTGCAGAAAAGAAATTTATTTTTGTAACTAATTGTATACTTACTTGGTTGTGCGAATAAACGAAAAGCGCAGGGTGTATGAGCATACTTAACATATTGTAGCTTGGTAATAACATTCCAAAAATTTAAAATTCTTACTTCTTGAAAGCAGGTATTAATTCTAAAGTCCTTCAGCTTCTTTTTACCTTTTTCTCACGTTACAATGTAACGCTTATTTTAATAATGGCCATTGAGAAATTCGATTTCTCTGTAAAACCTAAATGAAAATGAGAATTCTCAAGAGCATTAAACCGAATCAAAAGCAAAACGGCAGCGCCGTGTGGATTCATTACTCGCCTACAACGTGTTAAGTGAAAAATCAAGATAGAAGCTAACGCAGCTAATAAATATAGCAATACATATTAGCAGACGCAATCTTTTGTACACTTATACTTTCCGATGATAATGTCTTACTGCCGTCTCTTCGCGCTGGGACTATAAATACCGCGAAGTGAGATAAATAATATATAATATCGTATTAACACTTTTATATGATACACACGGGCATCCATATTACATCCACGCTAGCTGCTGTAATCATCCGTTAAGAAAATTCTTTTGATATCGATATTGTATACGTAGAACGATGATACTGTAATGTAGATATAATATGCGACCGATAAAATCGGCCGTGCTCTAATTAAACGAATGCGATATTATGAATAATCTCAAATTGCCTCTGAAAATCAAAATGTCTAGAGTTTTATTATCGTCGCGAAAAGAGCGATGTTTTTAAGAGCGTCTTCCTTTAATCAGAGCACCGGCTGCCACAGCGATATATATGTAGATGGTAAATATGTACACGGGGTATCCCTATGCGTATCATTATCGCGCTTCCTTTCGACTGCAGATTCTTTGAAGGATTCCGACTGAGTCAACTTTCCTTTAGCACGAGATTGAAAAGGAGGTATAATTACGGAGTTAGTTAACATTGGAATTAAAGGATTTTGCCGTACCAAGCCTCAGCGGCGTACGTAGGAACTTTGTTCTCAGATAATTTTAAGGGCAAACTTCTCGTCCAGCGGAGAAATAATTTCAAGCTTAATTAAAACGGAATACTTAACTTTTAATATTAAATATCTTGACGATTAAATCTGATAATTAGGGGAGATTAAAGTTCTTTCGGCATTTAACTGATAAACAAAATTGTACTTCCAAACTCTGTAACTGTTGATACAGCATCGTTTATTTTTTTAAGGAACAAATTTAAATTTAAGTTGGTTGAAACTTTAAATGAAATAACGTGCGAGAAACAAACGGGAAATCGAATTTGTGTGTACATCTACAAAAAAATGCAGACACGCAGGGTCCCTTAATACTAAACTTATGTTTCACACGATCGCTGTTGTAAATAATTATGTATATTTCATTGATTATCTCCTTCCCGTCCTAATTCTTCCGAATAACTTCTTTTGCTATCAGCGTGAATACTTATATCGCTTCCATGCATTTCCCGTAAAAAAAAAAAGGGATTGCCACACACAATCGTACTTCGTATCTGTAAATAAATATATATTCACGGCATATATACATAAATATAACTTGACGAACGTCGTGTATTTCCAAGATCGATAAAAATGTAAGATATTAAGCGACTTTCGACTCTTAATCTTAAGTATATAGCGGGTAACCAATCAATGTTAATATTCGTGTGTCCAGTAATATGAAAAATTTATACTCGAGAAGCGAAATTGTGGTGCAGATTAGGATAAGAGCGCTGTACATTGAACGAGCATTTACATCATTGTCATATATAAATACGATACGTTAATGCGATATTTTGTCTGATAAGAGCAATTTTGGATAACGAGAAATAATCCTAGCGTCAGTTCGGCATCCGCTACTTTCAAATTACAATAATTTTGCCGTAAGATTTGAAATGGCGTTTGCGTCGAATCGCGCAAGATGCATATTGAAGACGTTATATACTTGGAATAAAATATCCTGATAAAAAATACGCAGAATTGAAAGTAGAACTTAAAAGAAAGAGAAAGATATGGTTAATAATTTTCGAAACATTCTTTCAAAATCCTATTTTACGTGTTTTAAAATATCCAGAATATTCTGCTAAAAGATTTAGCAAGGAAAAATATTGAAAAATATGTATTCTAGGTATATTTGTCTTCAAAATGTTAATCTGAAATTTCCTCTGCTCTATATTTTGCAAATGTAAAATAATTATATATATATATATGTTAAGAATGCGACAACACAGTAATTATATAAAAATGAGTTTTTCTAATAAAATAACGGGATATATCCGTCAATTTATATTTGTGTAACAAAACTTTTTACATCTCTTTACACATTATTGATTTAAAAAGGTCCGTATATTATACACTATTCTGTTTTACGCTTTTTCAAACCTTGTTGAACTTTCCTTTTTATCTCAGCAATGTCTACATCAGTCTTTGTAGTCTCACTTTCAACAGGTTTTTCCTCGGGCGGCACGAATGCCTGTGCCCTACGCTCCTGCCTCTTCTTGGTTGCCTCCTCGTGTCTCGCCTCCTGTTCCCTCTTTCTCTTTGCCCTCTTTTGCTCCTCCTTCAGGAAGAATTCACCAGATGCCATTTCCTTGTCGAGCTTGCTCTCTTGCTGAGGTGGTGGGAATGGAGTGAACGGTTTCTTCTCCTTTTTCCTCTTCGGTTCTTTACGCTTACTTATGTTCTTGCTGCTATACTTGGGAAGATACCGTTCCCAGTTCTCGTTCTTCAATTTCGGATTCTTGGCGAGTTCTCGTTTGAGCATCAGCGTCTTGAGGCTGTAAACTGGATGAATATTTTTCATGGTATCTTCTACTAGCTTTCTCACCTGTTGCACGCCTCTGTAAGGTCCCAGCGCAGATACGGTTTGACCCTGAACCACGACGTAACAGTTGGTGAGCAGCTCAATGGACTTCAAGTTACATCCGTTCGGTCCGATGAGCCTCTGTCTCCGCTTGACAAACTTATCCTTGTTCCTGACATAGGAGGATATCTTTATGACGTCCGCGGTAATGTCATCCTGGAGAACTCTAACTGCTTGCTCAAAGGGAACCGACCGTGCCATGAGCTTGATCATGTCGCGTGCTTTGATGATGACGTACGGATCCCAGGTCTTCCTGGTAGTTTTAACTGTCATACTTCCCTCCATGAGATCCATCTCGGCCTTGATGTGATGCTCGGCGAGCGCTTTCTGTATCAGGGGCCAATGTTCCTTCAGATACTTCTCGCGGTACTTCGGGAACATAGTCGCGAACGAGCTCTCCTCGAGAAGCCGATGTGGATTGTCTTCTTCTTTAAATTCTGGTATCTTCAACGACCACGCGTTGTCGACCGGCCCGGTCTTCTGCGCTTTCGCGCTTTTCTTCGAGCCGCCCATTCTCATGCGATTCAGAACAATAAGCTCAACGTAATAAACGTGAATGCGTTTTTTTTTGTTAGGAGGAGATCAACGTGAACGCGTTTGCGTAAATATAGGTTATGTTTTTGGCTGTTCTTTATTTTGAAGCGCCTTCTATGTCCATAAAATGTGGACATTGAACTACGTAGCCAATGTCCATGAATCCCGTAGGTAATGTCCACGATTTTATGGTTCTCTTCCGTGCCACGTCTACTACTTTTTTTTGATAATATTCACGAATTTGTGGTTCTCTTTCGTGTTATATTCAGGATTTTTTAGTTCTCTTTCGTGTTATGTTAAAGATTTTTTGGTTTTCTTCCGAAAAAAACCGAAAATGCTAAAAATAAATGCTGAAAATAATAAGACGCCTACCTACTCCTGTTTTGCCGAGTACATCTCTTTCATTAAATTAATCATTTATATAAGTTAATACTTGACCATTGACTCAGCCAAAACTCGAGTCTTTACCATTTTATTTAATAAATGTTTATTATATAAAATAAATTAATCAAATTCTATGAAAAATTATGATAATTCTAATTACCAAATTTTAAATTGAAAATTATCTTAAATTATTAATGACTCACATAATGACTTTCACATTTACTCAAAATAAAAATCTTAATTTTGAAACAAACATTAAGAATTTCAAAATTAAATATTTATCGAAGACGTTAATTTAATGAACTTCTTGCGTTATCATACGCGTTTCGTCAGTTTCGCGTAATTTACATCAATAACGCGATAATTTGGCTTACTAACAATTAGAGCGATTAAAAGTATATGTATAAAGAAAAGTCAGCTCCACGCAGGAATCCTGTCAGAAAATCTACACAAAGTGCCTACTACTACTTTGACTCCGACGACTAGGCAGTTTTTTTCAATATTATACATTAATAATAAATAATATTATAAATAAGTATAAAAATTAATATAAATAATGTGTTTTTTATTATGTGGACAGATAGCCCCGCATACGGGGCCATCTGTCTACGCTTGACTTGTCCACTTAAAAAATTCCCCTCTTTAAAATGTTAAAAGATTAACAAATCTAATTAAGTTTTTTTTTAATAGAAAGCTTGAAAGGTTCACCATTAATATGTTAAACTAAATATTTTTATTATTTTTCAGTAAACTTGAAGAAAGCGCAAATTGCAGTAACTATTCCTATTATATCTTATTCCTCGGCTCAATATGTTGACAACACGAAGGAGCTCGATTTTACACGACATTGTCGCGTTGTCGTTACAATAAGACTCATGTCTTATTGACATTGTGAGATGTCATGAGGTCTTTAATTTTGCCTGAGTGCAGGATTCATACACGTAATTTGACATTTCGCGCGAATGGACGCCACGGATTTCATTCAGTGACATCGTCTTTATAAACTGAATGAATATCATCCCCGAGATGATAAAAATAATATTGACGTTTCTTTCCAATGAAGAATATTATATTTTATAGTTATATTTATAGCTTATAAAATACCCGGCGTTACCCGGACAACGTAATGCTTACTTACATAATAATGCACTAAATTATCATAAAGTGGGAATGGAAAGTGTCATATGGGGGATAAAATTAGGACGAGGGAGTGGGGTGTCCATTTTTCATTTAAATGTTACATAACGGTAATTCACGCATAATTAATCGCGTTTGACTCTCAAAACCCAATTTTTCCTCGTTATTTGTTAATTTTAATATCGAGTCTTTTGTTAATTATCCATTTATTTAATATAATATATGTATATTACATATTACATATTATAATTATATAATAATATATAATATTTAATTAATATTTACCTATAGTCCTACCTACCCGTGTAAAAATCTAATATATAAATCTTTAATTAAATAAGACCGCGGCACGATTTATAAGGGGCCTGATTTGCTGGTTAATCCAGCAGGATACCAGCGAGATACCTGAACGGGATACCTGAATGTGAATACGATCACTTGATATACGTGCAGGGAAATGTGGGAATTGGGGGTTTTATATTATAGCACGCACGCGATTGAGATTTAATTAGGATCTTTCCAATCTCGCACATATGCGAGAAAATATAAAGCGAATAGCCCTACTTTTGGCAAATAAACAGATACATATATATCAAACCACTTTACCTTGTTTCACTCTATCGTGGTCAATGTTGACCACTTACCTTATTGTATCCATTGCAGTCTTCTTTCTTCAGGCCAGATCGGATCTACCTTTTGTCCTAGCCATATACAATTTGATCGCATTTCGATCAGAGATCAATAGAAAAAAGAAATACTCCTTCCATTGTCGGATCATTATCATCGCCGACAGATAACATTACGTTCGATTCGAATTACACGCGAGCATCGATTGTATAAAAAAAATGCACGACAACGATGTTAATTAAAAAAAAAAAAATGTTAATCCACAAAAATTGTCTGCAGAACATTGAGCAAAAATAATTTCACTAATTCCGTTATTTTCTTAAAAATTATATTAATTGACCGTTTCTTTGTGAGCTGTTCTTTCAATTTAAAATTATAATAAAGCATAAAAAGAAATTTTACTTCGCATTATATATATATATCTAATAAAAGGTGATTTCAATTATAACCCACAAAAAAATTGAAATTTATAATGTGGACTAAATTAAAACATTAATAATGTAAAATTTCTCGATGTAAAAATAATCGTAAAAATCGATCGCGAAAACTGACCATGCAAACCAACCGCAAAAATACAAAGATGCGTGATTGTGCATGTTATTCATGCAGTACGCATCTTGAAATCAAATAAAAATAAGATATACAAAATAAATGACATGAGATCCGTAAAAAAGAAACTTTCCGCACAATTGGTTATTATAATTGAATATCATAATTAATCAATAACCGCGTTGTTATAACTGAAAAATATATGCAAATCTTTATAAACTTACATATCGATACTATATCTCGTTATATTTTTTATTTTCTACCAAAATTATTTTTTATATAATATAGTAGTCATTTATTACAAAATTGAATAATTGTACTATATTATAAAATAATTCAAGAAGGTTCAGAGTTTTTCGACAAAATATTCACAATCTCACGTCATATCACTTTTTTATCTGGCATAAAGCCAATTTCTCAAATCAAAAATAGATGGATAGGTTACAAAAAATTAGGGTAAAATCGATGCTTTGTTAAAATATATTTAGTAATTAATAACCATTATTAAGCGTTTCCTAAAAAATAATGTGCATAATAAGACCAAAGTATTTCTTAGCCTTTTTATTCATGCTTATATTTAACATATTTATACATACTAAAACACTCTATAATCTATATATTGCTTCTTTACATCGATTTATATAATATTTAATCTTGGATAAATATGTGAGAAAGGAATAGATATGGGTATAAATAACAAACATCCTAGCTAATTAATTCATAATTTTTCCCTATCTAGAGATATTTCTTTAAATTAACCATCTAACACAATCACTTAGTCTTATCTCTTCTGTTAGAGAAACATAATATTATAAAAATAATTCTTTAAAAAAAAATCTAAATAAAAATGTTATATTAAAAAAATTATTACTCTAATTATTACTCCAATTGTAAGCAGAATTAATCCACGTAACAAAATTTCAAAGAATTAATTTATAATTAATGTACTTTACTAATTCAAATACGCAAAATATAGATATCTGATATATTTTGATTAAATATTTTGTTATATATTTATTTCATTCAAGATTTAAAATTTTATTTAAAAAGTATTATTTACAAAAATTAAGTAGAACGCGGCGGTTAGTCAATATAATTTAACAGATGAACTCTTTGCGAGCTCGGTGCGTGCGAAGTGTGCGAGTATTTCCTCAAGCACAGTCGTACAATATCAATAAACAAGTGACACCAAGATTAAATATTTGCCATAATCAATTTTAACCCATTCATTTTAAGGCAACGAATCTACGAAATGTATAATAATATTTTTATACTATAAATTTTTATTATCATAATCCGACATGTACCGAGACACATTAGTTCTACATTTGATTAATCGTAGATTCGTTACCTCAATAAAAAAAGTTTCTGACTCACCAATAGGGATGGAGTTATTGAGTATGATGATACTGTAACATACAAATACAAGATTCAAATTAAAGCGAAGCGCTCAAAATAATTAGCATTTTAAAACATAATTTTACGCGCCTTTAATTCGTCTTTCAATGAGATAGTAATACAATTATTTATCTGTTTTCCGAAAAGGATATTTACAAGAGTGAACTTTTGTAAAATTTTAGATAAATTTTCTCTTTCTTTAATTATTTCTAACTCGAGACAAGGCAATCGGAATAAATGGAATTTAAAAGAATTATTGTGTAGGTAAGAGATGATACTCACCAATAACTCGCCCTAAAGTTGATCCGCCGGGGCCCGATGTCTCTCCCAGACCTCCTCCTCCTTCAGGATGTCAGGTCTCCTCCTCCTTCTCCTCACTCGTCACACAGGACACTCGCGAAAAACACTCGCGGATAATGAGCTACAATCGCGCGCGGACTAATTTATTAATAAAAGTCTCTCTCGCGCGATACTGTACGGCACTCCCGTTTAAAAAACCCATGAGAAGAATATTCCGTCAAGTAGGCCGTAATATTCTTCAAATGGACTTTGAAAAAGTCCTTTAGTCCGATTACTTAAACGGCACTCCCGAAGCAAACGCGACGAGCCGGCTGCGGTTCGTTTATTTAATTAAATCGGCGACGAGGGTACGCTATAAGCTTCTCCGTCTTTGGATTTTCACCTAAACAGAACAAGAGTTTCGTGCGTAAATACGCAATGCGAAAATAATCCAAGTTCGGCACTCCCGTCCCACGTCGCGTCGTTTCGATTCCCGCGACTCGCGAGCGAATAGATCGCGCAAAGTACGTCGAGCAAACGACTATCGCCCGCGAATATCACGACGAAACTGCAAATCACTCACTTTTTGCCATATAACCTTCGCTTCAATGTCTCCGCCTTGAACGAGCAATTTGCACATCCATTCCGACGAACACTTGATGCTTGATGCACTTGCGGATTTCGTTGAGCACCTTGATCGTCGCGGATTATTCCCGGCATTCCCGCGGTCCGCGGATCGTGGAACGAGGAGCAGGAGTGCCAATCCCAAGAACGAGTGCGTTCCGAATAACATACAGTACGGAGCACGACGACGGGTGCGCGGAGCACGAACTACGTATATATATCTGTGCGAAATTCATCGGGAGAATGACTGATTGTGAGTGACTTTCGCAAGTAACGGTACTCCGAGCGTTGACGAAAACAAGTGGCGAGACCGCAAGGATACATTCAACGGTCGCGCCTGAGTACGTTGTATGTATTCACATACGTCCTACGTGACCTACGTCGTTTGGTACGCTGCGGCTGCTCGCCCGCTCGCCGACGCGACGCGGCGGCGAGAGCGGCCGAACGTGATCGGCCGGATTCGGGAGCTCGTCCCGCGAGGAGCCAATCGCGTTCGACGGCTCGCCTGACCGTACGGCGGCCGGCGGCTCGGCGACCCGGCCGTGCGGCGACGCGTTGTTCACGTGATCACGTCTCGGTGCGGTGCGAGACGTTGTCGCTCGTTCGTTTAATTCCTTTCTCGTGAACGAAAAGAAATACGGTTACAGAATACAGAGTGTTACAAGCTGAACGTATGTACGCCGAATATTCCGTTTCTTCTCGTGTCGAGTGCAACGCGTGGGATGCTATCGCTGGACGCAGGACGAAATAAACGCCAAATGCCATGCCGTGCTGGACGCTGTAATACTGTATATATCACCCTCCCGGCTGTGATTTGGCGGGTCTCTTGCAGTTTGCAGTGCTCCATGATCGGTGAGTGAATTGTGCATAAGAAACAAATAACTCGAAGTGAGATACATCCGAATCTTATTAGAATCGTTTTTCCGCGTGTCGCAGTTGAGTGAGACGATAACGTTCAAAATTCGCGTCTCTCCTGCCTCCGTTTCCATTTCTACTTCGAATGAGTGAATCGCGCGGGAAGACATAAGTACGCGTAAGTATACGTGTGACGAAACTACAAAAGTATGGCAAAGCTGCGCGATCGTTGTATTCGAGTGATTGGTTGTAACTGCGCTTAATTGTAACCAACAATTTGTTTGTTTCAGCAAAGTTGTTGCATGACTGACACGAAGAAATAACAATGAAGAAAGAATAGAGAGGAGAGGAAGGGCAGAGAAGTGATGAAAAATGACCGTAAGGTGAGCATTTCATAATTTATTTTATTATTTGTTACTGGTGGAAGTAATTATTCGTTTGCGCAGTAATACATTATTTTAGATCATTAGATATGTAATATAACAGCGTACTGCATATTATTATTTATACAAATAAATATTTGAGAAAGTAGTATATTATTCAAACATTATTTTTCTATTAAATATTTGTCGAATTACGAATAAGATAGTACTTGTGTGCAAAAAAATTATTCTCTAATATATTTATTTAAATGTTATATTTATTTGGATATATTTTGTTACAGATCAGTATTATATGATCATTACACTACGTTACAATTCCGCTGCGGTGCATCGTAATGTGAATGCAACCTGAGGAATTGCGACAATTTGTGAAGAGATAGAGGAGGAGATTTGACAACCCGAGAGAAGGAGAAGAAGGAGGAAGAGGTCGAAGAGGAGGTCTAGGATAGGCATTGGGCGCTAGAGGACCAACCTTGCGGTAAATATTTCTTACTCTTGTATAAAATTAACAATTTCTCTGTTTATTTGGATAGTTTAATTTTGTTTATTTAAAAATAATATTTAGAGAGAAAGAAATAATTTAAAATTTTATAAAATTTTATTCTTGTGACGATCTTTTTTGGAAAGTATATAATTATTTTTCAGAAACATTTAATTGACAGATAAATAAAAATTTCACTGCTTGTAAGAATTCTTTTGAAACATTAATCGAAACATTATTTTGTATTGTAACATTACACTTTTAACGCTTTTTTTATTTTAAATCTTATGTTTATATGTTACAGAATCAACATAGCCGTCCGCTGTTGCGCATCGATCGGTGAGTAACAAAAAATTTTATTAATGAGGTAACGGTAGGTAATGAGGTAATAATATTTACCTATATGAATAAAAATGAAAAATTGTTTGATAGGGGAAAAGTTGTTAAATTAAATAGGTATTTTATTTATTATTTGTCCAAGATTGAATATATGAATTGATGCAAGAAAATATGTGTGTGATATCTATATGTCACATGAGTTCATTGACATAGGAATTTATTCGCGCGTTTTTTGTTGAGGAAAACGTAGATTATATTATGAGAAAGTAACGAAATCACATTTAGAATTGGCATCAAGATGTTTCATTTCAACGATGATAATAACAGTATAATCACAAGAATATACATATAGGAAGCGGCTTAAAAAACGTGTTGATCTTTATTTTCTAATATAACTGATTTTTTTAAATTGTTGTTGTCGCTCTCTCGATGTAATTTAAAGTTTTCTACTTAGTTCGAGTTGTCATTAATGTACCATGTGTATAAGAATTACAATAAAATTCAAACCAATATATCAAAGCTATAAATAATACGACCAACACGAACAAAAAGGCTGACGTTACGATTGCTATCTTCAGGCTACTGCTTTTCTTTTGTTGAGTCCTTGACACTACGTGGAAGTCCCGCGACTGTAATAAAAATATTCACAAATCAAATGTTATGTATTGCAACGGTAACGCGATAAGCGATTGCTATAAGTTTACCGAGGTCATTGAGTTACGCAATCCTGCGTTTAAGATTAATTCATTTCTTTGATAGAGCCATTTACTTATAATTAAAGCTGCATGCCAGAGACCAACGTAACTCAATGACCACGTTACACGGTTACGATTATTCGGTGCAGAGACGTTTCTCATTATGGAGGTCATGAACATATAGAAGGCTGTATTAACTGAGTATATCAGCGATTCAATACAAAATTTGCATGAATTATTATTACGAATCGGCAACTTTTAATTAACTCGAGTATTAATAGGAAACATTGCGCCACAATTGTTACAATTTATGTTCTTGATTGATGTTTCATATTTCACGTTTACGAGCCCTCCTGTCAAAAATTTATATACTGAAAAGAAAAATGGGAAAGGGAAATATATCGAAATTTTCTCACCGAAATTTCAAGGTTCTGCGTCTTTCGGATGAGTTCGTCCAACCTTTCGCCCCTATCAATCAACTTTTGGACTCCATTCATCAATATTCGACGTACCTCAACCAATTCTTCCTCTAGCTTTGAGGTCAAATTCTTACAACCGTTACCTTGATTATATTCTTCCTAAAATAATCAATTTTCGTTCTTCATATATCTCTCGATTTTTTTACAATATATCTATATTGAGATATATATAAATTATTATGTGCAATAGTACAGCTATTTATTTGAGAGAAAATCTATTATAAAATCTGAAATATTGCGAATATATTTTGTGCTCCAGTTCAACTATTCCCCATTATTAAGGCTGAAAAGTTTGAGTAAAATTTCTATTTTATTTCAATTTAAAAATTTTTGTAAACTTCGATGCTATCTTCTTCCCTGCTGTAAAATTATCTTATCACTTACAATCATTTTTTTTAATGGTTTTGAGAGATCATCTTCTGCGAGATTGATAAGATTTTTTGATAGATCCACCAATAGTAATTCTTTATACACGCTCCTCAATTTCTGCAGAAATATTTGACAGCACGATTCTACCCATATCGCGGTTGAAGGGCAATCCACTTTCGATGTCAAACAGACATAGTAAAGATCCCCAATCAACATATGTACTGTGTACCTATGGAAGAATTGAATTTTATACTCGTTGCAGCGCGGATAAAAGAGTTAACAGTAATGAGGCACGTTAATCTTATCGTATGGGTTAATTAATCCGTTGCGACCTATTACACTTTTTCAATGATTTCAGCAAATGGCATAACAGGAAAAACTGCCGACATTCGCTATATAATCACTAGGTATATAATATATCTCATAATTTAATGCGCTCCTCTAAGTGTGAAAAACAAGATTTGACACGCGAAATCTGCTGCTTAAAATGTATAAATTAATTATATAGTTTCTTTCTTATTATGTGTTGTTCTCAAATTTTAATTAGGATATTATTTTTCGCATATGATTGTTATGCGCATGAATATAAAAGATCTTACCTACTCTTATCGACACTGATCTTGTCATCCTCGATAGTTCTCACGGCATCGATAGTACCGAGGGCGATAGTACGATAGATCGGATTTGGATCCACGGAATAATCGGCGATGATTTTGCAATCGGATTTCTCCCGCAAGGCCACCATAGCGTAGTGCACGGTCCCGTTCATTTCAGCCGAAAATGAAGAAGGCATCGAGGCTGGATGATGGGCGACAACTGTGTTGTCTGTCAGACCTGTCAGACTATGTATCGTTCAGAGATGCATATATATGTATACTTCTCATACGGAGTGGCGCACGTAAAACCGTTCTTTGCAACTGTATTTTGCGTTTAGGGCCTGTATTTCATAAGGCAGCTCACTTTTACCTCTTCCACGCAACGTACGTTATTATAGTTTAAAACAAATAACATTTTCTTTAAGTGATTTTTGCTATAATTCATAAAATTAAAATCTAATCAATAAAAATAGATGGGATTAAAAATATCACCAAAATTCTTTCCACGCATTCAAGATAACTGGAAAATATCGGAACAGCAAGGATTATCTATGACCCAGTTTATTATACAATTACAATATCCTTTACTAATCATATTGTGATAAATAATAATTGTAATAATCGTAGTATATCTAGATAACACGAACTATTTATGATTGATATGATTTTATTTATACACCATTCAACATTCTCTCTCTCTCTCTCTCTCTCTCTCTCTCTCTCTCTCTCTCTCTCTCTCTCTCTCTCTCTCTCTCTCGTACGCTCTATCTTTCTCACTTTTTCTCTTTCAATCCCACAAAAATCGCCTTGTCATCAAAAGATGAGAGGCGACAGCTGCAGACACGCATTAGCAGGAAATTTGTCTAATTATTACAGTCCGCCGACGGAAAAATTTCGCGAATCGCACCGTCGTTCATGATCGCTCGATAATTCTTAGTACAAAATAGTTAAACGATTTATCGTTCTCGTTTGAACGGAGTTTCCGATCGTCACGAAGTTTTAAGAACTGTCATACCGTGCTCTTCACGTATTTTACCCTTACACGATTATGTTATGCGCCTCGTGATAACGTATTACACATCGAACGTTAATAAAACCTATGGTAATCCTATAGTTTTCCACGAAGACGTCAAGAAATTGGGCACTTTAAATTAAGATAAAAAATACCAATTTAACAAGCAAAATTATCTTTGATCAAAGTATACAAATATTTTGGTATCATAAATTAAATAGCCCAGGTAGCAAGTTGATGTTATTTGTCGTCATGTCAAAATGATGTCAAAATGACGTTCTTGACGAGACAAAATGATTACAAATAACGTTAACTTGTTACCTGGGACTTTACTTACAATATGGCTAATTCTACAATTATTGAAGAAATATTATAAAATGTACTTTTTTTAAATGTTTTTTCAGATTAAAGCTTTAGCTGAGTTTTCCCAAATTTTTTGCATTCAGTACTGTCATAATTTAAAGTATCCAATTGCGCGTCTTGCGTCGAAAGTATAAATTCTTCTACAAGTAGTCGGCTAATTGGTATACCCAGAGCTTTGTAGCTTCGTTTTCTCCTAATTGCTGAACATCTAGAATCACCTTAAGCCAATTATGACGCAGATGGAAATAAAAAGCAAGAGATGTATAATTTTTATTTGTCTAAATTTAATGTTTACTTTATAAAAAATTACTCTATATAAAGTTAATTTAGTAATTCAAATTATGTTGCTTGAATAATTCGCAAACTGACAAATAAAAATTTTACTTATTTATACATTTATAATTCTATGATTGTTGACATTGCCGAAAATGTTTAAACATTAATTTAGAATTAATTGCTTCATCACATGTTAATCCTGCTTCTTATACCGTCTGATCGTAAATTGGCTTTAACGCACGTATATATATGGTGTGTGTGAATCGAGTATTATTTATTCACTACAAAAAAAATTGTATATACAGTTATAATATATACACACACAGATGAAAATGACAGGACGGTAGGAGAAAAATACATTTCTCTAACGCGACATCACAATTGTAACAATAAAAAAACGAACAATAATTGTCAAAAATAAAGATATATAATTTTCCATCGAATGTGATCTAAAATATCTATCAATATCAATATATTTTCTTTTTGCACACAAGAATACGAACTAAAATCATAACTTGAAAGGAATGAGGGAGTGAGGAACTACAGAAAATCAAACAAAAAGAAAATGCTGCTGTAACTGAAAGCTCTCTAGCACTTTTATTCTCAAATAATAAAAGTTAAAATATAATGAAATAATAATAACTAATAATAATTATTGATGGATGTAACTAATACAATAAAATGTCTATCCATTTTGCGCATTATGCACCTATCAAACGCATTACAACATATCGAACGAGTAATCAGCCGACGATGATGCCGTATCGAGGAGAGGAGTGGGGATCGTATCTCTATGTCATTATCGTATTAATTATCTATAAACTGTTGACGAACAAAAATCGATAACCTTCTCCCCGCCTTTGTGATTCTCTTTGCTCAACTGTCTCCTCTTTCCGATTTCTTTCTGAGTTATATCGTATTCTCTACCTCCCTGTCCTCTTTTCACTCATCGTCGTCCGCGCACCTGCCAACGGATGTGCGGCCTTAGGAACTCTTTTTTTTTTCTATTCGCGTTTCTCCTTTTATCTTAGTATAATTCGCCCCTCTGTCCGTGCACGTGTTTTTGTCGACAGTGTGTTTTCGCTACAGCTTGGTCCACGACTCTTGGGAGTTCAGGTTTTAAGGATAGAAATGAGATGAAGTATGAAATGAGACGAAAGGAGGCTGTCGGATGTTGCTCGTGCGTGATCTACTAACAGTTTGACCCAACTCAACGTAAGGAATTGTAAAGGAATTTTCTAACGCGTTTGTATTGACCTTCCGTGATCGAGCTTGTTGAAATAACAATTTAGGAGGAAACTACGCAATTAAAGTTTGCCACACTTATCAAAATACCGTTGTTGTTACGTTTCGAATTATTTTGTAGCGCAACGTAACAATACGGGGCACCGTGCAAATTATCGAATCATGCGATGACAGCATACAAGCGCTTCCCTCGTGTAATTACATACAGTTATAGAAAAGTAAAACATTGTCAGATACAAAGTCGCAGTGGTAATTTACACGACAAGCGACATTAACAACAGTAGCATGTATTGTGACTACATAGTGATCGCAATAATATGATAATAATGATGACATGATGATAATGGTGATGATAATAGTACACGTCGCTAGTTTCTTAATTATATCCGCGATCTCCTAGATCCTACTATATACAACGTCCGTTTATACATTTATGTATATGTATATATGCATATGTATACGCAGATGCACGTAAAGATTTTGTATATACTATGATGCACAGTCGATAACTTACATGATATTACAATTAAATCACTGTATATATATATATATATATATGTATACATTTTTACGCAAGTTCTTCACGTGAATAATGGAATCTATACACACGCATGGGTTTTAGGAATATGTAATGTGGTTGGTATATCACGTTTCCTGGCCTATAATCTAAAATCATAGCCCTTAATTAATCACCGAAAGTGTTCGCGGGAAACGGATCGATCGTAGCGAGCGCAAATCGAGAGTCACAGCGGAGTGCGAAAAAGTTCTACCTAATATACTGAAAGAGAGTATGTACAACAAAATATATATATATATATTAAAATATATTAAAGCACTCGCATATTAAAGAAATATGTGACGTATCCTGCTGTGTACTTTCACGAAGAAAATATAACATAATTAAAATATCGGAAGCGTCCAAATCTCCACTGCGTCCACTCTCGATGTACGAATGCACGCACGCTTATATGTATATAACTCGCCATTTAGTGTATGTGATCATATATACATTACGTATTACCTAGGTACCGCGTTATCTACAGTATTATTACTAGCTAACTGCTAATTAACCGCTCATGACTGTCGAAAATCTTCTCATCAAGGATGCAAGTACTCAACATTGCTACACGCGCGGGAGATCGGTACCGCACGCGAACATATCTTGCGTCGCAACCTCGGTAACATTCGGTGGCCTTAAATCGTATAATATATACAGCCCTGTGACACAGATATGTACGATACGATGACAGACACGCCTACGTATGTATATGTACAATTGTATTGTCGGATCTCGCTATTTTATCATTGAGACGCCACATAACTCTGTTTGTCGCGGGGAAGCGAAGGCGCCATCGAATGAACTCAAATTTATTAACAATAAAGTAAAGAAAAACGAGTAAAGTAATTTTTCTACATGATTTATTGTGATCTGAATTGTTTAAACATCTATGTAAATGGATAGACTTTAGTGAAGTTACAGTAATCGATAACTCGTTCATTGATAATAATTTTCGGTAACGCTGCAATCAAATTGATTAATCAATCTATTAAATATAGTAAGTCATTAGTATATTATCTCGCGCGATGACTAATTTCCGTAAATTAATGTAAGCAAATATTTAAAAAAAATACAGCCGAAAATTGAAGTCATCGATTATCACCTTTTAAAACGTAATTGAAATATATCACAAATAATCCTGTAAATATTATATAAAATTATACATTCGGTATTCATGAGAAAGAATGTTCATATAAATATGTTCATATACCTAAATGTTCATATAAATGTGCAGAACATAGTTTGACATTTTGAATGTTCATATAAATGTTCATATAAATGCACAGAACATAGTTTGACATATTTTTATAAACACCAGTCACGTTGCAATTAAGAATCGTCAAATTTTTCCTATTATTAGCAACTTATGATCTATAAGCATTAAAGTCAATCCGTTTCGTTTGCGGATAAATGTAATTTTTGTTCATTATTGAATGGTTTCCAAATGAGAAAGAAAACCAATATATTTCAACATGTTTCATTTTATACGCTCTTCGAAGCGTATAAAATTATAGAGTTAAAGCTGGTCCGTTAAAAAATTGTCCTAATAATAATAATCTCTCACAATTGCCTCATATACAAGTAAAAGAATCTTATAACGAATTTGTGCGCAGTTGGATATATTAATTTGCACTATTACAAATTAAAAAGTATGTTATATATTATTTATTTCGATGCGCAAGCATAATGAACAAAAACGCATTCAATTGATGAAATGTGCAGCATACGACATACTAAAAAATATGTAATAACTTATGCTGAACATTTAACTGTTTGTGTACTATGCTTACGTCTTTAATCAATTTTTATACAACAGTCTTTAATATGCACTAGTGCACACTAATGCATTCAACCGAATTAGTTATTAGTTCTCCGTATACATAAAAGTGCACATTAATATTCATGCTATAATACGCAGCGTGTCTTCGTATACCCTTTAAATGTTTATAACAACTGCGGGTGATTTAATGATCAACATGGATTTAGAGTTGTCCCATTCATAATATATCATTTCATTTGCACTCTCTCTCGTTCAATCACTTCTCAATTAGTTATCTATAAAATTGATTACCACTGCCTTCGTTTGGATTTTCTCTGTGATCTCTTCATGAATTCTTTATTTCTTATACGCTACTATCGAATTTTATTTGATAGCATCATCAATTCTCTTCAAGTAATTCTCTTCAAGTTATTTTCTTTTCACAGTCGAAATATTAAAATATAAACTGGAATTGAAGAGAAAATCAAGAATGGATAAATTAACTCAATGCTGATAAATGAAGAATATACGAAAGTTCGTTTGTAGATCATCCAGATCCAAATACTCCGAATGTTACCTTGATTAAGAAAGCTTCAAAAAAATCAAACCGTCGGCTAATGATAAAATTCTGGTAGATTGCACAAGCGTCGTGCTTGTGGCTGATGATGGTGCTGCTGTTGTTGGTGCGATTGCTGGTGATGCTGATGATAGAGAGTGTCCCCTTGATGGGTCACTTGCTGGTGTCACTCGTGGGACTTGTTGTTCAGAGGATGATAATTGCCTGACGAAGTTACTAAAGCGAGAGGTATGGATGCTGCATGAGGATGCGAGTGACCCGCATTGGAGGAATGCGTCGTAAGCGCTAGAGGACTACCAGAAATGGAATTGGCGAGGGAAGCGAACACCGAGGGTGCAGGCGACGCCATGGTCGGGCTGCCCATCGCAGCCGTTGGTGGATTGATCCTTTTTTCTTTTTGCCTCCTGAAACATAATTATATGTTACTTGAAGAGAACAAAAATTGATACAAAATCCTCAATCTATCGTTGTGATAAAGAAAAAAAGGGGGAAAAAAATATAAATCTTTCCATAATTATATATACATCTTAACAATTTTAATATCTACCTGTTACAAAACCACACACGAACCACTTCTTTCTCCATTGCAAGGCTATCTGCCAGCATGGTTATCTCCTCGGACGTGGGCTTTGGGTTTTGGATAAAAGCTTTTTCGAGGGCCACTCTCACGGTGGTCTCTATCGACGTTCTCTTCTTCCGCCGCCTGCCAATCGCTTCCGGTGTCGTAAGTGGATTCGACAGAGAGTTAGGATTGTTCAATGAATTATCGGCATCCTCGAGCCATTTTTGTAACAGTGGCTTCAGTTTGCACATGTTTTTGAAGGAAAGATTCAGTGCCTCGAACCTGGAATGCAGAATCATCGTTTTTGTTTAACTTAAAGCTTGTAGCTGTTATTTGATTAAATTAGAAATAATGTAAAACTATTTTTGTTTTATATCTCTTTTTATTATAAAAGTTTGTCGTTTGTCAAGTATGTAATTGTTTAATATATTATTTGAAATTTATTGCGCACCAAAAACCGCGCGTGGCTCCTATTGCCTCTTTCACCCTCCCCCTTTTTATAATTTATTATAAAAAAATTCGAGCAACATATAAGCTTAAAAGTCCAAGAAAGAAAATAAATAAAAAAACTCAGGATAATATCAAAATATCTTTTAAACATTTTTACAACGTTTGCGCTACCTAAGAATTATACTTTATCACAATTCAAACAAAGAATGTATTTACCTGGAAATCGTAGTTTGGGAAAAATCGTTGCCATAAAGTTTGCCCATAGCGAGCCCGACGTCTCCTTGAGTGAAACCAAGCTTGATCCGTCTCTGTTTGAACGTTTTGGCGAATTGTTCTAGCTCTTCGAGGTCCGTTGTTTCCTCCGGTGAAGGTTCTAATCTTGTCGGTTTTACTGCTGGTGGTGTGCTAGGTGGTGGTGATGATCTCTGCGCCAAATTTCGCCCAACTAAATTTCCGCTACTCTGAAGAGCCTGCTGTTTCTGTAGTAACTGCGCTTGCACCTAATAATTTTAGTTTTTTTTTTATAAATTACAAATTATTCGAAAACACACACAGGATGATTAAAATAATTACATAAAATAATCACAATCGTCGCAGTAATAAAAATCCTTAAACATGCAAATTAAAGTTGTATCGAGACGTTTGGACATGTTCTGGATATACTCTTATCACTTTTAAAGGAGCTTTATCTCAAATTATTACAAAACAATTTTCATGCTTTCATCCACGAATAAATTTCGCAATCAATAATATCTGGATACAACTCTGTCCTAAATCGTACCTGCATGGACTGTGAGCGCGGATGACTCGGTCTTGTCGGGTAGCCACCGCTCTGCAACAGCCCCTGCAAGACGTTGACGACCATTGGTGAAAATCAATATAATGGTCATCTGTGCTTTATCTCTACTTGTAATATAAAAATTCGTTTTCGCGGTGTTTTTAAAGCGTATTTTCAAAACGAAACTCAGCTTTATATTTATCATTTCTCTATGATCCTAAATGTAAAATCTCTCTAAACGAGCATTATACACTATGATTCAAAAATTAAATTATGTACGTTCACTTATACATATATAATCATTTTGCACCTGTCAATCTCAAAGATAAATGTCTCGATATTTTTAGGGAACGCGCGGCACGTGTCGAGCTCGTGCGCGTACAGGTATGATAAATATAATTCCAAGGGTTGAATCTGTCCGATCGATTATTTTCATCTATTCCTTAGCCACGATGCTCGATTATGAGGATGAAGGGTTCGCGTCACGGGCACGGTGTTCCGGGTTCGGAAAGGGTTCGGGGTTGGTCGCGTGTCGCCGGCATACGAGCAGCTAGTTTTATGCGCATTGTGGCCGCGAAGACACCCTACGGAAACGCCTCGAGTTGAGCCACGTGCCGGATCAACCGCGACAGGTTATCGTCTACAATTTAGAGACATTCTGTTTAACTTTAAGCAGGATGATCTTCTGGTATTTAACAGAGGATTAACGATTTAAAAATATTTACAGAAACGCAGATAACACAAACATTTTCCTACCGTGTGAAAGCAATAGGAAAGAAATAATTGATAAAAAAAATCATGCATTAATTTTTATCTGACATTTACGAAACTTAATCAACAAATGTAAAACGTATAAAAATATTTTGTGACTTGTATATGTATGTATCTGTAGTATACATTTTATTTTTCCGATTTTAATTTCGAAAGATTTCATTAAAAATAGTATTATTCTATATTAAAATTTTCTAAAACATTTTACAATTATTTGGAGCAAAAAGAAATTGTTTCATGATAAATAAAATCAAGATGTAAAGGATTCACGAAGGGTGATCTCTGAATAAAGAAATTAAATCTCTGTTGCGGCAGATAAGCCACAAAAGTCCTCACGTGGCGCACACGCGCAACCGCCCGCGAAGGGGTTGAAAGGGTCAGGTTGTATTCGGCGAAGCGATTTCCCGAGTGAAGAAGGTCGTGTGCCTGTCTTGATGCTCGGCGCGAAAAAAAATGAAAGAAGAACAGATGAGGACAATCCTCCCTTAGAAGAAGAAGGAGCGCGCGATGAAAAGAGGAAACATCCTGGCCACGTGTGAGGTAACAAAAGGCACCCCGGGGCAAGGTGCCGAAGGGGCCCTAAGCCCACCTTGTGGCATCGCGCGGTACCTTCCGATAGAGAGACGGGGAATATCTAGGGCCCTACGCGCAAATACACGCGTGTACGTGTGCATGCATGCACAATAAATATATAATACACACAGCGAGAGCACGGCTGCCCATTAAGCGTGCTAAAGCTCGAAGTCGTTTTGTTGATTTTTCCCGGAGACTATAGTTGCACGCGCACGTCGTCACGGATTCTATAGACAGTTTTTTTTTTTCTTTCGTAAATGCAAAGCCCGGTCCATTCAGATCGCTCGCGAGAAGGGCCGAAGGAGAGGGAGAGCGCATCCAGGAAGCGGGATCGTTTTTCAACGTATCCCCGGATATCGTGGATCGATTCCTCCACCTTCTGCCGATCCGAGAGATCCGGCGAACAAATAGTGAGAAAATCGTGGAACGCTTCTTTCATCGGTGGAATGCGTGCTGCGAGAGACGACTGATAAATATGTCGCTTCTTTTTCGGCGATCGTCAAGCGCGGGTTTTAAACCACGCTCGAAACGTGATATTTATCGGGGAAAATCAGGAAATCTCTTTGTACGCTTTTTCCGGGAAGGTCTTCAATTATTATCCGTTACGTTTTTTGTATTGCTATATTATTATGATTATAATCGAATGTATTTTAAAATTTAGATTTTTTACTAATATTCTTTCATTTTTGCGTAACAAAATTTACAACTAAGATCTTTTTAGCTATTATTTTTGCAATATATTACATTGCATTTCACTTTTTGCCGTCATCGACGAGAAACAATGTAAGAAATGCACAACAAGACTAAATAAACAGGCAACTTCCATCAGAGAATATTTCGTCAAGATTATTTCGATGACTACCTACTCCTTTAAAAGGACTTTAATGCGACGTAATGGAGCGCGAAATTCAGCCGTGATGCGGTTGCAAGTTGGCGCTGTTCACATGCATTTGCATCGACAAGGGCAAGCCTAAACGAGAAGGTAGCACCCCCGATTTTTCTTTGTGCCGTTGCCAGACGGCTATCTTGACGTCGAATCGCGAAGACGCTGTACGTGAAGAATAAGACGTTCGCTCTCTCGCCCGATCTGCGCCCTGATCAGATACTAGATAGTACGGCCGAACATTGCTGCTTTGGCGATCCGCGCCGATCGGCCTCTCGATCCCACCGACGGAATCGCAACGGTACGGAATGCAATTTGTGATTTTAATAGATAAGTAATTCGGCAGGTAGTTATCTCGATAGAACATGGAGATCGTAAATATTATTTTTAATGGACTCTCTGATCTTAGCTCGCAATGAAACATTGTGATTACCCGGTGCACCCACCTGATTTTGTAAGAAGAACGGCGAAATCTGTCCCGTCGTCGGATTGGCCTGAAACATGGCGATATGCTGTAGCTGCTGTTGTAGCGATTGCAGCTGTTGATGTTGCTGCAGTGTCGAGGCGATCGCTTGGATATCCTGGGTCCCTAATGCACCGTGCATCAGCAATTGCTGGCTGATCAATTGAGCGGTCTGCGCGGCCAGCGCAGCCTGCGAATTGCTATTGTTTTGTTGGCCGGACGTGTGTTGCTGCTGATGACTGCCCGTGAGCTGGCTGCTGATTCCGGAACTCGGCGAGGACGCGCTGCCGCTGGTGCCGCTGCTGCTGTTGCGTTGCGAGACATCCGTGACCTGGAGTAACATCGAATTTACATTAAGTACATTTGATTTTTTTAAAATAAATTAGATTAAATTTAGCTGAGAACATGTAACAAAAATTGTGATATCTAAATATGTACACGAAAAGATTTGAACAAAAATTTATTAGTTTATAATAAATTTTAAATCTTAAACGCGTATATCTTGATTGCCAGTTACGTCGATTAAAATTCTTCAATTTGGTTGATTATCGCTGGCAAAGTTAATGAGTTACTTATTCGTCTAAATATGTAATCAGTATATTTCAAGATTTATATTTATCTGCCCGAAAGAAGATGTCTTCTCCAATTACAAGGGTCAATGTTACGAGTCGTCACTACGATCAGTAAAGCGTTATAAAATAACTTTTAGCGCTATAATAAAAAAAACCCCTACGACTGAATAGTTTATCGTCTGTTACTATCAAGTGACAATCTTTGATTCCTTCAAAATGCGGGCTACGACATTTCACGCTGTAACGTGGGACCGGGAACACGAAGAATCAGCCGGGCCGCGCGAGGAGGGCCACCCTCCCTAATATTACAGAGTAAATTCGCCGTCGAACAAAGCCGTGTTTACACTCGGCCAGGTCAGGATATTGGTCACTACGGTCCATCCTGCGCTTTTGTGTTTTATAAAACCTACTCTCCCTACGTCGTCCCTTTTTGTCGTCCATCTCGCTAGTGGCTTCCTTTATTTATTTGTCAAATATTGATCGCGAGCGCTTTTTACGCCCGTCAAGAGCGTCTCCTGTACGAAAAAAATCGAAGACACGGTCGCGCCGCGTTCGTGAACGTTCCTATCGAAAGAAAGCACGCTGTGATATTACGCTCGCAAATGGGATTGGTAACGTTGTTGATACATTTAAGCAACGCACACAAGCAACAGATGACAATGGATGACATGACAAAGCACGCTTTCGTCAAAATAAGTAGAGAAAATACCATTGAAGTTAAGTTATTGAAGAAAATCGTCTTTTGTAAACGTTATTGACGAGTTAAGTACGCGAAGACACATTTAATTATCAATAATAACAACATAAACAAAATACAAGATTAATTATTTGAAAAAGATTTCCATAAAAACTTTACATGTCACTGTTTCCAAGAACAAATAAAAATAAATAAATAATTTAATTATATATTTAACTTTTATGTATTCAAAAAATATTGTTATTTATAAGAGAAATATTTGGTACAATCCTTTTATTTGTACACACGGATTATTTCATTAATTATAATAATTATATATTAATTAATATTGATCCACAAAAAATATTATATCTGATAAACTTGGTTCTTATAACGTTTTTATGTCAAATTAAATAAGAGCGAGCTGAAGGAACAATATGTTGTTTCTATATTTTTCAAAAACGGCAATATAATAATCTATTGTTAAGACTGTAAAAATGTTCGCTTTTCGTTATTAATTTTGAGAATATATATTATATCGCCGATGTTAATAGAATCGTTGACACACGAAGACCAAGAAGATGATCGCAACTAATTTCGCGCGTATTATAAATACAACAAGCATCTGTAGCTTCGTGCACGCAAGATGCCGTGCAAATTATTCGAATTATCCTCGTATATTTTGCTCGCGGCACTAATTGTAAAAGCCGCGCCTCTTTTCAGCACTATCCATGCACTTCTCGATAATTATTAACGCGTGATGGTACATGACAAAGATTCGATCAATATCTTTTTGTCTTCTAATCGCAAATTATAAATTTATAAATTATTGAATATAGTATATATAAATATATATTTTGCACAATTTAAAAAATTTTAAGTAAAATTATACAGGTATAAAAGAAAATTTTTATCAAAGATTGTTAATAAAATGGTTTAACTTCAATATCAATTAGAAAAAAAAGAACTATATAATCGCGAATATAGATGAAAGGAATAAATCAAAACAGATAGAAGAGAGCGAAATTTATTTACCAGATTAAGAGCTTCCCTGTCCGAGTCCATGGAGTCATTATCAAGATGTGCCTCGGTGGCATCTTGGATGTCACTCGCAATACTCCTGTCATCTCCGCTAAGTTCAGGACCATCAACGTCGCCGTGCAAATCTGCGTCTGCAACAACAAAAAGTCTCGATTTAAATGTCCGTTCAATCTAAATTTGTTATGCTTGATAAATCTTCAAATCTATGACATTTTTACTTTTATTACGCACTCGAACAAAACGCAACGTAACATTAATGTTTTAAAGCCTTTGAAATATAAGCATAAAATAAATATTTTTATGACTTCGTATCAAACTTATTATCAAGTTTATCAGAAGAGAATCGCGCAGTTGCCGTACAATCGTTGTTGTTCTGCGGTCTATACTTCTGATGATGATGGTATCGCGTGGGGGTGCTGGTAGGCGTGCTGGTGGCATGTAGACGCATGTCCGCGAAGATCATCCTGGATTCCTCCAGGAAGACCATCATAGCTTCGTCTGTCCCGTTCGTCGTCCCTACATTGGGACGCTTCTCGAGGTTCAGCACGGTGATCGATTTCTCACGCGAGAGCGAAAAGGATCCCGCACGGCGATCCCACGTCGATCTACCGACCGGCGCGATCCCATCGCGCTTCGCAAGACATGAGACGGAAAAAGCTGCGCACTCCGAGAAAAACGCGACGTTTCACACTTTTCCTCGCGATATCAACTAGCGATCAAATGCAAAAATAGTTAAGTTTGCGAGGATTTAAATTAACGCGTTTAAGTTTAATTATCGCTCATTAACACCTCATGAATATTTATGCGGATCTCAATAATTAACCCCGCGAGTCCGAAGACCTATCAAAACAGCGGTTCCGAAGAAGCGAGTTTGCCGGAGGTCCTAGTCGACGAACTGATGCAGAGCGAATGTCAGAGTGACGCAACGAAACTGTGCCCCTAAGGGCGCACCAAGCAGCAACTTTCCCCACCACTACATGGCCCTGCTGGGCCTCAGGATTGGTCCGGCGCGTCGGTTACGTCAGGCCGATTGGCCGGAGGAGAACCCTTTTGCCCTTTTCGGCGTGCCCTCTCTCCCTACTCGGTAGCGGCAACCCTTCGCGAGCATCCATCATCGTATCTTATGACTACTCTCTCCCTCGCCACCCCTTTACCGACGAGCCTCCTTCGTCTCGCTCGCGCCGGGGTTGTCGGATAATGGCACGGAACCGATTCGCTGATTCGGAGAACACGGGCTTACGCATTGCGATTGGCTCGCGCGATTTTTAATAATTATTTCGATACGCCGATACACTATTTTGAAGGGGATTTATAGCGACTCAACGTATGCCGCACTCGGGGCTGCTATCGCAACAATAAGACTCCGCACGTACGTTATCGGAATCAATGAACCTTAAGATTTCGTCTTTCATCCGCACTTTCAGCGCATGAATCAATCGCAAAAAATTTGTCCAAGTTGTGTTAAATATACTTGACGTAAATATATTTTAAATATTAGTTATTGTCGAGTTATTTGAAAGAAGCTAAAAATCTTTTATAGACATTTTTCAATTTATATAATGTTTAATAAGTTACACAAACGCAGTTACATTTGTATAAATTATGCATATGTTATTTTGTATCAAACATAAACCTAAAAATTATATATTTACGTTTGTACAATTTATAAAATGTGCAATTATATTTATATTAGTATATAAACTTGATAAATTATCTTTATCAATGATACACTTTGGCTCTTAACATCTTCACCGTCGTTCTTTAACAATATTATCTACACACTTCTTTCTAGACCTCTTAACTACTCTTCGCGCGTTTACGTGGTGAACGTAAAAACACGTAAACTAAAAAGCGAGCAATCAACCGCGACTAAAGACAAGGGAAGAAGCTATTCCCTCGCATTCTTGTGGGAAAAGTCGAAAACCGCGGAAAGGCAGTGTCGAGGAGGGGACGAGGGTCAGCGATGCCAAAAAGTAGAAGTCGCTTAGCCATTTGGAGCCGCTCCTCTCTCGTGATGCTTTCCCATCGACTCTCGATTCCGGGGTAAAAGCTATGAGGAGAGAGAAACCGAAAATGTGGAGATAAACGCTCGCGAGAGCGTTGTAAAAACGCTCTGCCGCGGGCGCAGGTGGGGGACGAGATCCTCTACCTACGAAGTGCTACCGGGGGCCGCCGGGAACGATCGTTGCAGGAACGTCGAGTGAAGAAGAGTGAAGGAATTCAAAATCCTGTGAATATCCTGCGAGAGCGCGGCATCGCTTTTCGGGGGCCCCCTGACCCGATTTTCGCTTCTCCATCTGCGTTATACCTGACGGGAGGATTCCCCTGAAATCGTAAAAAAAAAAAAAAAAGGGAGAAAAAAGACGCAACAGGTCAGGTAGAATACCTCCAGGAAACTGGCGCGCACGCACGGCATTGGTGCGGATTCACTATAAAATTTCGCTCCGCACACCGGCACGTTTCTACCCCACCCGGGTATATCTCCGGGGCCCTTCTTTCCTTCGTTCGCGCGATCCATTACTCTCCGCGCTCCTCCGTCCTTTCCGACGCGCAAGATGTTGCGCGGCAGGTACATACGCGATTCACACACGGCTTTCCTTTTTCATCCACAAATTTGCATCGTCCCTACCTTTTTTCAACGAAAATTACGTTTTTTTTTTCCGTGAGAATCTACGGGCCCCTCCGGAGACTCTTCGCAAACGGGAAAGACAGCGCTGGGAGTGGTGGTGAGGGGGGGGGGGGGGGAGGGGGGATAGAAGAAGGGGTCCTAGATTTTTGGGGCGATTTCTGCCGGTTTTGATTTTACCCTTGCTCTCCTTTGTACGTTACGGTGAACGACGCGCATTAAAGATGACGGTTTTGTATTATACACCAGGTGCGACGTCTTTGATAACAGAAGGCGAACGAGTGATTTGCGGATGAAACTACCGCCGATTGGTTTTATTTTTTTTTTTTCTTTTTTTGTAACAGACACGCGCGCAAAATCGCACACACAAACGCACACGTACTCGGAGACAGAAGAAGAAAAAAAGGGGAGGTAAATGCGACAGGAAGCGACGGTTTTTCCTGGTTTTTTTCCAGCTAGTACTGCAGGAGTAACTGACGCCTCGCTCTCGGCGAATCACAGGCGATAGTTTAAAAAAAAAAGTCAACGGATAGTCGCGATAGATTCTGTTAAGGATAGACACGTCACTCGTATCCACGAAAGAGAAAGACGAGGAGCGAGACGTGGATATGTGAGCGCTAACGGATTTTTAACGTACCCTCGCGTAAAGTTGCGCCATCGCTGGTTGCGCCAGAAAGAGAAAGATTTTCAGGTACTATGTATAAAGAATATTCTGTATAAAAGGATTTAGTTTTTTTTTTTTTTAAAACTATTGTAATTTCAAAAAGGAATTATATAAATATCGAAAACAATGTGCTATTCTAAGTAAGAACTCTATCCTTCACTATCTTACCTGCAGGCATCTTTGATGCCATTCCTCCCGCGACTATGAGAGAAATAAAGTATAACGACCTCGCTATTAGTTCCAAACTACCAGCAAATTCACACCTGCGACCCTACAATCGGATGAAAAGGAGCGGCCATTCTTGGAGCGCCGATCCACCCGCCGATCTAGAGCCGGCCGGCCGGCGTCGATTCGATATCGAGCCGAGTACGAAAGAATGTGTCGCTCATCTGGAAGATCGTTATCTCCCGATGGATCCTCGACGTCTCTTTGTGCCGCATCTGCATACACATCGACGCACGCACACTCGAGCGCGCTCATCGCGCGTCGATCCATTGTGCCGTCGACGCGGTCACAATGCAGTCGCCCATGCAATTTCGAGCCATTCAAGTCCGTTTAGCGCTTTGCACGAGTGACATGGTAACCGTCTATCCATCACCCACGCACACTCGCATGGCATGGCACGTATGTACGCGAGTCGAAAAACACCGTCTCGCCGAGGACGAGAGTCGCACGAACGTAAGCGATGATACACACGGGCGGGCCGCGGGCGCCTGCAGCTGTAGATGCAGCCCTCGTGTTATAGGTATACGTTCCGCTCCTACGAGAGGTCGAGGATGCTAGGCCACGGCGGCGACCTTCGCCTTCGTCCCTCAAGAGAGCGACTATACTCCTCGCGTGACCCACGACGGGGCGAAAACTACGTGGCCGACGACCCGAGCACGAGCGAGGCTTCCAGGATCAGGAGTGCTCGCCGCGTGCGAGTCACGTCCGTCAGGTGATAAAACGGCGCACAATAGCGCACCTGAAGGCTACCGAGGATTATGCGGTTTTTGGCGAAACTTACCGCTGCCAAGTCTGACGAGAAAAGGGCAAAGAAATTAATCGCGGCGATCTCCTTGCTTATTGAATCAGAAAGTTAAACCGGGAAATCAGATTAGAGAGTCTACTAGGATTAATTTGTTATTAATTTAAATGTGACATTCTTCGTGCATGATTTTATAAGTGATAATTTATATAATATTTTGAAAATGTAAGTAGTATGAGGGAATAAAAAATTTCTCAAATCTTAATCGATTTAATTGAGAAAATGCAAACATCATTTGTTCGCTAAATTAAACGTTGCGAATGCACTCTAATGAAGATAATTTCTTCGAGAGAACAAGTCTTTCGCACTGTTACGTGTGTTAACACGAGCATTTCCTAGCTAATCTGAATTATAATTCAAGAAACAACACAATACGAAATAGCACAATGTGTGTAAGCAGTATTCTCTGATATCCATACAAACCAACGTCTGAATTATATACCACCTCTCATGAATACTGCATCCATCAGAACAAAAGTTTCCCAGAACTAATTCGTCGAAATCAAAGTCTGAATGAATGCATAAAGTCGCTTGAGTAATATTCGGTAAGATCAAAACCTTCATAAATTCTAAATCCAATTGACATGACTCTTAACACGATTGCTAATTAATGTAATTATAATAGCAATATTCATTATTAATTATTGATTTAAAATCTTACTATCTTTTGCTAACATGATTAGTCTAAAGTCTGAATCAAAAGTTCATCTTTAGATTAATTTAATTAGATCAATTTTTCTTCCGAATTGTACGTACAGCGAATTCTTAATGCATATTTAATCAACCAACTCACGAGACAGAATCGTTTATCACAAATCAGATATTAGAGTAGGCAACATGGGTCGATTCCATCATCATGTTCCGATTTCACCGAACAGTAGCGTATACATTCCCATCTAAATTGGCGGACCTGGCCGATGAATAGCGACAGACGCTTTCTCCGCTCGCGAGCGAGGAATCGCTATGAAAAAGTTCCATTTTCTGGATGAATTCTGGCCACAGTACCGTGCAACCAGAATCCCTTCCTAAGCGGCAGTCTCTCTTCCTCCGTGGTAGCTTCCCTTCCAGACATTCTCTTCGTCCCTTTTTCTCCTATATTCCTTCACTCTCATTCTCTTCCGCTCGTTCTCCGATTCAAAGTGTTTTTGTTCGCCAGGGCGAGAATAGCCACCGACGACGAGGGCGTGCTGCTCTTTCCGCGCGATCTACATAAAATATCGATTCCTCGAGGCGCGTCCCGGGAAAAATATCGACGAGTCACGCGGGCCCCGATGATGAATCCCTCCTATACTAAGACCGGCCCTTCTCGCTTTAACGTACACGGAACGCGCGTTACAAAAGAGAAATCGTTATTTTCACGGCTCGGTCCGATTTCGCGGTTGCATCCCGCATTCTCTCCCCGTCTAATCCCCCTCGCCCTCTCTTATACGTTACCGATCCACCCGCGAATTCGCGATCACCTCGCCTTCGTCGGCGATTTACTCGATTCTCACCCCCTTTTGGTTCTTTGCATTGTTTCTTCTCCTTGGTGGTCTTATAATCGATAAACTTTCTCACAACTTTTCGCGATTCTTTCGCGACTACTGATGCAATAAAATCATACATAATTCGATTAATTCCTTTTTTTATTGTAAACGATTTATCAAATATTATAAAAAAATGTTCTTTCGTAGAAGCAACGTTTCTTGACCCTAAAAATCATCAACTTTTTCACATAGTGCTGAATTCATTGTTTTCACGAATCTAGGAACTCTCGCATAACCGATTGTTTCAATGTTCGTGACGGCGAGTGATTATGCTTCTATTTCTCAAGAATTAATTTACGGCATATCGGAATCACGATTCGTAGAATGCATTGCTGCCAGGGTCGAGCTGACGTGAACTTTTACGTACTAACGCCGAGTTTGTCGCACCATTGCACGTCGTTTCTCTTCGATCGATGAAAAAGAGTCAAATTCACTTCCCGATTGGCAAATTAAATAATCTCGGTTAAAAATATATCAGTGGCAAATATATTAATGAGAATACAAGCAAGATTTCAAATTTAATTAATACGAAATATTCTTACAGCGCTTCCTCGCTTTAATATAATTTAAAATCCAACATTTTGATATTATTTTATATCATACTAATTTTTTCTCATTTGAATGAGAGTAAATATCGCAATTAATTGCACATTTTTTTCATTCAACGGGACGACAAGTAGACGTTTCTCATCGTTATAGAATCTTTTCCCCGATTTACTCTCGCGTCTCAGCAAGACGCGCACCCCTCTAAGATGGCAGATCGCATTAGAGCCGGGTTCCTCTCCTCCCAGCCGTTCTTCTTTCTCGGTCGTGTAGCAACGCGACCGAATGTCTAAGCAGCATCTGCCTTCCGCGTCGTTTCTTCGTCGCCATTCTTACGTAAGGCGACGACAATGCAGCCCGGCCCCGGGTTACGGGGGAGGAATTCCCCGGGTATTATTCCCGAGGTATATGCACCGCCTGTCAACCGACTTACGATTTTATTAGGGCCTTACGTCATTCGATTATGCTTGGCTGGGCCTTGGTTCTCATTCAGAGCGGGGACCCGAGACTACCGCGAGGAAACGTCCGACATAACAGATCGGATCCGATCGGTCTCCACATCGCTACCTATGAGCATTTTAACACTGCGAGACTTTACGACTGTTTCATGTAGAAATATGACTAAAGGGAACGTATTATGATTTGGGAGTTCTTTATAAAGAACGGAACAGTGCCAAGTATATATGACAAACTAATACCCTCCCGATTATATGAAATATTCTAATAAAATCTCATAAATTGTCGAAAAGTAAGAGATGGTCATAAAAGTGACTGCGCCAGTATATTGCCCGGCAAATATTTTCTCGGACAAGTTTAGCGTGTAAAAATCATGTATAAGAATCTTGTCGGGATTCCAAGCGGGGAAACTAAAGAGTCGCATAAGTATTGTCCGGATGTTGACGCCGAAAATCGCGGCAGTTACCGCGACGAGAGTGTAGACGACGAGAGAAGCGTATCAAAGGGGAGGGCACCATAAGGGGGATAGATACCAGAGCCAATAGAATAACAGTGTTTCGTCTGGCGTGTTTTGAACCGGCATTGCCCGGCGGCTCCGGCAAGGGTGACGAGAGAGAAGGGGTGGACTGGTTTCCGAGCGCGGCGTGTGTGGGGTGAGTCTAAAACCGTTAGGTTGGTCGCGTGCTACCGGAGGCACGTGGCCATCCTCCTCTCTTCCTCCCCCTTTTCTCCCCCTTTTCTCCCGTGTCTTTTTTACGCACGCGCACATATGCGTCCTGAACAAGGCGCGACAAGATGTACGGGTACCAGACAACTTGCATACCCGAAAGGATTCTTAAACGCGGGATAATCTTATTTCACGCAAATATCATGCGATTATATTCTTATGTGTATATTTCTTTTTATTTTTGTCGTAACTTTCATTTTATTTAGCTGAACTATTATCTATAGAACTTTTATTAAAAATAGAGCCAACGATTTTAAAACTGATGATATTATCATCTTATCATGGTGATAGGATGATGAGTAAGGCTGATGGTCTGGCGGATCCATTTTCTAATCGACCATACGATCTATGTGAGAAAATCGCCAACATCACGCGCGCAACGAATCTCTGAATGGGTATTACGGATTCCGCCGGCGAATGGAACCTAATTTATTCCGTCTGTTTTTCGGAGCCACGGTGAGCGTGGGCCCGGAGCTATTGATCGACGAAATTCGATGATCATTGTTGCCCAGAGCTTGTATCGGCGAAACCCCAAATTAAGGGCCAGGTAAGCAGCGAGAGAAGCTCGGACGCATGGCGCCATTAACCGCGGTTGCAGCGCGCGATGAAAACGAAATAGCCGATCGCGCGGCAGATGCGGGGATCGGTAAACAGTCGACCGGATAACAGTTAGGCCGCCGCCGTCATCGCTCGTCATCATCAACGCGGCCATACCGTTAGACGGAGGCAATGTGCGGACCCTTCGGCACGTGCTACCCGATCAAACGCAGCCGTTCCTTGGATGTAGATAGATAGAATGTTTTGGGCATTGATTTAAATATTAAAAATTTTTAGAGTTTAGTAATTTAAGAATTTTACAACCCTAAGTTTGTAAAAAAAAATGACATTTGCATTTAAGATAGAAAGCAAATAAAAAAAGAATCTGAATGTCATATTTCAAACGGAGAAATCTTCAGAGAGATCGATAAAGTTTAATGAATAAAATTGCATCCCAATTTTGATGGCAAGTAAAAATCATGATTAGCAATCTCATAGAAATAGTGGTGCGATGTGGGCAAGAAATCGTTTCGCCTTCATTGTGCTCGCCGTAAATTTCCGATAAGGAAATGAAACTATGCATATAAAAGAGAGTTTTACCGGGGAGGGAAAGGTCCGCGACGGTACCTCGACACCATTTCGCACTGGCACCCTTTGCCGCTCGACTGGCAGTGATGTATGGTGCGGTAGACCTGCATGCTGACCACTCCCGATCTCTTACGAGTAACTTTCCCGCGTATTGGGCGAAATTTGATTTCTAGATCTCGTTTCTGAAGGCAAAGAGCCGGACAATAGAATTTTAAATCGCTGAAGATTGGGGTGGACTGATATTACTAAGCGCGCCGGAAATTACAGTTTTCTCTCCAGAATATGATTACATGTGTTTTACGTTACTTCACTCTCTCTCTCTTTCAATCCTATGTTAATATAATTTTATTTCAGTTTAAGCGTTACACGATGAAATTATCGTCAATCATTAGAATAGCGAATCTTCGCCAGTTTCTCGAAAAAAAAGAGCAAGAAGGGCAACGTCGAAGATTATTTGAATATCCCATACTTAAGATTCGTCGTGCGTAGTCTGGGGCAGTGATTGTCGACTTGGCAGTCCGGTCACGTGGCCGGCACGTCATACACGTCAAACCAACCCCCTGTGGAAACCGCCCTATTGCGCCTAAGGCCGCCCCGCGGCCGATCAGCACAAGCGGAGAGGCCTGCGAGCACTTTACATTCTATTTTCACGCTGTACTGACCCCGATGTATGCGACTTCCTTAACATATTCGCCAGATATTGCCTTTTGGCACGTGCTACATACCGAATCGATATTCATCTTCCGTGAGAATGAGAATTTATCGACGTTCTTAAAGTGGCAGCGATCGCCACACACTCCCCGGACAGTAAATTTACGTCGTATTGGGCGCATTATATTTTCACATAAAATTATATACACGGAAAAATTACCTTAGCGATGTTAAGGAGCAACTTTATCTAGTGTTTAATAAGGTATATATGTAGATATATATATTTATAGATAGATATATATATATAATAATATACATTTTATATGTGTGTTTATTGCGCCACATCTGAATTCATCAAAATCATACAAATTTCACACAACCCCTGCCTAAATATAAACTGCGGAAACGAAGCGACAGACGACGAGCAACTTTCAACGCGTGATCACTTACCACCTGACGTGCTATGAGCGGAATAGCTGGCTATTTTATGCGTGTCACTGCCCCCGCGGTGTTTTCACGGGACAGCGAGCACCCCCGGATTTTTCCAGGGGTTCTCCGCGAGGCGGGCGGGCGGCCGTCCAGTCAAGGGGAGACCATCTAACCGAGTTAAATAACGCTACATTAACGCCCCGTGCGATACAAGGTTTGTCCGAGTGTGAAATACCCCATGGCTTATCAAACTCCCGCAGAAGTTTCTCTTTAATAATCTCGTGCCGATCGTTGCTCGCGTCGCCGTCGCGTCGACGTGATTGCGCGCGCTCTGCGTCTTTTCGAAAAAACAATGTCGCTGAACACAAACAGTGTCGTTTTTCAAAATCACTCCCCAGTTGATCGAGCTTAATGCAACTCTTCGTAAGATGAAAGCGGACATGAAATTTCGATGGACAAATATATGGTGTTGATAATAGTTATACAGAGCAAGGACTCAATCTCTTTTAACCCTTAAGAATAATTTAAAATTGCGAGAGCGGGTAGTATTACTCGGAGAACGCTTTATCAGCATTAATTTAAGATTACATTTCTTGAAAAGTCTATTCTAATCTGTTACACTCTGTTACTGAAGATTAGCAATGTGTATCACGTGTAATTAAGCCCGTTGTTAAAACAGTTACGCTCCGAAACGTTAGGAATAAAAATTAGAACGTAGAAAATTGGATCCTTTGTGAGATTAATACATCGCAAATCCATTAATGTTAACCTACATTCAAGTTTCCATTACATTCGCGAATAAATCCGTTTCTTGAGGTAAATTGGCATATTAGAGGTATGTCGATATATAGTTATAAACACAATAAAGATCCCTTAACTGAGAGAATATGTATATCTCTTTTCCCACGCGGATTCTCCTTCCCAGCCTGAATATTTATAACAACCTCTCTTTTTACTAATTCTTTTTACTCATCGTTTCTTTGTTAGCAAAACTCGCTTGGCCGAGCGATTAAATTAATTATGAGTTTTGGCACTGCCTCTACGATGATCAGAATTAGGCGGCCGTAATGAATTTAATTATTCCGGCGTCTCGCCACTTCGACGACGACGAAGACGACCGCAAACTCCGGTTGCTCTGGAGATGATCGTCTCGGTAAAAATATAACGGTGACGTTTACCTGCGCGCGTCGCCTTTTGTTCTTTTGTTCCACAATTACCGGTGTCTAGACAGGTCACTGTTCCTCTAAAAAAAATGACAATTACATGGCAATAGAATTGTCTCATTGACCGTTTCTCTCGGTTAAACGGCCAACGTTGCAGTCGTTGGACCGCCATAGCGTTTTTGCCGCAGCCTCATTTTTCCGTAATGCACGTGACAAAGTTAAGGATTCGTTTCCGATTCTGCAGAGGTTATTACTTTATAAATTAATATTATCGCGTCAAATTCGACAGGATCGACGAATTATACGAACGTCAAAATCTTGTGACATTGTCAATATTAGGTCGATTTCGATTCTTATTTCTGACCATGAATTATAATAATTATTTTAAATATCAAGTTTAATATACTCTTATTATTATTATATATACTATTATTTTATATTCTTTTTCAAGGAACTATTATAATTGCATAAATATATTTGAAACGCGAACGAGACGATTTGCGGATTTACGATAGCGCGAAGATCGTTGAAGATAGATTCAAAAATCGCTCGATAATATCCGAGGGGAAAATCGCACCCATCTTTTAACGGTTACACGGCAATACCTGTGTCGACGTTAACGCATTCGCGTTATATTTCTTAACCGAGATGACGATCACGAGGTATACTGCGTAGAAGAGCACACACAGAGGTGCGCCTTTTTCTCCCTTTTCCGGAGCCCCTCTGTACTTTACCACCCCCTTTCCTCCACGCGCGCACCGGCGAGGAGAGAACTTCTCTCTCTTTCCTCCCCGATTGTTACCGACTCTGTTCTCGCCCTTCGCCCTCCATACCAACCTTTCACCGGGCACGACTCTGGCTTAATGGCTGACAGAGCTATCGGGTTTCTGCAGAAGCGTAAAAGATCTTCGAGGAAAGGCGCGGAAAGAGCGATAGGCGCTGCCTTCGTCACTCTCTCTCTCTCTCTTTCTCTTTCCTGCTCCCTTGTAAGCATTCTTTCCTGTTTGCTGGTGCATACACCCTTACCGCGAGTAAACGAGACCTACGAGCGACGAATCGCACATACCGTAAGTTGTAGACACTGGGTTTCCGTGTGTCAGCTGACTCATACAATTCCATGCTTAAGATAAACGCGCACGTCTCGTATTTCTCGCGCAATTTAATCCGTCCATCGTTGCGTTATCCTCGGGGGAGAAGAGAGAGGCTGGCCTTCCTTACACAATATCACCCCCACCCCTCCCATCCCCCGATATCATTTCTCCATTGATAGAAACTACTCTAAGATCCCATGTGAATATAAGATTACGGATATATCCGGATGTACGAAATAATTTGTGTGCTAATTGGTAATCTACTTTCTCCGTACGGCATTAAGACCTTCATCAGAATACAGAAAAAAAGAATATTCTTGATTTGAAAATATCGTTAGGTTCAACGTGGAAATCTTGAAATAAGATTATATTGCGTTATTATATTAAACGATTATATTAAACGAAGAAAACTTGCTTGAATAAAGCATTTATATAGTCCAACCAAGAAAAAAATATGTTGAAACTAAAGATATTTTCAAATCAAGAATATTCTTTCTTTCTGTGTAATCCACTTTCAAGAATAATCCAATATCATCTAGCGTAAATGACATTAAATTTATTGTAGATAATGTAATTGTAGATGATTAAAGATTAGACAATTTATATCTGCATTTAAATTAGTGATGCACATGGTGCTCAATAGAATCTGAAGAAATTTACACATAGCGTGTTCTGTACAAGCACGCTGACATATATCGCATTACAAGAAAAAGGAAGACAAGTAAAAAAAGGGATCCTAGAAAGATCTTGCTACTCATCAGCCTGTTGCAGGCCCACCCCCGCGAATGTACGGTGTATATAAAAAAACTACGAGGGTTGCACCCCTCGACAGCGAGTGTATACGTATCGACAATCTGTACAATCGCGTGCTGGTAGATAACGTGGCGCTAATTGATTATAATAAGTGGCGAGGAAGGAAAGGCGGAAGCAAGGCTGGGGTTGAGAACCGTAGATTGTATCGAGGGGTTGAAACCACGTTTAAATGGTCATCCAGTAGTTAAATTGTTACTTCCGGTATTGTGCGGGGAGTCTCTCAATTCCAATTCATATCTATCTTTGACCCATTATTTCGTAAATTTAATGAAAACAATCTTTACGAACGGTGGAGAATTGTTTAATAAATATTTGAATATCATAAAATTATAACAATTAATACTTTGTGTACCTTAAATATGTAAACAAATAGATATTACGTTAAGATATAAGATGTTCTTCTATTTCTAGAGCCTGTAAATTCCTTAATTTCAAAAGATAGTAACACCCGCTAATAATCATACTTATATTTTACAACTGCAAACAAAATTTCTATTCTTTGAGGAAAAGTTTTATATTCTAACATCTGCAAGTAATTGAGAAAGTAGAAAGAGAGGCTAGAAAGGCAAACGGGAGACACTCGGCGCTGACAGTGGGGGCGTTCGATAATTTATCGTCTTCATTTGCCCGCGTCCATATTTATTGCATCGTTATGAACAATACGGCGCCTATTAAACGGAATACGCCTGATCTCACCGCACCGGACGTACAATCGAATTAATGCCCGGGCTCCGCGCGATCATGTCCAATAATAAGCTTAATAAATATTGATTGTTTAATTAATGTATAATCGACCGCGTGGGATACAGCCCGCGTGCTATCGGCAGTCAATTTGTCCGCCCACTGTCGCAGCATGAATTTATTAACGGTTTATTTTCTTCGGTAGCGTGCAGCTTTCGACTGTTTTAATTGTCCCTGCCGCCACAAACAATGGACACAAACTTTTTAAAGAGTATAAAATTTCACGCTTTCATCCAGGTCCCGTTTGGGCCTTTTTAGGTTTTTGGTAAAAATAGGTTTCAAGAGTAAAAAGAATCGTCTTGCCGTTAAAATACCGTACGACCTTTTTTAAGACCACTATAACATGCGAACTTTCACTTCTAAGCTGTAAATCCTTACGTTTCTTTATATTTAAAAAAAAAACGATCTTTTCTAACTAAGAAATTCAGAGTGAATTTATCGTAAGCTTCCTCTGTAAGGAAACCAAAAAAAAAAATGTATTTTTTTACTTTCTATAGTAAAGAAGTATAATATATTGCGAAAAAAGGACACGACGACGGCTTCTGCCGTAAAAATCTTTTCAACATTTTTTTTGTAAAGATTGATTGTTTAACAATTCTCGATTTAACAGGTAGTTACATTTTTAGGATAAATGTCAAGATAAATTACGACTAACAATATCGTTGTGCGAGAGAAAGTCAATGTGGATTCCTTAAAGAAATGCAAGAACCGACCTCGGCGTTACACATAGTACACCGTATGAAATCAAACGTGCGTCGAACGGGCACTATCGATGATCCCGCGTGTAATCGCCGGAGAGAGATTAATCGTTAATGCAATAATTATACGTAATTATCGTAATTACGTTCACGAAGAAATTGCGCAACTTCACGAGAGGGGAGCAGTCCCGCGCTAGAAAAACGGCGAAAAACTCTCCGTCTTCTGTGGGAACGGCCATCGCATTAATGGAATCACCAATTGCAGAGTTATTGGTTAAATTGCTAATTGCTAGCCTCTTTCTTTGGTTCCCTTTCTAGCGCCGCGTGTAACGACAATTGCGCCGACACCCACCCGTCGATCAACGCCATTTTCATAAATAACGTCTCGTCTCTTCGTATACAATTTCTCACGGCTTCTTCTTCGCGGCGCTCCTTTAATTTTCGGAGCGTGGGCGAGCGAATTAATCTCTTCGCGATCGAATCGGTCTGGTTGCTCGTTCTCTGGGGGCAACAAGAACGGAGGACAGAAGTCGTCCTCCGCGAGTCGTGAGAAATTCGCATCTCGGCTGGGGAAGAAAATATCTCGCCGAGCCCGTTCGCTTCGCGAAAGGGGAATCGCGGATCCGTTGCTCGGTTCTTCGCGGTCCGCGGGTGCGCTCATCGTCGGCCCACGATCCTTCATTCTTAGAAAGGATCGCTGTACTTGTTTTCACTTCCACTTACGCGATTAGACTTCTCACGACGTATACACGTATCCCAACTGGCGCCTCGCACGAACGTGCCGTGTATTTTTACGCAAGATACTTAATAATATGTTGGAAAATACGCGTATTTAAAATACATATAGAAAATAATATTAAGCTGCCTAAGATCCAAGCTTAGACCGTATGGCTATTTCCTTTGTATTGATTTATACTTAATAAATATTTTTCTGTTATGTACACCCTTCCGGATTTTTTAAAACAACGTATTAAAATTAATTGAGATGTAATTCATAATTCTATAAATATTAAGTATAGACTTTGGAATAAAATATCTGATAAAATTCGCGAAATTAATTTTTTAAGTTACAATAAAAATACTATATTTGTCTATTACGTGCATTTTCGTGAACGTATGTCGACGAACAACGTAAGCAAGTAGAAGGAAGTCAACACCGCAGTCAGCATTCCAGCAGAATTAGCATACTCCGCTTGCGAGACATTCACCGGTGGATACCAACGATAAAAATCTGAAAATCCTCGAGAAATCCCATCGCGGAATTTGAATTTGCTCCGTCTAGCTGCGATCGTGACGCATGAATCTCGAAAAGCTCGAAAGAAAGGGCTTCTCTATATTCAAAGGACGATCATCTCGTTTTACCCCTCCGATTCGAATAACAAAGTGAACTAGTTCGATTGAGATATATCAAACATCGGCACAGCTTCTCAGCATCAAGCACGATTTTCTTTAAACAGAGAAGTGAATTCTTATTAATAATTATCATTCCAATTCGTCAAACATATTCTCACTTTATATTGATCAACAACAAATAAAAATAGTCATAAGCTTCAGAGTAAAATTTTTTATAAGCGAATTTTATCTTAATTAAAAGATAAAGAATATAAAAAATACGTTAGTAGGACTAATAAGAATTATCCCAATTTCTTTCATCAATCAATTCGAAATTGCTTACTTTATTAATGAAATATTAATGAGTTTTTAAAAGTAAAACTTACATAAAAACAAAAGAGAAAAGTAAAAAAGTTTCAAACAGCAGAAATCAAATTTTCGCAAGTTGGTGCGTGACCGATGTGACGACTGAACATTTTCAGCCGCAACGTGTGAAGAATAGGACTTCCTTTGGAGAAGTGGGAAAAGTGTTTTGACATTCAAAAGCGATTTTCCACGATCGCTTCGGCCCAAACGATTTGAATAACAAAGTCACCAAGAAGACGTACTATCGTCCGTGCTCGCATGAGTGAGCATTCTTCAAGCAAGTTTATCGCAAGAATCGTTTGCATGCCAAACGAAATCGATCCCTGTTCAGTGTTCAGTGTCCTTCAGGATTTCCACCGTCATCGACCTTCGTCGTTTGCTTTGATTCAAGACGCATGAAGGCAATTCACCGAAACCGTTAAAGCTAGAGACGTTTCGATCGTTCTTAGTTACTCGCAGAATATGAAAAAGATAATTGTAATGTTGGATTATAAAAAAAAAACCATTATTTTAGTATTTAACGCGTATTAGTGATCACATAATTTATATATGTATTAATTTTTATAAAACTTTATGATGTAATTAAAAAAGAACACTATAGCTTAAAAAATATTTAGAAAATAAAAAATCCAATCTTTTAACACTTCTTTTATTATTCAACAAGCGACATCATTAGACGTTCACAAGTAATAAACCGAATGAAGTAAGTATTGTGACGGTTAGCTCTTTCTTTGATTTCACAGATCAAAGCGACATTAGCGACTTCTTTGATTTGTAGTTAATGGGAACTGACATCATTTCGTTATAAAAATAAAAAGTTCATGCTGGCACATTAGAAAGTATGATGAGTAACGTGACCGTTCGAAAGATCTTGGAGAAGTCCGCGTTAAAAGAATCCCTGGTCTAGCCATATCGGTCGAACAGGTGTGCGGATACGATGCGGGAATAAACGATTAGAATCTCGATTAGCATCCGCGGATCATATTAATCGCGGCTGCATTACCAAGCGGTTGCATCCGCTCGAGGTACGATTTCGTAATCGAACACGTATCAGCTTCGAGCACTACCTACGTCTCGACTCGCTCTTTGACAGCTTAATAAAGATAATTGCGTCTCGACTACATAGTAAAAGCATAATACATGAATAATCTAACATCGACAATCGAGCATGCACACAGTAAAGCGACAAACAATTTTTCAGATTAATATTGACGTATCTTGCATGTCTGTTGAGGAATAAAGAATTTTTAATAGCGTTAGATTTTCCTGTACCTAATTAAAATAATTATCATACAATTTATAATTGTTGTCAGAATCAAATTAAGGCTAGATTTGAACATTCATACTAAATCGTACTAAAATCGCGTCCTGAATCCGTGTTACTTCTAATTCTTTTAAATTCTTCCGCGACATCTTTCCTAAGTTTGAAAAAATCGGAGACTGACGTACGATTGTTCTCTTTTTCATGAGAACCATTGCGATTATCTCACAGAAGTCGAATATCGAATATGCGAAATGACACGAATAATATGCTGCGGAGTGCACGACGTTTCGTCGGCTGCAGTTTTATCGTTCCTGACATGGTGATTCGCAGGGAGGCGAAAAAAAAGGAAGACAAGGAGGAGCCGATGTGGTAGCCGCGGGGCGAACGGTCGCGAAATGCTCGGAAGACGCGGAGGCAGAGGAGAAAAAAAAAATGGAGCGGGTGGCGGCGATGGTGATGGTGGCGCTAGGCGATCGGAAGTGTGTCAAATTACAGAGGTCCGCGATATTAATGACTCCTAATGACATGCCCCCCTCCTGACAGCAGCGATCGGTGCCTACTGCCTACCGACCGACACAAGAAGAGCATACGGTCTCTTCTCCCCACTAAGCCGTTCATCCGGAGACCCCGCTCGCGAACCACCAAGGTTGGGGCCTCCGCGCTGCTCGCCACGTCGAGCCGGTGGACCCGATTCACGGAATCGGCATTAAAAATGCAATTACTAATTGACGAAGGCTAATAGCAATAAGACAAACAACGGGCTAAATGCTATAAAGTAAAACACAGGTCGGCGACGGTATCCCTTCACCCCCATCCCGTTCGCTCTCACCGACCCAGGTCCTATCGGATCTCGTCTTCGCTCCTCACTTCTATTTACCGATCGTTTCTTTTTTTTTTTTTTCTTCGTTCGACTTGTCCGCTCCTTTCGTTGTGATACTTCTACGAGAAGCACCGTTCGCGAAGGGGCGCGAATCCTCCGTTTACGACCGGTTTGGCATTTCCGAGAGGCCGCCCGGTCCAACCGCGGATTTTTTGTCAGCTAGCTCGTACACCTTTGTTAGTTTCTGTCCATTCGCTCGTTTTATTTTACCTCGTGAGAATCGCAGTTTGGTGTTCCATCGACGAGTTCGAGCTTTGACTTGGACCATGTTTATTTCTCTAATGACAGCATAGGTACTTCGTTTCTCTCGTAGTTAAGTACATTACTAATCGGAGACATATCAGCTCATATTTTGTAGAGTCCTATATGTATAGAGAAGCGCGACCGTGTATTGAAAATGGCTGTCTTGATACTCTCCTTCTCTTTCTATCTAAATATCCTTCTCTTTCGCTCCAAGTGGGTATTAAAAATGGCGGAGGCAAACTGTTACGCCGGTCGCGCTTCTCTCTTTATAAAGGACAAGTTCACTCATGTTTAAAGAACACACAGTTTATCGTGCGAAGTTATTAGAGTTTAAAATTTAAAGTTTTCATTATAGAGGATTTGTGTTTGTATTTATTGTAAAGGATAAATTTTGTTTTTTCTAACCTTTTGTATATTATAAACAAAGTTTTGTATTTCAGTATTGGATTATATAAAAAATAACCGGCTACAGACGTTAGTTTCCTCATCACTCAGTCAGCAATGTGTTAATTAGTCTTAATATACAATATTAATTAGTTAGGTATAATGTACAAATAACATATACATATAATATAGTATTGATGTTATAGAAACAATACTAGGAACGTAATACTTCTATCAACATTATTTTTAATATAATAATAGATTAATATTGGTAGCAATAAAGAAGCATTGCACGGCCACTATGTATATATTGATAATCATAAGAACATTCGCGGGATTACGTTATTACGCACATCAAATGAGTTTCTTAGTTTTGCAGATGCAGCCGTTTGGCGGCATTCGTTACGTTCTGTCATCTCCCTCATTATCGCGCTTTCTACGAACAACGATACATGCTATGTCAGATCTCGTGACGCGTGACACCCTTCGAGCATGCCCCGTCGTTCTCGAAACGCACGTTCATGGAACTAACAATTCTCCTTATTAGGTTTATTATACAAAAGTTTGTTTTGCCAAACACGCAAGAATCTAAGCGACCGGTCATTTTTGTAAATTATAACAGCGCATTTACTGTATTAATTGCAATCCAATACTTTCATGCTCATATGAAATGTGAGCTTTGTGATAAGCATATAATTTAAAAATTTTTTAAATACAAATTCGCTATAAATAATAAATAGTCATGCATAAATTTTCGTTGTTGGAAACTTGGAAGACATAGACAAATTATAGAATATATAATATAGCTAATTTGTTCCTTCTAATTTCTATTTGCTGACAATAGTCACGCAGCTCCAATCGAAACTTTCACACGATATAATAATATAATACTAGAAATTTGCACGCGCGCTCGATAATCCTCTTTTTGTTATATTTAATGGTGTTGCGTGAGACAAGTTGCCATTTGCAATTTTAGCACTTCAAATTCGTCTAAATCGTTCCGCTTCGTAAAAACCGTAAAAGAATCCTGAAAAGGACTGAACTTTTCAGAAAATCGTCGATGATTCAGTCGGACAAACGAGGGTTTTTAGACATTTTTTAAGTGATCCTTTTAGTGATCATGACGAGAAGTCTCGTAGTGAATGCGCACACGGCTAGTCGGCTAGTTCCCAAAAGTTAAAAATGCGTAGTTACCGCACTACGAAAAAATTCCTCGAGGCAAATGATGAACTGTTGCAGACGAGTAGGCGGCGCATGCCACACGTAATTGAATTTATGACATATTTTACGTGGAAAAAAACTAACCGACGTCTTCGGAGAACTCCGGACCATGAAGGACCGTTTGCAGATACAGAAACTCGAGATGCACCAATGATATGCGTCTCATGATAAGATCCGTTTCGCTTTTTTGTTTAAAAACACGACTCTTTTGTATTTAATTTTTGTATATATTATAAAGGGTGGCAGTGTGGTCTAGTGGTAGAGCGCCAGACTCGTAACCACGGCAAGCCGGGTTCGAATTCACTTCCCAGGTAGCATTCGGATGACCTTCTGTCTAAAAGACATCATTAAGATGTCTTTAAGATGCCAGAAATCTTAAAGATGTCTTTTAGACATTAATTGCTACCTGGGTTGGTCACAGAAATTTTTAAATTTCAAACTGCACCCCCCGTATGAGAAATAAAGAGGGGATTCTCATGCGGAGAAACTGGGCTCTGTCTTTCGGAAAGAGACGTTAAGCTGTTGGTCCACACATAGCAACTGACAACTGTTATGTGTACCCCCCCCCCCATACCCCGCAGAAAGGAGAGGGGCCCCTACTGCGTAAATAATACCCCAAGAAAACTTCCCATGAATCGTCATGAGGAAGTCACGACGTTCGGCAACGAACAACGACTGGAGAGATACATTATAAATGTTATCAATATTACAATCGAATAATATTTCTGTATAACTTCAAGGGCCTATTCCTATATATGTGTACATTTAAAAGTCTTAGGTTTTATTGTACAAATTAAAATTATATGAGAAGATCCAAGTCTATTAAAATTTCATAAAATTAACATTTGATTAGGATTGACACCTCAAATGACATTGTTGCTCATGATAATATTTCAAATAAAAAACCGTTCGAAAACTGGTGGTGCGAGTTTATTATCACGACGCGGCATTTATTTTTTCGCTCGCATTATTCTGTTGCTGTATTATTTCTGCACGAAATTTATGTCCATCGAAGATTAAGCGGCATCGTTCGTTAATCGTATCAAGAAGATACGACAGAAAGCGATGAAACTCTTGCAAACTCACCTTGTATGGATTCCGGAGAGGCTGGCTCCTTATCGATTCGGCCGAGCGCGTCGCTACCTGAAACAAAAAGCGCAATCGGGTACTCGTTAGTAACGCCATACTATAAGCCGATCGGGAAAATCATTCGTTTCCCATAAGAGATACCGAACATGCGCGATACCAAGTACTTCTTGCTTCGATCGAGAGAATTGGCAAGCATTATAGTTTTATCTTGATTACATTAAGGTTATTTATATTCTACTCCTTTGCGAAAATAACGGCGCGCATCGGTAAAAAAATAACTGACGAAGACATTGACTAATACCGTTGCAAGTTGTCTTTATAAATTTTATTAAAATTATATGTATAAGAGGATATAGCGAGAAATATAAATAAGACACGGTACAAGAATCGAATCATCGATACAGCCACTCTCTGAAGATAATTAAATAATATACATATTTTAGCCAAATACTTAATATATTTTTTCATTTATATTATCATTTTAATAAAATTAATAAGAAAGATTAACTTTTAAATTGAGTTAGTGCCTAAATTACATAAACGTGAAATTTATTTTTGCTAACTGCTAAACATTGTCTGTCAATGTTCCTCAAAGTCTGACGGTCGTTATGTCACGCACAGTTCTACTCGGCGGAAACCCACATCTGTCCTGATTAAAACCGGGGGCTCAAGAGAGCTGGATGGTCGAGATAGCATCAGAGTAGGTACGTCGCATTTATCAATCAGGCTGCGGGCCGAATTATGCTAAAACGCGAGCGATCATCGTGACGCATGGCGGGGAGTCGTGCTTCACGCCAATCGCAATTTCCCCGAAAATAGGGCGGCGCGGCCGTTATCCCACCGCAAATGCGATCGATCGATATTCAAATAATCTATTTGACGGACCCTTCTCCGAGGAGAGGACGAAGAAAGGGAATATGGTGGTAATTCGGCGCGAGGATGACCACCGTACGTCACACGGCGAAAGGGACGAGTTCGTGGGGGTCCGGCAGACCCCAGGGGCGACCACCTACTACCCCCTGGGGGGTCGCAACTCACCCCTGAAACGACTGTATTCAGATAATCCCACCTTTCCTTTTCTCCGTCTTATTTGCCCGGAACGACGACATTTCAATACATGCTCTCGCCGAATAACCCGCCACAAATATGGGCGGATATACGCGTCCACTATACGTGGAAAATAGTAGCTGGAGTAACGACTACACGAATAGCACGTAGATATTACGTAAAAGTAAAAGGGATGGGGAGGATTTCACACAGTCTGGGCTTTCGCATTTGGATCATCGTACATATTGGAAGATCAGTATAATAAATCTAGTATTAATCGGTATAATATGCATTTAGTTTATCTCTCATCCTTCAAGATACATGCATAATGCGACAATTAGAAAGTACTTCATTTGCTCCATTTTAAATTATGTTTATACATATATTCCATCTATACTTGATTGGCGATCTATGTATTATTTAAGATATCGAGGTCGATACAAAGCTAAACAATGCGAATTCCTTAACGAGACCGTTTTCATTAACGAACGAAGGACTACTCTTAGAAACTAGTACACGTTTACATTAAATATAAATAGTGGCCTTATAAGCCGGAGCTCGAGCGTCTTCTACTCTCATGCACACGTGTAATAACGCCCGAGGCAATATTTCTTATAGTTTTGTAGAAAAAAAAAAAAGAATCGTGAGGGAAGATGCGATACATAATTCATCAGTAGCGGGATCGATCGACTGTTTGACCGATATTGAAGAACATCGACGACAAAATCCTTTCTCGAGCGACAACGCGCATTTAATCCTATCAATCGTAATCGTATACACATTAATTTCCGTCGCGAACTTTGTTAGCATATAAAACTGTAGAAAAATATAAATTTTTCAATAGATTTTAATATTTATCAAGTTTTTCTGCGTAACTCTTTTATACAGAAGCCTTGCAAAATTCGCGTTTAATGGTAGACATCAGCGAGCGCGACGATTTATCAAAATGAAATACCGACTGTCGAAAGGACACCCACCCATTCCTTTAAATAGGAATGAACGCGGATAAATACGATGCACCTTCGCCGTTCGACGACTCTCCGGAGGGCCGTAAAGAAGTTACGGTTTGCACATGCACTTTTTGCCCCGTTGCACATATCACGCAAACTACTATGATCCTACTGCCGCTTTCTCTTTTCTTCCCTGTCTCTCCTGCCTTGCCGTAAAATGAAAATTACGCGTAGTGTTTATGTATTAATCGGCGATAATTTTCCACTGTAATTGTAAAGCCGGTCTCAAGCGAAATCTTCATGAAATATGGAGAGTACAGTGTCAGCTGATAAATTCGTGCTTCAATGTAGGAACACTCTTTCACGTACACTACTTTTTCAGCACCAGAAATATGCATAAAAATATAATAAAGAGCGAAGAACTATTCTAATATTCTAGTTAATACTAGTTAATACTATTCAATACTAGTTAATACTAATACCTAATTCTAGTTACCTAATATACTAATACCTAACACTAATATGTCACCTGTCGCATAATTGTAAAGTTCTTAGTCAAATTTTGTATTGCAGCCATACGTGTTCTCAGAAAATTCACTATAGAATGCGAATAAAACACTTCCATCTCTCTTCCTCTCCAATTCTTCGGAGCAGTCGATTCCACTTCACGCAACCAGCGTCGCCAGCCGAGATTTTCGCGGCTGGACATCACTTCTGAAGTACGTTACGACGTAGTCGGCCCTCACTTTTTCACTTATTAATTCGACACGTCCGCGCCAGCCGGAATCGCGTGTTTGCGGCTACCGTCCCGTATATACTCCCTGCACCTCCCGGTATTCATAAAGGGCAGCCTTATATATACCTTATATCCCGTATGAAGCGCTTGCTTTTCCTGAGTGCACGCCCATCAGCAGCCCCATTTATTGCGGCGTATATATACACGTGACACCTGTGCCTATAACTTGAATACCGCGGACAGGTGCCCACTCGTCAGGCGCTCGACGTACGACCGCGAAGACGGAAGCGTGTCGAGACCGCTATTATCTTGCGATTACGATCTCGTTTCGCCAAAGGCCGGTTATCGATTGGATGGATCGACCTCTTCCTTTTCCTTTAACGCGATCAGTTAGGCCGCGTGGATGTTAATGAATAATAAGCGATGATTCATGAAGTACAAGGATATAAGCGCCACGTTCACCTATTAATGAAAATCTAACAATGAGTATTAAAAAGTACGGCGATAAGACGATAAGATTAAGAATAGTTTCGAAACCTTCAGATCATTTTGATTCGATTTCATAGAAGTCGAATAATCCGTCAATATAAAATCGACGAATCTCGAAGTATATCTTCGGTTAATCGATTAATTCATAAAACTCGATCAATTCTGCGCGTTCTCGTAGGTGTACGTGCCGTAGACGGAAACGAGATTTTAATATTTAAGCTCGATAGCATGATACAATAAGTATAATAAGCATAGAAGCGACCGCCAGCAGGCAGTTGCAAGAGACGGTTGCAATATTAATGCTGACATTTCGGTGCTTTGCGGTAGTTTAACCGCACTCCGGCCCCTCGCTTTAATGGATGCGGCTTTCCGACAGGGACGCTGTGCACGACCACGCCAATCTCATCACGTATGGCCGTATATTGTAACCGATATATATCGATCTTTAAAATAAAACCGACTAAAATATAAATCTATTTCAATTAAGCAACTGTGTATGTCTGATTAATAAATTATTTACTCATAACTGATCAAGAATCAGTTCTTGTTATTGTAGTAGAGGAAAGACCCCGATTATGAGATACCACATCTATTTTGTGTGATTGCCGGAAGTCTATGGGCAGAATTGAAAAATATAGTAGGTCATTTTGAAGGGAATTTAATAAGCTTTAAGATGCTGAAATGTAAAATTTAATTTAAATATTGATTTTTCTGAAAATTAGAGAAATGTAAAAAATGAGCTTTCGAAAAAACCGAAAAAGTGTGCTCCTAATATGAGAGACCCCGGGAAATCGCTAATAAAGTGCAAAATACATCATATTGTAATTAGAAAACTTTATTTAAAGTTTTTGAAAGACAAATGTAATGGAGAAACATATTTGCAACAATCGTAAACCCACTTATACCCAATATTGTACCTAATCTTCCCCCTCAACCCTTCCCCCTCAAATCAAGGTCAGCACAGTCTTATAAATTCGTATAAACCTTCCCTTAACGTTAATATAGTATTTTCTCTTCTTTTATTACTATACAATAACTTTCATACTCCAGCAACCCAGGAGTACCCTGAGTATCTCATGTTACGAGACATATCCCGTATTTTCCTATTAATACGACCTTACTCTATCGCTGCATGCAGAACTTATTGCCAAATATTTATTAATTATATAATAAACAAGGTTTAAAGACTCATATCCATGGCACTTGACAACATCCAATTTCACAATTTCTTTCTCTGGAACGACCACACGCACGATCAAACAATGAATTTTCCACTAAATAGGTTTTACCCCAACGGCAATAAGTTCATGGTGAAACCAACAGATAGGGCCTATTAGTTTAGCAGAAACCTTGTTGTTACATATTAGAAGCCTATCTCATAATAGGGGGCTTTCCTCTATGACTTTATCAGAGTATTTAATATTATGTCAACATTTAATGTTTACACTGATGCACTCATTGTCAGTCATCTAAAGTATTCGAAAAATTTTAAACCGTATGAAGTAAGACTCGTATTAACTCATGAGTTATTCTTTATACAGTAAGTTAACTGTGTAAACAGAATAATAAATTTCTTTCGCCAGTGAAGAATAACAATTAAAGTAATTTAAATCGACCGTGACTGGCAATATATAACATCTTTCCGATATGAACATTGAAAAACTGTGAGCCAACTTGGTTTGTCGGATTCACACAGCACATTTTCGGATCAATCGTCAAGACATTATTAATTTCGACCATGGGTTTTGGTCAGTTGATGTAATTTCTAAATTAAATAGTTTAAATTTTTATTGCGAAAAAATGTCTTGACGATTGATCCGAAAATGTGCTGTGTGAATCCGACAAACCAAGTTGGCTCACAGTTTTTCAATGTTCATATCGGAAAGATGTTATATATTGCCAGTCACGGTCGATTTAAATTACTTTAATTGTTAACTGTGTAAGCTATTCCTCACACAGTAAACATAAACAAAAATGCATCTATCGCAATCGAAACTTTTTATAATGATTCATAATCTAATGTAATTTGTACATATGATCTCTCTGTAATATCCATATGAAACAAGAACAATTTATATCATCAAAATTTTGTCATGTGTGTCTGTCTCGCAGCGTGTCATGTATTCGAGTAATATTATTCAAAATGCACTGAACGAGTTTCTAAGTTTAACGTTTAATCCAGATTCATCAGGTGAGTTTAATCGTGATCTAATGCGCTTCAGTGTATTCTCGTGCCGCGTTGTTATATCGTGACGCGTATAGAAAGCGGCGAAGGATCGCAAGCAATTATCTTCGTGGCGAACAGATTAATGCGACGTTGTTAATGATTCGATTTTTCGCGATGCTCTTACGACGAACCGCTGGTGTTGTAATACTTGATTTTTCTATTTTTTTTTTCCCTCGGTTCGCTGATTCTTGCCCGCCTTTACTCCGCCACGCGAACCATCATGAATACGAGATGCGGCACCTGGATACATCTAGTTTTCGCGTGGCGGCGATCCAGCCCTCTCATCAATTTTTGAGAACCCGCGCGCTCGGACGATATGTATGCACCGCCACCCCGACGCCGATAACCGATATGGAAACCACGTTCCGGTCGACCGACCAACACCACGATGCCCATATACCCGGCCACCAAGGAAAATCATACGCCGTCCTGCAGCGCGCGTGAATAGTGATGAGAAATCGCGGCGAAACACTCGCACCAGAAGCTGATTGGGCGACCATATGGTCCCCGCTCCTGATCTCAGAATCTTCAATTCAGCATCGTTATTGGAGAGGAAGGTCGGACAACGAGTATTCTTAACACGGAAGTACGCATTGGTACGGAAATTATACACTCTGATTAGAAAATATCAATTTTTAAAGATCAAATTTTGCGAAGACTGAAGTATTTACAATGTCGGAAGGAAGGAGAAAGGTCTCGGAAATGTCTATCGCTCGAAAAGGCTTCGCGCAGCAGTTTGCAAAAACGAGATTACATAACTATCAACTTCCATAATACCCGACATACACACACACACACATTGAAAGAACCACGAGAACAGGTTTTACGCGCGTTCCGGAAAAATCCGCGGGTTAGGTGGGACTTTAAATTCGAAACTTTCCGGGCGGAAGAGAAAAGAAACCGGCTGAGAAACGTCGCGGAAAAAGGGGTAGGAGACAGAAAGAGAGAGAGAGAGAGTGAGTGAGAGAGAGAAGGAAGCAGGGGAAGGAAGTTCGTGTACGCGAGCCGAGACTTTTTCCAATTACAAACGGCGCCATTCGTGAGCTGGTCGGCGGCGATTATTTTTGAAACAAGAATATTCCTCTCCGCCCCGGGACATAATGAGGAAGCGAGAGGCACAGTCGGAGGGCGCGATAATGGCGGCCGTTATGAAGAAATCAACCCACCCCGGCACACAGCCACCCCCGTCGCACCCCGCCGACGAGCCACGCTGGTAACCCACTTGATCTTCCGTTTCCATGGCGACCGCCTTGTCCAACGAACCCCCGCCGACTGAGACCGGCGGGGGTGGCGGTGGTGGTGGTTGCGAACCTTCTCTCTTATTATGAGAGTTGCTCCACCCGGGCGGAAGGGTTGGAACGTCGCTCTTTCTCTCTCTCTCTCTCTCTCTCTCTTTCCCTTTTACGTCTCCCTCGGCGACTGGACGCCGCTTTCAGAACGCACATTTAATGATATCTCGGTAAGTCGAAAGCAGGAGCTGTTAAAAACGAGCATAATTATGCGAGACACTTAAGTACTGAAGTCTTGTATACGTAGTTGCAATATCTTAGAAGATGTTTCAAGTACAAGAAGTTATATAGATAATACAAAGAGTATAAGTTCAAAATTTAAAAAGTATCAGAGATTCTTTTCTGGTAATATAATAAAATTTTTAAAATTTTCGCTATTGTGCATATTGATATACGATCCACTTTGAGATTTGACGCAAAAATAAAAATTTTTTTCTTTTCTAATTATTAAATGTATACTAAATATAAGCATTGTACGTAGAGTAACTACGATGCTTACACATTTGTTTACTGCATGCATTATCTTGTGTACAATATAATAACTCAATATAATGTAATAATCATGTAAGTAAGCAATAAATAAATATCGTTAACACACCGGCAAATTACGATACAACCGAACCGTAAGAAACGTAAACGCATTGGTCAATCACGCTTCCGCGAAGCGGACAGCAGCACTTTCTTCTCCCTCTTTTTTCTTATTCCTCATCTGCCGTAACGCAGTCGAGCATTACCCACGAGCGTTTTGTGCATAACAACGATAATCTTCTGGCATAAAAGTAACCGATTACTCTTTTTCCGGGAATTTGCGTCAATGATCCGTGAGGTCCGTCGTCTAATATTCGTGCGTCTTGAATTCCATGAAACATCAAGCGCACAATGCGGGCATTGCGTGCCAAATGCACTTCTCCATTTCTTAGGACTAAATTAACGCAATATCTGTAATTACATAATCAAATTACGTAATTACAAGCCTATTATTATTAATTATGTAATCATATGACACGATATTGTGCAATACACGCTGTCATTATGTAATATATACATGCTATTATGTAATATATATTTGTGCTTGAGATAGCCATAGCAGATGTATGCCCGATCAATCATCGATCTATACCATAATCGTTCTTGAATTTAATCCCGCGGAGGAACTGCAGATAGATTCCGAAATAATTGCCGTTCATCGGATTGTTAGTAACATGAAAAAAAGGGGGGGGGAGGTTGGCAGGGGGCCAAAAGGGCGGAGTGCAGTCGCGCCCTCGACAGATGATGGACGGTGGTGCGTAACAGCTACGGGGTGTCGCGAGTAAACGAGACGCGAGAGGAGAAGAGGAGGATGATTTCGCGCGCGGGAGAGAAATGATTTGAAATTGATGAGTCTATCGCGACTTGGAAGGGTTGGGGTGTCGCGTGCCGCACCTCGAATGCATAAAGGATTCCCGACCCCTTTTTATTGCGCTTCATCCCCCGAGCCATTTCTCCGAGCGTGTCGTCTTCTCGCGCACGACGATCTCGTCCCGACGCGACGTCATGCACTCACGAATCGGAAAAAAATAGTACCAATCAATAATAGACTAAATAATATAGATATAATTAAATTACCAATGCTGTTAAATTAGCATTTCATAGGTTTAGTCACTTCCATTGGGCGCTGATAAGATTTTTCACGAAAAATTCTGACGGCAATCGATTCGTACGGCGTACTACTTCACATGTATTACCGTCTTTTCGTTCGAATTACCGTGATAGTGCACAGACATGTCCACGCCGCGCCCGTTTCTTTGCACGTACGCTGGAGAACGAGGAACCATTAGCAGGGACGCATATACCAACATGTCGTCCGTGGGGGTGGTTTTCCATGGACTCGAAGGGGGTAGCACGGACTGTATCCGTGCAGAGGAAAGGGGGAAAGTGCTTCACGCGGCGAAGTAATGGAGCCGACTTATTCCTCACAGAAACTCCTTGGCTGGGAGCAATCGAGGTGTTCAACGGCATGGACGGCGAGGTATTCGAGGCATCGAGGGCGGTGGTAAGAATCGTTCAAACGAAGGATCGATACCGAGGTTGATTCATTTACAAAATATAAAATTTTACTTAATCGACATTAACGACTTCGACGTGAAGTCGTTTGAATATTTTTCATATTATTTTCAATGTTACAAAAATTCTAATATTATAACATGCAATTGCCAGACGTCTATATATAATTCCGATTGTAGTACATTACACTTTAATGGATATTTGAATAATTGGAAGAACGAGTATGTTGTCTTTAATGATATGATAAAAACGCTAACAAGTCTCCTGAGATTATACACTATGTGGCTAATCTTCATCATGCAGACTCAAGGAAATTCGACGCGTCACGGTATTCTGATAGTAAGCTGTAAATCGCTGTGAATTGTGACAGATTGTGATTAACGAGCTTTAAATTAGATCTCGTGGCGCACGATAGTACGCTAATATTGCCTGATGTCGCATGCATTAAGATGTTTTGTCTCTATTCTGCCTTCTTCAGGAAGTATGTTCACGTTTATCATCATTCAAAAATTTGACTTTCTAATCAAATTAAAATGACAATACGAACGCTTATACTTTCAAGTATAACATTAGCACGAACGATATACTTAATACCGATACGTGATTCTGGAAATTAACAGCGCTTGTTAAATTGCGCAGTTAAATGCAAAGAGTTAATTGATACGACATCGTGGCGAATTCTGAAACGAATCAAAGCGCGAAATAGACGAAGCGATAAAACGACATCTCCGTCATCTTTATCATCATCGTTGCCGCACGCCGACGTCGTCATTAAAATTATATATCGCCATCAAGTATTCCGCATTTTATCGAGATCCGCTGTACGGCGATACTATGCATATCGCGGGCTCATCAAACCGATCCGTTCGGCTGATCGATTTTAATTAATGGCCGCTCGTACCGATTAAACAGGCTGTCTGCGCGAATGAAATATTCATCAAATGCAAAGGCGCGCGGGGCGCGTGTATAAACCATTAAAAAATAATAGCGACAGAAATTCGCCTTAATTGGCGCAATAGCCGAGCCGCGCCGGCACGGCGCGGCGCGAGGGATAACCCCCGTATAGTCCTGACAATTAAGCGCGACATACGGGAGATCCTGTGTGCGTATACAAGCCTCTCTCGCGCACGCTGCTGCGGCCGCCGCTGCTCATAATTACGCGGTAATTAGAGAGGTTTGTCGGCAATCAACACTTGAATATTGTCGCGTCGCCGCGCGGTATCGGCCTGCAGTATCGCCGTTCTCCTTTGATCCGCCAGATACTAGCTCTGGCGCCGGTTCTTAAGGATAAAGAATTTTAACCCCTTGTCTCCTTTCGCATGAAAGTTCATTTGCATTTACTTTACACAGAAAAATTAAAAAATAATAAATTTTTTGAAAATAAAATAACTGATTCAGCTTTCGTTGATCACCCTTAGTTGACTGTTACACTGAGAAAAAAATATTTGGATCCAAAAAAATATTCATTAGGTAGCTTATTTACTTCCTAACAGCTTATTTACTTAATAAATATGTAGCTTATTTACTTCCTAACAGCTTATTTACTTAATAAATATGTGTATTATATTAAGTAAATAAAATATCTTATAATTAGATATTTTATCTAATTCCAAATAAATATGTGTTTTATATTAAGTACATAAGCTGTTTACTTAATTATAGCTTATTTACTTAATATAATACAATATTTATTTAGAATTAGATATTTTATCTAATTCCAAATAAATATGTGTATTATATTAAGTAAATAAGCTGATAAGAGCTACCTAATAAATATTTTTTTTAATCCAAATATTTTTTTCTCAAAGTATTAGAATTTAGTATTTACATATTGAATGTCGTCGCGAGTAGTTTTTGTTTATGCTCTACTCTGACTATCTGACTTGTATTAGAATAGATTATATTTAGTCATTTATTTTACTCTAATTTTAAAATGGTTTACCTACATCAAAAGGAAAAACAACAAAGTTCGCATGATTTTTAATCTAATTATGTACACAGAAAAAAATGCAGTTGCTTAAATTAAACGTGTACGTCACGAGCTGCCACAAGCATAAACAGTTAATTCAATTGGATATTATTTGATCCAAATAGTTGGATTATTGAAACAACTATCTGATGTTTTCCTTCAAATAATATCCAATTAAATTAACTGTTTATGTTTATGGCAGCCCGTGACGTCGCGTTTAATTGAAGTAACTTCATTTTTTTCCGTGTATAAATGTGAAAAGTGGATGATAATTAGATATCTCGCAAAAGTCTTTCGTACGTCATTGATTTTCAAAGCTGGTGCCCATAACTCGCTCGAGCACTTCTATCTCTCACGTGAGGCACGTAGGCACTGAGATATCTCGAAGTTTCCGATCCAGAAGAGCCTTGTGTCTCGGCCGTTAATTGTTCCATCGACCGGAAGTCCGCGCGCGCGGAAGCTCGCCACCCCGCCTCGTCTCCCGCGCGGTAACAAAAGAAATCGAATATCCCGCCGTCGTTTCTCTCACCCGTCTTTCCCCCCTTCTACCCGCGTTTCGTCTATTCCTCGCCACCATCCCCCATATACCCCATTCCCGGACCGGGATATAATTTCCCGGGGCAAGAAGTTTCTAATGACAGAAAATCTAATATATATCGCTTCGAGCCGGAGGTTCCGCCGGCGCTCTGCGAGCAGCTTTTCTTGTAATTAAGTTATAACTAAGGGCGAACGTGGGCGTAGCACGATGGAGATGGTTCCTTTGGGGGGTAGGGGGGGAGAGAGTAGGTTGGGATAGCAGCGGAGGAGTGTTCGCTCTCCTTGCAAGAGTGGAAAACAATAAGAGAGCCTGCGCTAATCCGCACCATACATTATAGCCGCCGTGAGTGTTCCTGGCATCGGTCGGAAGCTGGTATAAGGCCTTAGCAACTTCGAAAAAAACGGAATTCTGTCATGCGCATTACATAAAAAAAAACTACAATATCTCTCACTGCTTTAATCAAAATGTTATAACAAGACATGGATATGGAATGAGAAATAGAGAGAAAGAAAATGAGTAATTAAGGAAACTCCGGAAAAGTACCTGTTTCTAAAAACCTATAATACAATTCAGGAAAAGCTGCGCGTGACTTTTTACCGTGACGAATCGTGGTAAAAGTAACCTTAGATGTAGCACAATTTGCAACACCGGCGTGAAGCGAGAGACGGTGCGTTCCGTAGAAAAGAAGACGAAGAAACGATGGTCAACGTTAGATTCGCGTGTGTACCCGCGGCAGATGTATCCCGCACATCTACGTGCGTTCATATCGCGCTTTTCCCAGGCTACAGTTAACGATCACCGAGGTGGTCGCATGGCACACACGACGCGGTGGTACCCGTGATATATATGTAACGAGGCGCACGTACCTACGTGCAACGTATACCTGTCCTTTACCACGGCGATGGGAAACGGGAGGGAGGACCGGTCATTAGGTAATGGGGACTGATTTTTCTGCCGAGACTTTTATTTAGACATCGTATGCGGCAATTTTCTTGCCGTGTTCGCGCCGATTAGACGCTTCGTTCGCCGCCACCCGTGAACGGCGATTCAACTGAGATATCTTGTTAAACTGCTGTCCGTCAGGATCAGCGGCGATTACGACAATGCCGTTTTGTTACGTATCAAGTACTTATTTGCAAATTATGTACGTATTGTAAGTTGAGACTTACGATAAGCGTACTTAACCCTTTGACTGGCATCGACGCATATGTGCGCACATCGATTTATTCTTCTCCAATTAGCAAGATTTTCACGAAACTTGCTATACTTAGAGGTTTTCTGGGTCGCGGAATGCGAATTTGGAATCAAAATTACAAAATTCAAAATGGCTGATCTAATATGACAACCCAAAATTTCGAAAACTTTTATAAATTAGCGGATTTCTATAAAACTCGGTGCCATGGGGTTTTTTGGGTTGCTAAATACGAATTTGCTGTCAAAATTTCAAAATTGCGGATCCAATATGGCGATCTCTAAATTTGGAATAATGCAATAAACTTCTGCGTTCGAAAGAATGACAGTCAAATCAATCTGTGTATTCAAATTATTTTCAGTCTATTAAATCAAGATTCGTATTCAGCAACCCAAAAAACCCCCTGATAGTGAGTTTTATACGAATCCGCTAATTTATGAGTTTCAATTTTGGGTCGTCATAGATCAGCCATTTTGAATTTTCAAACTTTGATCCCAGATTCGTATTCAGTGACCCAAAAAACCTATTAATACCAAGTTTCATGAAAATCGGATAGAATTTTTGTCCTGCCATTTTTGGTCCGTTTGGTGCTTATTTTCCTGCCAGTCAAAGGGTTAATATTGAAAGATGCGCGAAAAGAGCATCTTAACAAAATTTCTTATACGCATTTTATATGTTTTAAAATATACATATAGTATACCTACTGTGTGTGTAAAATTCCTTAAAATGCTTGCACGTAGTATTCCTCTAAAAATTATTATTGCATTAATTTAAAATTTTTGCTGTACGATAACAGCTCTCGATAATGTCAACGAAATATCGCCGAGGAAGAAGTGCTAGGGTTTTGCGAGAGTGGAAGAATGAGAAGAGGGATAGAGCCGCGAATGGAATTGGCCGATAATTATCGTAGCGTGCAAATATCGATAATAACCCGACGTGAAAGAGGAAAACGGTTGGAGAGCGAAGGTAAGACGGTGGGCCGGGCATCGCGCCTGGAAAGGAACAACTCAATTGCGCGAAATCGAGTTAGGTACCAGCGCGCCGGCGGGGATGTAATTAATTAATTCGAGAACGCCATTTTGCTACTGACGGCCGAACGGAGAAATATTATTTTCAGGGTGCGGGGCACCGGGGCAGAAGAGAAGGCAGGAAATTAAGCGGCTTCAGTTCCCTCTCTTAATCTGTACCTTCGCAGAGAAAACTGCCCATTCGCTATTCTGTTCTTTTCGCAGCGATTAATTAATATTAAATTCTGTGCATATTCCCCAATCTGCAAAACTACGTCAACGTAGTATTAAATTGGCTATATGTATGGCAACAACTTGTTAACAAAACTTGTTTAGCATCTTAGATACAGTGCGTCAAGTTTATTCACGATGTATACTAGCTTTATAACTAATTACCTATCCAAGGCATACAGAGAATATAGTCTTTCGTTAACGAGGAGTTCAACTCATAACGCTTAATTAAGGTGCTGTACAAAGTAAGAACGAGAGGAGTGCGAGAGGAGAGTTGGGGGCAATCGGGCCCCTGATCGTGACTGGCCCAGGAGCAAGAACGCGGTCAGATCCCTTGATAACAATCTGATAAACCGCTCTCCCAAGATCGCGAAGAGGCTACATGCACCGTAAAGGAAAAGAGACGAACTTCGCATGTTGTTACGAAAATATATTCCGTGTGGCCAAATTAACTTCAACCTTATTAAAATAACTTTTACATAATCAAGATTTTTTAGATAAATTTAAAAATATAAAGTAGGATCGTATAAATGCATAACGTTATGTATGCAAAATATAAATCAAATTTATTAATCTTATATAGAAGAACTTAAAATAAGTTACGTGAAAGATAAAAAACAATAAATCGAAATAATTAATAAATAAAATATCTTAAGCAAATAATTTTCTTCAATTAAATGTTATACATATATTTATAATTTTAATAAAGAATAAAACGTAGACGCAAATTTACACGCTTGTGCATGAAATTTCCTATATTTTCTCAAACTAAAAGACGCGCAATCCGATTTCCGCTTTATAATCTTCTTTCGTGTGAGAATCGATAGACGCATGAAATATCCACCGATAATGCAAAGCGTGACTGACATTCGGCTTATCGCGGTATAATCCTATCAAACTATACTTTTAAACCCACCCTGGAATCACCGCAAGTGCTTCCCGTCTCTTCATTAACGTTTCATTAAAATTTATGAATTTTACGTTCGCATCCGGAGACAATTTATTTATCTGAAATCCTAGCGGAATCGAATGTCAATTCAATTCACTGATGAAAGATAAAGTCTTTGTTTATTCTTCATCTTTCGCGCCAAGCTTAAAATTAAATCATCTACGTACCTAAGTATACAATATAGAATTATAGAACGACGAGATGAGGAATATTCGTAAAAAGAACTATCGCATGGGACGATCATCGATTGTTGAGAGGCGAGAGTGACGTGAACTCGAGTAATTCAAGTGCATCCAAAGCGAATAGGGTGACCGGAGTTTTGGCAAAAACGTAGAGGGGGCCATACGTTTAAAATAGCGTGGTCATACCCCCACGAGCTAAAAGCAACCCCAATCGCCACACGCCGCTCTAATCACAGAAAGAGGGTTGGTTTTACATTTTAAATCCTGCCGGCATAACTATTGACCATACGCGATGGTAATACTGCAGAATTAATTCTTTATTTTCTCAGTTTAAAAGTATTAAATTGATAAACCTGTCACGTATAGTTTTAAGCTGGATTGCATACATGTTAACATTGTCAAAAAGAGCATTATTTCAAATATACTAGAATGTATACTATGTATATCGAGTGACAAAATTTTATAGAGTCGCGGAACCAATGAGGACGCGACTTGCATAATATATGCTGGGGATACATCCGAAAACGATGTTGTATGGTAAAATGGAAAGGCGAAGAGATGGTTGGGCGAATAGTTAGGCCAGATGAACGCCATAATGTGGGCATCGGGGTTCAATCGTAGAAATTTTTTATAAATACATTAGAATTTTGTGTGAAAAGGCATGGTGGCAATTTAAAACGACGCATGCGGGAGGTAATTTTTGTCGTTAAAATTCATCGAAACCGGCAAGACAGTTTGAATTATGCTGGTAGTGTTGCTCAAGATGATCAACGTGAAATTGATTGATGAATAAAAAACCAATAAAATTTTATACAAAGTTTAAATTTCAAAGTTGATTATATAAAATATTTCATAAAATAAAAAATTTACATAAATTTTTATAAACTTGAGATAATTTAGATATGTGCAAAATGCTGGATTCCAATTAAAACTAATTATATTTTAATTAAACGTAGAAACGTATATATATAAAGTAATTACTTTTTAAGTAATTAATTTTTATATTACTCAAATATTCGTACTTATATTCATACTTATCCTCTGGAAGATTTTCCAGCTCTTTCCTTTGCTGCGCATATTCTTGCAGAATCCAAAAATGTAAAACCACAGGAAATACCATCAGAAAGCCTTTGAAGTTTCTCTTTTTAGAACAACACTTTATTGCCCGTCACTTATTTGTCAACAGCACTTTCTTTGCCAGTCGTAAAATTAATACCGAGAATTATTCAGTTTAATTAACTTGAAGAAGAAATATAAGTACTGATCAATTAACGCCTCTTTTTCACGTATAAAAAACTAAAAATACAGTATTTCAGATAATTTTAACACCTTTTTCAACACATTGAGTTTAAATTGTTTAAAACCACAAAGAATTTTTTTCAAGATTTGTTAATTCTACATATTATCTTAGAATCGTCGTGTACCTCAGTTAATTCTTGTTATAAAGAGCAGGAGCAGGAAACTTTTTTATTTCTTTTTATTTTTTTAAAATAGGAATGCTCCAAGTTAACTTGCCGGACGCAACGTTACTACTGGTGAGCCAAGGCTGTCCATTCGCAATGGTCAGCACTGCCTCTCTTCCCCCATCTGGAGTCCTCTCAGGAAGTACACCCCCGCAAACCCTCAATAGTGCGAAAGAGAGAGAAGAGAGAGAGAGAGAGAGAAAGAGAGCGGGAAGAAGAGAGAGAGATATATATAGATCCCCTACGTGCTTCTCGAACACCCGCCTTCCTATCGCACGGCCAAGGGTACATACATTATCCACCCCTGATCCCCGATCTCGCTCAACCAACGTTTCGATAGGTACCGCACTGAATTATAGAAACGTCTCTCTCCTATCTTTCTTCTTTGACGGTGCGTATCGACAGACGCGAGCTTTTAATTTCGCCAACTAGTAATTTACAAAGTTATTTCGGAAATACTTTTCTGAACCCAGAACTAGATAAATAATTTATATGCATATCGCTCAATCGTACTAATTTTTTAATTATTTATTATAATTAATATTTTACATACAAGTCGAAATTAGTTTTATTTTCCCTCTCTTCCTCCTTCTCCCCCCTCCTTTCTTTCTCTTTCTTTCTTTCTTTCTCTCTCTGTATTTCACCTACTAATTTATAATATTATATCACATTTTGTGCAAAATTTTATATAGTTCTTTGTGTTCTGCTAAAAATAATGTTAAAGAAACATTTCTAAATTAATATAATATGTTCTTCTAGCAATACGTAATATTTTGTGCAAACGCGTCATTTCGCCTGTGTAGATGTTTGAGGGCCAGTTTTTCAATAGTCGCTTAATTTTAATCTTATTTAACTCACTCTTCGTCTCTTTCTAACTACCCATTTTAGAAAAAGACAAAGAGTGAGTTTTGCTAAACTTCAGTTTAAACGACTATTGAAAAACTGGCCCTTGAAGTTTTTAACTTAAAAAAATAAAAGATTTATAAACGTGTTTCTTTTTTAACTACCTCAGTCCTTTCGATTGATTCAGTACTATAAAAGAAAAAAGGAAAAGATCGCTTAAATGCCTGTTATTTGGGAAAGGTTGTAATTTTGAGTTATTATACCGTAAATTTTGATAAAAAGAGAATTTATTTTAAAAACAAGAAATAAGTCTTCAAAAAACATTACATCCTGTTTTCACAACAAAAGACGTACAAAAGAATATTATAAATTATTTGTGTATTTATCCAAATTGTTCAAATTTGATGTTATAATTGACAGAAGGATGTGTTTGAGACAAATGCTTCAGGAACGTAAAACATTCAAAGAATGCTTTTAAAAATATCCTTAAAAATACAAAACAGACATCTTAAAAATGTCCTTCCTTATTTATAAAGATATATTCTTTTTATATATTACAGATGGCTGTCTTATGTTTTACAACGCACGAAATTTCACTGCGCCAATATTAAGTATGCTGCAAATAACGAATTTACATCGCCACAATTGACTCTTTTTAACACGAGACATCTAAAATATATATTTTCTCCAACTGCACGTATGCTGGTAATAATGATTGTAAATGTCAATTGAGTAATTGCTATGGAAATGGCCTTATCGTGAGTTACGATATAAATAAAACGTCTGCTTGCCCAAAAAGAACGATGAGTCGGCGCTCAATTACTTTTACACCCAGATCGATCTACAGATTATCTAATTCGGTTAATTAATCAATTGCCTTAATTATCGCCGGTCGGAGTCGATAACGAATACCTAGAGGCGCCTTCATCACTCTAAATGCGCTGTCTGAATGTAATCGAGTTATCGTTTTAATGGTTCCCTCTTTGGCTGCGCGACACCAAATGTTATTAATTTATTATTATTTTAGTTATATTTGTTATTATTTTTCCTGAAGCATTATTATACAAACGGAAGACTTTCCAGGTCACGTCGAATGACAAACATCGAAAAATTATATGTAAATTCAAATATTAAATACTCAATTAGAGTTTATAATATAATTAATGATTATTTGATCACCCAAACTTGAAGGACTAAAACAGTTGTCAAAATAAATACTAATAAATTAATATTATGAAATTTGCGAAATGTTTTTTTATTGTAGCATTAATTATTTTCCATTATTGCCATATCTAAGTCTTTTCAAATGAATATTGGAACATGTGACAGTACATCATTGAGCAGTAACGAGAAAAGTAAGTCCAGCGAAAGAATGTATACATACATTCTGAAGAGGATGGGAGGAAGAGAAGGAGATGCAGAACGAGGGAGAATTGTATAAACAGGGAAACAGACGCAGCCAGCTGGGGTCCGTTACAATCTGTCCCAAACATGGTCCATTGGCGAATGATGGATCGTCTTTGTTGACGCGCCAAACTTACAGATCCATGTTCAGTTCGGAAAAATTTAACCATGTTAACGACGAGACAAAATTTCTCATTGTGAATGACCATCACGCCGATATTTCGAGAGACATAAGTGATGTATTCGATTTTCCCTGAGGGAAAATAAAAATATATTGGAAAAAACGAGGCGCAGCCTCTCCCGGAATGATCGCGCATAGTGGCGCGTGAAAATAATTGATCCAAGAAAATATATCTGCGTATACCGTGCACACACAAGTAAAAGATATCGCTCCGATACACCATATATTATACGTTACGATGAGTATAATAATTAAACGCCCATCCCTCATTATTCATACGCTTGAGTGCGTGTAATGGGCAGACTCGTGCATCAAGCCGAGAATGTATTCGTGCTATTCGTTTTAACGCATGTGCGGTAAATCTGCAAAATAATACACAAAAACAGTAATTACTCGGATGAGAAAGCTTATCACGTTTCTGGCGCGCAATGTGTATCAGCAGATATCGCGATGTGCGCGTTTCTATGTTTTATTCTCTATATCGACTGATCAACGTGTGACTAATGAATCTCGCATTAACCAAATTTTTTTTAAGACATAAAGCATGTTCGCCAATAGTTATTAAATTATACGGTCGCAAAATTACGTGGTCGAGATTAAACTCGTATAAATATACGTTAATTATATATGACTTCTTACAGAGCCATTGAAAAAATTTATGGGTCTATATAGATATTCACTTTCACAGAAACTTAATTGGGGTACGTCATCTTTAAATAACTTCAATTAATAACAATATCCATAATCGTCCCAAATCGTACGCATTATAGGTACGATTAATATTAAGTTACAATGATATAGAAATAATTTATCGAAATAATGTACTCGATTTTAACATCAAAAATCCGTCTGCTGCACGCTCTGATGTCGAGAGAAGCTCGGGAAAAGGCACTCACATGAAAACTGTCTCGTCTATTGAAAAGCGGGACGACCTCACCCACGCTTTTCCGAGGGGGTAGGGTCAGAGGTCGCTGAGCGCCCCTATTTTGCAACCACCCCTTCTCGCCGACAGCAGTGCATTTGACCAGAGCATTGTCGGGAGGAATGGGCCATTGTCGGATTGAATCATCGTAGCACAGGGTGGAATATTCAGGGATGGCCGATGGTCAGTGGCCATTATTGTTACCTACGCGTGTAGGGCCGCGATAGCTTCTCACCGTCGCAGCCGTGATAGACGGTGGGTTCGACCGGGAAAATGGACACACTCGAAAATGTGGAGCGCGGACACTTTGTCCTTTCATACGATTTGACCCGTGCCAGATCGGTCCGGGCATCCCCGCCTTCCCCCCATCGCGCGGTGAATTATTGGCTTTAATTGTGCGCACGATAATGGGCAGGCTGGACAAATTTCCGGGCGGGGAACATTCGGGGATATTACGAACGAGCGGGGGATCCGACGTGACGCCGCCACGCGCTATCCAGTCGCATCCGCCAATTAAAGCCGATTGAATGTTTTCAGGAAAATGCCACATTCGAATGCTGGGAAAAGCTATTTAAGAGCAGAAATGACATATGTGCCTCGTGATTTACAAAAAACTTTCGGCAATATAAATTGATTATCGTAGTAAGATGCGCTTTAATGTATAGTAAAATATACCACGTTGACAATATCTCACATTGAATTATTATAAAAGATGCATCTTTTTTGATTTTTTCTTTAAAGATTTTTATGTATTAAAAACTTTATTACATTTTTACAGTAACAACGTAATCCTAACCACGCGCATGTTGTTGGTACGAGCATGTTCTTCTAAGGGAGGAACCGCGCGCGTATTGTCCAGCGACAAAGCAAGAGATCGGGGGTCAAGCTAGATCGGTCTAGGGTGCAGTGAACTGCGTCATTGTACGTTGTATAATGATATTGCTCGTATGTTGCGTATGTCATGACTGTCAAGGGGTCAGCCAGGTCAGAGGTCGCCTCTTCGATGATTCGTTTGGGGCAGTTTATACGCCTCATTATGATAAACTTAAAATAGAATTGCAGGAGGTAAAGAAAAGAATCGCGATGTGTACAAGTATATAGCTCTATTTACTTTAATGTTTTGGATCAGATTAATGATGCTTTGCATTAAATTGCAGAAAGTGCATCTATCCCAATATTAAAAATTTTATTTTTATGCTCTTAAATATCAGTAACATCAATATCATTATCGTTAAAAATAAATTATCGCTTGAAATTATATTTAATTACTTGATGGAGCTACTTGAAGAAAAGTCAAAAGCAATTCTCGTTTCTCATGGAATTACTAACCGATACAGCAGGCTAACCGATAGCCTGTTGTCAGTCTCCTTGCCATGAAACAGAATATCTTCCGACATGCTAATGCTAGACCGCTGCAAATCGGAAAAGGTTCTTAAGTGTCTTCTCAAATTCCGTCCCACGTTTCCGATACGTGCCTCGACATTCCTGGAGTCAAAGGTTTTACATCGATCATCCTATTGATAGAAAACTCATTTACATATCTATGCACTTTATGTTTCGTCGAAAAACGTGGCAAATAGTTTGGTCGGAATCTTTATGTTTTTATTAGACCTTCGGCACCTTTTGCAGTTTCAAACAAATTCCTACAATATTATATTCCTCAAAAGAGCTAACGATCAAAAGAATTTGAATAAAACATGCAGAAATAAGTTCGATACCAAAGATCTGCAAACTTGTGTAAGATCTTTTTGAACATAAGTAATATGCATGTATTAAACATTTATAAAAGTTTAAAACTAATATATAAATCTATACTATTTTACTATTATTATACATGTACTGTATTAGTGCATACTTCATTTATATTATTTATGTTAGTTAAAGCATAACGTTTAAAATAACTTATTCATTTTTCTATACTTCTTTTTAGAAAACATCTATTTACGTATATAAAAGTAATTCTTTAAACTGATTAATTGCTTATCTGTACCTGCACATACATAAATCAGCTGAATATCATTACTATCAGAAAAAGACGATAATGGAAAAATCTTTAAATTACTTTTTTTAAATTTGGCGTGAAATTATATGCAGGAAACACTGAAGGGGTTCCACTTATTGTGCTGTAGAATGTTTCCTAAATACAAATACGTTTTTAGCATCACCGGAAAACTTTTGAAGAGAGTCAGGTATCTTCGAGTCATCATCGAAGATGAAATCGACGAAAATGCACACGCGTTTCCGATTAATACCAAAACGAGTTTTACGTCGGCAGAAGCCGATAGGTAGAGCGCATAAACCGCATTCCATATGCCCAGGTCGACTTCGCGTTCACCGAAGGCGACTTCGGGTCCGCGACCCAGGAAGTAGGTAGTAATTTCGAACGTAGGGCACGACGAAATTAGCAGGCAAAGAGCCGAGAGATGATTTTCCAAAATAACACGTCCCTTGTACAATGGGGAGGCAATTTCCCGGGGACCAGCTGCCGCCACCTATCTGATTTATCATCTCGCGTTCCCGACGAAGGGCTCTCTTCCACTTCGACCGCCCCGCAGAAACACCCTGTGGCCGCCGCGCGTTTCTTTCCTTAAAGAAACTGGTCGAGAGACTTCTCGCTAGTAATTATCGTGCGCCAGGTCATCGTGGAGCCTCTTCTGACACTCGCCGCGCGCGAAACAAAAAAGCAGGAAAAATACGATTTTCGTGGGCAGATTAAAGTATCAGTTAATTGAATCTCTTTTGGTGAGAGAAATTCGCCTACTCGGGTTTGCAAAAATCCGAGAGAGCTTCTACTCGCTTTTATTACATTTCGGCATTCTTCCTTCCCTTCTTGCACTCAAAAATCAAAAATGGACAAGAATAATAGGTTTTAAAATTTTAAGGTTTTATTATTTTCAATTTGGAGGAAACGCCTATACAGTCAGGACTGGATTTTGGTAGCCTAATAATATTATTCGCGTTATACAATTCTTCGTCTTAGCAACCCACGCGCCGATATTTACTGTGTTAAAGCAGTCTCAACACTCTCAACTAAAGCTAGCACAGTACAATCACATAATTAAATTGATAGTCAATTTAATTACACTAACACAATCTTAAGAAAAATGGAAAATTTTACTTATTTTACTATTGTTTTATTAGTTCTTATTTTATTTCAAAAAATATCCTAAATGCTAATTGTTCATAATTAAGAATAACTGTAATAAAATATTGTAAGTAAAAAGTCCATATTTTTTGGACAGTATTTCAAAATTAAAATAAGTTTTATTCTCTTTGCATTGTACCAAACAATTGCTCGCAATTACGAATGACGATAAACTTCGTATCTGTACTGCGAAACGCGGAATTGGCTGGCTGTTAGTTCGCTGGAATTCGTTGGGGAAGGCAGATGGGGGTGGAGTAGGGTGGAGTGGGGTTTGTTCAATCGGTTATTGATTGGAAATGTAAGCCAGCGAGCGTGCAGGGCGGATCGAGTGAAGGAGAGGAGACGATGTTGAGACGAGGCAGGGAGAATAGGACATCAGCACTGGTACGGACCGACAGATGGCCGCTGGTCAGCGCGACCGCGTGGAGAAACTCGCCAATTGGGAAAACTGCTTTCCGTTTGAGCCACACCGAGCCTGTGGCAACCTTATACTCAGGCCGTCCGCTGATTGCAGTCTTAACTTAACACCTGCCTAGGCTGCCGATCACGTTCTAACTCTTTATATCGCGAGTTATTCCTATGCGCCAGTCTGTGCTGCTTCAGAATTACGATTTAGATAAGTGTTAACGTCAAAAACTTTCGCGATATCGTAAGAAGCAAGGTTCCCTTCGATATTACTATTTAGAGAGTATCATCATGCAGTGTACCTACTCCGAAATGTTAAAAAAAATTCTTATAAAAAATATTAATATATTCTTCTAAAAGAATTAATCTTAATAGATCATATAATTAAGAGGTCTATAACATATATTCGATTAATTCCTGTTTCACCTAACCAGAAGTTATTATGTGCACTCGAGAATGAAGCGCATCATCGCATCGCCAGATTATACACATTTTCATTGTAACGCACGATACGTGATTTTCTCGAGGCGAGCGACAAGCAAAAGCCAGGCGAGAAAGTCGATAGGAAGACGAAGGTAGCGATCTTCCTGCTAATCGCTATCAGAGGCGAAACGCGGTATCGAGGGTGAACATAGATGCGGGAGGACGCGGTTCAAAGATCGTACAGCTGGATGCTTAACGCCGTTGTAGGCGTGATATTGGTGCCGATGATCGTTTATCTAAGTTGCGTCCCGTGCGAGATTACGTCGCTCGACACGCGCGCAACCGCGTATATGTCCTATCGGCGCAAATGCGCGCAAGGTGCTACGACGACCTTTCCTGGACTCCACTCTGGTCCACCTCTCCGCCTCATTCTCCAAGCCCGGTCACCATCACGGGCATCACCACCACCACCACCACCACCACCAGACACGACGACAAGCACCGTCCGGCTCCCTCGCATCCCTCGGGCAATCTTTTCAATTTAAAGTCAAGTATTATGGCTTAAATTGCATTATGGTTTCCTTCCCCAGGAGGTAGGGCCCGAGAGGAGCAACGAAGGGCGGCTCCTTGTAAGCAAGACTCAATCACGCCGCTTAACCTCTGACCCCGAACCCACGAGACGCGCATACACGGATACGCACGTGTGTGTGCGCGCGCGCTGCGCGTGCTCGTGCTCGCGTTGCGACGTGATGTACGTTGCACGTATTATGCACACGCACGCAGCAGCCGAAGGGCATCCTCACGTGCCGCGAAGAAACCGATCGTCACGTTCCCTCCGAAATTAGTCTCGAAAACGAAAATCAGTCGTGATACACCCGGGACGTGTGAACACTCGGCCGGATCCCTTCAGCGAGAAGTCTCAGTTTAAGTCGCCTTAACGACTTCACCTCGGGACGCAGGAGACTTGCAAGCACCTACACCTCGCTGTCAGTGTAACGACATCATTACGCTCGGCCCCCATACACGTCGCCGATGCCGCGCGATGCGACATCACGGTTCACGCGACCCTTCGGTCCATATACGGAAACGAGATCTGTGTACACTCGTCCCGCGAAAGGGAAGATTTGCGAATGCGAGTAATTTAAGATGACTATATCAACAGCCACTTCTCCAAGAAGTATTTAAGCTAACGAGTAGTTACCGCTCGACAGAAATAGGAGCCCAGTCCAGTATCTCTGAATAGATACCTCGCTCGATACAATATCGCGAATTACTCTCGTATCCCTCAGACGCGCGGAGGGGAAGCGCGTCTCGCTATGCACACACTCGATCTAAAAGCAATCACGCATCTACGGCTCCGCAACCCATGTTCGAAGAGATCGAGACGCCGGATTAAGACCTACACCTGCGTATGTAGGTACGTGGCGGAGTTGCGGGCGAGTTGCACGGCCCCGACTCCACACGCGTACTTTTCACACGAATGAATGAAACGACCCGGGCCCAACCCTGACCTTGAACTCGCTCGCCGAGGAAAAAAAAGGCGCGATTCCTCCCGTACCGCCTCCCGACTGTAATAACGCGTTCCGCGCTGTCCATAAGGCATGTAACAGATACCTCGGCGAGGTGGTACGCGCGCCTCTTTGCTTTTCCCTTTTCCCGTATTACGTTATCGGTTACTCCTCGCGGACTCGCGGTTCTCTCTCTCTCTTTCCCTCTTGCTCTCGCGCGAACGCGCGTTAGTGCGTGCATTTATCACGCGCGAGCAACCGCGGCGCGATAAGTATCGATAATTTTCATAGATCACCGATGCGCGCGGCGCTACGCGCCTCGTAAGAAAGAGCGCACGAGTAATTCCGTAATATTAATCTCGGAAACTGCTGACACAATCGATACTATTTTTTTCCATAATAATTATTCAGCCCTTGAATCAATTTATCTCTTCAACAGGCAGTTTTTCTATGATTAATTGTATATTTCTTATAATTCTTCGAAGTACTCGGTAAGAATCAAATAATACAATCCATTAAAAGTCTAGCTGTGGCAAAATACTTTTCGACAGATGTATATGATCAGTAACGAAACGTTGACGAGAATAATCGGAATGCAGTTAAGAAAGATCCTTGCCGTTCGACAAAGTTAACCGTGATCTACCTCGCTTTCATAATTCACTTGTAACGAACTATTCCAGAGTAATGAGCATGCTCTTAGAAATTACACGCTGGGCTTCTCGCCTGCCGCGCGAAAGTTAATAGGAACACGCTCGAGCATCGTGATAATAATCCCTGGCAAAAATACGGTATCATGATAAAAAAACCCGAAAGAATATTCTTTTAATTAAGAATCCATATTTTTGAGAATCAAATAAAGATGAAGTAAAGACAGTGATTTAAATAGAAGTAATCGTGTGCAAAAATTTTCGTTGTCTTTATGGCCGCGATACCTCACGGAGCGATTTCCACTTGATTACAACAAATATGTAAAAAAAAAGTCTCTCGAAACAGACCCGACAACGCGATCCCTTTATAATAAAAGCAATCGCTTCGCGCGAAGCTTCCATTATATACTCGTCCCGTAACGAACCATTCCAAAATAACACAGCACTCGGTGCAGAGAGTAAATTGCGGGACGCATTTCCTCGCAACTTGGGCGCAACGCGATGCGGCCGATTTCCTCAAAAAATCGGCTCAATGAATCCCGATAATGTTCGAACGCGTATCTATGTGTACGTATAAGGCAGCCGAAGATCTCGCGACTACGGAAAATAGTTGCGCCGCGGCCGGCTCGTTTTCTTACGGCCGCGCAGCGCTCCTTTAAGTAATATATTTCTCAGGGATAATTGCAGGCAGCGATTTCGTGCAGCTCGTTCAGATCCGGCAGATACCGGCGGACTGTACAGCGGAACGTGTATTGCACGTGCAGGTAGTGGCGGCCGAGGCGGAGAGAGGAACAACGCGAGAGGAAGAAAGGGAGACGGCAATGAGGCGAGAGGGAAGGATGCGCCGCGCACGTATGTCGGTAGGTTACACACGTAGGTAGGCACTTACCTATCCACGTAGGTAGACACACTTATGTTTAAGGGAGGCTGCGCGCACCGAGGGAGACGCGAGGAACGAGGCATGGTAAGAGCGCGCGATAAGAGGTGAAGGCGAGAGGGAGCGAGAGCGAGCACTGATAGAGCGTAACTGACTTCTTGGCCGGTGCATATTACCGGGCTGTTAGAGGGCGGAGCCGGCTGATGAGTTAGCAACGTATTGACTTTATAATAATCACGTTAGCTGGTCCATCGTGATCCCTTGGTATTACGCGATGCTTCGCGCGAATTCACATACCGGGTGATGCCGAGCGTTTTCGTATCGCCTTCGACGCGGGCGCGATATGCGTGCGAGAATTGGTGCATAAGAAAAATCAGAGCAATTCGGAATTTCATTAGTTCGGTTGTGTCTCTCTCAATAAAGAGATTTAATTTTGCTATATGTACCTGAATGTAAAGAAGGCAAAATTATGTTAGAATTCGCGATTATTAAAAAATTTTATGCGAAATCTACACATATATCTGCATTCATTACAAATGTTGAACCTGAGCGGCGCATATTATGCGTTCTTCTTTCAAAGAATAATGTTACCTTCGTAATATCCCGAAAGTCATAAAGTCCGTTAATTTGCACCGTATATCCCGTGTGCCTGCCACATCAAAATCGCTCGCATTCCAATCTCGACCATACGATGCCATGCCGCGGCTACGCGGTCTTATGCACAGTGTAACAGTTCCGTGCTAATCGCAAATTATTTTTTCGTGTGAGGTATTCATCCGCGGCGGTATTTATCGCGGCGCAGAGATCTCTCGCTCGGTATGAGATGCAAACCGACGTCCGCGATATACGCGAGAGAGAGAGAGAGAGACGTCGGTTGACATTTGGCCGAGCGGGTTGGCTGACTTGCGCGAAGAAGCTGTTACACGCTTGAGTGTATAAGATGCGTGGCCTAGAACACGGCGTAGAGCGCCGCTTACCTGGCCTCTCCCCCTTAATTAGCGGTTTGGTTTATCTTAATCGTTCCCTCGGCTCCTCTCTCGGACCGCGTACCTCTTGTTGGAAGATGAGGAAGTATATGAGAGCGAGGCGCGCAAATCGTTACGTATTCACGTGCAGCTGGCGGGAGATAACGACGGTCTCTCCTTTCTTTCTCTTTCGGCTAAAATAAGAGATCGAGAGAGAGATCGAGGAAGAAGATCGCGAGAGATACCGCCCGTCTGCGGTTCACTCCTGCGTACCGTTTACACTTGCGCTCGCTGGCTCGCGCTCGCGCGCGTTATTAATATTTCCCTGATCCTGGTGTCAATGACATTGATGGATGACGCAAACATTATCTCTCGCTCCGTAGAAAATAACCGTGGCTCGTTTATTATCAAACGCGAAGAATTATCGACTGTCGAAGGAAACTAACCGTACCGAATGTCCCGGGTACGTGCCTCTAATTAGACGGTTCGGTTAGGTGTGTTTCCCTTCTAGACGATAGTGGGTTATGAGTTTTATAACACAGAGATACACGGCTACTTACATTGACGTTGGCGTTTTCACACGGAAAGCTAGATCGCATTTTCTCGTAATGATTTCCTAATGGACTTTTCGTAATCACAATGGACAGTAATTACAAAATGGCTGTTCGTTAAGTACATAGTTAGTCTCAGAACTAGATATGGAGATCTACGTAATAGACCCCCGTTCCCATATTTCCCATTGCAACTTTCACGCAATTGATCAAATATACAATTTCTGGTAATATCAAACATGCAACAAGCTATTTAGCTGCGACAGAGGAAAACGATGTGATGATATATGAAGTTTTGAATTCGCTATTATAGCTCTATTATTTAATCAATTTTGATTAAATTAAATAATTAACTTTGATTATAAACAACAGATTTAGTAGTAAATTCGAAGTTTTTTTATATTAAAGAGATTGCGATACGCCACTGTAAAGCTCAACACGTGTCGACGGCGTGCACAAAATCGCTATTCCGGCTTTATCACTGTTGCTTTCTAGGATACACTAGATTAGATCTAATCCAGCAGCTACCATCGGAAGAAATTTACCGTGTCTCGACAGTGGTGGTTTCCTGCAACAAGTCGACGATGCAACTTTGCTGCTTGCACGCGCGCGCGCGCGCGCGCGTGTGTAATCGTCGAGATCCTCTTAATTCTCGTTTTCACGCATCGCCCTTCCTAGATTTAGATCGCGCATGGATAGTAACTAACTTGCAAATCGCTTCTGTAGCGTCCCGGCAACGTGAATAACGCGATGCGGTAACGGCCGGTTAGCAATCCTGACCTCCAATCTCACCTCAATTTGCCTACACGCCGCCATTTGCGTCAGCGAAGAACGGAGAGAACCGGCTTATCTAAAATTATAATCTGAAAAAGTGCACGACCGTTTATTTGTGCGCATGTGTGTGTGTGTATACTATGTGTACGCATATGTGCGTGTACGTTGCACGCGATAGGTCGAGTGCGCGCGCGTAGTCGATTAATTATGGCAAATCGCGTATTATTATAAATTTCGCAGCTAATTGGTACGTTTTTAGCCACGCGAGGCATCCTTTTAATATGGTGTATCCTCAATGCTTGACCCGCCGCTCATTACGTATCTTCGGAACGCGAAATTTATTCGTTACGTTTGGAATCCCTCACGTAAGAACAATAAAGATCCTAATAATTTGTAATAATAACAGAGTAAATAACTTTTTACATTCTACACGCCAAGTCTTACTTTTATACTTACAGGTACATACACACCATTATATGATTCAATGAATCTTTTTAGCAGGTTGATGAGCCGCAACAATGTACATCGCAATGAATTTCGAAGAGCGAGAACACCTGAACGCGATGACAAATGAGTACTTCCGGCACGAGGGCACTCAGCCACGAATGGATTTTGATCGGAGCGGTTGACTTTAACGCGAGTTAATTAACTCTTCAATTATTGCCGTCGGACCGCCAGAACGGTGAATCGTCCGTAAATAAAGTGTTCATGCAGCCCGATGTTAATTTGCGGTACACCTGCTTTTCGGCAAATGCGAGGAAGGCGCGAATGTTTCCTACTTTGTAATCCCTTACGTTGGAATTCCTTCGCGCAGCTTAAACAGCATATTCTTCGTTCGTTCTCAGTAAATGATTAAACGTGTGCGCTTATCGCGTGGATGAGTAATTTCTCCAAATCGATCGTTGCGTGAACAATAAGATGTTTCATTGTAAATGAACTACATTAAAAGGCACCACCTATACCTAAGAAGTTGATAACACTTCTACACACTAAGAACATAAAGATTGTATGCCGTATTTAATTATAAATGGATATTTCAAGTCATAAAAAACTGAAAATTAAATTATAGAATAGGTGTTTGCGCCAGTTTGGAATAGTACGGTTGCTTTGTCACTGAAATTAACCAGTGCGATCTTGATTAATATAAATCTAATCTTCTAATTGTATGAAGATAAATCACATGTCTTTCTACGCGTGTCGGGTAATCGGAAATAGTAAAAGTCACAATATAGATCTGCCTCGCATCGCTAAAAAGATCTCATGAATAAGACAAAGAAGTTAAGCGATATTAACGTGATAGTTTAGCTTATTGTTATATAACGCCTGATAAATGAAGGATACAGGGAAAAAACGATCAAGTTTCAAATTTCGAGAAAAACGCAATTTTAAGTTTCAAGACATAAGATATTTTAGGAAGCTATTGAAAAAAGTGAATATCGGAATGCATAGGCCCATATTCTGAACTCTCCTTTATCTATATAAATTATGTTTACTTATTGTTAGTGTTTACATTATTGTATGTTGGAATCTGATGATTCTAACTCACAAGGACGTGGACTATGATCGTTTTTCCCCACCACGGTACATCTTTTGGTCTTATTTCCAATAAATTGTAACTGTCCTTAATCAAAACAGATAAGAATTACGAAAATTCTTTGAAAATTCCACAAGATAGCATGATAAGATCAACTTCGATAAAAAGTGAACTTTGATCGTTTATCCCCTGTACTCTTCAAGTAATAAGAAAATGGAAAATTTAACACGATGGCCAGTGTTAATTCGATAGAATCAAGATTATTACTTCGGACTTCCGCATATGCATACAGAGGAAACCAATATTCATAAATCTACTTTAATCAAAATATAAAGATAGCTAATTTTACAAACAAGATAAATATCTTTTTAAAAAATGGTCAATTAATAAAAAATTACAAAGATATAAAACATTACAGCTTAACAATACGACATAACGCTCGAAAAATTTTTGAAAATGAGTAAAGTTTAAAACAACTGCGCAAATGCAAAGGTATCGATTGCATGTAATAAAACGGCGCTCGGGCTGTCTCGTTTTGAAAGTATTTACAGAGTTTATGATGCATTTTACAATCGGTCGGCGTATTTATTCGCCAAGCGAGAAGGAACGATGCTCATACGACGCTATAGTACGTCCTGATCGATTTAACGCCAAATGTCGCCGTGTTTTACACGCGGCAATAATGGTTGAAATCTATGTAGCCAATATTTCAAGCCACCCTTTCTCGCCTGTGCGTCCCTAACCCCCCCTAACCCCCACATGGACGGCATTCGTATACCAACGACATGTAGTCTTGGTTATTGGTCCACATATGGATATCGCTCGATATTTTATATTCTGCAGAGAAATAAAAGCATAAATGCAATCATAGTCGGCGCCTGTCAAGAAATGTGACTAATTCGTGGTAAAGTAAGTAAATTTCAAGTATATTGCGTATCTCGACAAAGTTTGAAATAAACGTTTTGCCGTTTCTTTTGCTAAACATTTATAAAAAGAACAGAATAAAGAATTGTCTATCTCAGAAGAAATAAGAACATGATTCAACATCCGTGGTCAATAATTCAGCATAGTTTTATAAAAAATATTTTATAATCAATAATCTTATTTTTTTAAGTGTTTTGCTCTTTAAGTATTCAGAGGTGTGAAATAATTAGATAGGGTTAGTCAAGTAAACAGAATTTACATATTTTGGAGGAAAGAGGGCAATCCGAAACACATGGAAGAGAGACAGTCCCGAGGGAGGAATACGATTCCTGAAGTCCGAGGGAATCCTTTTGTAAACGACAAGCGTAATTCACGCGAGAATAGAGTGCGTCACGCAATGCGACGACTTCAAAGATTACTTTCTAACAGGTACTTGCTAGTCCATTTCTTTTCACTCCCTTCTATCCAGTCGATCTTTGCGATATTCACATGTATCGCTCTGTGTATGATGCTACATCTATAATTTACATCTGTTTGCAACTTAACGTTGTGTCACAACGTTATTTAATTCAATAATAATTTTGTATGTAATTGCAAATTTTGTAACGATTATGTCAGATATCGAGATAGATTAAAATTTCTCGCACAGTTTCTAAATATTTAACGTTAAAAATATCTATAACAAATCTCCAAGTTAAAATTTCATTAAATTTTTGAGTAAAAGAAAAATTTAAGTAAAAGAATAAAATTCTTAATCAAAAGAAAAGTTTAAGTAAAAAGAATAAAATTCTTAATCAAAGAATAATTACTGACAACGTATTATCAATTAAATTAAAACAGTGATTTATGTTCATCTATCAACTGTTCTTTTAGATATATTGTATTAAATTTACGCTTAAGGGTACCCGTTTTCAGGCGGAAGGACGCGTCGTTGTAACACATGTGTCTTTACGAGAGTGTGTTCACGAGGCCGTAATATTTTAGGGAGCCCTCCCGGCCCTCGTTCTTTAAAAACTAGCCAGTGCATATGTCGACGTAGGCGACATAATGTTATCAAGCTGTCCAGAAAGAGCCGCCGCCGATCGCCGCCACGTAAGGACGAAGACCTCGGGGGACCACGTCCTCGCTCTCGCCCACTTCGTCCTTATTGATATACCGAATAAACACACTTGGCAGCTAGGCCAGGACGGCTTTGCGAGGCAAATAGCTTCGGAAGAACCCCGCGTTCGGAGGGAAAAATATCTTTCTTTCCTTAAAGTCGACACCATACTCGACGCTGATAACAGCGGTTGTGATAAATGTTACAGCGTTTCAAATTATATAAAAAAGAAAAAGATCTAGTTTATTTTGTTAAACTACTTCCACATAAAATAATAAATAATTGCAACCGAATTCTATTGCTGACTTTTATCTCACAGATAAATAGCATACGCAAGCGTATTCTATATGATTTGTACTAGATTAGACTTTAATTAGACGTTGGTATATAGTAATATAGTATGTATTTGTAACGGAATTGCCTTTGGCTTAATTTCTGGCCGAGAAATTGTTCCTTTCTTGAAGTATCGTAACTTCAAATGAGACTGCTTCATTAAGTTTGTGGCAAAATTAGGTTTACGAACATCTAATATCTAAGGAAATAATCAATAAGACTTTACATCACAAGTTTTACCAGAATTGTTCTTGGTTTTTAATGACTTTTATAGGCAAGAGCCTATAATTTTAAAGTATTTTTTATTACTACTGAAACTATCCTTTAGACAAAAATTATTTTATTGGTTCAATTTTATGGCAATAAATGTAGTGTTTTTCATTTCGCCAGTGATAATTGAAAGATGATTGAATATTGCCAGTTAAAGTCGATTAAAAAATTTTTAACTTGTTAATTGTTAATTATCACTGGCGAAATAAATGACGTATTACTTGGTAAGAAATTTAAGATTACAATTAAATAAGCTTTTAGTTCTACTACTTCTAAATACATTTCAGAATAATAAGGACAAGAAATGCTAATACTTGTCCTTTCATAATATAAAACGCACTTTATGAAGCCGGACACGCTACCAACATCATTTACCTTGTAAAATGGAATCTCATTCAGTCTCCGGTTTCACCCCCGTGGCTTTTAAGTTTAAGCTTCGACCCTTATCGACCGCACCGTGGACTTTGCGCACCTCGTCGAGTGCAGCGGTTATCCAGTAAATAAAGATGAATAGTTTCCCCGTCATCGCTCTCTCGCACATACATACAATCGCGAGTATGTGTGTGCGCGCAGCAACGAGACGGTTTTAAATTCCGCGAGTCAAAGCGATGTTTGACATGGAAATGTTGAGCGATGCATTAAACATGCCGCGCCGAGTGCTTCCCTCTCTCTCCCGCAAGATTGTAACCCTCCCCCCGTTTCTGCTAGAAAGACGAAAAGTGCTCTCTTCGACCGTCTGGGGCCTGATCGTATAACCGATGAACTTAGGGCCCTAGTACGATGACCCTCGCGTTGTTCGAGCTATATTTATTTAGGTAAATGAAAAGAACCACCATGGTTTCGCTAGTTCTCGGCCTTTATATTCATAAATGCTCGCGAAACAGTCTTTAACTCTGAACCTATAGACGAAGAAAATGATGGTTGCAATATTAAGTGCTTCTGTTTACGTTAAGAACTATAAAAATGTTCTTTTTGACCATGTTCCTTTCTTATCTTCTGTGCTTTTCTTAAATATTTGAAGTCTTTATAGCATGTTCAAAAAATTTCTCCAAAATATATAACGCTTATTGCTACTATATTATTTTCCATTTTTTATTGAACCACGAAGAAAAAGATAATTTAATGCTTTTCTATCCTTCAAATACAAACGGAATACAAATTAGCATAATTGAAATATCAATCAGAAATATTAATAATATAACGATACAAATGTCACTTCGAGCTATTTTTGCATATAAATAATAACAATCTCTTAAAATTTTGTAAGTTATCACATAAAGATATAATACAGTGTTTAGATAAAAAAAATATAAGTTTAAACAATATTTTATATTGTAACGTTGTTACGTGTGCGCGTGATTTTATGGTGTTGTATACAACTCCAGATTGCTCGCAACTTTGTCTCGATGTGACATGTAAAGTTGTAAATCGCTCTGGTATCATTATCGTCGGCGAATTGCGAGGAGCAGAGCACGACAAGCGTCGCGAATCTCCAAGTCGTGATTGGCGAAGCAGTTGTCGTGGGGCACCTGCAAGAGGCAATTTTACTGGACCTTCCCATAAAAGGAACTCCCCCCATTGTCCGGCAAAATGACATCAAGCTTATTGCATTATTTAAAGAGCCTCGTTTTAGGACTACTTTAAGCCACCGACCCACGATTGTCGGAGCACCGTCACTGACGGCACAAACTAGGTTTCTCACGGATGGTTCGTGAGGGTACATGTTTTACGAATTCGACATTTTTTCGAGACTTAAATCAATGACGTTATGTATAAAATAAAATAAAGGCAGAATATATTGCAATGCTGCATGATCCTCTTAATTGAACGTTTTAGTTTTAGTATAATTCGCATTATCCTCGCAGAACAATGTATTCTTCCATATTACGTAGAAATTCGTTTCGCAGGATTTTCACTCACCGGGTGAGATGCCAAGCTTCGCGTGCATGCTACTGGGGCTTCTGTGATCGGGGGTGGTAACAGGGGCAGCTACGGGTGGCGACAGGTGGGGATGTGTTAGTGGCCCACCGCTTGTCGTCGTCGTGGTAGTTGTTGTGGCACAGGGATTTAAGGGTGATGTCCTCTTGAAAGACTGGTCCGTTCGCCACGAGACATCATTTTCGCCTATCCAGACTTTACCTGCACAAATAAAACCAGGTAAAGTTAGATATGTACAAAAATACAACATAGCCAGAGAGACACAAAATTTAAAATAATAATTATCTTTCTGTAAAAAAAATATACTATAATATAAAATAAATCATATTTTAGTATTTTCTCAGTTCTTCTTGAAAAAAAAAATTTTACTGAAATCAAGTGAATACTACATATAGTACATATATATCTTTTATAAACGAGAGAAAAGTATGCACCATCTCCCTCGAAGCAGACGCTACAGCAGTATCAACGATGGAAGATCAAATTGCAAAAGAGGTTCTCGAGATAAATTCTATGCCCCACGTGTGTATTAATATAACGCACACCGGCGCGACTATGCGTGTGCAGAAAATGGCTTCTCTCCCCCGGATAGAACCCGTCGTAATTAGCGACCCTCCGAATCCCCTATTCCTGCCAGTTTTCCCGGTTTTCCCCCGTTTCCCTTAATTTCTGGGAACAATGCCCGGCTCTGGATGTTGTTCCAGGCTGCAGTGTCTAATTACACCGGGGCATACCGAGCTCTTCCTCTTCTTCCCAAATTTGTAAGGGCGATGTATAGGGTGCATCGAAGTGTTTATAGACGTTACATACGAATATTTGCCAGAGCTTTTCAAAAGCAAAATTTAACGAGACTGTACATTAAGAAATTTTTGTTTGTCGATAAACTATATTTCATTTAACAACAATTAGCGCTTGCACTTGCACAATCATCAAATATGAAAACGTTTTTAAAACATTAGTATGTATAAATAATTAATCAAGTATCGTTAAAATTCTTTCAAGAAGTTTATTAGATCCTCTTTTCGGATTTAATCTATATCGACATCATAAATAAATTTATTATTATGTCTCAAGAGTGTTGTGTCGCGTGCTAGGTCCCGAACATCCGAGTCGTGTCTTTTCGAGCACCCCGTAGCTGGCGGAGATCTCGGATTTATGGAACACGCGAATACCGTATCGCCCCCGCATGCGTGCGACGTGACTCAGACTCGGTATTATTTGCTTGACGAATGATTTAGCCCGAAATACTTAGCTCGCTTTTCCCCATCACCTCACCCCATACTCTTCTGCCTTTTCTCACACCCCCTCGCCCCTAGCTGAATACTAACCTTCCTTCGTTTTATCTACCTCCTAACGATAACCAGAGAAACGCGTTGCTCCAGAGACGCAGAAATACAGTAACTAGAAGACGGTAGGAGAATAGGGAGTGACGGGTGGTTCAGCAGGATGCAGGAGAGCAGTGAAGATAGAATGAGGGTGGTAACTGAAGCCTGTGGTTTCGCGAAAGAAAGAAAGGACGTTCTTCCTATCGCAAGAGGAAAAAGAGAAGCGGGAAAAGCGGTGGGGCTGAAGAAAGTGTAGCCGGCGCTAACTAAGGGCGTCGGCTAATCAATATCATCAGAGAATGGCCGCTGACCTCTATCTACCCCGCTAGAACGACCATTGTACGGTATTCCGCTTTTCCAACAAGCTTCATGCGCGAATACGAAATATTTCCTAGACTAGAGAAATAGTAGATTTCGAAAATATTTCATTCACAATGTAGCAACTTCGCGATATTACGATGTTATTGTAACTATTATTATTATTATAAAAAAACATTTAAATATTAATATTAATGTGAAAGCATTATTATTTCAAATTTTTTTTCAATAATAATTATAGCATTTTATAGCTAACAATAAGTTCAGTCAACGTTCTGTGTCAAGATAATATTAAGTTCTAATTAAATGGTTTATTAGAATGGTTTATTAGTCGTACACGTTGGAACTTTCAGAGAGATATTAAAAGTTTCCTCTGTGCCATTTCCACAAGGATAGCTTGCCCGAGGCTACAATTCAAACGTGAACCATAGTACAGAGCCTTCCTTTAATCTCGTGGTGTTTGCATGGGCCCCTGATTTTATTCAACCCCACGGAGACAATCTAAATCAGTACACCCTAAAAGAACTAGTGAGCTCGACATAAAATTGCGCGTGAGTTTGTGGAAAATTCAATTATGCAAGTCTACAAAAATTGTATCGGATATCACTCAGCAAGAAAGTTATAATAGAATTATAATTGAGATTATTTTATTGGCTAGATTTTTCAATCGACATCGTCAGTCTTTCCTCGAGTTTAAGAAAAAAAGAAAATGCATTTGGATAATTTCTTGACGAAGAATAATTTGGAAATGAGAGAAAGAGACACATCTAATCTTTCACCCGACTGTAGATTCTACGATGGCTCGTTCATCGGCCTCATCTACGCGTCCCCAGCACCCTTCCTTTCTTTCTCGCCCAATGAGGGTCGCGGCTAAGTCCGAACAGAAATCAGTCCGCATAAACAGGGCCATCCATTCCGCGATTCGCCCCTTCCACCCTTCGTAAGCCTTGCAGAGAACCTTCCCCCTCTCCGTTCTTTGCATTCTCCCTCGTCCATTCGTCCAACCCGGCGCGAACTCCATTCACGGGTTTATCACTGTCCAGATAACAACGATTTACCTACAGGCGAACTTCTACGGTTGGGTTTCGGGAGGGTAGGAGAGTGCGTCTGGTGGGGTTGCCGGAGAAGAGGGACGAGGTGAGCACTGAGCCCCATGGCAGGACCGTCGAAGAAGGCGAGACGGGCAGCCACCTTGCATTCGGGAGTATTTCACTTTAACGGCCCTCCGGGGGATTGGCTGACCCCGACTGGAGACCCTTCACCGTTTCGGCATAATGGACCTCTACATTACTTATTCGTCGTAGCCAATGTCCTGCTAGCGGTTCCGTTCCCGACTGCGGCGCGGACGAAGCTGCTCGTTTTCCACGTCCTACCATTCCCGCGTGCGATTAATCGCACGTCGCGAGAACAAGGATATCGAGAATTGGGAACGCCGCAATAAAGAAAGTTATTCACATTAGATAGAAGATTAAACATAGATACACGAATTCATTAAGCTCTAAATTTTACATTACACCAATAACATAAATTATAGACAACGCAAAAATTATATTTCATTGTTTAACATTTTTTCGCCCAATCATTATCTAATATATTTCTATCCTTTGTTTCATTTTTTAACAAAAGACGATGGAGCCACCTCTGCTGATTCAAGCTTCCGGGTACCGGTGCCAGTGGCACGGAAGAACAACACGCCCCAAGCAAACTGCTTTCCTCCCGCGGTACTCGAAAGAATTGAAAATTCCTGCTCGTCCAAGGGTTGAGGAGGTCGACGATGGAGAGGGCGGTGGCTAGGGGGACGAAGAAGCGGGGCGAGGAAGCGAACGCGGATAAAGCGTTCGATATAAGATTAATGCTAGAGGCCACCGACCGGTCCCGCGCACGTCGCGGACCGTTCAGCCATACACGAAGGCAATGGTGATTCCTCTTTGAAGGTAGAACCGTGGGCAGTGGCCAAATTGAATCCTGCTTAGGACAGAAGAAGCGTCGAGAGAACGGGAGGACGAGCGAGAGCCGGCCCCGGAGCCTTTTCTCCAATAAATAAATCGCCGACCGTCCGTGGGTCTCCGATTTTCAGCTCGAACGTACGGATTAAAATCGACCGGCCGATTTGTAGCGACGAACGCCGAAAGTAATTGCACGATTATCTTATTTCTGTATTCCTTTGGTTCTGTCCATTTTGATAGATAGAAAGTGTTACATAATAAAAAAGTAAATATTCACGTCGATTATTTTTTTTATCGAAGTTTTATATTATACGCGAGCACATTCTCTTATATTAGAAAATAATACAAAATAAAACATTATATATTCTTGCGTTAAAAATGCGATAACCTCATTTGTGTGCTAATCACATATTTTAATCACGTGTAATCTATATCACTTTCGCACACATACATATGACTTTAAAGATATGGATTTAATGAAATATTTGTTCTACTTTATGCGCATCGACAGATTATATTGTACAAGAATAATATAAAAATATTTATTTTGTTATCTCATATTCTGTCTATAACTGTTAAATATAAATTAGTTAAAGAAGATATTATTAAATAATTAAAGAAGATCAAACAAATACTTAAGTATGTTAAATGCAGTGTAAGAAAGAGACAATGTCCAAAATGTTTCCCGATAGGACTTATTAATAAGCGAAGCAGGTGAACGACCTTTAATCGGCCATTATAATTATCAAAACAATTATAATGGATCACACGATATCAACCACCAAAATGCGACATCTTTCTTGATCGTCGCAGGTTAACGATCGCTCTTTCGTAATCCTAATATGTATTATCTGCCAACACGATTAAACGAACAAATACCATTCATTATCATTGAGTCATGCATTCCTGAAGAGTTATGCATGAAATTTTTTATTTTAATCCTAAAGCGCACTTGATAAAATTAGAATCGGAGTAAAGTCCAGCCTAGGCCAGTGTCATTTAATGACGTTATCATACACGCAATTACAACTTCTATAAATTCTTAAAGTTACCGATAATTATCGTAGCAAAAAATACACGGTATAAAAAGATATTAATATCTCTCGGTATTTTTCAACGCACAATTATTTTTCTATCTTTTCCTTCACTAGATACTAAGAAAACTATTCTTTTAATTCCTTGTTTTCTCAGACTTGGTGAAAATTCGTTGCTCATGAGGGAAAAAGACAAAGAAGCAACGTTCGTCGAGAGTTTCCCTGTTTCTTGCTGGTTGCCCTTGTCGGAACGACGATCGATAAAGCCGACCCCCTACCCCCCGTGCACTCTGGGTACCTTACACTCGCATAAACTTAGAGTGTCCTAGAATTCGCACCCATGGCTTAACACGCCAAGAGATTTATTTGACTAATTTAAGATTAACATTTCTTCGTAATAAAAACGTAGATAATTACTATTCTTCTTCAATTTTTAGAAAATAATTGAATATTAAGATTCTCAATGAATATACAGATATTACATTATAATTCTGCTCGTAAGTAAAATTCAATCAAAATTAATCGAGAAAAACAAGGTTTCATAATTCATATTTATTGCTCTCAGCGTACCGCCATTACGTTACGCGACCTAGCTGGCCTCGCCTCGTCCAATAAAAAACGTGAATAATAAAGAAGCCGCTGAGGCAGAAGGGGCTGAAGAAACGCGGCAAGGGTTGTAAGCGCAAGCGCGAAACCGCCCCGCGAACGAGGGATGTCGGATACCACCCTACGGCATAACTCCTTTCCACCGACACCCAGCCAATCTGCATGAACTCGCGAGACGGGCCGCCATTTTGAGTAAAGTTTATAGTCGAAGGGGTGGACCTGTGCAATCATGTACTTTGATATCTGGTAAATAAAGATGAAAGTATAGAAATTGGTGTAATGAAAGGTGAGAGAAAACAAAGTAAGTATATTATTAGTCGCAAAAAGAAGCTAATTATTGATCTAATTCGAAACTGTATTATTACGTAGAAAAAAAACAGAATCTTTTGCTATTCGACTTTCCGCAGAGCTCTATGAGCACAGCTGAATGTAGTAACTCGTAGATCGAAAACGATGCTGCGTGTCAAATATCTCCCTGCGCATCACGCCGATACCGTTCAAATAGGCTTACGAAAATAACGTTTTTAAAAACGTGCTTCTGCGTCCCCTCAGCTAAATAAAAAACGTAAGAGTTCTTTTGTATGAATATTCGTACCTTTAATGCAGCAGCTTTATTAAATATTTAATAACTGAAAGATATTTACGTAAATACATAAATATTTAACACCTATTTTCAAAGAGATTGAAAAATTATTCTCATTCTGTTATAAATGTAATTTCACGCGTTGAACTAAAGTTTAAATAAACAAATTGGACTGTTTAACGCTCGCATATCGCAAGAAATGTCTCACAATAAGAAAAAGAATTCAACAAATCGATTTGCCAATAAATAAAAAATCAACGCAACCCAGAGCTTGCTCGGAGCAGACCCCACTGTCAATGACGCGACCACTCGAAGGGGTGAAAACCTCGAAGCTCCGAGATATAGGTGGAGCTTTAACGAGGGATAGGGGCGGACGGTAGTCGGGGTAGCGATTTTAAAATCACAATGGCAGACACACGTCGTCAGCGTCTATCCATCCGTTCATCCCCACCCCTTCGGCCACCGGCTGGCATCGCTTCTACCGTTGCATCTGCGTTTGCTGCGAGCTCGAATCTTTGCCTGTGCAGGAGACACGAGCCCCCGGAGGCCCTCGAGCGCGTGCGTGAGTGCGTGAGAGCTCCACACGCGCGCGCGCGCGCGCACATTTACGGACACACACGGATGCGTGTACATGCTTGCGTGGCACGAACACAGCACGCGTTTCCAAAGAATCCGCAGGAACACAACCCCTGCCGACGGCACCTTTCGTAGAGTGCACGCGCGGTGAGGAGGGGCGATCGACCACCCCTTCCTCAAACATTTTAAACTTTTTCCGACCCCCCTCTGAACACGGCTGCGCTTTAACGACGCTTAGTGAGTTTGCAACGAAAAGGGCTACGACGCGACGCGGCGACCCGCTATGTTACTCTACCGTTACGATACTTTTTTCCTTTTTTTTTTTTCTAATGGGCTATGTCGGATGGCGCGGCAGAGCTACCCCTCGTTGCGGGTGATTCCTAGGAGTATCGGGAAATGATTTGTGTTAGAGACTGTGTCTGTTTGACTTTCGATCGTTAGATAGCTCGCTAGTTCCCTTTTCGTAACCATTCTGAAAATTACAATTTAGCGCCAAACGCGTCGTCGTATTCACATCGTATCTGTATATTTATAATGTTACATGTCACTCATATTTCTAGAACGACACTGCAAATCAGTATCGTGTAAAACTGCAAGGAATATATTATAATATAAGATATATTTATTTTTCCAAACAAAACAGGAAACGCACCGCGTTTCTGGAAAGTCAAGAATATTTAACATTCATTAGTCTAATTGGTATAAGTATGTATCCGGCAGCGCACAACAGTGAGTGAAGATCAAAACAACTATTAACGAGTAATGAGAATTGCAATCATTACCGTCGAGTAATTAGCTATGATAATTCGATAGATATTTGGAATTTCAATCTTGATAATCGTGATGGAACTTCCTGCTAAGAAATTGGAACTTATTAACAGCGAGATGACAGAAATATAATACATCATACAGATAGTTAATGGTCAGTTAAAGCAGTCGTTACGTTACGACGCAATATGGTATTTTATTCCTGAAACATTCTTCCTTAATCGTTTCGATTTCTGCATAATATATAACGTGCTACATATTAAAATTAAGGTCTTTTGTGAAAAACTAGTTTTAAATTCTCTTCGAATTAAGTACGTATTTTTCACAAAATAATTTCTCGCAATCGCCCAAGCTTGTTTTTCGAACTTGTGTATTTCCAAGACACGTTTCTACGTCCCCGAGAAACGCAACGTCCCAAGCTAAGAATAAGCTAATTACCAAAGCAAATGTTATTCAAGGGCGTTGGAATTTTCACGCTTTTCCCTTCGGCAGCGTAGCGTGTTCGTGGAAAATCACTATCGCTCAGCCCTCGCTACTCTAATTGGCAGCGGCGCGCGGCATCGCGGCACGCCTGCTGCTTGCGTACGGTGCGCCGCGAAATGACCGTTTAATAAGTAACCATAGTTCTGGTGATTAACTATAGTAATACCGCGGATATTCTGCTTCGGTCGAGACGCGCCGCGTGAGTTCACCGGGCGCCGGAGTTTCATTTACATCGCCACAGTCCGTAGATGCGTGAGCGCGAGCGCCCCCAAGATCAAATCGTGTTTGCGGGCAGACGGGCGGCGGGCCGCGTATTCGCGATGCATTTATTATGCATTCGCCGTGAATAATGCGAGTGCACGTGGGAACCGTCGATAGCGCGCATGGAGATAGCCCGTTCTGGGTGGGGACTTTATTAAATTCCTGCCGCAGCCCCGTTCGGCCAATCGCCGGCAATCATCTCGGGCTCTCGGCTTCTCCCTTTTTCGTTCGGTGGCTAATTAATCTCTCGCCGCCGGCCGGTGCCTGCGTGTATCGTTCCGCGTGCGCTTTTCCTTTAGCCGGGCGGCCGCGGCGCGGCGGCTCGCGATTGCGCGGCATATTAATCAGTGGCACCAATGAATCTGCGCGCTTTCGATGGAATCGATGGCTCGCGATACCGCGAAAGGAAGATCGCACGAAGAACGCGCGAATGCGGCGATAAATGCGATAAACATTCCCCATGCGCCGTCACGGTGTCAAGGGCAAGTGAGCGCGTCGCTAATAATCGGGGATGATTTGTAAGTCAAATGCGCGATATTTTATGATACTTCCATGCGTCTACGTCGGTTGCGATCGGCCGTCCGCAAACATCACGCAAGAGATATTTGATTCGGCTACTATGATACACGCAACGCGATAAGATGCACCGGCAATTTGTTAGCTACGGTATGATATATAATTCATAATTTACAGTTTTAAAAAATACGATGGCAAGAAAAGAAACATAAGAGAGAGAGGGAGAGAGAGAGAGTTTTTTATTCTGCAAGATCGTAATTGTAAAATTTACGTTTCTAATATAAGTTGATTTGTCGTAGAATCAAGATATTTCCAGATAAATCTCCATAATATTTTTTAATCCCTTCGCCGCTGTTAACATTCCCTTCGGTACCTTCCGATCCGCTCGATCTCCGGGCCGCGAGAGCAGCTGCGTCTCACGAGCCAGACGCTACGGGTCGCAGGAAAAGGAGGCGACGGCGAAGAAGTAAGAGCGAACGGACTGACGGACGAGTATGAAGGGAAACCGAAGGACGAGAAGAAGAAGAAGAAAAGAAGGAGAGGGAACAAGAAGATGAAAAAAAAAAGCCAACGCGGAGATCCTTAAAGCAAACTGCCCGCCTCGAAGAAGCTCGGCTTGGCGGCCGGGAGGGGTGAATTCGTCGCTCGATAACCCGATTGGTTGGCCGTGCCGCCAATGCAACTGCGCTCTCTCCACGAATGCATTCACTGCACCGCGTCTACTACCGTCTCCCAAGCGCACCCATATGCGTGCGTGCGTGCGTGCGTGCGCGTAAGCGCGAGAGAGCCGCGACTTGAAGCGCGTGATCGGCGTGATGCATCCCCGCGCAACGGCGGCGTGCATGCGTAATGCCTCGCGTGTAGGCGCGCGTCGATATGTAAGAGCATGCGTACACGCACATATAGAGACGTGCGTGCCCGTGTACGAGGGCATCGCGGGACCGCGGCAAAAACTGGTAGCCGAGCGGGCGACCAGTCGCCCGCATTGCCATTGCAGGGCCGTTCCTTCTCTCCCGATACGAGACAACTTCTCTCGATCGTCCTGTTGCACTTTTGCAACGGGGGGTGGTGGGTCCACGAGGGCGAGGGAAGAGGGGGTGACGAGCGGCGACCCGACGTCGATCGAGGGAGGACGGACTTTTCTCACGGCGCGGCGCGCGGCCGGCAGAAAGAAGGAGGCGAAGAAACGACCGGATGAAAGAGGACGTTTCTGAGATGTCGAGCGAGTCCTCGTCCAAGTGATCCTGAAGACGGTAGGAACACCGAACTAGAAGTCTCGTTTCTCGTACATTTCCGCAGCATTAAGCCTTTTGTGCTTGATTCGCGATAGCAGATAAGATCGTACTGGTGTATCGTGTATATATTAGTTTATTGTTCCTGAAACGGATTACAATACTATAACAATCTCATATTTCTTTCTCTCGAAATCAGCCTTTAAAGCAAGGCATATATGGGAAAGTCGGTATCCACCGAAACCTGCCGACTACGAGTCGACTACTAGTGGTTGAATTTAATAATAAGCATATAGTATTCCGCGTAGAATTGATTAACTGCGAGATTCCCATTGCAGCGCGTAAATGATAACACACAGTGTATAAGAAAAATAAGTATTTCCTGGCAAATTATTCGCTTTTCATGAAGCACTTTCTCTCTGTGCGTGAGACGCTAAAATGTTCTATTTATTTGCATGAGCGAAGCCGCGGAACATCCAATCTTTTTCCTTCAGAATTTCTCATCCTCAAGATGTGTGTTTTATACGTTTGAATTACTTATCGTATAGAAATTTTCTATTCCAGGCATTTATCCTAATTCTGAATTTAATTTCAATATATATACATACAATTAAAATATGCTTATTCCACAACGTTAATTATTGCATTCCAAAGTGATTATTTCTTCCATATCTTCTCCACGCTCGTCCCTGTCTGTCGTCCAACCCGAGAGGTAATTGGCGTGACGTTGACGTTATATCACGAAGGATAAGAGATTTCTGAATCGCGCTATGTTATTTATTCATTTACGCACGCGAGATTTCGAATATGATAGTTAAGCCACGCTCCAGACATTCGAATGCTCTACACAGCCAAGCACAAATATACATGAGACCTAGCGCATTCGAAAAATATTGAAGCAGGAGATACATTATCATAGTATCACGCATGATTTCTCACGATTATAGTCGTGTTGTCGTGCCATCATCATATTGGTCGAAAGTTCAATGATGATTAAGGTACTCTTTGCACGCATCATATATCGTCAAATGAGTCATCACTCATCGTACGATGACTTTCTGGCAAGATATCATTTTAAATGTTTAACAGTCAATAAGATTAACTCGGAAAAATCAACATACCGCAGCGCTGCACAAATAATCTCTGACATATCGATAACTTCGAAGAAGAGAGAGAGAGAGACGCGAAGAAATCTCAATAAGAGATCTCACCTTTCAGGACACTCTAACTTTCAGTTGTACATAATTAGAAAATTATTATTACCTTAGGATTAAGATAGCATTTTTTTTATTTGACTTGATATCTATAATCGAACAAAAAATACATAACTTCTAACATTTCGCACATTTAAAATGCAACGACTTTCGATATACCTACATGATATTGACAATGATAAGCCTACACGAAGCCTATAAGTAGATAAGCTTACATTATCATCCTATTTACCGTCAGTTCACACATAATCTTGTCTAGCTCCGAGTGTAAAATCTCCCAACGACCTATTTTCGAAATTTCATGGATTATTTATAATCTGTTAATCTCAATTTCAATATCATTTTATTTTTATCTGTCGATCATTGTCATTAAACGAATACAATTCTCGGGTTTCAATCAAATTGTTAGACGACCAAAACTGCATCATTGATATCAGTCGATATTGAACAATGGCCTCAGCGCTTCCAAATTTTTCCCTACCCCACGGTTAGATAAATATCATTTTTCACAGTATCGTCTTTCTTTTGTATTACTGGTTGATATATCTAAGCGAAGGGTGAGTTAGGCAAACGAAAGTTTTATTTAGCGATTACAGTGTGGCCACAGTGGGACAAGAAACAAAAATACATCTCAGAGGTATTTGGTACACAATCGCCCTAATCTTGCGTTATTGCGAATAATAGCTTTTATTCGATTAAAATCTCTTTCATGTGATTGTAATATTAATTTCAAAGCGATTCGATAAAAAAAAAAGGAACACGATATTTCGATGATATTCGAGAAATTGTCAAAAGGTACTATTCCTTCCCAAAATTTAAAAAACACTTTGCTTTTATCAACGATAACTAAGCTAAAGGAAGCAAAGAAACGTTAATATCAATGTATGAATAATTTAGAAGTTAAATAAAATTTTGGACGGATGAGTCGGGTATGTGAGAATTTTCGTTACGCTAGAAATCCGCTATCTCGTAACATCGCCACGTTTTAAAAGGCGCGCAACCCCCGTTTTCGTCGCTCGAACCCCCTGCCAAGCCAAACGCGCAAAAACTGTGTGAAAAAGCGTTATTTCGGGATGAAATCCGACGCTACGCGGCTGTTTTTTCTTCCCGCGAGCAGCAACCCCTATTTGAAAAAAGTGAGGAGAAGCTACGGGGCCGTCGCGAAAGTATAGCGGGGTGCAGGTAAATTTTCTCGTGATTTTGGAAGATCACCACTCGGTGATCGCACACACATACGCGCGCACATGGCACGAAGGGGCAAATTGAGAAGTAGGGATGATGCATATCCTGCATATTCACTGGATTTTTGTAAATCGCAGGGTACCGTGGAGAGAAAAAAAAACCGGGAGAAGAAGCTATTCACCCTAAAAAAGTTCGAAAGGGGGAGGCTAAGGAGGGTCTGCAACGGGTAAAACCGCCTGTTTTTTGAACGCAAATCCGACGATCCTTTAGAATTCCCGATTTCTGGGTCATGGGAAGGTACCGCGATGAATGCATCGCGTTGCCCCGATCTTGGAAACTGATTTTTTTTCTTCTTACATCTTTGTCCCCTCCCTTTACCCCGTCGCTACTTTCAGACTCTTCTTCATCGTTGCGCGATCCCTACCTATATGCTCATTCGATCGATTAATGCGCGGCCCGTACCTCGAAAAGGGTTTCTTTCTCAGAAAATAAAAATGTCTAGACGTGAAGAAGTGACGATTGCACGAGGCATATCGAATTTTTAAAAAGGTTCGCACGGTGACAAAACATTGCGTAAAGCATCTATAGGCATGAAGAATTTTAATTTCGTTATATTGCTTCACAAAAAAATGCAAGCATTTTCATAATCCTTACCAGCAAATTTTCCTTTTAGTGCATCACGAATTTCTTGTAATAAAAAAATCTAAGTGACATTTACATTGTGAGAAAGAGAAATCAAGATACAGGTAGAAGAATTGTGGCTTTGAAATGTATGATAAATCTCCGATCTTATAGAAAAAGGATTTAAAGCAAACAGACGGAAACATTGTCTGAAGATTTCGTACGGTTGAATTGCAGAATAGCATCACGGTAAACAATTTTGCGAACCACTGACGTTTGGATTCGCCAACTGTATAAACTATACATATTCATATGTTCATTCGCGTGCAATCGCGGGCATGATAGCGATCGGCACATTGTGCGCGACGAGGAACTACGTATTGTGAATTCAAAATTGTCCCTGGCGCGGCGCTATATTATATACCTGTATTATAATTAGACGCACATTTGGTGCAGTGTCAGTTAATTACGCCGTGAGATTATTACCATGATTACCATGACAGAAAATACGGAAACAACGCGAGCAACAAGATCGAGCCTAGGATAAGCCCACGGTAATTACCTCAAAGACACAATGCAGAGAGAAATTTGCAATTATTTTATAGAACCCCATAATTGCCACCCTCGATAATAATTGGCTGCCATCCGTGAAAATTTAGACAAGTCGAAAGACTTAACTTTGGCGAATTCTATTTCGGGAAAGTTGACGTGTCAATCTTCTTCAAATATAAAAACATCTATTAACACTTCAGTAATGCTCCAATAATGATGTATGCAACGTACTTTCCTCATATATAAATATTTAAATATACCTAATATATAATGATGTTACTAGATTAGAGAGGAGAAACAATTAGGCACATGTCGAGCACGAGCGTTATGAGTACGAAAGGGATAGGATGGGAAGCCTAATCGAGATCGTGCTTCCGGAGCGGACGATCGTACCGTCCGAAATCACGGAACATATCATAACGAATTTAAATATCGACCCCTCGATCGCTCTATCAAACCATGCCGACGTATAGGAATCTTCCCATGTAATATGGATGGAGAAATTCGAGCCTTCCATAGGTTCCCCCGGTGCATTGAAAGTGCAACCTAGCGACCGCTCCCTCCCGATGTACATATTGAATCGTCATAAAGCATTCGCGTGCATCAGACCGGGCTCATTGTCCTGTCATTCACTCGTCATCCCCCGCCTTTTCTGTCCGCGGCTATGTATATGTGTGCATATATGTGCATATGCACGAGCGGCTCTTGGCTTGCCTCACAAAAAAAAAATAAACCACCCCTAATTCACGTTTTTCCTCCCCTGGTACGGTGCGCCGCGTCTAAGCCAGGATCGAGAACTCGAAGACGCCCCCCCCCCCCCCCTCCTCTCCTTCTCCACGTTCTTCTTTATACGAAACTGTTGCGTTTAAGACTCGTCGGGATTAAAGACGCGGGATTTGAAATCGAGGATCCCGTCGAGGATTTGTTCCGCGGGTCGCTTTTCGATGCAACGCGATGCGTCATGTGCAACGACTTGAACGAATATTCTGAGATTGGTTATAAACACGCACGCATTGCAAAGTTAGTTAAGATAACACAATCAATTTCTAGCGGGTTATAGTCATAGAAATTATCAATTATATTTACAAATTCGAAAATTATCACTTTTTTGAGGGATTTTTTCGTAAATAATAAGAAATCTTTGGTGAAAAAGAGAGAGAGAGAGAGAGACAGCATGCATAAAAAAATACCAATTAATTTTATGAAAAGAATAGTACAACGGATAAACCAAAATTTTAATTGATCAAACAGGGACAGAATTGTAAATGAGGTAATATTAAAAGGAATATACATATATATAATGGGAATATTTTTATGATAAACGATGATGAACTCGGTTCCTTTCCATGCCTAAAAAATCGACATAGCACGTGCTAGCGATCGACAAACGTAAATGTGACTTTTCAAAATTCAGTTAGGGTGAATTCACGACGAACAATGGATGCGCTCCATGCAGCTGTTCCGTCATTACCAGCCTCGTCATACCATAACTCTTGCAAACTAGAGAAACTGTACGCTATTATATAGAGTAGTTTTCCCTATATAAAAGTATATATGTCACTTCTCGAAACATTTTTATAAAACTAAACTGAACAATTAAGTTCATCCCTACTCAATTACTTCCAAAGTTCGGCTTTTCTCGTTCCTTCCCAAAACGAGGAAGCATCGAGCGATGTCGGTGAAATCAATTTCCAGCCAATTTACGAAGTCTTTGAGTGCAGGGTGGTGGCGCCTTAAAAGTGCGTAAATAAATAGATTCGGACGTGGGCGTAGCCCGTGGATGAGGGCCGAGGGTAAGGCCCGTAGAAACGAGACAATAAGCCCGGAGGGTCGTCGTCGTCGTCGAGAACTCAAAGAGTGCCCATGCTGCGACACTCGTCCGATAATCTAATAAAGGGGTTGTCTCCACTTTTCGCACCCTCTCCCGACGTGCATTTCTTTTAGCTTCATTCTCCTTTCTTTTGGCATTTTCATTGCAGATGATTTGAAGGTAAATATTATCCTAAAAGATCTTGATAGCCAGCTGCAAATGGGCAATTTCTCGACCGCTCGTATATTTGCGCAAAACTAAGGTTCATTCTTAGCAACAAAATGAAGATAAGAGGCAAGAGACTTTTTATCGATTTCTTACAAAACGTATAACCGTTTTTCCTTTTAAGCCAAGACTAGTAGTAAAACTTGATTTAATATAAAAGGATTTTTTTAATCAAGATAAATCGAATATTGAAGCCTGAGAATATCTTGTTTTAGAAGTTTATAGTTCCCTTTATTAGAACTTTTTCAGCTAATATGAACATATTTTGCCTAAACTATTTTTTTTTTCTAGGAAGAGAGAGACGTCTTTTTTTGGCATCTGATTTTAATAGTCATTGACATCATTACGAACATGTTACACGGGACTGACCTCGTCCGTTGCAGGAGTTGTCAGAAAACTGTGGAACCTCCTTTCTCGCTAGACTGCCACCAACCCCCTCGAGTGCGGCCACGACGTGTAATTGAATTGGGTTCTGGCTTATTCCAAGCAAATACACGGCGCGCCTTCTTTTCCTTCCTCTTGGATACAATCTTGGATACGCGCGGAAATTTTGTGCAACAAGATTGAGAGCAAAATATATTTATTAAAGAGAAATCTGATAACGATTAAAATCGTGTGCACAAACGTAAAGGTATTGAAGTGTAGGTACTTAAACATTATTTCTTAATTCATATTTTTTAATCTAATGACAAAGGATTACGATGATATAAGCGTAATTTGAAGATGTAATACTAAAGTGTGCTGAGATATTGGTTTCATATGAAAGCACTTTCTACACCGTAAATTTCGTTGCTCTCATCGATATTATTTCGGATAGTAATAGATTGTATCGTTACATCAGAATTAGCGCAACTTACGGTAACATAGCAGTTGCCGCCATGTGAAACAAATTTTCGCAAGATGGAAACAGACGCGACGTGTACGTGCGTACGAGATACAGCAGGAGGAAGGGAAGGCAAGAGGTCTTTCAGGAACGAGAGCTATTTGCGAGACTCAATGGAAGAGGGTCCTCGAAAGGGGGCGGTGGGTGGCCGCCCTCCCGCTATATCGACCGCCGGCTTCGCTCGGCCATTCCGCATTTTAAAGGGAAAATTTCCGTTTATTCGGGCCGGCTTCTCTCCCACGGAATTATTCGGAGGAGCTCGCCTCGCGGATAGCAGCTCAGATGGAAAATAACGTGACCTTTTGCTCGTGGCAGGTCTCCCGGGAGCCCGGCAGAGCGTTCCTGTCCTTCGTTTCCTTCGCCTCTTTCATTTCCGCTGGAAATTTCGGCATGCCCTGGAAGCCGAGCGCACACAGCGGAATCGGATCGTCGGAATTCGCCGATTCCTGAATTTGAGCGCGCGAAATACACATATGTCCATGTATTCGACAAGACTTTCTACGTCTTTCGGATCTTTTTGTCCATACTGTCCATAGCACATCTCAAGGATGCTTGATGCTTCCTATGAACGCTGACTTCAAAATATGAAAGTTTATACCTATTTACATGAAGAATATTCAAAATCCGATATCAGATTTTGAAGAGCAAAAATATAATAAAAATAAAAAAAACGAATGTTCTCAGATTTACATCTAGAGTAATATGTAATATTGAGCGTTATATCGTTATATCGCGAATTGAAATATGGCATGACGAATATCGCAAAAACGACATGATCGAACGAGAGAAATGGCAGAAGGTAGGGGACTAAACAAACGAGACCTCTTCATCAGACAGCGAATTCCGAAATTGTTTGCCCGCGCTGAACTTTGTGTGTAGCGAGAGAGAAGGAAGATCGCGAGCTGATGCGAGAGCGAGTAGGGAAGAAAAAACGGTAAGAAGAAAAAAAGAAAGGCGATCAGAGAAAGCTACTGCCAACAGTCTTGTACGTGATGTCTTTTCCGGCCTCGTTCCGCATCCTTTTCTTCCTTCCTTCGTTGATCCCGCCTCGTGTGTCGGCTATTTATTTTAGTTATTTTATCACACGCCCGAGAAACAGGAATACCTTACAAACTTCCGTTCTCTTATCTTACCAAGCCTTCGATTTAGCATTAGATTTCGATAGAGTTAAAAGAAATTTATATATACTTTCTGCATTTATTGTATGATGCGAAATAATAATACGAAACAAAAACTAAACTTATATAAAAATTAGATCAAGTATATTTAGCAATCGGTCATAATTTCTGACTAATATTGTTATAAACGGAATATGAGAAAGTTAGTTGTTACCCAAGATTTCGGAAATCTGCTTATCACATGCTAATCTCGCTTCGTGTTTTGTAACGCGTCATAATGAAATCAATGGATATTATGCAAAGTACACTCATTACCAGGAAGTGTAACGCGTGTCGGCATCGGATAGACTTTTGATTAATTAATTATGCAAATCCGCTAATTAATTGAGAGAGCTTAGCGTGAAATATTACGTTTTGTGCATTTGCGAAACTTCCCCGACTTCCACCAGGGATTTCCCTCGTAAGTTTCTATATAATAAGCGGTGCCCGTTCTAATTAGCATGCGGCATAAAAGTCGCGTCGTAACGTAACAGCGTTACGCAATGATTTTGTGCACCTCGCTCGTGCAAACGTCACGTAAAATCCACGAAGGTGTTAATTATCCACAGGCAATGTCTAACCGATGTGTCTTATAAGTCTGCTTTTTGCTCAACGAATTGCAGTACATCGCACAAGTCGTGAAACTTTGTACCCTTTCTTTTACCGCGGAGACGTTACTTATAATTAGCGTGAATACATTATAAATTTACATGCTGCTCGGTTCATGGTGTATAAACTAGTGAGATAATAATTACTACATTAGATGCTGAATAACGAACATTGGGACATTGTGTAACAAGAATAATAAAGTTACTCCTTTAGTAGTAGATTTAGAAATCGGTTATTGCGACTTGATATTCTGTTGCAATTGCACTTTGTAATACTCTATTTTAATTACGCTGCAGCCAGCAATAAACTGCGCAGTGTAATATCGAAAATATTACGTTATGTAATCAATATATTAATTTCTTAAATCGCTTGTTGTATATCGCGCAAATTAGTTTCATAATTAAACGTCGTAACTCAAAAAGGAAAGCTTAAATAAGAATCCGGTATTATACGGACTTTTACCTAACAGTATATTCTGTTAGATACATGTGGCATACTTTCTTTGTAAACTTTTTGAATTTTTGCAATATCTTCAAAATTGAAGAAAATATATTACACGAAAATGTGTGTGACGTCATACCGTTGCTGCGGCATCCTTTGAAGTTATCTACGATCTGACGTCATAAAAAAACTTTAGCAAGCTATAACTTTCTCAAATTTAGGCTTTTTTTAAAAATTCAAAAAAGTATTAAAAATCGGCTTAGATTCTCTACCCAAATTATGGGTACCGCTTAACGAAAAAAATTTAGTTTAATACCGTATTACCGAGACTACAGTACTGATCATTGACCTGTACAAATTAATATATAATACATGATCATCATTAAGATGATGATTCATCGTCGAACTAGTTGTTTCAAAAATGACATTTACCGTACGTACTAACGTAATGTAGCGATAAACGGAGAATCATAAAATCGATCGAATATATCGAGAAGTGATCGGTGATCACAGGAGCGACTATGACCACCCACGTAACACGATTTATCCCGCCGCACAAAAGGCAGATCCTCGAACCCGTCACTCGTGTAACTATGCGAATATGAAAAACGGGAAGATAATGTATAATAACCAGTTACCAATATGGTCGGACTTGTTCGCACTTTGCATCAGTTCATCATAATCACTGCGAGCGCAGGGCCGCAATCTCCGGATATGCAGATATATGATTAAACCGTGCGATCGCGTATTCAGATCGCGAAAATATCGAAGTAAACGCAAACCGGCAATTAATTAATTAGCGAACCCCAAGTATTCTCTCTCACTTGTCCATGTTAATCTTCGTGAATATGAATGATTTTGTCAATTCGATCACGAAATCGATTTAAATGATCAATTTAAAAACAAATTTCTACTAAACCTTTTACATACGTTACATATATGTATGTTATAGGTAACTGATCGCAAACATAGCGATATTATTCTCACGAGCGCGAACTTCTTTTCAGGCCTCGCCGATGTCCGCGGGAATGAATCGCGTGGAGCAAATCGCCGGGAGATCGACTCGTATTCGAATGGGGGGGGGGGGGGGGGGGGGCGAACGATAAAGGCTGATCGAGGACTCCCGCGAAGGTGGACGGATTATGCGATCGCGGGTGAAGACACGAAGAAGGATCCGTATGGGTGCTTCCCGTCCTGCTTTATGGCCGGCCAATCGCGGCCTCTCATATCTCCGACACCCGAGACCATCCATCAACCTCCGGGAGCGAACAACCTACGTTCCCGACCTCGTCTGTCCTCCTACGAGTGTCATAACCTTCGCGAGCGTCACGACCTTACGTCGATACCTTCGCAAGGGTACCTGCGCTCGTACACGTTATACGCGCTCGAAATAGCCTCGTGGCGGCGGCCGCGGCGGCGGCGGTCCTCTTCATCGATTCCCTGCCGATCTCATGATTTGTCGGAAATACGATTTGATCTCGAGGTCGTTGCCACCTCCGGAATTATATGGCTACTTCGGTTATTATCTTTATAGGGGTCCGTGACGCTTTCGTGACACGTTCGAAGCAGCGCGTTTGGAATAATCATCATACTATAATTACTTTTATATTATATATGTTTTTATATAGATTGTCCACAATAGCGAACGAAACTTATTTGACTCCTCAATCAAGAACAGCTATGCGAATACTAAGTGGAATTTAAATGATATATTATATATTACATAGTTGAATCAGATTTTCTAACTGTTGAAGCGTTTTGCTTCACGGCTGAATCGCTGTCAGTTAGTATTTTAAGGCTTCGATGTATTAGATAATTATGCGAGGTCAATAATTATAACATATCGATAATATAGCTGCGCTGCGTGTAATAACATATGCAATGTGCGATGAGTTTTATTGTTTTCCGGTGTGTGTTGCGCGATAAACCGCGGGGTTCGACGACTCTTCGGACTTTGCATGCCAGCTCGCATACTCGCGGTGTTTATTTGCCAAGGTAAGTTGATGATGCTGCTTTATTACCTGTTTATTCGTTTCCGCGAAACGAGTCAGCACCTTCTTAATTGGACTACGTCATGGTCGCGATAATGTCTTCGAACGCCGGTCACGCGACCTCATTTTCGTCAAATAAATCGCTCTCGCTTTTTAACAATGCACTTAAATCGCTGCCCTAATAGAGAATACAAGGCTTTTACGTAGCGTTTTACGTTTATGTTGCACGCACCATTGCAAAGCGCCGAATACTCTCTCGGTATAATCGTAAAAGTCACCGCTACCTTAGATCTGTTTCCTTCCTGAAACAGGTAATTGACCTCCGCGCTTCATGCAAACGTCAAACACATTAATATAATTAAAAAATTTAACAATCTACATTTTAATATTTATTTATATTATTATAAATATACTATATCTTCTTTCCACATAGATTAATATTGCAACCAATAATTCTTTTAAGGAATAATTATAGAACAAGAAAATAACTATTTACTTATTAATGTATATGTATAAGTATATATAAGATGTTTTTATACAATCCAAAAAGCAAACACAAGCAATTTGTTAGGCTTGGTGATGATTGCACTTATAGCCTGAAAAATTGCATTATTGCGGGGCAATAACAACCATTACCTGGATCTGATTCTTAATGCGCTTACTCTCATGCTTAACGAGACGCACGTTAATGACCTTTTATGCGCGGCATTATCAAAGATGGTGCGTAATGAGCAATTGGCCGGACTTTACCCTTAATCATGGACGAAAAACGTGAACGATGACTTGGGAGTTCAAAAGAATCTAGTTTTTGCGATAGTAATACAATCTAAATTCACTGATTTATATATCAATTCTAGGTTTGAAAAAGTATATAAATGTTAATAATAAATAGATAAAATATAAACATCAAAATATTTAACGGAAATTTTATGTCTTTGACATCAAAAATCGTAAAGCTATTGAATAATTATTCTTGAGCTATAAATGTTTTGTAAATTTATTGCGTATAGATTTTTGCATAGATTTCGCAAGATTTTACGAATTTAAATGTCCTTGGAATAGTATTATCAGAGAGGCTAAGAATATCACAGAGTAGAGCAAAAACCTCAATGTTCGAAGTGGATGCTTGATCGCGAAAGAGATTACACTGCCGTTGTTTCTTCCCTTCTGTCTATCCTACACGCAGGAGGACGTCTCAATAATACAGGTACCGAAGCGCGAGTAGTACTCCAAGTGGTGCCAAGAGCCCACTTGTAATATATGGCCCTTAAATCATCAGGTAAGAGTGGATGTAGTGGCTTCACCGTCTAACCACTGCGCGGTAACCGCCCCGCAAACATATCAATCAGTATACGCTTCTAAAGAATACCGTAGCCGCCCTCGTTAATACAATATTCAGCTTTATCTCAATGTTTGTGTAATCGCTCCCGAGTCTTCGCCATCATTTTTTACATTATAGATAAAACAGAAAAACAGAAACTATCAAATTTTCGCTCGTAATGTGCTTGTTAGAGTAATAAGTAATACAAAACGAGCATATATTAATACTATTATAATATTTCTTTTCTCTTGTGTTAAGTCTAGCCTCACGCGTAACGTCTGCGTGATATATCTATAACGATTCGGGAGAGAGAGAAAACATATGTCGAAAAACGAGAAAGAAAGTAATTGAAGGGGCGATCGCGGAAGACTTCGCACTTCGTGCGATTCAGTACAGCGATCGACTCGTTGTAAGAAGAGTGCTGGAGTTAAAAGGCAATTCGCTCGGCAGAGACACGAAGAAGCTGCCTTACGCGGTATCAGTTCTACGCTCGAATCCTTGTTAGGCCACTCGCGGAGTGGCGAAAAGTGCATGATGCGGTCCGAGAGCAAGCGACGAAGAAACGGTCGGCGAGCGAAGCGAGACGCACGCAACGCCTGCGTCGGCGGTTCTGCAGCGTTGCAGCGTGGATTACAACGATACCGCGGCACACTACGCCGATATCGCGTGCGTCCGGTTAATTCCCCGCGATTCACGCGCGGCGGGAAACAGAGGGAGGAAGACGTAAAAATCGCTCGCGATGTTCTTTGCTATTTCTTTTTCATTCGTCTCGCGAAGAAATGTTAAACAATGTCAATGATTCTGCCGAACGCGATTATGAGGCGTCGGGAAATGAGCGATTTCCTTTCGCGAGACACGATTGCGTGAATTAAGGATAGTTTGCAGAAAGCGTTTGATGTATATTTTCGAACATTCTTCTCGCTCGCTGTGATCGCGAATAACACCGCGGTAAACAGTTAACAGGTAATCTAATTTACAAAATCGGTATGCAAGTAACCGCTCTCTCCGAAGGAGATGCATGCATGGAAATTGTACGATCGTACAGTGCGCTCCTGGATAATTTCCACGGTTCAATTACCAACGAAATCGAAATTGCCAGCGAGAACGTGCGTGTATCTTACGCTGTATGGCGCAGTAATGATTTCATATCCGCGGTCGAAAGCCGTTGCCGTTCCTGCAGATTATCACGGTAATCAGGCGGTACTGACAGGCGCTTGAGTGGTAGTAGCATTGACCGCATGGCGGAGAGATGAAGTCGTATCGCGAGGAGTGGTAACAATGAGCGCAATGATAATGCGTCCCGCGCCGTCGTGAATGGATGGAAGAAGACAAGATAGAGAGAGAAGAGATGTGGAAGGGAGATGGGAAGGGATGAAGATGCGCCGAGGATACGCCGAGGATGCCCCAGGAGATCATTAGTCCACCTGGCCACGGCCCCGGGTAACACTTAACTGCTTGACAAGCGTTGCGAGCCGTTATCGGTTTGCCCCTAATTATGCACACGTGACCACACATATAATAAGTGCCTATTCACCCTTCGTTCCTGCCCGACTTCCTTCGCGCCTCATTGTTGGAACGAGCGTTTAGCGAAACTAGTCTAGGGACATTACTAAAACGGAAGAATAGTATCCAAACAGAAATAGAAGTGTATTCTGGAAAGTTTAAAAGAACTCAAGAATATTCCTGAGGCTATCACACAACATATACCTAACATATACCTAAAGACTTGCATATTTAGCTTAAACATAATTAGGCGTTGTAGAAAAGGACGAGAAAGCGTAATGACCCACAAACGTTTTGGAGACTGCGATTAAAACATCTACCATTGTCATCCTTTGAGAATCGTATCGCAATCCGGAATGCCGATCGATCCTTAGCTACGGAGGGAATGCGCGGCACTGCGTTTGATTTATACCGAGCGCGGGCTTCGTATGCATGCGTGCGTGTACATGGAGGAGCAAAAAAAAACCGCTAGGAAAGAAGATATGAGAAGACAGAAGTATGGCAGCGCAAATCTTAAATATGTCAAGGTAGAACGCGAGGGATCCGGATGAGTCCTAACAAAAAACATGATAAAAAGACAGAGATAGTTTCTAAAGCACCGCGAGAGAGTTTTCAATCTCAGAAAAATGATGTAGCTAATAATAATGTCAATAAAATTCTAATAATACGGAAAGTTTTTGTAATACTTCATGAACGTTTTAAAATAAAAACTATAATAAAAATTGTAATGATTTAAATAGACTTTAAACGCGCTCGTTGATAAAATGTGAACAGAGTTTATCAACACTATCAACTTGGGAAAATAACTTACATATATACACATGTAGTGTTATAATATGTTAATACGTTATTTCACAATTTTTAATAAACTATTACTTATATGTATATAATGATATATAAATTTTCACGCATATGTAATAAAGTGTAATGAACTAATGATAATGCGTAGAATAAAAGGGTAATGATCAACTTTGCGTGGGTGGAGAACAAGAAACCGCGGAGGAAGAAGGATGAAGGGAGCCTCGCGAAACTGGATCCATGTAGCGTGTGGCGTGCACCAGGACGCCTCGGAATCGGCTTAATCGTGATTAATATCACAAGCTCATACTGCATGTCGGTAATTATCTACACGTGTTTTACCGAGTCAAACCGATCGTGCGCCCGGCCTCCACGTGTGGGAACACGATTCGGATTCATCCTCGCCCGCTACTATCCTCGCCTCTCCATTCTCCTTCCATCCTTTACTTCTGCAGATCGCTAATCGCCTCATCACACCGTTCGCCGTTTCGAATTTTCGTTTCTATTTTCTGACATCAACCGGCCGAAACATATACATTTATAATAATTACGAGAAAATGCTTCAATTCTTCTAGTAATCTATAAGTAAAAAGGACAGTACTATTTCTTCCGAGTATTACGTGGGCGCTAGAAATCAGTACGAGCTTAATCGTGACCCGATACAATGGGAACGGACCCTATTGTAGTCACAAATGTACAAACATACACAATCTAATATATGTATCTTATTCAGAATTGCAAAGTACACTTTACACGTACAATCTGTGTTAAGACTTCAGAGACACTATTATAGTGTTACACCGACATTTTAAGAGCAACGAAATATCAATATTTAATTTTCAACATTAAATGATTTTGCGGAATTAGTTATTGATAATTTATGTAAGTATATCTTATTATATCTGTGCTGTTTCTCTCTAACTGTGGGTATCATGTCGTAGCTCTAACCGCGCTTTTACGTGTCCTGGTCTTTGAATGATACAGCTGCTATAGAGTTATCGCGCTATCGGTAGTATAGAGCAAAGAAAAGATAGGGATTGTTCACGGAGGAGAAAGGTCGGGACAAACGATTCGGCGCAAAAATGAGTCAATGGTGGGAGGTAAGAACCCGGCAACTATAGCAGAAAGCGTGTATTATCATATAGCAGCGTGACTCCGAGCGGCCGCATGGCTCATCTGAATAAATATCGTATTATAATTAAAGGAATCGTTCGATCCATAAATCAATGAAGTCGGTTTATATATCAGGCCTCACCTATATAATGTGTACCGGTGCAGGGCCCCAGCGGGCCCTGCACTCGCCGTGGGGGGTCCCCCTATGCTAATGGCGTCCTCTCACGAAGACTAGAGGGAGGGAAAGAAAGAAAGAGAAAGAGACGGATAAAGACGCGCTATATCCGCGGTACGTTCGTTCGGCCCTGACCCGAACCTTCATGAAATACAACCCCCTTCGCCCCCTTTCTCTTACCGGCACCGAGCCTCTGATCTTCGCCGACCGCAACTGCTTATCAATTTGTTACCGTGCGCTGTTTGTTAAATCAAATCAAGGGCTCGCACGCCGAGTCAATAAATAATCCTGCTTAATATGTGCCTCGAAATCTGCAACTCTCGTATCGTGTTAGCCTTCAGTATATAACCCAGGCCGAACCTCGGTAATAGAGAATCAGATCGTAGTAATAAATAAATCGTATCAATAGATCGTAGTAATAAATAAATATAAAAAAGTGTAAATTAAACGTATCTAATATTTTCTCTAATTGTTAAGCGGACGTAAATACAAATTTTATAAAAAAAGAATATTCATACGCAATGCTTTAACAGTTTTGACGGCTTAACGATTGTCCGTCTGATGATTCTCTCTCGTTTCGATTCTTGCTCGATATTACCCTCCGGTAACATTATCCTTTTGGAACACTCCGTGCGTTCCGCTTCTTCGGAGAAAAAAAAAATGATACGTGTCCCCTTTGTCCCTTTTACGTTTATTATGACGACTCCGGACAGAGCGTGGACGTACGGTAGTTTATTTGGGCGGTGATGGGGCCCCGGTTTGCGGGCTCGAACGAATTAACGACGCGGCCGCGATTAACAAAGGGCGATACAAATTAGATTAAATCGCCGTAGGGGGCGGCATCGCGGTAGAGAAAGGCGAATGATGATACTGCTTGATAAATAGACGAACGTCATGCGATGCCTAAACGGAGACTTCGTTCGGCTCCGAAATGGAATGCCAACGCCGACAGGATGCGCCGGCTATCTCCCCCTACAGAAGAATATTTTCCCTACCAAGGAAGGCGAGCATAATTAACGTTATTAACATCGAAGATGCACACTTAGTAATTTACGCATTTTCCCTATCTATCTGTATCTAATTAATAAAGGACAATCGTTGCGAAGGAGAAAAATATCCCGTATATCACTTGTCGGCGCTTTTCCCGCGTCCTTTAATTAGAGGACTAAACAATTTTCTATTCGGCAGAACGTCGGGAAATAAATCAATGAACGAAGTTTCGTGTCGGGATGCAGAAGTTCCCTCGAGAAACGAACGAGCGTTTGGTCTACCTACCGGTGGCTGCAACCACCCACCTTCTTGCGTCCACATAAATTTCAGACACGCCATTCGGCACTATCATTATGTTTCCTCCGCTGACGAGAAGCGTCGCCGTAATTTTAACAAGTTCGTAGAAGTCTCGCAATTAAGGAAACGCGAGCATCACTTGCTTTCCGGCGCCAGAGCACGGTTTCCTTGTGTGAAGGCCATCTTTTATTTATATATTGCTGTGACTATCCGCGCACGAAACAGAAACCACAAATTATTCTCATAAAAGAAGAGCGGATGATCAGATATAATTGACATAGATACATTATAACAATGTACAATTCTCAGGATTTGATGTACTGTCTTTAAGTGATACGTTACAATTAGATCTGCAATTAAAAATACTTAATTCCTTGCGCAATCATTGTTAAAACTATGTCAAAGAAGATTGTTTGCAAATTTGTTTTCTGCGCATATACAGTAACTAACATAAGTGCAACGATATTTTCTTTAGAATTTAAAAATGTTTGATGTTTGTTAATGTAAGCACAAAAATATAATTACTATAATTAAAATGTAATTTTTTAATTTCTTATGTGAAAAGAAGACATAGTGATTGATTAAAAAGATATTTTCATCATAACATAAAAGAAGGCATCTCTCGAGCTTTCTGTCCCGAAATCCGACTTGCGTCGCGACGCAAGGTGCTTCTTTGTAGAGAAGAAAGAGCGAGGAATCAGGGTGCCGTGAGAGAGCGGAGCGAAGAAAGGAAGAAGCGGCGATCGAGCAAGGAGGCGAGGTGGGCAACAGGACGAAGAAGATGAGTACGAGTAAGGATCCGGCGAACACACCCCTCGAAACGTTCGGTCGGGCCGGTCAGGCGGCCGCGGCCAATATTTAATTACAGATAATTACCGGTTATAATGCGCGGCAGATCGGCGGCCTGCCGTTTAATTGATCGGCTTTACGGCCTGATTTGTGTATCTGCCTTCGCGTTCGTGCGATCCGCCGTTAAAGCCGGGGCCGATTTTTAATCCTGCCGGGTTTTGGTCCCTGCGTTTCAGCGTGGCGCACACGCCTGCCGAAGAGAATCGCATCCGATCATTATTTAAAACTGCATTACGCAATCCACCCACCTCGTTGCCGCGTAGCTTTATTGCGCGGTGCCCGGAGTACCGGTATTCGAATTAAGCGGAGAGTAAGTAAAAGGGAATCGTCCAAGTGCAGAACGCTACGAAGAAAAAACTGAAGCCCATACGCGCGCTCTGGCACCGTGAGAAGCCGCCAACATGCGGAAAAGTTCGTTATACGCGGTGCGTTGTTCCGCGTAAATGCGAGTAACCTGCCGTTTCGTCATCGAGAATAAATCGAGTCTTCTCGATAATATGAAATCGCTAATATGAAATTACGTAACATAATTATTAAATTGCAATTTAATACAATAGCATATGACAATTAATTATAACTGTGAAATCGCTACATTATTTTATAATTCAATAAAAGTGTATGAGAAGACATAAAACCTTGTAATTTTTACTATTCTTTCCATGTGTTAAAATAAATATTTATATGTTAAAGAAAAATTATAAGTTTGCGTTTTCCTTTTTGTTAAAAAAACTAGCGTTCTAAAATATAATTGTCATATAAATGTGTGCAATCTATAAGTACATTGGTACAAAGAACAATGTCGCCTCGAGTATATTGAGAATCTCTGCCTCAATAAATAGCCGGCAGGTCGGTAAATGTTCCGCACCTCCGCGCGGAGGTGGAGCGATATCCTTTTGCGGAAGAAGAGAATGCCGGCAGGAGGAAGAGACGAGGTGGTCCCGCGCGCGCGGAAAGAGATGCCGCGGTATCTCCCGGCTCAATCCTCTATTGCGTTATTATCGCATTATATTGAGACGTGGGCCTCGAAATGTCGGGAGCCTCCCCCCCCCCCCCCCCCCCCCCCCGCCCCGCCACAATCGCTATTCCGCTCGGACACGCGGAACACGCGTAAAAATCTCGCCGGTAATGCACGGAAAGTTCGGGCACGGTCGGCTCCCTTTGCCGAGGTCGGAGCATGCAGATCCGACACGAAATATCATTAATAGTCGTTTGCCGGATGACCGAACCCGGTAATCGACCGTTCTGCGGTTCGGGATCGGATCGCCCCGAAAACCGCAACACGCCGGCAATGCCGTGGCATCGTCGACCGATGCCGCGCCGACCGAGCACTTTAAAGTCCCGTTCGCGTCGTAATTTATGTTCATAAACTCCACCTCACTAAGTGCGAATAGTATATAGCGCGGCGAGCATCACTCACAGCTCACAGTGAGTATTGCTCATCACGTTGGCGAAGCGACGCCTCCTCGAACTAATTTTTCTACAGATCCACGTTGGGAAAATTAAATATATAATATAGAATACATCTAGATATATCTTGCTCATATTTACGAAAGAAATTGATTAATTAGAATTTGTGAGTGAGAGCTACTTGCGCTTAGTCGCAGGAAGACGCGTCGTTTGCTGTATCGTATATGATTGTGGCAAAAACATCGTAGTCGAGAGAAAGCGAGGAAGACATCGAGCAGAAGAAACGAGAGGGATGCAAAGGGCGATAAGAAGCGACGAGGAAGGAGGTCGCGTAGACGCTCGACGGGGGAATCAGTTAAGGGCCCATTCTCGGCTCGGCGGTGGTGCGACGAACTTTTTTGTCGTGGATTTAATAAGGCGTCGGGTGTGACGATCATGTAAAAAAGAAGGAGATCGAGCGGAGGGATGCGAGAGAGAGCGCGGGCGAAGGCTGGAGCGGAAAGAAGTGGATAGAAGCGGAGAGATGAGAGAAGGGAAAGCGCATCCACGAGTTCGGAGTGCGGGCCTTACGAGTGTTCTCACGTGAGAGGGAAGGGCCCCGCGCCGCCACTGAGCCGCGTTCGCTTTTTTACGGCACTTCCAGCAAGTCGTAAATACGGTCATCCGGCGCAATAACGCGGCAAAACACAGCGGGCGCGAACGCCGCAAGACTTTCCGATGCAAGTCCACTGGGTGCTGTGCATTGAAGGGCCTGTAACGACCTTTGCGTCGGGGTACAGCAGCTCGCGTGAGCTCCCTTTTTCGATTCCCTCGCTTTTCGCGCCTCGACGGGACTCGTCGCGGGTCCACCTGGCCCCACAAAGAGAGAGGCTCAGACCGGAAGCTAATCCTACGCACAATGTCCACTGCGCTGCGACTCGGTGCGTGAAGTTGCCTTCCAGTCTCGGTGTCATTGTTCGCTTGATTGCTTCTGGGCAGCTCTACGACGCTCGCTTATGAAACTTTGCCTTTTATCGGGCCGCGATTAGACTCGCCGCGCATAAGAGCTATAGGCAGGAGTAATTCTCTTATTATTCGCTTTCGACGTACCTGCAGTGACCTACACTGTTCCCAAAAAAAAAAAAACTGTGAAAGCGTACAAAAAAGATTTCGAATGCAAAATTGCGAAATTCTTAAAATTTAAAACATATGATATATGTATATCTAATAAAACATAAAACAAGATCGGAAATGTATGTTTCGAATATATCCCTGCAGGAGAGAAATTTCTACATATGCTCGTGACTACGCAAATAACATAATGCATAAGTCGGAGCGTGGTGTGAGTTCATATATACAATCGACGTAGTTTCGAAGTACTCGACGCGCGAAGTCCCGTCGACACGGCGAACAATTTCAGCCGGCGCGCTAATAGAAGTCGAATTACGATAATAAAGTGTCCTAGCGAGGCAAAGTGGCGTCCATTAGTTACGTTGGGGGATCTTGGAGAAGAAACGAACCTGCTCCAGATCCACTGGGAATCAGAACGCGCTCGTCTTTGCAGCGTCATCGCTCGCGGCTCGCCACGATACAAAGAGACAACGCCGCCGCCGCCGCTACGAGGGCCGAAGACGACCCGAAAAAGTGGCTATGCTAAATAATAGTGCTTCCGTCGGGCCGTCGTCCGCTCGCCACATAGTTCATTCATGAATCTGAATGCGGTATGCCTTCAGAGCCTTCAGAGCGGCAAGACGCCGCGGTGCGGCCACATCGAACGCGATCGGGAATCGAATGAAGAATAATGGATCTGGATGAAGAATTCTTCAACATAGTCACGCACTAGATCGATTTGGGTCAAAAAAAGATATTAAATTTATCCGGTAATCATTACTTTCTAACGCACCGTCTTATTGATGAGTGAGATTTTTAATAATAAACCGGAAAAAAATGAAAGTGATATCTAAATGTTTTAACTCAGTAATAATCTGTGTTAAAAAACAATTATTTAAATTAAATTATATCAGCGTTTTAGGTACAATCGCGAGATTCAGTTGAAGCTCCAATTTTCTCGCACACACTCGAGGAAGATATGTACGTAATGTCGTGCAATCCTGAATCGATCGAACGAACTAAAATTTTATCCTCACTCCCGAGCAGTCAATTTTGCGCGATAAAGCTTCTTCTATCGAACTGCACGCTAGTTCACGGATAAAACGACGTGGTGCCGTTCTATCGACAATATTCGAAGGAAGAAAAGCGTCTTTCCTCTGTTCGCCTAGCTCTCCAATCGCGCTTTTCTTTATCCTTTTCCCCCTCTTTTTCCGACGAGAAGCGGGAAAATACCAAACATAGATGCGTATATCTATCTTCTGCTAGGCCTGTTTCCAGGAAGTGCAGCAATCTAAGAATTTGCGTAGGACATGGGCAATTACCACGGTGGGAACTAATGCGACGGTCGAATCAACTTTTTCTCGTCCTTTCTGCCTTTTTTTCAGAAGGGACGCGAGTACCGTCTGGATTCTTTAATGGGGCCGGAGGATTGCCTGAATGGCGCCATCGTTTTCGCGGCAAAGTGACGGCAGACCCAACATCGTCTGCAGGTGTCGGGATGCTCTGCCCACGAACCACGTCACAACGCGTTTCCTGACGTATGGTGACGAAGGTGAATGGGACATCGCTCGCCCTAGAGATGAGCCGGATAGCACGGACGACGCGCCGTTTCTCATATTCGCTCGTTAACAGATTCCGGAAACTCTCGCATTCCTCCGCCGCTATCTGAGAGACTGAATAACGCGCTATACGTGCCTGAGTGCGGTCGCATATGCAAATTTGCACGCACAGATAAGAGGGGATAATTACGAGGAAATTATGAGCGAGGCCGACTCGAAGCATGTTGCCGTGCAGTCTCCAACTTTACACATCTCCGCGAATGTAAAACGCGATTCTGCCAGCAAAATTTTATATTTCTCAACCCATTTTCAGAACAAAATATACCATGTGCATTAACATGTAAAGCTATCTTCTTTTTGCCGGTCATTGAGATCAGTAATTTACGATAAATCCCGTCAATCCCTAAACGGGACAGAATCTTGACCGCACGTTACCTCCCCGGTCCGTTGAGCCTTCTTGACCATTTTAGAGAAGGCAAAAGGACGCGTGAGGAGTCTCTACGACGAGTGGCATCAATATTTTCTTGCACACCCATCGAACGAGTTTGAGATAGGTCGGTGGCTGGATGCGTTCGCGAGGGAAAGAAAGAATCTCGTAACGGGATAAACGAGCGATCGAGCATCATCGTAGTACCGTCACATTCCGATACGTAACGGCGAAAAGAGCGTACATCGCGTATTGGACAACCTGAGGGAACGAGTACTGTGAATAGGCAACGACGCGACGGTTGGTTATATAAAATTTCTCGGAAATGCGCTCGGAGGAGCGTGCGCATACAGTTTTTGAGAAGATCGAGCGGAGACGAGTGAGAGCGTCTCTACCAGTATTCTACGAGTGGAATTACTGTGTTCGCGGAAGAAATTTCTTTGATCGCGCTTGCGAGAACCGTAACAGATTCCTCCCCTGCGCGTAGAGAATCCGCTTGCTTCTCGCGCGCGCTCTTTTGCAAATTAGATCAGGCTCAGATAGCAAGGTACTTCCATTCGATACCAGTTTTTAGATGCGTCGAAACATTATTCGTGCCGTAGCATTAATCCTTACGCGGACACGTTCTTTCCAAGGATAATAGTGGATCCACAGGTTGAGAATCCGCATGGAGCACCGAGTCCCCTGTTTGGATTCCAATTATTCAGCGGCGTGTCCCGAAACTCTCAATTCTTCGTGAATCCTGACCCCCGGACCTTTCTCGTTCCTTCCCTTCTGTCCCATCTGACCTGCGCTCTCTTCACTGGACTCTGCATAGATAATGAACCACGAAAAAAGGAAAGCAACCGCACGGCTCACTGTCGTCGCAGACGAATCAAAAAACTTCACCTTCTACCTCCACCGACGTTCACCAACGCCATTTCCTGCTCGTGGAGAGTATACCTGCCCATAATCATTATTATTCGCAGCAGCCAAATAGCTAGTGGCTCTCTTTCTCTCTCGCGCGCCATTGATTAATCTTCTTATCTCGGGAATATCGAGGCGCTCAATATCGCGGCTGTTCTGATAGAAGTGTTGTATTTGTAAAATTATTTCGTGATAATAAATTTTAATGTTTATAATATTTAATATGAAGATAAAATCAAGATAAATGATCGAACTATATAAGTGAAACTATTAGATGATTATCTATAATATTCTATATGGTGCGATTGGCTAATATCACCTATACGCCTTATTCTACGATTTTTGAAAGTTACAGCTACAAATAATAACCACAGACGGCATCTTGTAGAAGCCCTATGTTTCTCCCAAAAATAATGGAACTATATTTAGTATTCATTAAAGAAATGTGACTGCAATTTACATTATATTATTATTGTTAAGAAGAAATTAATATAAATATTTCTGTTTGTCATTTGTGCAAGGTAAAACTAATTGCAAGTAAAATGATTCAGGCCATAAAAGTACATGTAGATGAAACTTCTTCTAATTTCGAGGAAAAACGATAGAAGATAAAGCGATGAAGATGAAAGCAATATACACCGAATGTAAAGTACCGACGAGATAGCAATTCGTAAAACTGAGCTGCTGTTCCGTCACCTTCGCAGGTAGTTGGTAGACGAAAGCGTCGAGAGGAAAGGACTTGGATACCGCCGAGAGGAAAAGAGACGAGAGAATAGAGAGAAGGAAGGAGAGAGAAAGGCATAGTCCGTCAGGTAGGAAGAACGGAGTAAAGAGACGTGGAAGTGGCAGGGCGAAGAAGAGGAGAGTAAAGGCCCCGGGCGAGGTCACCCACCGCCCCCGCCCCCCTCACTCCCCCATACACCCTGATTATCCGCCGCCGGGGGCGGGACGCTCTGTAATGAGCATCGAAGAGGTGCTCAACCTCTGTTTCGTAAATTTTCTTGACTAACGTCAAAGCAACTTGAACATCTTTCAACGATATCTTTCTCTTAGCTTTCGAACGCGAAAAGTCTATATTTATCTTATATTTGTCTCGTTTCATAATGTCAAAATTCACCCATATAGGTACATATACGAATAAACTAAAATCAATATAGATAAAATCTGTGCTTTAAAAATGTAAAAAATAAATAAGATATAATATAATTTAAATTATAAAGTATTAAAAATTTTGTTTAAAATTTTGCTAGTGTCTATACTGTCTATAAATAAATTGCGAGATAAACTGATGGAACTCATTGTAAATTTACAAATAATTTATATACGCTTTAAAACATTGATCTTAAATTACTAATTTCCTTTTATATAATATAATCTCTTATTGTAACAAAAGACCTATTATTATTGTACATGTATCATAAACATGTAAATAAACAGCTCGATTTAATCGAAGACAGGTTGATCGCAACATAGAATACTCGCAGGCGAAGATTAGGGTAAAGCAGGAAGCAGCGGAAGGTGACGGGATGGTAAACGTTTGAATGGCGAAACACGGCGTCGTCGGCTGTCTGCGAAGACACTCGGATGATCGAGCGATGTTATTTTAAGTTTTCCGTGGGGGCCCTCGGCTTCTCTCCCGTCTTGCCCTAATCGGCTGTCAGCCACCCCCGTAGCGTGGGGTCGGCAGACTACCCCCGCAACGTTTAATACATATGTGCGCGTAACACACGCGCGCAATTTCACCGATCGGGAGAGCAGTCGCCTGACACGACCCCCCACGGACAAGATTCGCCCTTTTTTTTTTCTCCTACATCGAGATTCGCGCCCAAGGATTCATACCCCTCGAGGGGTTGGATTCAAAACGCTTTACACTCTCATAACCGGAACCTGTTGATTCGGCAACCCCCGAAAATCTCAACCACCTCGACTACCCGCCGAAACAAGAATTCTTCAGCGTCCGCTCGTCAAGAAATACTCTATTATGAATAATTTTTAATTTTAAATGAAGATAAGATTTTTCCTATTCAAAAAAGAAGTTGCAATGAGAGAAGATAGTATAATGAATACCTATAATATATATACAAGAGAAGAAGTCGTTTTGTTATCACGGGATATTTTGTGCCTAAGAAAGATATGAACAACCCAATAGTCCTCAGGACATCCCGCCACCATTAGCGACGCAACACCTAGTCAACTACCGCGACTCTGTATTCTCAAACGTATGTACGATAGACCGTGAAGATGGAGTCGCTTCAGGAAAGTTAGAATGCCCTCGCAAGGCTGCGCGGTTCGTTTGATGGCCTTCTCTTCATCCGCGCGTCCTGGACCATCCACGTGTTTCCACTGGATGACCGTTTACACCATCAGGTTTGGTGGCACATATTATATACCGGAGGAAGAAAACAGAAGAAGAGAAGGCTGAGGGACGAAGACGAACGAAGCCAAAGGCAGAGACAGAGCGGGAAAGAGAGCATGGAGAACGAGATAGAGGAAGAGAGAGAGAGATAGACCGTTGCTTTCTTGGGCTCCGGCGTGCTTATTGCGTGATATTAGCCACGGTGGCTGCCGCCACTGCTGGGATAATCATAATCTCGAAAGGGGGACAAAACACAGGCCCCGAATCGCATAACGCTGAATTTTACGACTTCTGGCATAGAGGAGACGCGACCGGATGCACAACGCGGCTTTTTATGCTCTCCTAACAGCCCCCGACTTGATATCACGCCCAGAGATGGACGGCTTTTCGAAACGTCTCTCCGGCCGTCGTTGGATTCGCTTGTCGGATTCATCGTCATTGAACTCGAATACGAAAGTGTTGACGGAGGAAGGTAAGTACTAATTGTAAGAGAAAGAAGAACGAAGTCTGCAGTCCTGCAGAGTCGAAAATTAAGCTTTTGAAAAAATACAAAAATCATGAAGAATTGAATTTTTAATCTGATATCAAATGACGTTATATAAACCAGCTTATTATTATTATTATAAAACTTATAATATTTTGTATAAGAATTGGTCAAAATTATTTTACCAATTAAAAATTATTCTCACTATTTTTATGAAAATACGGATGTTACTTGTTGCAATCGAGAACAGTCGGGCCGCTTTTTACCGTGTCTGGTGTGTCTGCGATATAAAACTAGTCGACCGCCGACACTTTCCGCTTGAGGTAATTATTCCGAGAATTCGATCTAATTTACGTGTTTGCATAGGCGCACGATCGAGCCGGTGCGCGCTGTAAAAAAGGCATAAAGAGAAAGAAAGAGAGAGAGAGAGAACGGGCACCCAGCGGCGTTACATCGCGTTTCGCAATGCCGTATGAAATCAACGGCGAATGAGGCACTGAATGGAAGCGAATTGCGCGAGTCGAGACGGCGAGTCAAGTCAACGCGTTTCGAAGCGCACAGACTGCGTAATAGGGAGGATATTTTTTTCACGGAAGATACTGAATAGAAGGTTCCGCGACGATTTTTACAGTGGCGTAAGTACGGTCTTGTAATCTCTGGGAAATTGAGATCGTGAGTCACTCACCGTAAGGTCGCTCCGCAACGGGCTCGCACGAATCTGCAACAGAAAGCATTCGCATTCGATTAGCCATAGCTCCGCGACCGTAAGTGGGGCGATTAATTATTCGTATTTGGTGCTAGCTGGCCTTTTGGGCCTCTCAGGCACCCGCTGCGATCAAGATAGAACATCGTATAATATGTATTTCCATAGAGAGAGTCTCGCGATTATTAATTACATTTGATAAATGATAACGTAAGACAAAATAAAATCAAACAGATATAAAAAGAACTTCTTAAAATAAAATTCTGGAATTACTTACAGTGTCAGAGAAAAAATATTCATATATAGTAACGTTACCTTATCTTATGGTATAAGTATTATTCATGATAAATGTAAACTCGATGATCTATTACACGGACGTGATAGTTCCGCGTATATCACGTTCGTGTAATAGATCATCGAGTTTACATTTGTACGCGGAACTATCATCGTGATTTCCAATTGTCATAATTTCGAATAATTATCATTTACTGCCGGTAGAGTAATAACTCTATTTCTCATTTCGAAAGGAATTGTCCGGCCAACAAGGTTGAATGCATGTATATATCGGGAGTCTCGAGAGTGAATTCACATCGAAGGAAACAATGTGTATTAAATTACACGCGTCACGTCGCATAGAGGAAGCCTCCGCGGATAATTTTGCAGTTGATTTTTAATTCTCATCCGCTCAATGACACGAGTTAGCGCTACGCACATCGACAAGCTCGTTCATCCATGACGATTGCAATGCGATCGTGATTCATACCCGATATAATCGACGCAATCTCGGCGCAATCGCGACGGCGGATCTATTCAAGCGCGCCGGCTGCCTTTTTTCTCTCCCCGCTCGTAATTTGCATACGTACAGAGAAAATTCCCAGCGATAATTCATCCAAACCGCGAGTCCCACCGGTGCCGGTAAGCCGATCACCCGTAAGTGATTTCTAACCGGCCGCGAGAGTCGTTTGTAATTCGCGCTGTAATGGGGAACTTATGTAACGGCGATCTCCTCACGCACGTTGCCCGCTAATGCGCCAAGCCGGCTAATAGCGTCGTCGCGTCTTGGGCCCCGGGATCGGACCGGGCCCGGAGGCACGCGTCGCGCGTACAGCTACAGTGCGTAAAAGCGAGGAAGTTTTAAATGGTACCTCGGCGCGGTGGCCGGGCACCTGCTAAAGCCGAGGGATCGGCTCGGCGCGGCGGGAGCCGGTAAATGTCTCACTCAAGGCGCTCGTACGCGGCTCTAATGGAAGCCGCTAGGTAGGTCATCGGCTGTCATAAACGAACGCCCGTCCAAGTTTCCTCGACGGCGCGGAGCGTGTTAATAGCCTCATTAGATATCGCGTCGCAGTGGCGTACATATCGCGATTGATCGGGGATCACTGTAATCCCCCCCCACTTGCGAGAGAGAACCCACGGTTTTCATATAATTATTCTGTTATAAACTCAACGGAGATCTAGATAACTCCTTTCCCCTAATTCCACTGTATAAACAAATGTCTATATATATCTGTCTAGTTATCATTATGAACAGATGTTGTAGGTATATCAGGTGTGCTAATTCAATTGTCATTACTCATTAAACATATTTGATTATAAAATCGTAAACATGTAACCGCTAATTTCCGGCCGAGTAAATGAATGAAGCGTGAAATAAGACGACGTATTTGCGTAATTATGTCATAACCGTTCTTCTAACGTCGTTCTTCATATAGGATATACCATGCATTATCTTTTTTTCTCTCAATTATGACATCGACTTCTACAGTCATTAGCCTCGGCATTAGCGCCAATGGGACACGGTCTTCCCAGGCTGTCAACCATTCAAGCATTGACCGTATCAAATGTTGCTTAAGTTTGTTAATTAACTCCTCGACTCTACAAGCAAATTTAGTAACGTGTGACCATACTAACTATCATTATTTTACGAAAATACGATTTCTTCCACCAGACAATTTCGCATGCTATAAATATGGGAATTATATTGTTAAATCTATTTTACAATTACCTACATATAAAATTTATATTTGAAGCATTTTTCTCCTAATTTTCCAAGATATACGTTAATTACAAAATTGCACTTGATTAAGTTAGCAGGGGAATTAAGAGAATTTGCGATATAGTAGACGCAAAACTTTGAAGTCGCCGTATTTTTATACTAATGGACCAATAATAATTCTTGATAGTTATGACAATATTACATTTACTTATATGCGCACGTTTATTTGCTAAAATAAAATGCACTCAATTTTCATGCACTCATCGGCATCGACCATGCGCGTTTGTCATCCAGATAAGTGGCCAACACTAATTCCGTCCGACAAAACATCTCTCTTGCAACGGTCTTCCAAGAATCTCGTCGTCAATATTAGAGTCAGCTAAGCAATGCCACGGCATTGAACGCGCGCGCGCGTTAGGTTTCATTAGTTACCATATATACGCACGCCTGCATTCAACAATGTGCACATCTCCGACACCCGGTCGCGATCGAACGCGCAGATTACGTTCGACGGGACGAAACGTCCTGCATCTGGAATTCCGTAGAACCTGTCAAGACCCCGCAACGTTGACAGTCGCTGATGAAAAAAGAAAGAAAGACACCCGCACCCGTCCGTTTATCTGTCTTTAATCGGCGATCACGGCGTCGTATTCTAATATTTTCCGTGAAGCGTCGCGCGCCATCACGAATTCTGATTGAGCTGCGAACCGGGGTCGGGGCCGGGGCCGTGGCCGGTGCGTGTATCGGGCCCCAAAGGTGCCAACGGGGTCGGGAGCGATGGTCGATAAATATTAAACGACTTTCCACCTGTCGCGTCGTCATCGTCGCGGTGGAGGGGCAGGGGAAGCACTTCCGAGAGGGAGATGACTGAATGTTAATTAGCGAGGCGTGACAAGTGTTAAGTAATCCATCCATCTACCTATACGTCGGGAGGGAGGAGCCTGCCTAACGTTCAGTAATTAACGCGACACTTGGGGCCCGGCCACGCACCATCGGCGAAACGCAGCTCGCTTCTTGCGAGCGGGCGCGCGCAATTAACCGGCAATTTAACAGCTAACCACGAGCAGGTGGGAGGTGAATTGGGTGCTAAAACGAAATCGTTGCGCTTTATGAAAATATGATTCGGATCAGGAATATCTTTCCCGGTTTAACATCGTATAGATTATTATCTATGATATTTATATGTATACGTAAAAGCACATTATTACACCATGATACAGTCAAACGCGACGATTAATTAGATTATTGTGTTTTGACATATATAAAACAGTTTCGATATTTCGATAAATCAACAAGAAAATAGTAATGGGAGAAAGGTGAATAATTAACAAACATACGTAAAAAATAATTTGCTTACCAATGCATTCATCCAGCGATTGACTATAATTAATCGTTTCCTTCCATTTATCCGAAACTATTTAAAGACACGATAAAGACACATTGTTGACAATGTTTCCAACAGCACTACTTCAGACACTAAACTTAACTGACTGAGTTTTATTGACGGTATGTATATTATGTATAACGATATAAATTGACCGACAAACACAATGACTTCCGTGTATCATCGATAATAAGTTTCCGTCCAATGTTTTCATTTAATCAATAGAGGAAAATCCCCTATTATGAGATAGGATTCTTTTAAACTATTAGGAGAAACCCCATTATCTCATATTAGGAACCTATCTCATAATAGGGGAATTTCCTCTATTATTTTCGTATAATTGGGAGTATTATTTCTGCCTGACGTGTTTACAAAGAAATTTCATGACGTGTAACTTATTGATCTTTTTGCTTTTTCATAAGTTAAAGAATGGTCTATACTATTAACTGTGTAAAGATACGTTTATTAAATATTATAGAAAAATTTGCATTAAGTGCATGGCAATCATGTCTGTGAATATCAGACGAGCAATGAATTTGTCATATTTTTAACCCTTAATGGTCACACTGGGTAAAATACACCACAGCGTTTTCTTGACTTCGAAAACGACCCAGTAAACCAATAGAAATGGGCTATTTTTTTACATATGTTAAATTAATTTTTTGGAAATCAAACCTATACAGTCTTTTTAAGGAAGACTTAAAGTACAACAGGATATTTTTTTTTTTTTTTTTAAAGTCACCTACAATTTTTTATACACGTGCAAACACGCTGGGGTCTATTTCACCCCGTGTGACCATTACGGGATTTTCCGGAGGTGTGACCATTAAGGGTTAAAGTTTAAGTTTCTGTGAAAATTTTGCATTTAAATCATAAAAGACTTTTGATGATACAGAGAAATCGACGAATATACATGACGGTGTGTGGATTGTGTGTGTTTAACTAATTAATTATAATAATGTCAATAATCTCAATGTAATCTCTATAAGGTACTAATTTTAGTACTAAGGTACTAAAGATAAATCTTTCAAGCTAATTTAAGAAAAATATTACGAATAAAACTTCACGAACGATCCGACTAAATTTGCGCACATTGTATTAGTGCGAAATATACATGCGCATATAAATGTCATAACGAGGACTCTCGACTTCACATCGCGTCCGTAATAAAACCGGTCGCCGTGACGCGTCGAGACTTGTATTAATTAGAATGCCGGATTCGATGCCCGTCACAGATAAACGAGCGGTGCAATGTTACAATGTTACCAAACAATGCCGCGGTTGGCCCGGTATCTCGACGTCGCGTCGCGGTACAGCGACGACGATATCTGCATTAAAGGAACATTTACATCTCGGAGAACCGGGTCGGAGGCCCGGGTCCGCATCCGCGGCGCGACCGGTCAAATCGCCGAATCATAGTCGAGCCGATCCTCGCTTGTCGATTAGATGTATCAGTGTAATTAACAACAAACAATGGCCGCGAGAGACGCACGGGCTCGATATCGTGTATTAATCGATTACCCTCTCCGGTCAGGCCCCGGAGATATACGCCGGGCCCGGCTGTTAATCATCACCGCGGGTGCGTTTGTACCACCGACGTCCGTCCTTTTTTTTCCCGTTCTCATCGTGAGAGAGAAAGACCAATAGGCCTGAGCGTACTGTACGTAGCCCTGAGGACTCTTCCGTTAACTACCTCCGTAACACGTCATTCGCCTCCTCCCGCCCGCGCACGAAATAGCAGAAACAACGTAACAATCTCGTTTGCCAGACGCGAATTCCGCTTCTCATGGCGACGTATCGCGAGACCATCTATCGATTAACCGATTACTTGCAATATTCTACGAGTGGCGAGTTAAAACAAGACGTGTCTCATGTCTCGAAAACACTCCGGTCCACTATGCCAACACGCGTACGCTATTCGAAAGTGCTTCAATATTTATTTGATTTGGTTGCTAAGTATCGGTACTTTTAAGTTACTTGTATTCATATATTTTTTTCCGTTTTTTATACTAATAATAGAATAACGTTCATACCTCCATGCACAATCATCAAAAATTTGAAATCCTCTACATATAATAGAATTTAATTTATATAATATTATAATAAATTATAAAAACTGTTATCAATATATGTATAATAATATAACTTAATGAAGAAGGATATTGCTCTTTCATATTTCATATTATATAATAAATTCATATATGCTTGTCACTAAACTAGGTCGTGAGAGACGTGAGAAGCCTAAATTCGGTACCGTTAAAGGAACGGAGAAATATCTATGCCGAATATTCAATACTTCTCATGCGAAATATCGATCATTGCATACTTGCGTGTGCCTTGAAGATGCTCACGCGTACGATAGAGATAGAGAGTACCAAGAGGATTATTTCGCGGTGCCCCTCAGCAGTGCGCTAGAGATCGGAATCATTAGCGATTATCGATGACCATCAATGTGGAACAGTTTGCGAGGTATCATCAATTAGAGTTAAATAATAGTCCGCGGTGTCCATCCGTTAGCTCATTCGCCGCCAGCTCTACTTCCGGGAGCATCGACTACTCTTTTCTGTGACTTATTGCTGTTACTTCGAGGCCAGTCTCTATGCCCTCACTCGATAATGGGAAAGTCTCGTTTCGGCGATCTTGTATACGTATTTTCTTACAGTTAGCAAATTTGCCGCACGACAATTAACCTTTGGAAGACTTATCTTTCAGAGGAGCGTGGCTTGGTCATTATTAATCCGTACTCTATTGGATACTGTAAATCGCTTCGAATATAAATATAAAATAAAACAGCAGTAAAAAAAGCAGCAATTTTCAAGTTGTATATTTTTGCTCTTACTATGTAAAAGGAATGTACAAGTAATCTTGGAAAATTAACGACAATATTCATTGGGTCTCGAGTGACCCAGCTATCGCCAACTAATAGTAAGAAGTATTGCGAATAATTTTCGAACGATGCGGATATTAATTTGGACGAAAAAGCTTCAGGAAAATTTCAAATTTCGTATTAGTGAACGTAAACGTCATTTAGAGGAAAATATGTTTTATTGATTCAGAAAATTTATGCTTTATACGTATGACACGTGTTAATTTACATTTTGCGCTGCACAGATATACGATATTAATTAAAACAAAGAAATATTAACTTGAAGAAATCTGTTAACCATCGTTTTACGTATGACGGTAGCAGCGTGCACGCAACACGTGTTCTTCTGTATCTCACCGTAGCGAATAGAGAATGTCCAACAGTCCAACGCGCGGCGATCTTCACGATTCCGTTCACGGTATGCTTTACAGCACGAATCGACAAGACCACTTGATCGGTCACGTACGATTCTACGATTAACCAAACGAGAGACTTCGATAAGTTTACCGAGCAGTTAAACGCAAAAGCAACGCATTTCGCAATTTATATATAATTTACGAGACATTAATTAGCAAGAAATATAATATTATAGTTAGAGGTAGATTAAATGTCTCGCATTTTTCATTTATATTACGCTATATTAAATCGTTTCTATTAAATATGACCAGATTGCTTCAATATTCTTAAATCGCATATATGCCAAGCGCTTATCATTTATGAATCGATTATTATAGCTTTGAAATTAATGCTCAATACTAAACTAGCTGCGGGTAAAGCAATGTTCGGCCGGAAGACAAAATCACTGCTTTTCGTGCATTTACAGGCACACAAAACACGAAATTCGTAACGAGTACGAGGCACTTCCGCTGCGGTTCTAAAGACAGAAGAGTGCCAACTATCAGACCCGCCCCCGGCTAACAATCCGTCACTGTATACCCTTCTCTGTCTATCGGTACCTCCGGACGTCACGGAAGCTCAACATGAGCGAGCGAGTGAATCACTATGCCGACGTAAGGAGCACGTGGGATAGAAGATGAGATTTAACGTATGCGTGCTTACGAGAGAAAGAGATGGCGAGATCGCTGAGAAAGGTAATCAACAAGCACGAGTGAGGAAGACAAGGAAAGAAAAGAGAAGGAGGATACGAGAGACAGGGAGGAGGGAGAGAAGGAGAGAGAAAGAAGGAATCGAAAGGTAGACGAAGAAAGGACGGGACGAGCCGGGGCGAAGAGTGGAGATGAGGTCTCGGTAGTAAAGTCAACGGTTGCCGCCCCGGCAAAAAACTCAAATTGATCAAAATGAGAGTTACGTGGGCAAAAAAGTAAGCGACCACGGTGGTAGGCACGCATTTCGTGCCGGGAGAGAGTTTAGGTAGCGAGGGCTTCGAGAGAGCGCCGAGAGAGAGAGAAGTTGGACAATGGGCCCCGCCGGCGCGGCGGCCCGCCCGCCACGGTCGCGAACAAAAGCTTGAACGACGGCCGATCATGAGATACGACGTAGAGATCCGCGAAACGGCGACTTCCTCTCGACAGAGAGGGACACGCCGCGCGGAAGTAGTAATCATTATCGCGCCGGTTTATGCGCGCAATGGTAAACTTTACGACCGCGTTCGCAGCGACTCGTAAACTGCCGCGCCGAACCGCCGAGCCGGGTCTTGCGCGCGCGCGCGGGGCATTCTTATCCCCGTCGAATCGGGCCTCCTTTTACGTGGGGGGCCCGTTCGCAGCGTCTCTGAACCTCTTACCGTCGTTTTTACTAATACACTGTCATCCTTGCTGAGATTGGAACGGCTTTCTCCGACATCATGCTGTCAAAGTTGCATGCCGATAGCGAAATCGTCGGCCCGAAGTCAATCGCGAGTATAAGATAAAGAGGAACAACATCATACATGTGCTAACTAGCCTAATCAAATTACGGATATTAAAAAAAAAAAACAAGAATATTGCTCCGAAAGAACATATTAGCTCACGTTTCACGATGACAGACAATATTATAAACTTCGATATAATCGTCGCAATATTTAAAAATCCATCAAATAATATAGATCTATTATTCCAATGTTATAATTATCTAATACTAATTTATTAATGTATTACTCTATATTATTATTTCTATATTATATAACTCTATATAAGTTTGTTAAAATTCATTTCACGATAAATTCAAGCTTTCTCGTCCATGGTGTAGGTAAAAGTTAATGAATGGACATTAACACACCAAAGTGACGCAAATTGCTTCACCCGAACCTTGCGCGTTTAGAACACGTCGTGGTCACTTGGGTGTTCACATCGACAAAAAGTCGTGTTCTTAGGATTAATTTCCTCTCTGTTGCGCGAGAGGCTGCGGTAACTCGCAGCGCAATGGGAACGAACGCGAGCGAAAAAAGGATGTACGCGGTTTTCCTGCATCGCGTAAATCGGCGAGCGGTCCTAACCACGCCTTTATTAACGGGCGAGGGTTTATGATACTTCGCGGAAGTCGACGATCAATAAATCGATATTAAGATCCAGCAAAATCGCGTTGTTGACGATAGTTACAAGCTGGGTCAAGAAACGAAAAAAAAAAGAAAGAGAAACCAATCGAGAAGCGGCCGAGAGTCCGTTTGACTATTACGACACCGGATAGATTGGCCGGCGGAATCAATAATACAATGCGATTTTCAGAACTACGAGAAAAGAAATGCTTCTGCATTTCAGATTTGTACAATAGAAACTTTATAGAGGGATTTGCTATAGTGCGATTGTGAAATTTAAGATATGCCATGCTGAGCGACGAAAGTAATTTTATTATCGATTAATGTTCCGTCTGAGTCGCGTGACCAACATTGATTTCCAATTAAGCTAATTAAGTTCAAATTAATTATACGATCATTTTCCATCCAATGACGCTTAAGGAGGCTTTAAGGATAATGCAAAATGATAAGAATGGCATGAAATTTATAATAGAAGTTTCTTTACAAATAACGGTTGCATGTGAATTTTTTCAGATTTTTTTGCCAGCCCATTTTTGCGTAAATTAATATCAAAATTCCACATTTTATAAGGGACTCTTATGAGAAATCCGATTCTCCATATCTATTTTCAATAAAGACATATATTTAAAATATTAAGAAGCAAATGAATTTATGTGTAATATGTGTTACTACACATATTACACATAAATTCATTTGCTTCTTAATATTTTAAATATATGTCTTTATTAAATTTATATGTGAGTATATTATATTGAAAGTACGTACTAAAGTTCGAGCCATTTCACCACATAGTTTATTTGCAATACTAAAAAATATAGGTCAAGATATAATATTTTTGTCATCAGAGTTGTGTGATGGAGAAAACTTGACAACACTGTTAAAAAACACGGGAAGATTCTGACATAACATGTAACCTAACATGTATCCCAAAATGTAATCGAGAGTCTCTTCTGTCAATCCATTGTAGTTCTACCAAATTCAGTTTTTCATTTTTACACCGTTGCCAAGTCATTATTTGTAGTAATAATAAAATTTGTTTTAAAAAATATAAATTTATATGTGAGACTTTTACATAAATAAACATTAATATTCTTTGGATTTTAAATGCATTTCCTTACATATTTTTTTAAAATTTTAGATTAATATTGTTTTAAATATATATATTTTAGATTGGCAGCACTCCATATTTCCATTGTGTGACAGCGCTACCCCCTCACTGCCCACCTCAGCCTTAAAGCCTTCTTAAGTCATCTGTTCACTTTAATTCGATAATAAAACGGTGCACATAACGTCAAGTCTAATAATATTACAGTACCTATATTAAAGGGAATTATATTTCGTATTTAAAAACATTATCACAGGTATATAATAAATTTACTAAGTACTTGCTAGATATAGAATTAATCAAAAAGTATCACTTTAATTTCTGCACAAAGTATAATGATATGAGAGTAGATTTATAAACAACAAAACACACAAAGAATTAATGTATAAATTACGAATAAGCATCGCAAGCATCCTTTCGTTATTTTCCATTGTTCTGTACGCGTTATTTCTTTTCGTGGAAATTTTGCATAATTGCCATTTTCCCTCGCATTTCCCACTTCGGAGTGCTCGGCTATCCTTTACTATTCTCACAATGTACGCATGCAGTTATGAATCACCCACATCGACAGAACGACTCATACCATCGACTGAACGGATGCCACACATGAAACTTCACGGGAAATTAAACGTGACTTACCCCTTTAAAAGGATTAAGGACAAAACAAAAATGTCACTAATCACATTAACACAAACGGTATTATTAATCGGATAGTTCAATCTCGCAAAAGATAAATAAGAAAATATTTATTTATATAGCATTGTTTCATCGATGTACAGTAAGGTGCATTAATTCGCGTGGTCATAGTAGTCTGACTTTTATCGGCCGCTAAGTTTTTAATAATCAACACGTGCGCGGTTCACCGAAATATTAAAATGTATAACAAGAAAAATAAGAAATAACTATCATCACACATGAAATAGTTTCAAGCTAATAAGATCCATGCTAGACCGTAAATGGCGTTTATTAATTTAATTTGATTGCATGTCATAACGGTCGTGTTACTCTTTATTGTTAAGAAATAACTAGTTTTCTCGTTTTATTTTACCTCGTATGTTTTTACGACGATAAGTCAGATTACTATGACCACGCAAATTAATGCACCTTACTGTACTATTCTTATGTAACGAAAGGAACTTTTGTTCAAATCGCAAAAGCGGAAAATTCGGAACGCGGCACAATTCGACCCTTGCCCTCGGTGAGCTAACGACCAGGAACTCGCACCCGGAGCGATTAAAAAGAAAAAAAGAAAGAGGGCGTCGGAATGAAATCACCGGCGTGATGAAGTCGTACGGACGATTAAGAAGTCACCGGAGAGACACGTGCAAGTGGACCTTAAAATATGGCTGCTTACGAGGCTGCGAGGGTTAATTACCTCTGTCTTTCTCTGTACGCGCCTGGTACAATAATATATTAACGCGTTTAGGCACGGCCAGTTAATCCCAAGGAACTGCTCAACGCCCCGTTAAGCACGCTTGACTCGTTAAGTCGCCTAATATGTACCACCACATGCGTGAGATATCCTTAAATGTGATCATCGCCCAAAGGAACGTCGTTTCGTGCGCTCGTCCCATTGTACCTAATTACTAAGTTTATTCTCTTCAAATATAATTAACATCCGATTTTCCGTGACAATTACATGCCGTTAGTGATCGTCGTGATCGGAATGTTACTCGATCATCTCGTGTAAGCTTCGTATTAGTGTATAAATCTCAGATACATTTAGCACTCGTTCGTAAATACCTTATACGTACGTGTAACCGGGAACGTGTGATTAGGCAGCTCCGTAAGTGTGAAAAGGTATGAGCACTTGTAACGGCTCGCATTTTACTTATCCACGATTAAAGTTATAATGTGACCGATTTTAGAACGCCGATCCGTATCATTTACGAGTAGATCGCTTATAAATGATTGGCTCGAGATATCGTGGCAAAATGAGATAATTGTAAGAGATAATGCCATTCTTGTAGTAATGATCTAAACACATGACATAATGTGAAAACAGGAAATTATTTTTAACAATAAGTTAGATTAGAGGAAAAAAGTTTCAAATAATGCTTCTATTTTTAAAAGCCTTTTACGTAATTTTCTTTCAATGAAATTAATGTAATTTTATAAGAAAGATAATATTAAAAATAATGTATTTTAAATCCTTTCTTCCCAATAAAATACTCTATATTTTAAATAATTTTTATATGTAAAAATATCCTATAAATAAAGAAATCTATCCTTAGTCACGCGTGGTCGTTCTTATCACACATGAGATCGTTCCGGAAGCACAACTCAATTCGCCTTTTCGTTGGTATTTGCATGTACGAATATAATTCCCATGATTCGCCGGAAACATATCAGATAAGGGACTCGTGGTTTTATCTTGGTAACATTAGCGGACTAATTAAAGCGCCGTAAACAATGGCTGACTCGGGAGAGCTTGCTCTTTCGTCTCGTCAGAAAATCCAGAACATGCGTGAGTAGGTTTACATGCAAATATATGCATATATCGGGTGTTTTAGAATCAGAGAATATTTTCTATTAAATAAACAGGAAAGAAGAATGATTATTTTTATGCCAACACATTAATAATACATTGATTAGAAGATTAAAGACACATAGTGATTAGAAGTAATTAAAGATATTAATGAAATCTTATCTATCAGTCCAGTCTTTTATAGTCTTTCTCTCTCTTTTTCTCAAGTATATTTTATTCTAAGATAATTTTAATTTGAAACTTAAGTTACAATTTAAGTTACAATTAAAAAAAATGACGTTTATTCTTACAATTAGTCTCGAGATCTATATAGGAAAAGAATCTGTATCCGTATTAAATAATAATTTAAAAAATTTTTTAAGAATATTTTATACGTTCCAAATATCGTCTACTATAACTACTGTGTATGTGTAGATCATTTTATATATTATATACACAGATATACGTGTAATTTTGGGGGAAATACGTTTACGTTAATTTAATACAGATAACGCGAACAGCCAGTCAATGAGCATCTAGATCATTAAAAAAGTTATATTTTTACTTGGATATATATATGCATTTACGTGATAATACAGTACCAACATTACTCTAACACTAACATTATCTACGTACACGTACGACCGCCTTCGCAGAGTTTAAAAGCTTAATTAAGGGGATCCTGCACTGGCAGGCGAATTCCAATGATGTCGATAATGTCGATCGAAATGTGATTTTCGCACGGCTGCCATGTTTTATTGGATTTATAGAATTAAAAATCCTTTTCCAGGATCAAAGTATACACGCAAACGGACACGGGACTTGACAACTTTACGTTGAGAAAGAAAAAAAAAATTTTATATATAAATCCAATAAAAAATGGCAGCTATGCGAAAATCACATTTCGATCGACATTATCGACATCGTTGGAATTCGCCTGCCAGTGCAGGATCCCCTTAAAGATACGAAAATAATTGGTCGTCATGCGTGGCGCAGACATATCGCTAATTAATAAACGAATATATGTTTTGTCCGCTAATAAATTTGCATTCTCATCGTAATAACGGCTGACAAAGGTATCGACATGCATGCGCTGCTATTATCACTAACCGATGACGATGGATAAACGCATCCATAGAGCGTTCATTACAAAATATAATGCATATTACATATAAAAATATAAAATTGTATAATTATTATATGTGACAAAATTAAGTTTGGAATATATTTTAGTAAATACATGCGTATTTTTTTTATCCAATCCCGTCCGACGTTTAAAATTTTCTTTAAATTATATTAAACTGTTGAAAGGAGGCCCTAATGCTCCGCGAGGAGTGAAAGGATCTATACATACAAACTGTTGAAAACTTAATAGAAATAAAGATCTTGAGATTAATAAATTAATAGTTAACCATCACCGCTTTCTGTTTACAACATCATGTAAAAAGAAAGCGACAGAGATTTTTAAAGATACAAATTACGTATAGCTCAAGAACGCGAGGGCTTGGATCGTGACTACGATCGAGTGCATTGATCCATACACACAGCGCGGTTAATTGATTACACGATTATTTGTTGGATGAGCTAATTGCGCTTATACTGCAATTACACTGGCAAGAGGCCAGGAATCCTTGCATTATTATGATCGGTAAATCGTTAGGTCGTAAGATATTTACTAATCGCGATTGCCTCGTTTCAAATTGGAGCGCCATGCAGAATAGTATGATTAATTAATAGCGACGCGTGTGTCTAACTGAATGGCGAATTTGAGTCTCTATCTAGATAACGCTGACAAGGGTGTAAGATCGTTCTCGTGGCCGCGATCGTGCTCGCGACTCGCGCGTTCCATCAATCTTCGTAGCGGCTGCGCGAGTTAACGCGACGATATCTCTGCTCGCAACTTTACTGCAAATTTGTACGCATTGCATGACGACAGGCGATTTATTAACTACAACAAAAACAGTTTAAAAACCTTGAGCGCAGACCCATGAAAATTCATGACGAACCTTTCCGGAAGACCAAAATTAGCAATAAATTGAAATTAAGAATGATGAATCTGATATATTTCAAGCGGCACGATAATAAATTAAATATGCTCATATATTGAAAAAACTAATTATTATTAGGATATGTAAAAATTTTCTCTCGCGCGCTCCTCTATTTCTTAGATTATCAGATACGTCAGATGAGAAAGATAGCTTTTTACATCGCCATTTTTCAACACCTGCGTCTACAAGAACTTCGTGCATAATCATTAGAAGTATTTTAATATAATTAAACACGGCGTATTTAATTTCAGTTGAAAACCGCGTTCGAGAGAGCGGCAGAAATGCCATAACAGCTTGTAAGGGAGACGTATGATCTGAATATCTAATCGTTTGCATATTGTAGTCAGTGCGTACAAAATGAAATAATGGGAGAAAAAGTAGGCGTGAAAAAACCTGATTATCTCCTCTCTTTCCCCTCTCTTATTCCTTCTATAGAACTAAGAATTTATGATAAAATTATTGCAGGTGCGTCGAAAAAGAAATCGGTGTTTGAGCTGAAGCAAGTCTAATAAGTCATGCTATTATTAACAAGAAATCTAAAAGCTTTCAAGCTTAGTAATAAAGAGATAAACAGAATAAAAATATTATGTAATTGTAATATACGTAACAATTTTTTTCTTCTTTTCAGAAATATTTGACGTTCAATTTTAAAAGTCTCAATATATCGTAATATTTAATAAATTCGGATATCTGATATTTAATAAATTATCCACACTAATTCTAAGAGACTATTTATGCCTAATAGCATTGTGAAGTTTAGTCAACGCAGCCAACAGGTCTGTGATTCTGATTATTCATTATTTGGGGAACGGTCGACGCAACTGCGCGCGACGGATTAGCATACGTTGCATAAACTACGAAATAACATGACATGCACGCACGCACAGACGCACGCACGCATCGCACGCAACGGCACGAGAGGTGAGACAAGCATAATTCATACGACAAGGACAGGACGAAGTATACAGTTTTTCTCTATGGCGAGACATTAACATTATGCTTTATCGAAGCCGCACATCGTCGGCACATCCGGATTCAAATTACGCCGTCTTGCTTATGCTTATGTTTATTTATCTAGTTATTAAAATTACATTAAGCGTCTCCTAACTAATTATGTCGCTCGTGGAACGACATCGTCGAGAAACTCGAGACGTAGGTCCGGAAGAGGTTTATTAGGCTCAACGTGGAGAAAAAAAGAAAACGAGACGGGACAAAGAAAGCAGATCCGAAGGAATCACGAAACGATCCCGAGGACAGATTAGTTTCTTCGCGCGGGGCAATGATCTCTTCCTCGTGTCGTTGCCTATACAGCGTATATGGTATTGATAATTGAATACATTAATCACGTTATTTGTTTGGAATCGCTCTTCAGAACGCCGTGCTGTCTTATCAAAAATTTCACGATTAATTATCGCGACGCTGACGCATCGATTATAATCGAAGAAATACGTAACTTTTCGCATAATTTCTAGAATGAATTATTAGCCGCGAATGCGGTGGCAGAACGCAGCAAATTATCGCGATGCCTGAAGAGTGTGCATCGTCATGCGACTCGTGAAATCATAGTATTTTCCCGAGATCTGTGGCGGCAACGAACGAAGGCGCCCATGGTTCTCGTTTACTATCATCATTACCATTATACAAGCTCCATGACGGTGTTACGTGGTTTAATTTGAATACATGAGGCAGGAAGCGGCGAGTAGCCGCGAGGACGTGTGTCGGCATTAGGCACGCATGTTCCTGTGTACACTGTCATTATCTTTACTTAAAACGACCCCCGGTCTCTGACTGCGTTACTATCACCCTGTTGCTGACTCATATAATAGTGCGAAATTTGAAGCGACCTCCCGTGCGTCTTCTTTCAGTATCATTAGATAGCATTGCTTTTCCAATGGAATCTTACTTCGGATAAATGCGGTAATCTCCAAAGTTATATAGTAATTATTATAAGAAAGCAGATATACTCATTATGTAAAAGTTTTTTCGAATTTTACATTTTTTATATAGGTAAGTATGTCTCCTATGATTAATATTAATATTTTAGTTTTGCATGCGTCGTTAAACTTATATTAGCATAAGTTACTTGGCTAAATCATTTAATGATTAAAAACAATGAAATCATAAATAAATTGTAATAAAAATATCTCAATAATAACAGTATAAAAGTCATTAAATGCAAAAATTATTCGCTAAATATGCATTTATAATAAAGTCACACACATATATGCATGCAGTAGAGTGCAACGTCACAGATACAGTTATACTGTTGCATAAAAAATTTCCTTAATCCCGTTTAAATCACAATTCGATGCATTATGCGATAAATATGCACCGATAAATTGTCCGTTCATCTTGTTACGCGTAAAATCTCACTTTGATTATTCAAATTATATACTAATCGTGCAAAAGCATCTCACGAGACAATGACGCAATTAAAATGCCGTCGATGCGTGCCGGATTCTTAGGCGCCAATTAATTTACACGCGCGTTTTTATACAATGTTGTTAGCAAATTATGCAGATTTTGCTCGACGTGCAAAGAAAAGTCGGAAGATTTCCACGCAAAGAATCGCGTTAAATTGAAAGGGTTCGCGAATACATAAAGAAAATTTTTATTCTTATTATATTAGTCGAACCTCGGATTGTAACTTTATACTTGTTGAATAACATAACTGTATAAGTTAATGTCATGTGAAATCTTTAATTGGCTTTGAGATGCTTTTCGCGTCTGATTCAGCCGATCCAATCGACGGTATTATGATCGTCTGTGCCGAAACTTACTGAATAGAAAAGGGACAATTTGCATATATACGAACATATGGCATGCGAACCGTATGAAATTCTGAGCGGCATGCAGGTCAAAATTGCAGCAGGATGCGGGAACCGCAATGACTGGCAAAGCAGTTTAAGCAAGCAGATGAATGTCGGCTTAAACGGGCTTACCGGCATGATATTCCCGTATTTTTCAAAAGCGTGTTTGATCAATCCCTTTATATGAACCTCAATTGTATATAATATTCGGAAGAAACGGTCTTTGTAATCGCAATATTTCGAGAGGTAAATTATCCTGCTCGACTCAATAGCAATAAGTTTAGGATAGACAGGTATTGTGAGTCATTTTCAACATGATATGCAAATAAAAAGATGTAGTATAAAAAAGAATATTGCGTTTTCGTTCTCTCTTTCTCTCTCCCAATAATTTTATTTTTATTCCCTTAAGCATCTCGTGTAACTTTAGCTATTTTAACTTTATTTAGTTTAAGAAGTTCTAGAATACGTATAGACTTCATTCTCGTGGCTACAATGTAAGTTTCGCAAGTGAGAGAATCGATTAACCTCGGATTTTCGTAAGTCGCGAAGAATCCGTAATGACGTGGACTATAAGTACTTTCACAATCCTATGTTGGAATCCGGCAATCGACGTTCCGTCTCGCGTGTCGTCCTTACATTCCTTGCCGATGATCCAGAACGATCCGACTTCTCATGGGGGTAAATCACAGAAGCTGGCGCAATCTGCGTGCGTATTATTCTGATTCACGTATCTCTCAGCTACTGCACATCATGTACGATACGCGACGTCGTGCAAATCACACGAGTCATAATCGATAATCGTGAGAGAGACCATTTTCCGTTCGATCTGAACGCATGTTGAGGTGAGCAACATCGTTATTTCATTACTTTTGCCAGGATCGTCGCGACGAAGGACGCGCGTCGTCCCCTTTTGCAGAACTCTCCTCTTACCACGATTCTAAGTACGGCTCGCCGCTTCTCGTTAACATTTCTAACATTTCAAGACGGACATTTTGTCGCGCGTCTTCAGCTCGAGACGGTCGATTTTGTCGGAGAAATAAATTCACTCGAGAGAGAGAGAAGACGAATCAACGAGATCGCGGGATTATGCAGCTTGTCCTTTTAGCTTGTATACGTGCCGCCGCTTCAACCTAGACTGCCAATCGTGTGCGACGGGGCGAATTAGCATACGTAACCGCCAAATACGGCATACGGCTCGGCAACGGTACGCCGACAAATGCAATGAATATGGTGATTTCCATCATTTATCCGGCTCGGTAGGTGCAAACGCATCTTGCCGCGATCCTTGGAGCGAGATGCAACGCGCGTATGCGTCACGATCTCACGACGTTGAGAAATGTTATTGAAATTGATTCGTAAAGCAGAACTTATTCTCAGAATTCGGATAAAAGGCGATATCGATAACGGACTTTATCTAAATCTTACCGACTTCTTTACTTAAATTTTAATGAAGCCATTAACTAGTCGGTCTAAAAATACGTAAAAAATATGATTACAAAATATTGCTTTCGTGGATTACAATCTATTATTATATATTTATTAAAAGCTTATTTTTATTATATATTATTTAGTAGGTATATTATACTAAAATATAAACTCCAAGTTGCATTATAAAGACATTCTTTTTCAAATCTATATCAATTGTTTTAAATTAAAATTTTCGTGGGCGGAAAAAGACCTTAAATTTGATCTAATAAGCAACATATATTTAGGCGGTCTATAACTAGGTAGTTTATAACTATGCGATAAACATCGCGCCTCACAGTCTTCAGCTACAAACAGGCAATCTGCGAGAATACGAGTACGTGTGAACACGAAGTTTACATCCTACACAGCGTGCGTGGTGTCTCTACGTGTCGGTACAGCCTGCTCGGCGCATTATCTCGCTATGCAGCGTACGTGCCATGATAGGTTTCATTATGAGAAGTACGTTTCCTTTTCCGAGAGACCCAAGGCGGCAAGGTCGTCCGTGCACCTCTACTTGAGCTCTCGACTTGAGCGGCCGTATCCGTCCGGTACATCCGTCATCGACGCGAGAGATCGTATCGATCGCCCCGCGGAACGTAGTAACGATGCGAGTCATAATTTGCATGTCGCATTCAGCTATGCTACATTGTAACGAAGAGTTATGGCGCGGCATCGGTGAAACGCGGGACAGGGATTAGTAGCGATTACGATCGGCATCGAGTTGCGAACGAGACGTATCGATCGACGCCACATTCGCATGCAGTCTTTCATGATGCAACATTGTTATTTTTTAAGCAGTGTGTCTGAATAAGCATGAGAAAATGTTGCAGTTATTATAAATTTTTTAATCTTTTTTTTATTGGACCTTTCTTAAACTATAGACAAATACCGGAGATTAATCTATATTTATTTCTACCAAAGAAATTTTAGAAAAAAAAGAAAAAAAAATTAATAAAATTAATTATCTATGTAATTTCAATAAAAATCAGGGAAAATTTCAGAAATTAAGATGTTTTAAAAATGAGTAATAAATGATTTAAAAATATCAAATGGATCATTTTGGTAGTTCTAGTGTTAATTTATTGAAATGCTATATGTATATTTTGATAATCTATTAATCTTCAATACAGGATATCTTGAAAATTACGATTTTATTTACTATAATATCACTTTGAATTACATAAAACATAAGATTTATCTCAAAAACTTAGCTCTCTTCAACAATTTTGTTAAGGAAAGAGTACATAAATAAAAGACGGATATCTAGATTTAAAACATTTTACACATAGAAAATATCTTAATATTCATAGGGTTAAAATAAGAATGAGAAAGTCAGGCGCGTGTCACGTCGCGATAGTGATTTGTTGTCGCGTGTACATGAACAGCCAGCTGTCTCGCACACGTGCACGTGTCTCGCACCGCACGCGTGTCGCGCCAGGGCCGAAATGCATCTTCAGCAAGGGTTAGAAAGGCCTATGGGTTTCTCGTATCCTAGAAAAGGAGCGTTAAACGAGAACGGGAGAGAATGGGCGAAAGGAGACACGAAGCGAAGAAAGAAAGAGGAAGGAGCAGCCACGTGACCCTTGCACGGTCCTCCTCGACGTATCGTCCCGACCCAACCTGACCTATCCAAGGTGAGATTTATCCATCGGCTTTACCTGCCATGGGCTCTATAGGTATCTTCCTTACTACCTCTGCCTATCTACCAGGAATCCCCGCACTGCTATTTCCCATTCCCGCGAACCGACCTCCCTATGTCCACCACCCACTCGTACGAGTCACGTATCTCAAGCTTTTTCGTGCGACGAGCCCGTGTCTTTCAAGGTAACAGGTAAGATTTTCAGAGCAACGATCGCGCGGTGCGTCCAAGGCAACGTTGTTAAAAATACAATAATAGATTCGTCGCGATTGTAATCAATTCTTTTACTTTAAATTCAAAACATAATTTATTCAGATAATTTATTATCGAGTTTGTTCACGCAAAATTTAATTTTAATTGAATTTTAAATGACCGTCTTGTTCCTCTTTTAAGACACTCTCTTTCCCACTTTTTTTTGCAGAAAAAACAAAAAAAGGAATCAATTAAACTAAAGTTCAAGTTAACGGATGTTGATGAAATTGGCTGTCGATCCATCACATTTATCGTAAGATACAAACGCAAGGAGCGTGAAGTCCGCATGTTAAAAACCGGCATTACTTTTCGAGTGGTCCGCTCAAGTGACGGGTTCTTCAGCGAGTCACGTGTCGACGATCGTCCTCGGAAGGCGCGCCGTGTACGTCCCAACGTAATAATCGGGATTCGGTGTGCTAGCCCGAAGCGTTTCGGGCAGGTTACGGCCAGGGCCTTAATTCGAGGGTCGTATAAGGTATAATCGGAAACCCGACGGACAATGCAAATAAGGAGGCATTATGCCGTGCTGCCGGTGACGCAACGCAAGTGGTTCGGCCGCTTCCGGCTTCTTCTAGGAATAGCGGATTTTTCATTAAAATCGTATCATCAGACATTCGACCATAGCGGTCATGTGCACGCACATCGATGATTATTTCAGACAATCTTCACGAAAGAATGGTAACTCTGAAGTGGCTAACGGCTACTTGTAATGAAGTTAGTGAAATTAGCACCCTATTTTCAGAATCTCAATAGTTGATAAAGCTCAGATTCTAGATTCTTCCACAGAGAATCCTATAAAAATCCTAAAAATTACAGCTGAGACTATTCTAACAAACTATGCGATAGAAGCATAAAATGACTGCCGTACTTACATATTCTTTTTTTTTTTCAAATATTTAGAATCGATTACTGTAGTATATATACCTATGTAACCTGCGCGTGGCAGAGAATGCCAATTATAAATTAATTGAATTCATCGGGTATAAATTCTCAGGAATACTTATTGCGAAAAAAGTCCATCCATTGAATGCCTCAACATACCTATATGTGTTTGATGCGAAGATTTTTCGGTATGATCAGTCATATCCTTCGTTACTTCACGTTTCCTAGAATCCCGGTTTACGATTAAACAGTACGATAAACGATATAGCCGTGTATAACTATTTACATATTCAAAGTAGTAGATAATTATGTCCATATAACGTCACAATGTCTTATAATGACGTCTACAAAAAATTCTAAGATACAATTGTCATAATTTCCATTAAAAAAACGCACAAAAACAATCATTACTCTATTTATACATAAAAAGTTATCCATTTGCGTTAATATACTTTACTAATATTAATTTATTTTCTAGAGAAATCATAGTAGGTACTAATCATAGTACTAATCAAAAAATAAGAGGCTCAAATTTAAAGTGTCTCTGTTGAGTAGTGATTTTTTTATTATACACGCAGCTTTTTCCTTGACTGCGTTATCCGCTGAACAAATCCCATTTGATAACGCGTCTTTATGTATTCATAGTCATTGTGCGTATTAGCCGTGCAAGGTACCGCGCGCTTCCGGCCGCCTCTTTAACGCGTCGGCTTTTTATCTCCGAGCCAAGCCTTCGTTTCTCGAGTGACGCGAGCGAGAGATCGCCGATCGATAAAGGCCGTTTCACTCGTACGGCCATGGAGACTCGGGCAATAAGATAAATATATTATTCGGTCGCGATTAATCTGGCGCGAGTCAATAAATGCGATTTTATCCGTCATCGACTGCCGACGCGACCGCGACGTCGAGAAGATCCCAACGCGATCCCAACGAAACGCTGGCCGATACAGCGCATCACCGATGCACTGGTCGTATCGATATACATTTTTTATTGATGCGCGCCCCGACATTATGTGGCTAATCATAAGTTAATGACGCGCGCGAGCACCGGCATAAAACAGAATGAGGATAACGCGCGCGCTCAATCACGTGCTTTCTCATTGGACACTGCGACTTAATGTATAACAGAATAATTAATTAGTATCTCGTTAGTCAGCGATTGATTAATAATCCCGATTACCGCTATTACCGCAACTGTCGCAGGCACATACTTAAACGCGGATAGTCAAATGTCGTTTGTTGATGTTTATAAATCTGTATATAGCGATCAGCTGTTACTCATTGTCAGAATGCTGTAGCGAATAAACATATAATTAAAAAGTAAATTTAAAACTTTACACATCACTATTTCTTATAAATTGATTATTATTTATAGATTTTCATAACCCTTGCAAGGCATTGTCTCGGTAGATGAGTAAGCCCAGGTAACAGAAGCTAAGAAATTTTCAAGCGCATCAAGAGGAAAATGGCTACCTAAATAACGATATCCTTCAGGGGTTTGGATATCGTTTTAGACGAGAATGGACTTCGGAGAATTTCCGTCGACACATTTGAAGCTCGAAGATCACTGATCACGAAGCGAGGAGCGCGAAAGGGATCGGCGTGTACCTCATGAGTACTCTCACAAATCGGAAGGCCGTCTAATTTTCCGCACGCGAGTGATCCGACGGCACTCGAATGCACTCGGACGAGTCACAGAAAACGATAATGAAGGAAAGAACACGGTGGCTCTTAGAGATAGTTAGTGGAAACGATCATGATGAAAAAGATGAATCCAATAAGGATTCTAAACGGTAATCGCGAATTGTTATTGATGTTTGCCGCTCCACATCAAACGAATTCGTGTAGCTTTAGTTAAATTGAGCACAAATAAACGGAAATGGATAGTTAATCGTTAAAATGTGTCTTAAAGCATTTTAAAATGTTTATTAATAATAAAAAATATAATTGTTTTGAATATATTAATATACGGTATTAAAAGCAAATTTGTTAACTCTGTTAAGAAGACATGCGACGAGATAGCTGAAAATTATTTCAATTTGTTATATGTTTTAAAATTTACATATTATTAGTACATATTTTAATTACTGCACAAATATGAAATAATTTAATTTTCTTTTCTTCAAAAATATATGTTTAAATAAATATGGCCTTCTTTCAAATACATTTATGTTGTAAACATTTGATATATTTATATGAGAAATCGTGTTACATAGCCCTTGCCGATCATTGATCAATGGCAGTAAAAAGGCGTGACAATCGAAATCAATGTATAGAAGGTGTTCGAGAAAATTATTATCATCGTGCATGCGCTTTCTGAAAGCATGATTTTCGCCGCGCCACAACTCATCGACGTGTGATAGAGATTACGTAGGTATAGAATCTAATTACGCCGATAAACATTGTTGCGCCGATACACCTGCTCGTAAATAACATAGAATCAAACGCGTATCAAGTTACATCGTAATACACCCGGGCTAGCAGGAGGAACAGGTCCTTGGGCCCTGTGAAACGTGTACCTGGAACTGCCCATACTCTACGCGCACTTTCATCGAGATGCGGAATCATCATCGTTGATTATGAATACCATTAAATGGGAATAGATATAATCAAAATAATTTATAATTCTTAGAAACATTAGACGTTACTTTTTCGAATAATCCCCTCTACCCGGACCCCAATATAAATTCTTAAGTATCATCAAAACAGTTATCCCAATTAATCAATTCTCTAATATTTCTTATACTAATAATTCCAATTGTTATTTATGGTGTATATAATTAATAATGATTCTCAATACAAAATAAATATGTGTCAATCGATTGGCGAAGATAAAATCGACTTATGCACGACTTATACTAAGTAGGATTTTTGCGTCACGATTTCAACGTACGCCGAAAATAACCATGCAATCACACGACTACGTGGAATATTTATTCAAACAAGTATTAGAGCTAAGACGTTATCGACTGATACGATAACGGTCATTTTTCCTTCCCGTTCATACGCAGCAACGCGTATTTACTATTGCATTTTTTGTTAAATATTAGTGCAACTATGTAGAGGAAGGATTTATCATACGGATAACCTCGATATCAGGTACTTGAATACGAGGAATATATAGACGTAATTGCCATAGATTAACAACACCGGGCCGACCAAAGCGATACGCATTTTTATCAATAGTATCAATTGGTTTGTAATTTTTCCGCCTATCCCTTCGATCTAGCTAGTGCTTATCGCAGCTGATCAACGTACATTAACAACATCTTCAACGTTATTAATTTTCAATTTATCGCGTCGCATATCGCAGTTAATAGAGACGGCCTGTGTAAAAATTATGATCTCTTAGCAGATCTAACACCTATCTACCTTAATCAATATTTTTTTTCTCTGTTATCGTGATTATCTGTTCTAATAACGTAATTTCTAATGAATTTTATTGACAAGTGACCTTACTATAATGATAATACTAATGTAAGAATGTAATCAATAATAACATAAATTGACGGTACAGAACGTGTGTTTCTTGTCGACCCTTGTAGCTTCTTTGGCGAAAATTGAAGTCAATTTTTAGCAAAACCACTTTTATGGAACATAACGTGCGTCTGCTATTAACCGGTAACTATTCATTACATATATTATCACGCGATACCGGCGCGACTCAAGATTTTATCTGCAGGTTGCGCGATTGTCGACGAACGAAAGAGATACGTTATAAACGACACGTGCAGCAGCCGTGAATCGCACGTTTATCAGGAACCGGTAATTCTGAATTGAAAGCAGAAACGTGCGGCGCGTGTGCCGCGGCTATTAATAAAAGCCCGCGTGTGCAACTTTGCACCTAATTAATAACGTCCAAAGACGGAGCGCAGACGGAGCATACATCATAAGCGAATAATTGACGCGGGCAGCGTTGATTGAAATTACACGATCGATGTCTCGGCATGGAAATTACCGTCAAAGCGATTCATGGTGACTCAGTTATCTGTTAATGCGCGTGATATCGATTCTTAAACTCGGTCTTAACATAGATAGCACTCGAACTAATTTTACAAATGCGCGAATGCGCGTTGACAAGATAGCGGATCGTTAACGAGTACCGATTAGTCATCGTCCTCGCCACGATGACGATGAAAACGTCGTAACATCTTCATAGTAATCTGCACCATAACCTGGATATCTTATACGTTAATACACCCGGTTATTGCTTTATTTTCAGAAGTGAAAAATAATATCGAATTGTCACATGTATTATTTTTATTGTTAAAAATAGGGTCATAAACAATAGTCTATCCTCGTGCAAAATACAAGCGCGTCGTGATTTTCTCTCTCCTTCTCTCTCCCTTTTAAAATAAATTTACCCTCTAAACGTAAATTTAATCCCCAAGTTCAATTGGCACGCGTTCCGTGCACAGAATAGCAAGAACGAGATGCATTAATGCAAAATCCGGTCGTTTCAGATAAATCGTTTCTCGCGATTGGGGGGACCACATGACCCGATACAATGCCATGCTGCACAATGCTTCCATGGCAACAATGCAGCGCGGGGGCGTCGAGAATGCAACGGCAGACTGCGCTGGCAGCTGACAAACATAACGTTTTCCACAAAATGCTTGATTCCCGTTGTTTGCAATGATATATATGTATAAACGTATTAATCATACATTTAATCAGATAATTTTAATTGTTTAACGTACGATTGCGATTCAGTATCGATAATGACAAATTGTTTAACTGTCGCGCAATATTCTCTGTTAATTGAGCGAAGTGAGAAATTGCGATAAAGATAGATACTTGCTTATATTCGCCTCCATATCATATTGTCGATTGCACTTAATAATGAAATAACTACGAGAGAGAAAGAGAGAGAGAAATGATAATGAATAAAACTTAATCTATGTTTACTTAACAAAATTAAAAATATTGCATCAGTTATTTAGCTTCGATTTATACAACGGTTATGTTATGTTACAAAAAATGTCAAAGATAATTAATTGAGATAATTAATCACGTAAATGCGTAAAAATTTTATAAACCATCAAAAGAAATGTAAAGACTCTCTAAATCAATAAAATAATACTAAAATAGGCACTAAGAGCCAACGCGCGGTAATTGGTGCACAATTATAATTTATTAAAATTAGGTTTACATGTAATAAACCATCATATGATTTTAACATTAATAAACATATGAGCAAAAGAGAGAGAATTAAAGAAATAATTTAGTTCTTCCCTTCTTTCGCGCGCACGTATTAAGCTTCATAATCACAAATTAAGGAATCATGATGACTCTGAATATATCCCAAACTCTAACGAAACGTGTGTAATTTGATTGACGCTCACCCGAAGCACCCCGAAGAGGTCCCGTAGGACTGCCGCCGGTAGAGGCACCCTCGTCTTCGCTGCTGCTGGTACTAGCTTCACTGGGGCTATAGCTTCGCCTGCTTATGTCTCCTCTGATGATCTTTTGGCCGCTCGTTCCGTTGTTGTTATCATGCATCCTACCCTGAAGTCTCTCGTGCATAGTCCTCACGCGCGAATGCAGCCTTTGCTGCTGCAGGGAGCCAACAGAGAAGTCGAGCGGCTGATCGATTTCCGATTGCACTTGCGGCTGATGCTTCTGCACCTGGCCACATACCGATCCGGCCACCAGACTTTGCGGTTGAGAAACCTGTGCAATCGACGATACTTGTTGTTGCTGCTGTTGCTGTTCCTGCTGAATACTACTAGTCCACCACTGGTGTCCGCCTTGAATCGATCTCCAGGCTTCTATGGTGTTGTTATTTGTGGGACTCGTCTGTTTCTGTTTCTGCGTCGACTGCTGGGACTGTTGTTGTTGTTGTTGCTGCTGGGCCATGGCAACTTCGACCAAGTTGTTGTTCTCCAGCAGACGCATACTGGGAGTCTGCGTCATCGATAATGGTAGAACGAAGGAAGAGATTCCCACCGATGGTGGGCTGGGTTCCTGACGCTGCCTGTGAGTAGTATGATGATGGTGCTGATGCTGTTGCTGTGGCTGTCGATGATGTTGTTGCTGCTGCTGCTGCTGCTGATGTTGCGGAGAACTCACAGGCACTACCACCGAATGCGGCAACTGCCGGACGGTTCGCGTGGCCTCCGCGACCCACCGGCGCACCGCCTCGCTGTCGAGACCCGCCAGCCCTGCGGACTTTGACTTCGACTGGCCTCCGGGCGATGATAAACCCTTGTCGGGTATCAAGCGGGGCAGCGCAAGGACCCCGGTGCCCGCCACCGCGACCCTGGGTGCCGAAACGCCCCCGTAGGCAGTCAACGCTGCGAGATCCAACGTGGTCGCCTGCTGGTTTCTGCTCTCGACGAAGGATCGCGCCGTTCCACACAGCGGGAGATCGTTTGCTTCTAACTTAGCGGCTTGCGTCGACTATCATCGCTCGCAGAATGCTTTGAGGATGAAATACCGCCTAGAAGTGTTATACCTGAATTCGATTCAATCAATTAACCAAGAAATATCCACAGCTGTTTTAATGATCTTAACACGGAGATTACACCTTGCGACATTCACCGCGTACTAGTCAACATAATTTCCCTCGCTTCCATGTGAGATCCAATCAATGTCCTCGAGTTCTTGAATTAACACAGTACTTTTAAGAATGCACTACACTCATTCAAAAGTCTCACATTCACGTACACGTTCTTGTGGTAGCGATGTACTCCAGTTTAAGATGTAACTATCCGATGCACGATTTGTCCACCGTCGTTGTTATTTGCAGAAACAATCTTTAGCCTCATCACAAATGTATCTTTATAATAGGTCTCTTGGTCTGCCTCTGTCAGATGACTGTCAAAACATTAGTCGTGAAGCACGTGAAGTGCCGGCACCGCCGTCTGTCACTGACTCAAACAGACAATCGTCCTGACTAAAGGTCGATCCGAGTTGCCTTTACCGACGACATGCACCTGCTCCAAATACTCGGATCAACAAGAAGTCTTTACGGCAGTACGTTTTACAAGTGTCATTGATGTGGTAGAGATAAGAGCATTTGCTGATGAACTCATCAACAAACACTATCTCGTCAACATCGTCAATGGTCGCGATTTCGACTAGCTCAGCCAGGTCACTACACCAATTTACCACTTTTCGCCGTCGTATCTTATTTGTTAGATAATCACGTCATCCTGAATAACACGTGCGATGATCAGCGCCGGATCTGTCACGACGCAGCGTGTCAAATCGGCTGATGACGACGTTAGAGAGCGCCAGCAACAGTAACTACCTGCGACCTGTCAACAGGATGAGTCAGGTCAACCTGTCGACGCGTCCTTCTCGTTCGGCGTGATCAAAGATACACTTGGACGAGAGTTTACGCGACGCGCTACGACGGCTGCGGCTGCGGCGGCGGCGGCGGCAGCGGCTGGTGGTACAGCGGTCAGATGCTGTCGCGTGCATGTGTGCAGCTACACTAGAGGACTCACGTACGTTCGCTTGGCCGCCTACCGGCCACGGCAAAAGCGGCCGCAGAACGGAGTAACCCAAGGTGGGGGAGTTGTTAGTCGCTCCGAGAAGGAAGAGGAAAAATCGTTCGAGCAACAAGGAAAGAGCACCGGCGGCCTCGATCAAACGGGAGCGGGACAAGGAGAGCCGTGTGGAACGAAAAGCGTGGCCGTCCAACACAGTCTGCATGATTGCCGAGGTGGGGGCAGTGAACGCGTCGGTGGGGACGCCGCCTCCAATCGCAAGAAAACGCGGATTGCACGCGGCTCCGCCCGGCGAGCCAGAGGCAAGTTCTCCGGCCGCGAAACTCGCGCGAGCGCGAGCGCGCCTTTTTCATCTCGCGTGCATCGGCTGCTGTCCGCAAAGCCGAAGAGAGAGAGAGAAAGAGAAAGAAACGAGAGAAAGGGAGAAAGAGAGAGATAAAAAGAGAGGGTAAGCAAACGAATTTGCATATGCAACGCTCACAACCAATCGCCGTGCTACCTGCCCTACCCGGTGGAGATGATGACGATTAGACCTTGATACTTAAAGACCCGTTCCGTGACCAATGCTTAAGAATTAAACTCGGCTTGATTCCGGAGCTGGCCAATCCGGTGGCGAGTTGCACCAGACCGGTTCGATTCGCATGCTTCTTCGCGGTTTTCTCTAATGGGAACCAGACGAGGCTGAGGGTAACCAAATGCGCTGAACGTGAAAATGCACCGTATCCATTGCGGTGTATCCATTTTAATATCTTGGAAATATCACGTGGACACACACGACGTACAACCGCAGATAGTGTAAGATAGTGTGGTCAGCGCGCACGTAACGAAGAGTCGGAGATGGAATTAGTTAGAGGAGAATTCGCAAGAAGCCTCTCACGCACACACACAGCACGCTAGACCACCCACGCAAGTTCCTATCCTTTTGACTACTGTGATTATTCGTCAAGTGTTTACAAAGTGTTTACGCATTTCAATTTACATTTCGTGGAATAATCTCTCGACCAAAATAATAATTAGTTCAACACTTCAGACTCTAAAAATCAATGTTTATTAAATTTTTCGCAAAGCGTTATGTATCTCTGCATATTATTTTTAAAATTCAAAATAAGAAGCATCGGTTGCGTGATTTCCTAATTTTAATATTTAGGAATATATTAAGAATGTGCATCACAACTCCAATGAGCTCATGATGTACATTGAGATTTCTTCTTCGGAGATCCTTCGGATTGATATACCTGGCGATTGAGAGCTTGTGGTATTACGGTTCGATTGACACCGATGAGATATGGCAGCAGGTGGGTACAGTTACAGGTTGAGATTACTCGAGAGGGCGATGTGCCAAACAACGTGATTATTGTGCCAGCCTACATGTTCCTGCCAACACTGACATACAAGACTCAGCAAATAAATGCATATAAACTTTATGTTGTTATCTAAAGCCGGTATTGCTTTGTAATTTTTTGGATGTTTAAAAATAAATGAAACTATAACAGATGAATGATATAATCTACTCTTCGAAATGATATAATTATATAATCTGTAATACATATACGTTCATCGTTACACGTCTCGAAACAGTCGTTTGTAAATAAATGTTTAATATTTTACATATCTGTCACATTTTTCCGTAAATCAATAAGATTTTAATCGTTTGTAACGAATCCAATGCACTTTCCATTTACTCGAAATATTAATGGCAACATTACAGAAGCGATAACGAAAATGCATCGCGGAAATACTGACGAGAATGGTGAAACGAATAAACTTTTCTATCGGCCGCCATGTCGACCCGGGCGATACCTCTCACCTATCATATTTCCATACAAATCCATCCAGCCTCACCACTCCCAAGATTTGAATTCAGCATGCGCAGTGCCAGTGCAAAAAATAAGGCGCTTTAAACTGGCCCTTTTATTGGTCGCGAGAACCATAGCACTCTCCCTACCCACGCCTATCCCCTTCACGTTGCACACACATAGGCGTCATTGCCTTTCTTCTTTTTCTTATCGCGCTATCATATTTCCATACAGCCGACGTCCACCACCACCGCTATCGCCCACTACTACCATCTCGTCTACCACTACCATTGTCGCTTCACTTCCACCCCTACTGCCACTCGATACCTAGCTCGCCCAGATTTGAATCCGGCATGCGCAGTTCCGTGCAAAAAGGGCGCTTTAAAGAGGTTCTTATTGGCCATGGGAACGCTATCCCCCACTCCTTATCGCATGTACCACGTACCTCACATCACAAACGCAGCCTTCCTCTTATCGTGCCATCCTCCCCCTTGCTCCCCAAAGTTTCGTCTTCCTCGTGCTTTTTCTCTCCCGCCGACTCTCTCGTTCCTTCGTCCTGGTCCCCACCAACGTTTCGTCCTTCGCCTAGCATGCCAGATACGTAGGAAGGGGCAACCCCTACCTCGATTCCGCCACCCTCGCGTTTATGGTGCAACGAGGATAGTGATGATAAGCGAACAAGGACGCCAATAGCGAGGGAAACGAAAGAGAAGGAAGCGGAGAGGAGAGAGCGAGCCGGTATTGATTTTAATGACGCCCCTACCGACACGAAGTCACGAGAGAGGCGCGAATAATATGTACGCGCTCTGATTCTAATAGCCAGTTATTATAAATGCGCGCAAACGAAATTCCTCAGGGGCGATTTACGGGTATCTAGTTTAAAATGTTCTGTTATTATATATATACATATATGTATGTATATATAATTGGTAACGCTTGGCGAAGCGTTGAAAATCGTCTATGTTCTCACGATATTCTCCTCTCCCCATTGATGTTAACTAAGGAAAATTGTGAAAGCTACTTTAAGAAGGAAGAAGAGAATTACTTTCGAAATACATATGTCTATAATGTCGCAACAATGTCGTACCGACGATATACCTATATTACCTATCCTACGATGTTGCGTCGATTGTCTTCTATTGTTAATATGAATGATTAAAGTGGCATGCGGTCCGTTCCGGAACGGAAGGATCGCTCCCTGGGTAGAGTTCCTTCTGGCGATGAAGGGTGAAAACACTTACAGTGTAAAATCAAGAGGATCAAGTGGCATTACGAAGGGTCGCATTCAAATGCCATAAGCGGGCCCCTAATCTGAATAAGGCGGCGAGAACCCTTTCCCTTTGCTACGGACCCTCTTTTTTATTCATCATGTGTAAGTATTTGCATGGCCCAGCTACCGACAGCAGGTGCCAAGAGTTCCCCCTTTTTTATATTCAATACGAAAGTAAGTCTATATGGAAATAGGTAGGTAGGTACCTGTCCGATAATGTGCACTTCACAACGGGGAAGGGTTGATTCTTGCCACCGATTCATCACCGACACAGGTGGATGATCCATCTAACCGCTAAGTTACAGGTGATTTTTAGAATAAAATCGCCAGTTTCATATAATTTTATGCAAATTGTTAAAATTTTATTTCAAAATTAATTTATCTTATAACATATATGCTTTGTAATTAAAAAGAATATTTATACATTATATTCTCTCTCTCTCTCTCTCTCCCCCTCCCCTCTAAAGTGTATAATACACATATTAAAAACGTATATATTTCTATACTTTGTAATTATTATATACTGGTATTATTATTAAATTTTAAATAATCTATAAAACTATTAATATGTTTTAAAATTTAAAAGATTAAGTAGGTATAAAATACAAAAGGTTAGTAGTAATTAATAAGCATTGCGATTACAAAATTGTTTTTTTATTTTTTATTTAATTAACATGAAATTTTCAGATTATATTTTAAATAATTAAAAAAATTTAGAGTTTAAAATTTTACAGAAAAAAGAATTTAAATAAGTATAACATCTTACATTGTGTACGAAACTTTTTTATCTCATGTAGCACTATCTATCATTATTTGTGCATATTTAAATTGCATTATTTAAAATACGGCGATTTAACCAACGTGTTAAATTTATAATATTTAATATGCAATATTTTTATCTTCACATTTCTTGACTCTGTGATTCTTCGCATGTACCCGACCTACCTACCTAGTGCACGTGAGTCACAAACTGTTATTCGATTACCTGAGGTTACTAATATCTCAAGCAACTGCATCGCCCGAAAAATCCGCCAGATTTAGGTATCTATTCATACGCATCATCGCATTTTTCGAAAAAGGAATATTAACTTTTGTTCGCGTATTGTTTTCTTCCATAAACTTATTCGCAAATATTATCCCTAGTATTTTCTCATTAATTTAATATCAATACTACACACTAATAAAATACAATTGCGTCTATTGCGTTTGTACTTTTTACTTTCATAATGTAATAATCTGGCAGGTACGTGCAAGGAGAAATACAATTCATTTAAACTGCAATATAATCAAAGTAACTTGAGCTGTAATTAAATTGATCATATCCTGTGCATGTGTAGGTGCACATACATATACATTTTACATCTTAATTATAAAATTGAATACTCTTTTAATATATATTTCTCTAATTTTTTTATTATTGATTTTAGAAATTATATTATTTTAACATATCGCCACTCGACAGTTTCAAAGCATTCACAGTTCGAGGTATCTACTACATATTTCGTAAGAAATATGAAAATCGCTATTGTAATCCAAATATTTGTAGTCCAAAATATGTTTTTCGTTATTCGGAGTGTATAGATACCCAAAACAATGCCATTCAACAAAGAAAATGACACAGCATCTACCGGTTGAAATGCACCTCTCCGTTTATGCCGTTATAGCAGTTTCGACTCTTAAAAATCTCAAAAAAAAAAAAACAACCGACATTCGAGACTTATCTGAAGCTCGCCGCGTGAGACCCTTCTATAACTCCCTACGAGTTTCCTTATACTCTCCTCGGCAAGGGTCCACCCTCCAATAGCAATAAAGACAAGCCATTACAACCAAAATTAGAGGGTTTGATCCCAGTCGAGTGTTCGCACACCAAAAAACGGAAAAATTCCTTTTTATCCACGAACATTTTAACCACTCCTTATAGTGCGCATAGTGAGAGCCTTTGAAAAGGGCCAGGTGGGCTAAACAAATTTTTTTACCGAATTCACGATAGACGCGTAATAAACTGGGTTAGTTGTATCACGGGTCAAGCCTTTTGCAATACACGAGCTTGTTCCGACATTACTAAATCTATAGCGCCTAATACGTGAAAAGGAAAACACTTCTCAGCATTACTACATAACATCGTGCAGCGTCGCAGCTTCGTTTTGTCGTCTCGAATTCAATGAATCCTCTCCATACGCGGACGAACTAATTTTATTTCTGTGTGTGCGCGCAATGGTACTTTTTAAATTCTTCACGTACTCATGAAAACTCGTGACGAACTCAGGCGCGATTGTTCCTGGCACTTCTCGCGCGGAGAAGTTTTTGAGAGCCGGGCAGAACTTTACTGGCGTCTATTTTCTCCGAATCAGAGGTTATTTTTTTGTCTTTCTTCGTTCTTCCTTTCTATCTCATTGGTGGATTCAAAGTATATATAAGAGAGTCATAATTTAAAACAAAAGTTAATTACAATATATACTAACAGAAAATAAGAATACGATAGGTTTTATTGATTGGCAATGTTATCTTACGCATACTTATTTAATTGTACTTTGGCACGCCGCTCTTTAAATTTGTGAAGAATTCTTTAGATTTTTGTAATCTAAAAGAACGATGAGTAAAATGGGCCGATTTTGGGCTAAAAAGTGTAACGTAAGTTATTATAGATATATTCATGTACTCTTACGTTTTTTGAGTCGTTGAATAACGATGGTAGCATTTTTATCCGTCTAAACCGTAAAAAAGTGATCAAAATTCGCCTTAAAAGAATCGAAATAAATCACTTTTAATAATAATTCGGTTAGTGGCGATTTTGTTCTAACTATTTAATTACTTGTATATTATAGTTTAGTTTTATTACTTCTTTTACTAAACATTAAGAGAATACTTTAAAATGCCAAATCTAACACGGCAAAATTAATATATCTAATGCTAAAATTAAAAAAAGATAGTCAATTTCTTACTCAAAGAATCTGAAGTTTCTTTAGAATGTTAAAAAATGGTGGACTTTCACACTACTTCGAAGACTGTGTTAGGTTTTTTAAGGACCTTTGACCGAAATCCTATTGTACTACTTTTTGTTATACCTACCGTACTGCAACGTTTCGTAAATCATTCGTCGTCATCAGATTCTAAAGAGACTTCGGCATAAAATACATTATTTAAATATTTACCAGGAAAAGGTATCAAATTATTATTAAAAGTTATTTATTTCGAACCTTTTAAACAAATTCTGAGTACTAAAATACTACTATCGTATTCAGCGACACAAAAAAACACAAGAACACATGCATACCTTATCACGTTACTTTTTAAGCCCAAAATTGACCTTTCACCCATTATTCTTTAGTGAAATTTCGGTGACGCTTTCACTTTGTTAACTATTTTACAATGGAATTACAATTCATATATAACATATCGTGCTCCAAGAAGACATTTGTCACAACTTAAAAAATGTCGACCATAAAAAGTGTCCCTAAAATGTTACCTACGTGCTATAGGTAATAGTTTCACAATTCTACATGCAAAATCTGCTGCGCAGAGCAGAAATGTCGTTATTCTTTTTCTCTTTTAACCGCGGTTATAGTGCCAAAAGTGAATTGACAAGTGAATCACAGCAGATCTCTTAAAAAAAATAGTATAAGTTTTATTATAACAAAATGTCGTAATTGTAATTGCGCTAGTTATCTCACAATTTAAAAAAATTGAGTTTAATTTGTTTTTCCTCTCTCCTGAAAATTGTGAATTTTTTAGTTGTGACAGTATTCTTCTCGGGATGCGATATATTATTTTTAGTCATGGTACCTAATAAATTTAGAAGAACGTAACTTTATGAATAAAAAACAACCTTGATTTTTTTACATGAAAAAGCTTTGAAACCTAAAAGGTAATATGATTCTCGCAACAATTAATCTATGTAAGAATACCTTGTATTGTGTATCATAGCATCAAACATACAATAAATAAAAAATAAAACAAAAATTCATCAAGGTTTAATAATTTTAGTTACTTCCACAATTAATATAATCCTATAATAATTAGAGATTATTAAGTTTTATAGATTTAGCAAAGATACGTTTTATATTACTTATATATTTATTCCTATAACTATAAAAATAAATGTGTAATTGGCAGTTTCAACAATGCCCTGCACCGCGGATTTTCTAATTACCACAAGAAAAGACTAATTCGTCTCTCCGGAAAACCGTGAGGGTGAAGAAATCAGGAATTTCGAGCATGATTTTGGAGAGTCACCGCGGAGAGAACGTTCGATCGCATTTGTTCCCTAGCGTGGAAAACTTTATGGGCGTTATTTCGGAAAACGATTAATCTGTACGGCGCCACGAGCGTGAAATCAAGAACCCCGCGGCCGGGATGTATCAGGTACGGATTTTCAACCCGCGGGGTAAATAATGAGATTTCAATTTCGAAATGCTAGTATACATATAGGGAGATCAAAGGGAACCGACCCGTAGCCGCCCCGTCGTCTCTCGCAATTTTAAGGCCCCTTTCGGACACCTTCGACTTCTATTTTCCGGATGGTCCACCTCTCGTTCCACCAAAACACGGTCAGCCACCCTTCCACACGCTCGAAAATATCCCGAAACACTCTGCCCTTAACGTACAGCGATACAGCACGGTTTACACGAAGGGATCACGATAAACGCGGTCGTTCCGTCAATTGCGGGGGTGGAGGTGCCTTCTTTATTTACTTCTGTCGAACTCTTGATCTTCTTTTGATCTCGAGTAATGTTTCCGGCTTGAATGCAAGAGCGATTTGCAACAATTATTGGTATCATGACGGACGAATTGGAAGAATAAGATAACTTAGAATCAAGAGAAAACTTTAGAATTTTGATAATTCCTAATTTTGAATATAAATTATAAATTGTTGCACATCCAGCTCTCAATATACATATGTAAATTCGTAATGTAAAATTATACTCAATTTGATTCATTTTTAACCATTATACAGCGCCACTGCTCCTATTCAATATGTCATTAATTTAACTAAACCAATGGAGTTAAAATAATAAATTTCGACACACATGATAGTTAAAAATAACAAAATGTTATTTAACTGAAGGTATTGGTTTATAAATTTCATCTTTTAATATTTAACAGTATATACAAGAAAAAATTTGACAATAACACAAATTTCTTGAATACAATTTATGTGTGTAAATTATACATTCTCAAAGATTCTCTATAAGAATAACGTATAGACAAAAGTGGCAAATTGTTTTCGGGAAAGAAATGATTCAAATGTTTATTCGCTTTCTTAGCCACCTCAGCACGAATTGCACGGTCTATCGTTCGCCACCGCGAACTGGTCCAGAGCAGCGGATTATCCTCGGCTTTGCGGAAGTTTCGCATTAAAGGAAACGGAACTCTCAATTCTCGACACAGCCGGTCATGCACTCGCGCGATACCGAGCGCGCGTGACGACGACACGAAGACTACGGAGAAGGAACGAGGAGCGCGGTAATTTTCCCGGCATAAGTATTACGCATGTGCGAGGGAGCGCGATTACAAAATAAGCGGGTTCTTTTGTAGTAATTAGCGGATCAAGGCCGGCCTCGGAACGAATTCGGGAGAGTGACGTTATGGCTGCACCTCCGGGATAGCGAGCGCGTGCGGTATTATACATCACACAAAGTGGACCGACCGGGGCAGTGGCAGTGGCGTAGTCGCCACCGTCGATGGCGGCACGAAAGCTCGGACACGCTCGTTTACCGTGCCGCGCGAACGTAAGACCCGCAACAATAAGAGGATGCCGCGCTTAGAGCTGCAACACCAACTACGAGCGTGGCACGCGATGATCTACTTACCATTTTATGATTACAGAAATTATCTCACTCTCGCGATGGATGCTTCTCGCAGCGCGCACGGCGGACTGTAAGTCGTTAGTCGACTTGTAAATTTGTAATTAAATTTCTTAAATAAACGTGTGAATCGACGTGGTATCAAATGATTCGTTTGGACCTTCTGTACAAATCTTACATATAATTAATTTCAAGTTAGAAACAAGGCTATCTATAATATAGAAAAAAGAAAATTTTATTCGATATAATTTCCATTTCGAATCGTAAGAAAAGAAATAGTAATTGAACCGAGTAGTATCTTATGCTTCAATTGTAATAATTTGAAAGAACTTTCTAGCGAGATAAAAAGTTGCTGCGATCTGTCGAGTTTCGTTATGCAGTTCTAGAATTTAGATAAATTTCTGCAGCGATGCGTAATGACTCCAGATATGGCTCTCTCAGATACGTCTCGGCATAACCAGCGAAAAACAAGTTTTATCCCGAGAACTGCATAATAAGCAGAGGGACGCATTCCTGGTATAATGTTCCGCGGACGCGAGCGCTAAGTGACCTCTCTCTCGATCTTGCACGGTCTCGCGATTTGCCAATTGTCCAACGTTCGTTCCCTCTTTCCCTTCAGCACTCCTGCAGTTCCCCTTTCGCGCATGCGGCCCTTTTATCTGTCGGAATATTCACTGGATTAAGGTAATTGTACGCGAGTCCGCGCGGCTGCGTGGGTGCACGCGCGTTTTACGCTTGGCACGCGTGTAAAGGCGTGAGAGCGATCGGAGACGACACGCGGAACGCCGTTCTTACATAATCTCTCAATCTTGTCCCGAATTAGCGGAGAGCGCGAATATAATGTCCTTATATTAACTGATATCTAATAATGCGTTATATTACAGTAGAAAACGAAATCCATGACCAAAGATCGTGCATGGCACAAATCGTGGAACGACTGTAAGTATTATTCAAATAAAAAGAGTTGTTCTGTCACGAAGCGATGCAGTTGTATAAATTACAAGGATATGTACAATTTACTTAGGATATACATATATAAATCGTGAAATTAATATTTTATATACATTATGCAGAAGAATTATATTTGCAGAATTATTTATGCAAAAAAGTATATTTACACAGACGTGCTGTTAATAAAACATTTTAATAAGATACATCAGCTGAAAAATATTCCAGTGAAATTTAAAATATAATTTAATATAGTGTTAAAAAATTATGGTTGGCTAAGCAAATATAACATTTGCATAAAAGATAATGTGAATATTTTGGAATACGTTGCAGAAATAAATCAACGATAAATAAACGATGTAGCGGATGAACGGAGTACCAGTATTTGGCGACGGGATATATTATTTCGTTGGTGGTAACAGCCAAAGCGGTAGCAACAGCGACGACCTAAGGGGTCGAGGTCTGAGCCGGCGGTGTTGAGTTTCACAGCGATATCAAGCGTAATATAGCACGCGCCTCAATTCAATCCAGCTGCCAGGCACTGTCACAGTTAACGAGTTGCACTTTAATGGCCGGAAGGATTAATTTCAACGTCAAAGCGCGTTCCGCGATCGTTATCGAAAATCAGGTGCCAACGGAGAATATCGAACGTATATTAAGAGAATTCCAGAATTCTGTAGATTGTTGAAACTTATCTAGATCTAAACACGAAATAATTTTTTTTTCTCGCCCCAGAAAAATTATAAGCGCGCATAATGTATCTATTCAACGCTCAAAGGAAATTACGGAAGAATTTAATTTTTAATAATCAGGAATAATAACAACTGCAGGAGCATTGTAGAAGTTATGATAATTCTATCAATTTGAAAAAAACGCCTTTTACGTAAATACTGGTCATAGCCTAATAATATTATTCGCGTGAATTTTATGTATAAATTATTTGCTTTAGCAAACCAACTAATTAATTGTATGTCAAATCGGTTCTGTTTCACTTATTATTTGTTATGTAACTCTATTGTGTGTGTGTGATAACGTTACGAAACTCATAAAATTTGTAAAACGCGCATGTTGAACGCGTTAATAGCCGACGTATTTTTGTACGGTAACAATTAAAGGCATTACAAGCGTGTACAACGGATGCGCGCCTCACGATCGACTACAAAGTGATGTTAATTAAACGACGGGGCGTTATTGAAGCAACCCCTCACCGGGCGCTCTCTTGCCCCGTTCTTGCCGGTCATGGTAACGAGGTTCGTGGAAAAAATGGTAAGTGGCGTCGGAGGAATGGCACACGGTCGCGTGCGTGTATGACTTGTTCGTAGGAAGGGAAGAGAGGAAAGACTTCGTTGTATTATACGAGTTGTGCGATAATACTGACCAGTGACGGATTCATTAAACTAAGCGGACTAGACGATTATTTGGTGCCCCGATCGCCAAATAATAATCCATAAATCGTTCTATTTATATACAACTCTTCATTCCGTAAGAGCTTATAATTATTGTTATTAGATGTAAATTTTAACAGCCTGTATATATTTATCCATCTAACGATTACGAAAACTCGTATACATTATTCCGTTTGGGGTCCATAGTGCCCTACATCCATCACTGATACGGATAGTATGCGGCCGACGAAGGAATCATACGCGAAGTGTTACGCAGTTGCGTGGCACGAGAGTATACGCACCGCAGCGTGCGGTGAACATCAAAGAGGCGTCGTCTAGTTGAGCCACTTAAAGTCCTCGAGTTTCCACATTAGCGAGGCAAAAGCACGGTCGGAGGAGGAGAACCGGGCCGCATATCTTCGCGGAGGAACGAAGTTCAACGCGCAAGAGGCTCTCTCCTTCTCTCTCTCTCTCTTTCTTTCTTGCTCTTTCTCTCTCGACATGATAATATAACGCGATCGATGTTCACCGAGCACCGTAAAAGGACCGATTTCTTATTTTAATTTTGTTTTACGAGCCCGCTATGGACGAGAACCGCGTAAATGAAATAATCGTTTTCTGGTATGAGTCGTTTTGCAGTTGGGGCTTCATTGCAACGAGTTATCCATAAATTATAACGTATCGTAAAGGATATGGCACAGCTCGGCACAGCTTAAGATATGGCAATAAACGCGATACGCACGGCAGAGTTAAATTTAATTAACTCTTAAATACATGGCCCTTTTAATGTTGTTTTAAGTTCAAAAGCGGGAGAACTTTTTTCTAGCTCGCACGCGCTGCATAAAAATATTAAAAAATACATAATAAATTGGTGATTCAATATTTTAGGAACAAGGCAACAATCATATTCTGCGATTTAGAAGTGAAGAAACGATATTACTGAATCTTTAAAAACAATTATAAATGTAAGACAAAATAATAGATAACTACATCGATTCTCTTATCTTTGAGTAAGAGGATTACTAGTCACAAATCGTTTCGTGAAATGAGAGTCGGTACAAAACGAAACAAGCATATGGATGGTCCTTAAGCTTCGCGTGCCGTACTAGCATTAAGCGGGAGATATAAAGCGCGCTTGTCGAGATATGAACGATTCCCGGCGATCGCTAACGTTCTGAGTAAAATAATAATCAGATTTTTTAAGCTCGCCACAAATGGCGCCAGCGAAGTTATATTAACGGTCGTCGGTTCAAAATGATCCGACCACAAGTCATAGTGTTACCATTGGGATAATTATTTTACACATTGTGCTCCAAAAAGTACGAGTAGTAAGTGAAAAATGTGAGAAATGTATGTGTATGAAATAAGATTAATTTCATACACATAAGTTTAAAAAATTATTAAATAAATCTTACATACTTAGACTGAAAAAAAAATGTATTATTTACAAGAAAATCGATTTCTATATAGTTTCCTTAATTCAAAGAAGTATAGTTAGGTAGATTTGAGAAAACATTTTTCTGAATTTAAAATATTTTCTCAAATCTACCTAATATTTCTTTGAATTAAGGAATTAACTAAATTTATAGAAATCAATTTTCTTGCAAATAATAATTTTTTTTCAGTGTACGTACGAATCTTACAGGAATAAAAATTGTTATATAATAAGAAAATTTCTTAATAAAGAATTATCAAATACGTAAAAAGTTGTTTTATCAATGAATTATGCAATGCATTTTTAGCACAACAAATTTATCTTTAAATCAGTGAGGACTAAATATGCCGTGAAAATTGTGATCGTTTCACACTCGTCTGTGTTATCGCGGAAAAATTGTGGAACGCAAACGGAAGCGCACATCTATATTGTCCCGTCCATTTGTCACGGGTTCTCAGATCGGTCGTAATTTTATGCAAATATTGATTTTCCCGATAAAAGCAAAAAAAAGGCTAATGGGCTCTTTATTCGACGCATCTACATATCAAGCACAAAGGATAGCTGGTTGCCGGTCATTTTCTATACGTTTTTTTTTTGCTTTTCCTTCGTCCCCTACACGCACTCCCTTTCTTTTACTATCTCTCTCACTCGCACGTCTGTTCCCCCGTTTTCTCTCTCCGACTTTACGAGCTGACAGTTGGCCGGGCACATTTGGCCTGTAATTTCCAAAATGTCGAATAAGATAATGCACCGGGCGCGCATTCGAGTCCCCCGGTCTCACGAAATCAAAGTTGCGTAGGGCTGCACGCCTATTTCGCTCCACTTTTCTTATCGTCTTTTTTCCCTTATCACGATAACGCCACGCAGTAGTGATCCTGTTCTTTCATCCATTCGTTCCTCATCGATTTCGCTTGATTAAAACGTAAGGACGTGACAAATGTAATTACTCGGTGCCTTATCGAGACCATCCCGCCTCGGTTTTTCAACATACAAGCGGAAACGCATCAGCTGACGGATACTTCATAGGGAAGTTCGGAATGTGATCTTTCTCTCTGGTGCTTCTTGCAGAGACTACAAAATCGAGGAATAATTGCACAGAGAAAAAACATTGTAATAACCAGTTTTTGTCCCTTAGCATGCGATGCTAGTTTTATCAAAGAGAAAATCAAGGGATGATGAGCCGCGCACGAAAAACACGTTTCGTTTATCCCACCATATTTAGAAATCATGATACAATTGCATTTATAACGATCAGTTAAATAATTTCCAACCAATTAAATAGACTGTATTTCATATTATGCAACTAAAATTATATTTAGATGTTTACTTCCTACTGTACAAATATATAATAACCATTCAAAATAAATTTATATATAAGTTAAAGTTTTCGTCGTACCAGTAATAGCAGCATACTTGAACGGCAAATGCACATGCACATATCGTGAGTATAATGCACAGGCACGATCACATTCCTGCACTCCTATGAATGTCAAATGAGGGTACGCACCGCTGCGCTGGCTTGCGCCCAGTCTCGTATCTAGGTAGCGAAGCGTGCGATACCCGGACTCTTCGACTATCTGAATACAATGCACCGCCCAGGTGTAATGCATTCCTTAATGGCATTGCGACTTCGCGACCTCTGCTCAACGAACCTCCCTCAACGCCGAATGGTATGCACGCGAACGCGCGTACCGACAACGCAGGCTAAATGTTGCTTTATTGGATGATTAGCTGAGGAGATGCGTGGGCGTGCGGCAATGTGAGACGCACGCTTCGCGTAAGACGCATAAGCTGCGCGTAATGGGAGAATAGCGTGAAGGGTCGTCGATCGATGCGAGAATTACTCTCTCCGGCGCGTTCGAATTTTTTGTAAAGATTTCACTCGCTCAAATCTATAACTTTTTAATTATAGTTTAAATAAAAGGAAAATATCTTGCTTTTAAAACATTCGCTAATAATTGGAATAGTAAAAATGCATGACTGAGACATAATTTAAATCTTCTACAATTATAATAAGCGCAATCACTCGATATGCAATTTAATCAATTATATCGTCCCCGTACGAAAATATTTAAATTATTTTTGGAAGTCGCTTTGAGCCCTATCTTTTTAGATAACTTTATGACCCTTGTCCCGTAGCATGATTAATATCCAAATTTAAAAAAAAAATAGCTAACCGCCCGTAGCATTTGCTGACTCCGACGATGATGCTAACGGTGGAGGTAACTGTCGGCTGTGTCTAGAGGGGTTGTTGGCAAGGAGGGTGGCAAACTTTCGGCCATAAAGAGTCTCCTGTCAATTCATCTTTCCTATATATATTTCACGTCAAAATATTGCAATAAATCATCGTTGCAGCTACGAATAAGGAAAGAGAGACGACAGGAGAGAAGAGTTAGAAAGCCGGGGGAGAGAGAAAGAGAGAACGAACGGAAGTCTCGATCCACGTTAAGTTAAGAGACTGATGATTGCACGAGTGTCGACGTCTTTCATAAGGAGCAATATTAATCTTCGCGTTATTAACAAGATGAGAAATGACGGGATGTTTATGCAGGCAGATGTGTTGAGATATTTATGCTGCTCTGAAAAGAGTCATCTCAAAAAACGGAGATAAGTGAACGCTGTCTATTAGCCTAACGTCCTTTTTACTTACTGCTATTCACTTTTCCCTGAATCACTGCGTTATATTTCTACCAGGGGATCATTTACCTCTATCATTCTATTTTATATATTACATGTCTAGTCAATTTCAAACTTTTCGCATTTTGACATTAAAAGTATAGATAACATTAAAAAATATTTGACGTAGGTATTTCAGAAATATCCCATGATTTTTTTGGCATAATTTTTCCGTTAAAATCCCGATTTAACGGTTTTCGTTCCTTTTGTATAATCGGTATTGTCGCGAGAGCATTCGTTCGGTTTCCTCGAGACGTATAATTATCTCAGCAGCGAACTTCAGTCCCCTATATTCCCTTAATGATTACTGGAGTTTACTCGAGAATTGCGAGTACGCGTAAAAGGCAAATATACGAAAATATATATTTATTGACCAAGTGCGCGAGAATAAGAGCGAAGATGAGATGAACGTGAAGCTAGCAAAATAGCCATTTAACGATCGGATCAGTGGTTAAAATTGATGGGCGATTAGCCCCTTCAATCGGTATCTAGTACAATCGATTTTCACAAGAATGAAAAACCGAATAGAAGAAAGACAGAAAAAAAGGAAACTTGTTGTATCCAGAGAAGAATCCTGTCGTAGTTTTTAGAGAGAAAATATAAGATATACGCAATAGCAATAAAAAAAAATACAATAAACAAACTTAGAAAATATAATCAAATAAAATAAATTTAAAAGAAATAAATGTATTGAGAAGTAATGGGGGAAATCTCCATATATTTAACGACGTGAGGGCAAAGTACTAAATTTCGAACTTAAAACGGCAGAAGAGTACTTGCAGCATTGGAGAGAATCGGCATTGAGATGGGAGTTGCCAATGGGGGGAAGAGACGCGGGAGAGGAGTAGGAGCACGAGGAGCAGGGGGCTATTAGCTGGCAGATTAGCAGTTAAAATTGAAATTTGCACGGACAGTTCGATGCGCGGCGGCGGCCGAGTCTGAAGAGGCCGAAGAGGGTGAGCCTGAAAGTGTTCGGGTCCGAAGATTGGAGAACCAAATCTGCCACGCATCGAGTTCGACGAGCACTCGCTCCTCGTCTTCTCCGTTCGTCCTCGGAGTTCTTTCTCCCTCCCCGTCTACCCTGTATCTTATTCCCGCTTTGTCTTGCCTTCCGTCCATCTCTCTTTCTCTCCTTTTCTTACTCTATTTTTGCAGGCAGGTATAAAATGAGCTACAGTTACGAGGTTCCATATAGCTCGCAGGGGAGAGACCAGAAGCGTATTTACGAAACCGAGCTTCTCTCGTGTTTGTCATATTATCCGTACTTGTTAATCACGCGTCATTTCGATATACATTTATAATAAGTACAATCGTAAAACAAAATAAAATAGTCTACTATTCTTTATGCGGTTTGATATAAAATACAATAGAACTATATTATTATGAAGATAAAAGTACAGTACACACTACTATTTTGTATTTATAAAAATAAATTATTATTTAGAATAAAATATAGTGTTTCTTTATTCTTATTTCCAAAAAATAATCGTCGTGGTCACGAGGCTAAGAGAATTGCCGCGATCGTAAAAACGAACATAGCGCGTCTCTTCGCGTTTCATAACGACGAGAGCGAACGACCGTTTATCTTCGGCTAACACCACGAATTTGCAAGTTATGCACCGGCGGGATTTTATTAGCCCGGCGGCACGCCGTCGCACTTTTCTCTCTACGGACCGTGACTAAAAGGGACTAACGCGATACTCGGTAGTCGATCGTGCAACGAGTTAGCCATCGTTCTTTATTACTCGCGATGCACCGGCTGTAATTGCAAGCGAGCACCACGAAAATCCATCCGGCGGATGCGCGTACGCGCTCGCGCACCCGGCCTTATGGTATCTCTGCCATCGGAGCGCGGCCGCGCTTTTTTGTTCGCGAGCGTGACGAAAGAAGCTAACGCGAATCGGGTATCGGTATTTGGAAGCCGATCGGGACCGGTGTGAAACGACTCCGCCACCGTTTCTCATTCCGGAATTAATTGCAGATACCTTGGAAATAATCCGATCTTACAGAGATCGCCCGCGAAAATAGATTCTCTCGTCGTGAATATGAATGCGGCGCGAGATTAAAATGTATCCCTTTATGTGTTATCTCTTTAGCGCGTGTACGTTCGAGAATCCTATGCATACGCGAAGAACATATCATAAGCTTGCGTCTCACAGCAATGACAAATTAATACGGCGGTGGTGGTGGTGGTGGAAGTGGCGGCGGTGACAATAAAGGTGGGAAAAATTTTCGTGAAAAGCCGCCGACATGATTTATAATGATATGTCGGTATTGTTCTTCAAACACGTCGCTGCGCTTTTCGCGTTATTCATAGGCGGCATGAGACTCGTTTACGGCTTTACGGTTAGCCGCGCGGGATTCAAGCGCCTTGCATTACCATAATATGAACGATTACGATGAACCAGCTGGCCGGACGATGCGTTTCGCACGATGAGCGAGAGAACGACGGAGAGAGGGACATGTTGAGAAGAGGCGGAAAGGAAGGAGAGAGTGAAAGGGTGTTGCTACGATATTTTTTCAACGGGTAATTAGGTGCGCTGCATAAGAAATGGTATTTTAATGAATCGTAAAGCCACCGGTTTTGCGACATTACCGCGCCGCGCCGCGCCGCCTGTAATCTTTGCTACCTGTAGATTATACGGCCATTAAAAGTGCATCGAATGACGGTTATAAATTTGACAATCGAAGCGCGCGTTTCTGAAATTCGCCGATGAAATCGTCGCGAGCCTCCTTTGGACATCGGCATACTTTACAAACACCGAATTGCGGTGCAATCTATGATTTAACTTTGAAATTTCATTTTGCGGTATTCCACAAATCAATTAATTCGTTTCTCGTTTTAAGAGACATTTATTCTTTTGTATTTTTGACATTTGAAAAAATAAAAATATAGATTGTTGAATATAAGATTTAACGTTTCCAAAATTTTGGCATCTTGTTTTAAATATTAGTTACTTTTATTCTGTCTCCTTCTTTCCCTCTAACGTTTCCAAAATTTTGACCCCTTATTTTAAATATTAGCCACTTTTATTCTACCTCCTTCTTTCCCTCTTAATAACTTTGCACGTCTATACTCTATCTCGTCCACTTCGAGTCGGTACTACAAAGAGAAACGATCACGCGATTGACACTCTAGCGAATTTGTCGTAACACACGCGTTTCACGCGATTGGAGCGTCGTTAACTCTCCGGTCTTCTCTCATCATTGTCCGATTGCGTCACGGTCGCGCACGTGCCCGGAGCAGTTCTTGGGGGCCCGGCAGAGAATCTATGGGAAATAAAAATGGTAACCCAACGCGGCGCGCGGCGCGATGTCGCCGCGTTGAAGGCTGCTTTCATCCGACTCATTCGTCCGGATTACGAAGACCTGCGAAACGCATCCGCTATTCGTGCTATGCGTGACTATGCGGGGACACGTATGATGTATGGCTCGCGGCAGTCGTATACGCATACATACACGCACGACGCACCGCATTAACCAGTGTAATCGCACGGACTCTCATTGCGAAGTCTAGTTTACGGATGTTAATTGTATTTTCTATCGTTATTAACGAAGCATTTAATCCAAAGAACTATCATATAAATCGCGACCATGATGGATAATAACTAAAATTTTTTACTGCGAGCCGCTACTTTGTATTCGCAAGATGAATGGACTTTAGCGGTGGATTGTTAAGCGATTCTCGGGAAGAACGGCAATGTTTTCGATCATGCCGCGGCGAGTGGAAACAGCGAGTGGAACGAATGCAGCCTCGAACTCTCCTCAAACCTTATAGCGCGGATCGACTTAAGAAACGGGTGTGTCGAAACGCGTTACAGGGAATTCTACCACCAACGAAGATATTATTCGAATTAAAATAAAAGATAATTTAAGACTCACCGACACGATGCGCAGAAGCGGAGTTGTATAATATTACGTACATCTGTAAAATATATACAAATTATATAGTAGCGTGTAAAATAATTGATACTTTTTTAAACTATTTCGTTATTTTTATCCCGAACTGACTATTACGTGCTACAATCTGTGCCATATCTGTCTCTTTCATGTAAGTATTTAAAAAAAAATTACACAGTTTTCAAAAAGAATATTATCCTTAAGTATAACTTTTTAGAAAATTAGATACTAAGTAAAAATTTAATTTCTAACTCTTTAAACAATCTAAACAGTTTCACATTTTAAGCATTTCTTAAATTATTTACATATCCAGAAATAACAAATATTATAAATATTTTATTAAATAGCTTTTCTTAAAATAATGTAAAGATTATGAAGTATATTATATATCTAGTAATCTAACCGACGATATTTTATGTAAATCATATTAATATACAATTTGAAAAATGGCAATAAAATCATTTCCGGAATAAACAATAATTCCGTTAATCATAAATAAATTGTAAATTATTTACGCATTAATTGCCCCGCCGTGGCCGTTGCCCGATGCTTCCTATATAGGCCTCGTCCTTCTCTCAGGTTGCTTGACCACATCACAACATCTGTATTACAAAATCTGGTCTGTAACATGCAAATATATTCAAATTATAGAGTAACGTGTATAATAAAATTTCAAAGTTTGGTACAATTTTTTTTAAATTAGATAAATAAAAATTTAATTTGTATATGTACGATCTGAATAATTACAAATGTTAAGCATCTCAAAATTATTTATAAAGAGATCTATAAATATTACAAATATTTCATTATATATTTTATGTTCGCAAAATATCGTAAAACTAGAAAAATAACCAACAATATTTTATTACGCATTAATGTAAAATCCGAGTACATTATGAAACTGTTCTGCGGAATAAACGATTAATATCGCTCTAATAACAAATAAATAATAAATAATTACTTACACCAGTGGTTGCTCCACCGCCGTTGCCCGATGCTTCTCCTCTCAGGTTGCTCGATGGCATACATCAGTAGATCAGTACATCACAATACGACGCAACACCCGCGGTAATACGGTTAATTACATCGCGCTCGTACTAATCATCGAAATACGATAGTCGCGCGGCACTTTGTACGGCACTCCCGACGTTAATCGAACGCGCATTTTGTCACATTACGATGGAAATATATTACGATCAAATCACACGAAGCCGCGATCCGCTCGACACTCGCGATGACTCCACGACTTATGGTATAATCAATAATGGACGAATCTCGAACGCCGTGATTCCAATATCGTGCCAACTTCACGCGGTACGGCAAGGCTCGATGCTCGATTGATCAGACCGATCCCGAAAATATTGCTAAGTAGATCTATCGACTGCTCGCACGATCATCCATCTTGATCGAATATATCTCGCCAATTACGGATTCTTGCAAATATCCGATTCACACATGCTGAATTTACGCTACGCGATTGAAAATGTCGAGATGCGGTATTATAATTGTAACATCAGTATTCAATATTTGCGTCGTCGCGAACGCCGCACGACTCGCGACGCTCATTTTGTCACACTTTATATCTAACGGAAATATATACAACAAATCGTACGAAGTGACGATCTACTCGATAATCACGTTAATTGTAATTCGTAATTTAGTACAATGACAAATTTCGAACGGCCGAGAGAATTTCAACTTCACTCGCTGCGCGGCTCGATCGATTAGGCCGTCCGCCGTACTCGGAAATACGGTTTGGTTATGTTTACCTGCTCGCACCATAGACTTGTATAGATAGACCGGCCCCTGCCGTAAGAGCACGAGTCGGAAGACCTACGGTGCAGACATAGCCGTGGATCTGTTCCTCTCTCTTTCTTCTTGGTTGGGATAGAAGTCTAGAGTGGGGACTAGTAGGGAATAGCCGGGCTATAGTCTTCTATCCCCGCCAAGCGATCAGAAGAAAGAGAGAGGAACAGATCCACGGCTATGTCTGCACCGTAGGTCTTCCGACGCGTGCTCTTATAGTCTTATGGCAGGGGCCGGTCTATCTATATAAGTCTATGGCTTGCACCTTGTACGATCAATCTCGAATCTCGATCGAGTATATCGACTCGCCAATATTGCAAATAACCGATGTATATACGCTGAATTTACGTTACGTGGTATAAAATATCAAGATATGGCATGATTTATAATTGTATTCAATCTTTTTATGCGCGTCGCGAACACTAGAGTTGATCCGTGCGGCGTTTTATTTCCGACCGTAAAACTTGGAAAGATATATGTAACTTTATTTTTATACCGCGATATAAGTATATAACAACGCACCTCGATTGAATAGCAGAATAGCTTATTAAAACGCGACGGACTGATCGAAAATACATAATCGACATTCATAATTGCACGCGTAATATATTTAAAATGCAAAAATTCCGTATTTTCCCGTAAAATAGCCGCGTTATGATGAGCGGTTAGATCAAGCTTTACAGAAGAAATTACGGCTTATAAATATTACGATAAAACAGTAACTTTTATACTCTTATTCCCCCTATCGCGTTGGGTTTCGTTGTATACGGATAAATCGCGCAGAGTACCTTTTTTCGGTAAATAGCAGTCACGGGAAATAATTAACTGAACGGACACATAAACGCTAATTGTAGTAATCATAGAGGATAATCGTGTTCGGCGTCTCGTACCTGTTACTATCGCGGCTCGAAGGTTAATGCAACACACGGAGCGACGAGCGGCTCGCGTTGCTACCTAGTCGAGACTCGCCGCGCGAATGATAGCGCGCAGTGACCTTTGCGAACATATCACGCGGTACGCCGTAGTTGTTTTTATAATAAAAAAAAAGTGTTACGCGCCGAAATAAATATGTATATACGTATGTAACGTATTGTAAAACGTGTAATGTTTTTTTTGTAAGATTTTGTTTGTATTTTGATGTATATTCAGCACGATACGTTACTGCGACCTGTTAATAAAACGTTCTGGTAAAATAAATTCTGCTTCTTGCTTTTCAAATTAATTATATATACAGTACATCGAGCTGTATATAAAATAAAAGTAGTTATTTGAATGGTACCGATGTCTGCTTCGTAATGAAATCACAGTTATAGAAAACTTAACACGTGAAAATTATTTTACAGATGGTATAAGATATACGTATTATTTAAAAAATATTATTGCTCTTTTGTAATTAAAAATTATGTAAATTTAAAATTCTAAGAAATTAGTAAACTATATCAGTAGTAAATTATATAATTAAAATTACATAATTTACTTTTGAATATTTTGTTAGATTTCTTAGAATTGAAAATCATGATTTATATTGTAACGTTTATTTAGTATAAAGATAATAAATTTTAAATATAAACAAAAACGATCTTTGTCACGACTCGATTGTTTTATTAATTCCTTAATTTTAATCAGTGCTTCGTCATTATTTTAAAGCTTAAATTAAAATAGAAAGATATATATTACAATTGCGTGAGGATATTGCGTTTACTTTTTATTTAAATTGCATTCATTTTTATTCGTAAAGACTTCCAACAGTATCGTGACGTCTGCAGTGGCTGTTCCTAACACCTTCTAAGTTCTCTTTTTCATCTTCTTCGTATTTCTAACCAGAGATACAAATTACGCGAAATATACAAATGCAGTAATTTATCCCTGTTTGAGAATTACAATAAGGGATTACATTGTAAAGTCGTGTTATCTTATAATTTCACAAAATTTTGTTTAATTCGTATTGTTTATAAAGTAATTTCATACAATGATGTATATAAGTATCATTGTAAAATACTTATCACCTGAGGTGATTTATGCTGCGTTTTCTGCACGATATTTCATAGGATGTTTCGAGGAAGACCTTGGACAAAGAAAAAGTAGGCCCGGCGAACCTTGTAGCCTAATTGCCGCCACGTCATTTGCATAGTTATGCAAATTGTAGGCAAGACAGAAGACAGTGAAGCGCGCGCGTTTCCCCGACTACCTTTCGCCTATTTACTTTGCGAGGCGAAACACTATAGGAAGTATTGCCAGACAATGAAATTGGCAGTGAAAGTTCACGACGTTATCACGTCGCACACGGTGCGACTGAATAAAAAAAGATCACACGTTTATGCCATTCGTCTTACGCACTTAAACGGTGCAGTAAAAAAGCAATCGTAAAGTACAATCTAATTGCACAATTAGAAATGATTAACGTAACAGTATTATCCACACACAAGTTCATAAATTTTACTTTAATCAATTCTTTTTTTAGAAAAAATAAATATAAAAATAGTAATGTCAAGAGACAAAATATTTCGTCACAAATTATTCGTTAGCTATCGAATATATGATGAAGTCAACGTTGCTATCGACTCGTTTGTCGACGGGGAGGAATGAGGCGTGTTTATTTCAGTCATCATCGAAACCGAACGTTGTGCATGCAAATCCGTTTAAATGTCGTCGCGGTGTCTGAATGGAAATGAACTCTCTCGCTGCGTGCCGGGCGCGAATATATTATTATGCATTCAAGGCGTAATTCGTTGAAAGCCGTGGTGATCATCACCTGCTGGGCGCGATCGACGGCCAGGCGATCGTTCACGCATTCGTGCACGACCGGTGCAATCGACCTCTCGCTAAGATAATCGGCAGTATATTTTTGGCATTAGCCAGGAAGTGCCGAAAGTAACAGTTTCCTCGAGTGGATGAAAAGAAATCTCATTCTACGATTGCATTTTACTTCAGGAAATAGTTGAGATTGCAAAAAAAAAAAAAAAAAATAAAGCGTTAACCGTAACAAGGCTCTAAATAACGGACATGTTACGTGTTAACGACATCGAAAAGCAGCCAGCCATTATATCTTATTATTTTCCGTACAAGAGAATTCCACCAATTATCATGTTACACGTGAATATATTTCAACACATATATTTAATTGCGGTAATTGTTGCACATTCCACTAAATAGACCATACTGTTAATGGCATGTGCAGGACGAGTTAAAACTGCATATATTAGATATAAATCAAATAAAATATGTCTAGAATAAGAAGAAGAAATAGAATCGGTGAGATCTTCCCAAGCAGGGAAAGCCTCGGAAAAAAGGAAGAAAACGAGAGTGCTCCGCGCGACCGAGGTCGTTTCTTCCCTCGTTCCGCAGCGGATCTATTCATAGACGTGAGCCGGAATATATAAATAAATTGGTTTTTTATTTAGATGCGCTATTGACGTGCGAAAACTCAGCTTGCGTTTCTTTAGATGACGTGCATGCTTCAGGATTTGAAATATAATCAATTACAGTTTTTTAAATTAAATAATTAATTTAGATAAATATAATTTAATTAATAAATACTTCTTATACATACGGTACATGTATGTGCACTTTGATGTGTGTGTGTGCACGATCATAACTCATAATCGAACGTTATGAATTTTTTTATTACACAGAGAATTCTTCCGTGCTATTCAATTTTCACGTTAATAATTGTTGCGAGGGTTGCGAGTAAAGACATATGCAAATCACGCGTTAGTAATGTCACGTATTTGCACTCTCGTCACCTTGTCTTGATTTTGTATTTTGTATTTTTATTTTTTATATTTAAAAACTAGAAACGTTGAAAAAAGTTGAAAACGGAGAATGGTAACTTTGAATCGTTATAGCAATTTTAGAATTTCTTCTTCTTTTCTTTCTTTTCTCTCGAAACAAATGAGGAAGACAATTTCGCTCGGATTGGTTCATTAATTACAGTTACAGCTTTAAAATGAAGATACGTGTGTTTTGCGAGCGACCTTATGCACTCTCTTCTAGTACGCATCTCCTCTGACACACAACCTATTTCATCTAACAACAAATAATTGCATTAATTGTTTCATGTACTCACACTGCGTTTCCGCATGGAAGGATCAGCCGCGCCGGCTGATTTTCATGCAGATAATGACGGTGTGAAAAAAATAAGTAATTGCTATAATTGTTATAATTAGCATAATTGTGTATACCTATATTGTTTACTTCCGATTCCATAGCTTGTACGTTGATTTACGTTCGTGTAAATCAACATCTCAATCTCATGAATTTAATGCTCCGTTAAATGATACGAGCCTTTTCTTTGTGTAACACTCATATCTAATGCTTCAAGGAAGTCGAACATTAATTCATATTTTCCCACTAATATCTTGATTTGCAAAGATATTTCAATAATTTAAAATGAATCTGAAAGAGTTTCGACGTGCATGCATCACTGTACGATTTTTTGTGAATGTTACAACTGTACTATTTTTCCTCATAAATTATTCCCTTCCTCATTGTTATTTAATAATTTTTTTGTTTATTGATAAATTAAATATTAAGTTATTAAATAAGCGATACTGTTTATATTCTTGTTAGACTTTTATGCATGCATGGGAAGAATTTCACGAAATTTTAAATTAAACAGCTGCAACTAAAATTAATTAAGGTAAGAAGGGGCTATTTGAGCCAGTTAAAGAAAAATTGGATAAAAGATTTTCAAGACAAGGAGGAACTTTTCAATTTTAAGGGTAGGGAAGAGTTTTTTAGTCACGGCTTTTTGTCTTGAAAACTATTTATCCAATTTTTTCTTTAATCGACTCAAATAGCCCCTCCTTGCTCTATCAGTTAAAGTTCTGAGAAAAAAAATTACATTAAAACAATTGTAGCAAAAGACATGAGACATGAGACTCTGTCTAAGATTGATGAATGTGCAAGAGTTTCAATCGGATTAACACGATTACGACACGATTAGCCTAATGCGCAATGTGTTGCGTCGTACGCCAGCTTCGTTCCTGCTTAGGATAAATACCACTACCGATTGCCACGGTCCGATATGTCCGTGCTTAGAATGCCACGTGGACGCATTAGGAAACGGCTTTCAGCTTTTATTTGCATCGGAGGCATACTGGGTGGCATTTGTGTATCGGCCCCGTGGCTTATTACGCATATTGATCGGCCCCCGGCAGACATTTATCGGCGTATATGCAGCGAGTGCAGGGCACGTATTCGCGTGCTGCGGTACATGCACCCCGACACCGGCATCTGGAACAATCAAAACATTAACGCGTCAAGATGCGTCTGCCGCGAACATGAAATGGAATTCCGTTGTTTCCTGAAAACTTTCACGTGAACGCGAAACGTAATGGGACATTAATATCTGACTTTCAAGATATAAACGTTCGATTTTCGGGATCGAAAGAATATATCGACCGTGGCGAAGAACGCCACGATCAAGGTTCGCGTCTGATTTTTCAGTAATTCGTGCGAACCTGCAAAACTTAGCGAGTATCCCGATGTGTTGCTTCTCCTAATAAGAATAATTCCTAGCCTCTCGAGTAATTTCTTCACTATTCACGTCTGCACGGATACGTACGTATACGTGCGTTATAATTGAGAAAATTCGAAAGGAGGGAAGTGGTTTCCAAGAAAACATTCCTGCTATCGGTAGGATCATGAGCGATGTTAATAAGCTGGCGCGGTATGGTGAGTACATAAAGAGTTACTCGCTCGGAATTGCGTGTTACCATTTCGTCCCTCGTCCGGCGTACATTTATTTAAATAATTAAGCGCGAATTTTACATCCTTCGTAGTATAAACAGTAATGAGGCTCGGGTAGGAATCGTTGCTTCCTATCGCTGGAAGTAGAAACCCCGTGATTTCCAAGTAAATTTTTAACAAGCAAATATCTTATTACAATGCAATAACGTTACAACAATTCAGCAGACTGTCTATTTGTGTAATTTTTAATTATCTATGCTTTTAAAATTACCCGAAACGGTTCGTCTTTTCTCTGAATTAAAATTGTGACCGTCGTTTTACGTATACGTTTAAAATAGATCGAAATAGTAAATTAAGGAGGAGATAGTTGGACTTTCTACGTGTCATAATACATCGTCGCATCGTCGAAACACTCTGTATGCGCGCACCATATCGCCCGTCTTGCTCCTGTAGTGAGGTCAGTTCTTCTGATTAAGCGGTATGAAGCGGCAAGAGGAAGGGGACGAGTGCGTTTGCATGCGAGCGAGCATTCTGAGAAATTCTCGCTTCGCGCGTATATATCGCGTATGCGTGTACGTATGTACGGATGTCGTGAATCTATGCATATATATCGCCCGGCGAAATCAGTTGGCAGCTTCCTACGAGAGACAGGTAAGCACGCGCGTAGGTATAACACACGCGGAGTGTATTCACCTGGGCCGCGTCGTTATACCTGACACATACGCTGTGGGTAATCGCTGGGAAATTACAAGCCTATCGCTGTTCCTTTTTACGCTATACAAACGGTCGCCTACTTTTTCTCGCGCTGTACGATTTCGCCCTGATATTCAGCTATTATCATCGCCACCTCGCGTTTTCGCAGCTTATCCTTTAAATCTTAAATTCGACAAAAAATTGAAAGATCTCAACACTTACACTTCAGTAAAAGACATAAAGAGAATACTAGATAAATGGAATTCGTAAAAGTGGAACGAAAAGAAACCGAGTTTAAAATATCTTTTTAAACACTGATCTTAATTAATAACTAGAATGATTAATTCCGGCATTTTCTAAATGGTATATATACTATCTGCACAAAATATGTTTAATTCTGCCAGCACAATGCTGCTTTTATAAAAAATAATTGTCGTACAATAAATTGAATTAGATCCGTCATGTCGCACTAAAATCTTACGAAATTGAAGAACACGTTTTCCAGTTGTCGCACACGCGTTTTCAAACGACGCTCAACAGCGAACGCCTTACGGAATCAGAGAGTGTAGGCAGACTGCGCCGCTGACAGAATAGGGTAATTTGGGGTTGGTACGTTCGCCGAATGTGGAACGAGGGCCATCATCGTGGCTTCCTCGAACGTCGAGTTTAAATCGCGTCTCTTTGCCTTTGCACGAGAGTTTCCGCACGCCCAATTTCATCATCGGCAAAGAACCAGCACACAATGCCACGCGTCCGCGTTTTTACGTCAAAGTAGTACAGCATCCACGGAATATTCGTGATTCATATATCGTATATCCGCCGTATGAAAAATAACGTTATTTAGATATATTTTATCGTATATACGTGTCCGCGGAGGTAGATTTTTCTCAAAATTTATATATAAATTTATATCGCATAGATGCGCTTAGACAGCATTGTGCGTCGGTGTGTATGCATGCAGACGCATCATATAAATGCGTATCGGGCTGCGCGTTTAATGGCAGTCGGTGTGAGTGCCGCGATGAATATACGGCCGCGGCCCACACATGCCGCGCGAGCGGACACTTGCCGCAATTTTATCGTCGGGAAAGAAGCCACCGTACATAAACGATCGGCCGCTGTACACTCGCTTGCCGACCTCGTACGCACCTGGCTGCGAACGTTCAGCCGTGTCCACGATGGTCACCGTAACGCTATTCCTTCCTGAAGAAACGGAGGAACGGAAGAGGGTGACTAATGCTCCGCCGTGAAGCGAACGGAGATCAGATTCATTTGCAATTTCCAATTGAATTTCACCGGGGAAGTAAGCGGCTCTCTCGGAAATGTTGATCGATGCGCGAGCATGTTTTATGTATCCTTATGTTGTTGCAACAGTGATCACTCATCGAACGATGCAAATCCAAAAATGTATAGCATTTCCTCCTCTATTTGTGAACATTATTATGTTCTTTTAACAAATAAATTTAATTTATAATTATAAATATTTTAATAATGTAAATAGTTGGTCAAGTGAACATACATATATAAACAGATAAGTGAGAAGAAAATGTTGTAAATGCAATATTCTCTCACGCGAGTATTAAATGTATCTCTCTCTCTATCCTGATTTGAGCTTTAAAATAATGACAAAGCACTGATTAAAATTAAGGAAATAAAACAATCGAGAGAGTCGCGACAAAGATCGTTTTTATTTATAATTGAAATTTATTATCTTTATTCTAAATAAACGTTACAATATAAATCATGATTTTATATTCTAAGAAATTTAACAAAATATTCAAAAGTAAATTATGTAATTTTTAATTACATAAATTACTATATAATTATTATATAATTTTAATTACATAATTTACTACTGATATAATTCACTAATTTCTTAGAATTTCAAATTTACGTAATTTTTAATTACAAAAGAGCAATAATATTTTTTTAAATAATACGTATAGGTATCTTATACCATCTGTAAAATAATTTTCACGTGTGAAGTTTTCTTGTATAATTGATTTCATTACGAAGCAGACATCGGTACCATTGAAATAACTACTTGTACTTTATATAATTTAGTATATCAATTAGCTATCGATCGCACAGCTCGATATACATACATATGTAATTAATTTGAAAAGCAAGAAGCAGATTTTATTTAACCAGAACGTTTTATTAACAGTCGCAGTAACGTATATCGTGCTGAATATACATCGAAATACAAACGGAATCTTACAAAAGAAACATTACACGTTTACACGTTTTACAATACGTTACATACGTACATATTTCTTTCGGCGTGTAACGCTTTTTCTTTATCTGTTACGTGTTACCTGTTATAAAAACAACTACGGCCGCAGCGTATCGCCCGCTATGTTCGCAAAAGGTCACTGCGCGGCCTGCGCGATATCATTCGCACGGCGAGACTCGGCTGGGCAGCAACGCGAACCGCGCGCTCCGTGTACTGTCGCATTAACCTAAAACCTAAAACCTTCGAGCCGCGATCGTAACAGGTACGAGACGCCGAACACGATTATCCTCTATGATTACGGAAATTAGCGTTTATGTGTTTGTTCAATTAATTATTTCCCGTGACGGCTATTTACCGAAAAAGGTACTCTGCGCGATTTATCCATATACAACAAAACCCAACGCGAATGAATAAGAGAATAAAAGTTACTATTTTATCGTAATATTTATAAGCCATAATTTCTTCTGTAAAGCTTGATTTAACCGCTCATCAGTAACGCGGCTATTTTACGGGAAAATACGGGATTTTTGCATTTTAAAAATAGGTATTACGCGTGCAATTATGGAATATCGATTATGTATTTTCGAACAGTCCGTCGCGTTTTAATAAGCTATTGTTATATCGCGGTATCAAAATAAAGTTTCATCTTTCCAAGATTTGATCGGAAATAAAACGCCGCACGGATCAACTCGAGTATAGTTCGCGACGCGCATAAAAAGATTGTATACAATTACATATAAATCATGCCATATCTTGATATTTTATATCACACAACGTAAATTCAGCGTATATACATCGGTTATTTGCGAGATTGGCGAGTCGATATACTCGATCGAGATTCGAGATTGATCGAGCAAGATGCAAGCAGACGGAGTACGGACGGTAAACATAACCAAACAATATTTCCGAGTACGGCGGACCCCCGGACGGCCTAGTCAGTCGAGCCGCGCAGCAAGTGAAGTTGAAATTCTCGACTCGGCCGTTCGAAATTCATTGTACTTACTAAATTACGAATTACAATTTACGTGAGTATCGAGTAGATCGTCACTTCGTACCATTTGACCCAAATATATTTCCGTTAGGTATAAAATGTGACAAAAAATGAGCATCGCGAGTCGTGCGGCGTTCGCGACGACGCAAATATTGCATACTGATGTTACAATTATAATACCGCATCTCTCGACATTTTCAATCGCGTAGAGTAAATTCAGCATGTGTGAATCGGATATTTGCAAGAATCCGTAATTGGCGAGATATATTCGATCAAAATGGATGATCGTGCGAGCAGTCGATAGATCTAGCAATATTTTCGGAGTCGGTCTAATCAATCGAGCATCAAGCCTCGCCGTAGCGTGTGAAGTTGGCGCGATACTGGAATCTCGGCGTTCGAGATTCGTCCATTATTGGTTATACCACCACAAGTCGTGGAGTTATCGCGAGTGTCGAGCGGATCGCGGCTTCGTGTGATTTGATCGTACATGTGACAAAATGCGCATCGCGTTCGATTAACGTCGGGAGTGCCGTACAAAGTGCCGCGCGACTATCGTATTTCGATGATTGGTACGCGCGCGATGTAATTAACCGTATTACCGCGGGTGTTGCGTCGTAGTGTGATGTTCTGATGTATGCCATCAAGCAACCTGAGAGGAGAAGCATCGGGTAACGGCGGCGGAGCAACCAAGGTGTAAGTAATTATTTATTATTTATTTGTTATTAGAGCAATATTAATCGTTTATTTCGGAGATAGTTTCACAATGCACTCGGATTTTACATTAATGCGTAATAAAATATTGTTGGTTATTTTTCTAGTTTTACGTTATTTTGCGAACATAAAATATTTAATGAAATATTTGTAGTATTTATAGATCTCTCTATAAATAATTTTGAGATGCTTAACATTTGTAATTATTTAGATCGTACATATAAAAATTAAATTTTTATTTATCTAATTTTTAAAAAATTGTACCAAATTAATTTTGAAATTTTATTATACACGTTGCTCTATAATTTGAATATATTTACATGTTACAGAGCAGATTTTGCAGTACAGATGTCCCGGTGAGCAACCTGAGAGGAGAACGAAGCCTAGGAGACATCGGGCAACGGGGCAGGCATGGAGTGCAATTGAAGAGTACCTAAGTAATTTACAATTTATTTATGATTAACGGAATTAATTGTTTATTCCAGAAATGATTTTATTGCCATTTTTCAAATTGTATATCTATTAATATGATTTACATAAAATATTGTTAGGTTACTAGATACATATACTTTACAATCTTCACATTATTTTAAGAAAAACTATTTAATAAAATATTTATAATATTTGATATTTCTGGATATGTAAATAATTTAAGGAATGCTTAAAATGTAAAACTGTTTAGATTGTTTAAAGAGTTAGAAATTGAATTTTTACTTATCCATAATAATTTTCTAAAAAGTTATACTTAGATAATATTCTTTTTGAAAACTGTAATTTTTTAATTAAATATTTACATGAAAGAGACAGGTATAGCACAGATTGTAGCATGTAATATTAGTCAGTTCGAGATGAAAAAACAAAATAGTTTTTAAAGTATCAATTATTTTACACGCTACTTTATAATTTGTATATATTTTTATTTTACAGATTATACCAACGTGGAGTCATCGCGAGGATCGAGCGGACCACGGCTTCGTGTGATTTGATCGTACATGTGACAAAATGCGCATCGCGTTCGATTAACGTCGGGAGTGCCGTACAAAGTGCCGCGCGACTATCGTATTTCGGTGATTGGAACACACGCGATGTAATTAACCGTATTACCGCGGGTGTTGCGTCGTGATGTGTGCCATCAAGCAACCTGAGAGGAAGACGAGGCATCGCGCAACGGCTGAGCAATCAAGGTGCAGTAAATAATTATTTATTATATTTATTTATTTATTTATTACTAGAGCAATATTAATCGTTTATTCCGCAGATAGTTTCATAGTGTACTCGGATTTTACATCAATGCGTAATGATTAATGAAATATTGTTGGTTATTTCCTTAGTTTTATAACGTTTTTTCTTGAACATAAAATATTTGTAGTATTTATAGATCTCTTTATAAATAATTTTGCGGTGCTTAACATTTTTAATTATTTAGATCGTACATATACAAATTAAATTTTTATTTGTCTAATCAAAAAAAAGTTATACCTAATTAACTTTAAAATTTTATTATACACGTTGCTTTATAATTTGAATATATTTGCATGTTACAGATCAACGTGATGCAACTCAATGCTGCTGCACATCGTGTCGGTGAGTCTTAAATATTATCTTTTATTTTAATTTAAATTATACATCTTCGTTGGTGGTAGCATTCTAACGCGTTTCGATGCACCCGCGCTTCAGTCAATTCGCCACATAGACATGATTCGCCATAGATTTGCGAAAACCTCGAGGTTGCATTCGTTCCAGTCTCTATTTCTATTCGCCGCTGCGTGATGGAAACATTGCCATTCTCTTCTCAAGAATCGCTAAATAATTCACCGCAATTGACAAGTCATCTTCCAAATACAAAGTAGTTTGCTATAAGGACTTTATTGATATTAGTCGCATTTTAAATGATATTTTTTTTGACAAAGGAATAAATACGTAATTAAAGATAAAAAATGTAATTAATGACATAGTCAAGTTAATGCGATGTGTATACGATTGCCGTGATCCATATAATACAATAATCTTTAATATATAACCACACGTGGCATGAATGGTGGATATTTTTATGATTCTTGTTATTTGGACAAATGAATTGAATAAAGGTAACCTCCATTGCAATGTGGTGCCTTTTTTATTTCCCATACTATCGAATCTTTAAAATTCGATTCAGGTTCGAATGCAATCACGCGGTAATCGAACAATGACGAGAAAAGACTGGCGAGCTAACGACACTTCAATAGTATGAAATATGAATGTTATTATAATGCTCTAGTGTCAATCGCGTGACCATTTTCCTTTGTATTGCCGATCCGGAGAGGTTGAAATAAAGTAGAGTATTGTATAGACATATAAAACTGTTGCGAAAGAGAGAGATAGAAGAAAAAGGTAGAGAAAGGCTAATATATTCTCGTAACACCCATAAACTTCCTAGATGAGAGCGCCTTTCGCGGCGCCGAATCTCTATTATTAAATGCATATCAATCAGCTGTGCGAGGAGAGCGGGGGATAGAGGAGTCGACGCTTTGATGCGCTTTTAAATGCGCCCCGCTTGATTTATCGACCGCTTCCTCCGATTTCGAGCACTCGACCTTGGACATCGAAGTCGTTCCATTAATTCGCGGATAATGAAGATCAAACACTTTCGAAAATAATAGGCGATGATGCGCGTGTTTGATCGAGTTCTCGAGTGCTGAACCGATGCTTTCGTGGGTTTTCGAAATGATACTTCTATATTGATCATAATACGTTGTTTCGTAACGTGCGTGAGAAATTATCGATTACGTTATTCGTTGGTGGAAAATTAAATTATTGCTGAATAATATTTACAATTATACAATTGGTTTATTGTCACCGCAATATCTTGCACGTTGATCTTGTCACGAAAGTTGACTGCGTAATCGACGGTCGTCGTTTGCATGAGTAATGCGGTTATTAAACGCGACCGTTTATTACACGTTTTTCCCGGTGCTCACGTCATCGTTCGCTTACGGTACGCTTCTTCTAAAATCTAAAGACAATTTCGGTGCCAGGATGTGCTGCTCGTTAACAGTTATGAATACACGGATCTCTTATACGTTTCCGCGATACGCTGTGATTTTCCATTGCGTATAATAATGAATAGCAAATGCAACCTAATACGCGAATGCATACGGTGTAAAATAGACCACGCGAATCGATTTTCCGATTTCCCTTCCATATTACCTACATCTTCAACCGGATTCATACGGTGCTTACGGTGGAAACTTCAACACGGTACGAATACGTTATCGCGGAGATAATTATAGTCGACAAAGGTAGGATCGTGCAAACCGCGATTTAAAAATGCGCATAACTCGTCAAGTGTTACTAAGTATTGATGCAACAAACGCAACAGTTGCCGCGTTAAATGCCGTGAGCGCAAGTTAACAATGTTATAATATATCAGATACAAACGATAAGTGGCGCATATAGTTATATAGTTATTATTAACGTAAAATAACGTTACTGTGATAAAAGTTTTACCAGATAACGAATACTCGCAGCTTCTTCGGATATTACAAGGTAAAGAATTAAAAGAAGAAGCAAATAAATAGAAAAATTCAAGAAGCAATAGCATATCGCATATGTATATTATCTCATATATTGTTATTTTACGTTCTGGCAAAATCACAAATAAGGCTATTTGAATTCGTTTCTTTTCCTTTCGAAATTATTGAAAGGCATACCTACTCTATTTTGCCAAAACTATTTAATATTTATTTTCATATAATGCCATTACAAAGTTTGAAAGGAATTTAATTCATTTTTCTTGCGATACGCGATATATTTTAGTATCTTCTCCGGAAACTAAATTATTATAATTCCTTATTGGCGATATTAATAACTAGCTCTCTGTAAACTGCCGGAAAAATGTTAGACCTAGCATTTTTGTAGACCGGAGAGCCCGTAAAATACCGGAACATGCTGCTGGTGTTCCAGCAAGGACACAGAAAGGCGCGTCGTGTGGCAGGGATTCTTATCAGATTTGATCCAGCTTCCTGATAGTTAATTAACGAGTTCATTATGCACCCTTGCCCTCCGTGGGCCGAGACCCGCGTCTTTTCAGGACACCGTGCAAGCCGTGGGGCCCGAAGTGAGGCATTACGGAGATCCTCGGCAGATAGCGACGGCCCGGTGGGTGGCGCTATTTTATTGCATCACGATTCCCGGCGGGACCGCGGCGACGCGAACGGTGCATCGGGCCCGGCGCGTTGCACTCTCGGAACTTTCAGAAGCGCTCATGAATCTCAAGCAGGATGGGCGGGAGGGAGGGATTCTGAACCGGGCACATCGTTCATCACGAGCGACCTGAATATTATTCATGATGCACGATTTACATTGTCGGTATCCCGCGACTCGAATAAACCGTTATCGTATCTCTGCTATGAACCTTTATATTGCTACTGATAACATCTTAGATGAGAAATATGGTTGGCACAAATGATTGAAGGACGTAGAGAACATTTGTTACTTTGTTTTCGAAAAATGTTTGACATTTTATTGCAAAAACATAAATTTCTTATATTTATTTAAAATATACGAGAGATAAATTAAACATGAAAAATTAGTATATGATAGGCGATGCAGAAACTATAACAAGAACAGGCCCGTCGTTACTTTATGTTGTCTGTCGATTGCCGTAAAGTCTGTCTGTGTTAAGATTTATTTCGTACCCTACGGAGAAGCGTGTAACGGCACGATTAGCGCCCTATTTGCGCATACCTTAGCTAACAATAATCACTTAACGCTAAGGACGCGCTAAAATGCACCCAGACTCAAATCTTTTAAGGTCCCACAAACGCTTCGCTTGTTCCTTCTTTGGTCCGCGCCCGGCAGCCTCTGATCTTTCGGCCCTATTTAATTTCCTGGAAAACACCACGGCGGTTTCTGGGGGTAGCGGCATCAATCACCCTACCTGACATGGAAGCTGTAATTTGGCTAACCCAGTTCGAAGCCCTTCCCTTCGCCCATTTTACCGACAGCCTTCGCACCCTACGCCTTTAAAACGGTACATTTGGTCGAATTATTTCACAAAATCGGTTATAATCGGTTGTTCGAAAGTCTGCATAATTAACGGTAATCTATAATTGAGATAAGATATAAAGACAAAGATATACAAGTGTTGCATTATTTGTGGAAGATTTATTGCAATCAAGGAGAGACTAGACTGTTAATAAATTTAAATTTAATAAAAACTTTTTGTTAAAAAGAAGCTTAAATTACATATAATATTCTTCAAGTAGGCCAAAATTAATATTTGTCGAAGTAATTTAGAAAATGTTCGATCGCGCGGCAGTCATAAATATTGAAGCAATCTTAAAGGGGGTCTAGCGTATACAAGAGCGATACCGAAAATTTTCGACGAGCAAGTCGGTGCAAATTTGTTGAGAGATTTCCAGTCGAGGAAGCGGCATAACTAAGACCGAGTGATTATAGGGGTGGCGCTAGAGATCTTCGGATGATTTACATCCCGGCGAGACTCGAGTCGGCCTAGACTAGTTCTAAATCTCTCAGCCTAAATATCTGCGGCTGGGCGAGCGGCTAGACGCGAGCCGTCCCTCCTGGCAACATTCAAATATTTTCCGCCATTCATAAATTCGTCAGTATACGCACGCTAAATTACCCACCGGCCGAAAGAACCGCGTCTTCTCACGAATCCCTGCCAGGCTTCGCTCACCGAGACGAACGAGACGATTCTAAAAATGACCTTGGATCGGCATTACATGGGTGGTCCTGTAATATGATAAATTACATAAAAATTGTATAAAATCCGGACATTTTGCTACAAATTGTTTCTATATAAGTACGTTATATTATATATTTATGTATAATATTATTCGAATTAAGATATCGTGGAATATTTTTTTATTTTAAAATTTCGAAATATTATATTATCTCAATATATAATATTATATAAAATTATATTAAAGCTGGTTTCTTGCGTTTTCATACATAAATGTTAGGATTTCTGATAACGTACAACTGCACTTTTAACGTACAACGACGAAGATATTTTATTGGGGATACGACAGAAATATTCCATGAATTACGCGAAATCGCACGTTGATCCCCCAGGAAAACGATCACGCTATGACTTACGTGGCTCGTAAAAGCTGCTGGTGGTTCCAGGAACACCTGGACGAGGTCAGGGATGTTTTTTAAGTCTCGTGCGAAGTGTAACTGCACACAATGAAAACCGTTTCAGTCACGTAAACATCGTCCAGAACGACGCGGAATACAATGCCTCGGGTGCTAACGAGATTCAGGTGAAATTCGACCGCTAGAAAACAGCCGAGTACCTATATCGTGAAAATGATATCCGATTCACGATCGCGATTACGCATATAAAGCTCCATTTAAATTTTTAAATAAAGTGATCATTTCACCAATTTCATATAAAAGACTAAGGCCCGATTGCATCAATGTCGCATAACTTTAACCTTAGCTTAACTCACTTTTCATCTCTTTTTAAGGGGGACAGTTAGAAAGAGACGATAAGTGTGTTAAGCTATAAGATTAAAGTTAAGCGACGTTGGTGCCGCTTAACCGGGCCTAACTCGCATATAAATCGGGCATAACTCGTTTATAATTTATAATCTTTAATTTTACAACGCGTAATATATTCGTAGCAGAATATAAGATAAAAGTTCTACATAGCTTACTTTTACAACTCTCTTACATTTTATTTAGCTTTTTGATTTTTAATCTGCATTTCAAACATAAATATTCAAGTGTTTCAAACGTCGAGTGTTTCTTTGAATGGAGTTGTTAATAATAATTAAAGAAGTTGATGCGTTTTATGATTTCGTGAGAATCTGCAATTCGGTTTCCAGCGAAGTTCTGCAACTCGCTCAATACGCGGAACGAGCCATTGTTTGCGAAGTAAAGCGCGCGAGATGATCTCGGCTGCGATGATGACCGATCTTATTGCGATCCTGTCCAGCGAAACCTGATACCGTGATTCTAGCATCCGTGCGAGCGCTAGCTATTATCGATCCGCGAGAGCTAGATAAAATCGCGCTCTCCGTGCCGAGATAACGTATCACCGATAATTTGGAGCATGATAGCAATTACACAATAAATATAAGTTATATGCATGGTCTTGTGAGAAAATCGACAGTCTAGGGATTAAAATTAATTTCACAATATATGTTCTTTAATTTACATTTTTATATTAAAATTTATTTTTCACTAAGTAATAATTAAATGTGTGTGATTATAAATAAGAATAATTTCCATCTTTGTGTGAATCGTAAATATGCCTCTCGCGCGATTTTATAATTCGTTATATAATTTCTATCATGTATAAATGCTACTCATATTCTCGTGGCGTGTATTGCAATAAAGCGTAACTCACACGATTAAAGAAATCTTCAAGTACTCGAACAAAAGCGCAACGAATCCGTGGTCGGTCAAATTGCGCAATCTGCATTTAATAAAACCGGTGGTACCCACGCCATGTTAACAAGAAGATAGTAGCCAATTTGAGATTCACTGTAGCCATACCAATTCTCCATTATTATCTTACCTGCTTAGATGAGGTTAATTCGCGAAGCTGAGAACAGGGAGGAATAGGCGCAAATCATACACGTCTTCATTTTGAAACATGTAATTCACACCTTGTCGCATTCTTACATGGAACTCATTTTAAATTTATCCCAAACGTAGAACTTGCATAGTCCGGCTATACATTCGTATTTAACGTATAGTATCATTTAACTAGTATGGTGTAGAATTAAATAAAGATAATGGATTTTGATCTCAGAAATAAGATGGTAACAGAAAACCTCGGATAAAAGTAATATGCTATACCGCATAAAAAAGAAAGGAGAAAAGAATGGATGGTTAGTAAGGTGAGACGTGTTTCGATTAGTTCGACGCGTCATTCTATATCGTCATTAGCATAACGGAGAGAATGGATATCCACGGATACGAACGCGGCGAATCCCCATCGATAGGATCGCGCGATCGCTCCTCCCGATCGTATAATGCTATACACGAGAGAAAGAGAGTCCGGTTTTTCGTGGTGGCGCGCGGTCATCGTCCACCTGGTTGTGCTCACATCTCGTTGTAATACTCGGCCGCGCGTCGGCCCGACCGCGAAGTAATGCAATAATAGGCGTATACTAATGATACGGGGGGGTCCACGCGGGGCGGCCTGGCGAAGAGGATTCAGTCACGTAGTTGCATTAAACTTAATATAAATAATAGCGGTTTGTGGAGCGTCCGAGTAAGCCGCGCGCGCGGACGGGGTATATACCCACCTATCTCCATCTGCCCATCCGCCGCCACTCTCGCCGGGACCATAATACACCGTGGGCCTCTACGTTCCTGGACTCGCCTCCACTTAATAAGCAGGATCGTCCTGAATCACCACGGCAGCCGGGGCTCACCTCGCATCTCTCGGGGTCGTTACCGTTGTTGCCGGTTGCCTCTCCTCGGTGAAATGCTCTCTCGGATCGAATTATTGGTTCTCGACGTATACGAATATGTAATTCGCTGAATTCGCAGCGCGTCGCTATCGCGATGATGCCGGCTGTACGATTGTCGAGAGACAGATTATGCATTTTTATTTGTTAGAAACAAAAATTTGCGCTCTTGCCGGATGGCAATACGTTGGTATTTAAGTGAGGCAGGCGAAAAAGTTGAACTCTTCTAATGCAGGCTACTTGGAACTCACGTTCTTTGTGGCTCTTCAGAAATGAAGGTTCTGTATAGTATTTGAAGTTGCTTATAAATATGTCTCACAGTCCCATTAAGAAGAAGAGCAGAGCAATCTATCATTGGGACTTGAAATATTACATCGCGAACGAATTACAATTCTATCTATACATATACTGGCACTGATAATAATGCAGAAGCGACTCGCAACTCTCATGCAATAAATAAATCGAGGCTATCTCTCGATCCGTCGATCGTGATCCCGAACTATAAATCCCGAGAGTCGGAAGAGGCACACGTTTTCAGAGTTGAAGAAACAAGCAATGACCATCGTCGTTTCCCTTTTATCCTCATGATGGTCGGCATAGCCGTTAACGTTATTAAATTATCATATTTGCAATTCAATGCACCACTGCTGGTTGCCGCGGTTGCATGTTCTTACTTTGTATTTGCTAGTTATAAAATACCGACCAGCATTATTAAATTTCCGTCTGTACCGCGGGTAATAGCATCTCGCAATGACGTGACTGGGAAACATAGCATCTATCAATTTTATACTTTTTACTGCTAAAGTATTACATCTTGTTATAAGTATTGCTAAAGAGGAGTACCTACTTTGAAAAGGCTTTAATTTACTGTATTATTTAACATTACTTTTTATATAGCATGTTTTTTTACACGAGAATAATGCACGAAAAAAGGGAGTTATGATTGGAATAATTTTCTTATTCATTCTTTATACAATATAGTAGAAAATACAAAGATCGTTGAATCTAATATATTTATTCTATTAACGTATATTATAATAATGAAATATTTACATTTACGTATTTTGAGAACAATGGCATTAAATAATAAATGCTACGGTCTTATCTACTCGGTTAGCGTTAATTGCAATAGAGGGGAGTTCTCCCAGCACAAGGGTAAAGAGAAAAGGTAAGCGATGGATAGATGAGAAGAACAGCCCATCAAAGGGCAAAGAACGACGAACGTATCGACGATCGTCGACTGGTGATCGTCAGCGGAAATTGGCCGTTCCGTTATTCGGCGAATTAGATGTATACTTGGACTACGTTCATTTCTCTTCAGTATACGTGGCGTTTGCAGTTGCGAATCTGCAAGCGTGTGCAATTTTGCATTTTAATTCCGTTTTTTAAACCGATCAAGATTGACGAATCTGCAATTATTATACCATTGAAAATTACTTGTCTCTTTTAAATTTAAATTGGAAAAGCATGACATTTGCTCAACGCATCAAGCCTCTTGATACTGATTGCGATTATATTATATAAGTGCACTAAAAATTTTGATTTTTTTGAATTTATATCCTTTTTTTATTCTCGTTGAGAGTTTCTTTCTTATAGCGACAATACGTTTATGGAAGGTGAAATTGAATTCCTTGAATTGAAATTAATCCCGTTGCTAATCCGTGGCAATCAATTTGATGGTAGGTCGCGGCGTAAGAATGCATAGTCTTGATGCCGTGTTCTAAGAATCGCATTGCCCCGCTTGTCGTAGTTGCCAATGCACGTCTTGGCTTAATAACCAGTTCTCCCCCACGCGTCTTTGAGGCCACTGGACTACCTCGGGGCGCTCTTTCTGCCGCCGAGGGGCCGCCGACTTTTATCGTTCCCTTGACGGCTGTCTTAAAAAATACAGGCCGAGAGAATGATTTGTATACGTCGCAAGAGCGTAGCGACTCGTGTCTATAATAAGTATAGACCGAGGTCGAGGAATGATTTGTACAGGATAGCTCCGCAGGCTGTTTCGCGGCCCAACAATTTCCCGAATATCTACGAGGATACGTATGTAGGATCTCTAGGATACCGGGGGTATCGTCGGCCCATTTCCAGGGGCGACCGCTCTGGCTGTCGGCTGGCTCGTCATAATTGCCGGACACCGCGTTTAAGATAACACGATAATTATGACGGGACAACAACGTAGGAGCTAAACCTAATCGGGCCGGTCTTTCCTCCCAGAAATTTGTTTGGGGAAACCATTTTTCACGGCTCGGACAGTAATAATAGCGGCGATCCCAATGGCGATCCGTGATTATATCGCCCCTGCACGGTTGTTTCCCCCCTCAGTGGCGGTATGTTAATTAGTTAATTCATTCTGTGGAATTATATCAATCCGCGCAGCTCTCGCTCCAGTCGAATAACAACCTGTGACTTTTGTGAGAAAAATTGCGTTTTTATGTAAATTTATTCCAATTATCATTTCCTTTTGCTATTTCAAGCAATTCGCGCATTTTAAATTAAGTAGGAAAAAGTGAAATGATAAACGGCTGGAAGGTCCCAACTGCGCGTGTATCTGCACGTGCGCTTAGATCACGATAAAAAAATAAGTGAAACAAAAGGCGAACGATATGGCCGATGACAGCGAACGCGCTACATTCTGTCCCGTAGATAAGGATCGCATATATAAAACGTCGCTACTCGCCTCGCGTCCCTCGAGCCTCTCTCGTCGGTTCCTCCCACGAACGGTTAGATATCGACCATTTAAAGGCCGATCGTAAACTACTAACCGTGATTTTTATCACAATGGTATACAGGACGCTCCGGTATCCTCCTTTTCTTTACGCTCTGTTATAATTTTTTTATAACAAAATGATATCAATTTTAACGTTATGGTATTTTTTTAAGCTGCGTTTCTTTCGGGGCAAGAGAAGGGGAGAGAAAGAGAGAGCAGTACATTAATTTTAAACAAAAATTATATATTAATTAAGCTAATAAGGCGGACAACGTGTCATATCGTCTTTCCGTTTTTAATTTTAATTATTCGAAATTGCGTTTTACAAATATAATTTTAAATCCTACATTTCTCACATTACCACGGGGAATGAAAATTCATGTGTAATCACATGTCTGTTACTCGAGCAAACAAGAGATTTATGGGTTGAAACGGTGCGTATCGTTTCAACTGATAAGTTAAAGTAATAAGGTGGTGTGTGTGTGTGCGTGCGTGCAACGCTATGCGTACGTTACGAACATCTGATACAGTTCACGATCACGTGCGATAAGGATTAATAGTTCTACAAGACACGGTGCGCCCAAGTGAATACTTGTAACTAATGCGCCTATGATTAACGTGAGACGTGGTAAACTATTGCTGCGCGATGCTCGTTCCGCCGATTATTATCGTTTTTAATTGCAACGCAATGCGCGCGACTAATATTCTCACACGAACGCGGCTCCTCGCGACGCGACGCAACGTTATACGAATCGTGTGGCTATATCTTCTCGCAGTCATTTATTCCTTTATTCTTCTTCGCCTATATCGATAATTAAGTTACATACCCCATCTCTTCGCGGCGGTTACTCGCTTCTTACCTCGATTTTTCTCTCGCTCTTCGGGCGATAAGCTCACGTAGGCAGTCGAAGTTAATGAATCGGAAGGAATAACGGCAATCAACGAAATATAAATGAGGAATGGCGGACCGATCTTTTGGCTTGCATGTCACGCACGCAATGTGCCACGCCGAATCACGACGAGGGGTGAATAGATGATAGGCGAGAAACAGAGAAATAATTAAGAAAATCGCGGAGGAAAAATTAGGCGCGTTTATTATTACTTTCTGTTCTCTATTTTCTGTTTCTGTTTTTTGAATAGTAAAAGAGAAGCGAGAAAATTTCTGTCCTTATATTATTTAATTATATTTAATTAGAAGATACGTATCAATAATCGCGACAGATGGGTCGATATTATACAATAACCCGGTGTCACATAAGAGGATAAATTGCGCGCATTTACAGTTTATTTAAAACCGAATATTAACTTTTTGTCATTAAGTGCATTGTTCGTACTCCTAATTATGTAACGTCAGGACGAGGGGTGTTTCTAAGATGGTGCGAAGGGGAGCAAGCTGTTCACATCCAGGCGAATGGTGCCGATTAATAAAAGCGGAAAAACTCGGTGTAGAACTACGAAGGATTTTCCAGTCACGTTCACTTTGGCCGGAGTTAATTTACGAAATAAATAATATCTTCTTCTCGCGCCGTTCGTCGAGGGGCGGAGGGTAGCGAAGGAACGGAGCCGGGAACGGGTAGAAGACGAAGGAGAGAATAGGGGGAGGGGTCGTGAAGAACGTCGGAGGAGATATGGCGAAGGTCGAGGGACCAGGGGAGAGACTCATAAAGCTGCCTACGTGTCGAGCGTAATGAGAACCGGTGATTTTTCTTTCCGCGCTCGCGAATGTAAAAGAAAAATGAAGGCGCGCTCTTTCTTCTTCGGGGGGCGGGGGGGTGTGTCGGTGTATGGGTGCCATCGCCGTGGTTGCCGCAGGTGGCGTCGCCACCACCGTGCCAGAAATCTTCCTGATATTGCACGCGCCGGATCAGCGATCCTCCGGAAATCAACGCGATCTTGTACATATAGCAAAATTGGATCACGAGTAATAGCTGGTATGGAATCATCAACGTTGTGAAAAGTCGTCTATTTAGATGATGCGAATTTTAATGTATCTTTATACGCCCTTTTGATGCGTGTATTTCTCGCATATTTTACTATATGAGACTGTATAGTTGAATCTTATGCAAAGTAGTGATGAGAAAATAGTTTAAACAAATCTTCTACTAAGAAATTGTTAACGCATATTATTTCTATAGATCAACTTTGGCAAGATTAATCGTATTGTATTACTGCTCGTCATCAGTCGGTGTCGTAAACTGGATTAATTAAGAAAAGATTTTAAAAGATGTTATGCGAAAAGGACGTATCGTGTATCGTATACCGCGTTGAACGAATCCCGAGAAGGCTTTATACCCGCGGCCTTTCCGGCTACCTAATACCCGGGGCATATACACGGGCATCATTTTTATAGCGGCAATTTCATTTGAGCCTCGACTCATGCAGTGGTTTCTGATGAGCGAACTAAAGCAACCCTCTACCTCCGCCGCCGACCCTTCCTCTCGCTTCCTCCCCGGGCCGCCCTTCCTTTTCCCTCCCACCCTCGCCGAGACGCCATCTTTTCATTAAAACGGTTCATCTGTGAGCCATGCCGAGGCGCTGCCCTTCTCCTCTGGATCTTCCGATGGTGAAGAGGAGGTGATGAAGAGGGGAGGAGGAAAAGAGAGGAGAAGGCAGAAGAAACAGCGGAAGAAGAGAAAGCCAGTCCAAGGTAAAGACCGGATGGGGAGGGGAAGGGTTTCTCGCTAAGTTTTCCTTCGTTTCATATCTCAACTCGCTCTCCTTCTTCATCGGCCTTCTCCTCTTCCTCCTCCTCCTCCTCCTTTTCTTCTCTATCTCTCTTTCTCTCTTATCGTTGGACTAGACCGGCTAGGCGTGCTCTGATTAATGCCCCCGCTAATAACGTCTTCTCCCTGGGGAAAACCAACCCCTGCCTTCGACCGGGCTGAGCAGACTTATGCGGAATTAAAAACACATCTCGCAAGCTATGGCGAGTTATTGCGGCGGGCATTGTCTCCGATCTTCCGCGTCGGTGAACTGTTTTTCGAAGGTGCCCATCGTCAACCCTCCGAGTCACGGTCGTCGTGAGATAAAAGGCATGTTGGTCGTTTAGAAGATTCATAGCTGCAATTTATGATTTTATTCAAGGACAACCGAGAATACAAATGTATCGAAATAATGTTGCATTAGAAATTTTTAAAGCATTGATAATTATTAATATATTAATATATTGATAACTTCTTTCTCTACGTGTGCATTTAACTATTCTTTTAATAGTATGCAATACTTTTTCTGGTGTTCAGATTACAATTTTGTCTGATTAATCTATTAATTTTAATCATAATTTTAAGATTTGTAATCTTTATTTGAAGACGGAGCGTTTGATATATAAAAATGAAATAATGTATTTGCGAATAACGTCAGTTTATGTTGCGTTAGAAATTAAGCAACAGTTATTGAATTTATTACCGTGCAGGTGAGAGTTTTTCCGCGTCTGTTGAAAATCATTGCGACCATAATCGCAGCGCTTTTCACGCAGTGACGCGTCAAACGAAATCACTGTGTAAAAGCGCGGCAATTTGTAAATCTCGTTTTTCACCAGAGAGACCAATCTCTCGCGCCGAGGACGAGTGCAGTTTCACCTCCGCGTTTTGTTCGTCTCGCGGCATCGCGTAGCCGCACAATGCCGGTTTCTCTTCCTATAGTGCAATTGCTACTCTTTTTCGTCTATCTTTTTTCTTTGGTCAAAGAATCCGCCTCTTTCTGCGAGAACCACGTGGAATTCCCTGCGAAGCGCGGGCGCAAAGAGGCGTGCGCCGCGGGAGAGAACTGTCAGACTGTCGTCACCTCAGCGTCGGTCTGTCGTTGATTAATGACGGTAATATTCCGCCGTATACGGTGACCCGACCGCGGCCGGCACGAGATCTACACCGTCTGTTGTATATAAACGGTATTGCCGTTGTATCGCGACGTTGCGCAGCTTCCCTAACCCGCTTTTACAGTATCAACCACAGCCGCCGACAAGAAACGCACCACCGTTGTAGATTAGCTCTGATCTTCGGTTTTCCGCGAAATTCTCCACCAAGCGGGTCTATACAAACTGTAATTGTTATTTCAAAAGTAATTTGCGTCGATTTAACAATTTCCGCAAGTCTCTTGATTGCAGAATCGCAAGTTAAATCATTATGTTTATCTCTTTAACTCGGATGGTATTTACCGCGCTGTTGAAAATTTATCCAATATTATTTAATACACCTTATTTTAATCAAAGTTGCAAAAAAAATTTTTAATAATCTTGCCTAATTTTGCCTTTTTTGTATAGTACTTGTATCATATTAATTATTCATTGAATAATTATTCTAGCAAACATTCAATGCGAACGGAGATTTTTTTTCTACTCCTGATGTACTCTTTGTCTTCATAATCCTTTCCAAGGAACGACACCTTTGCTGTACGCAAGAGCACCCCGAGTACCCCGACCCAATCAAGCCGAAGAACGGATGAGAGAGTAAACTCGAGTAAAACCGTTGGTGGAATCTCGCGCCAATAAGCGCAATCATGTCACCTTGCTAGAACGAAGCGAAGGAAGGACGAAAAGGTTTCGCGGATTGCTCGACCGGCTGGTGGAAGGTGGTTCTCGGGTGTGTTCCCACGTCGTTAACTAACCTGGTCGTCCCACCTCCACCAAGGATCTTTAGCAGCGAAGTCGGCAAAGATGTTTTTGCATCACGCTTAAGACCGTGGACGGCCACGATTTTCTTGCAGCAGATAAATGCGCAGGTATCCATTTCACACCGAAGAGTTGGGTGCATTTGAGCTTGTTTATTTCTTCAGCTTTTTCGTGATTTACATATTGATAATTTTGTTCAATGAATCGAAATTTATTAATTAATATTATACATGGGAGCATGTGTATTTATTGAAAAGTAACTTCCCAAAGAAGCTGTTTCTTATAGATTTTTCACTTTGTTGCGAAACAAAGTACATATATTTATGTACAAATGTTATTATTAAGAATCATATTACTAAAAATCAAGACTCTATAATTTTAGTAAAGTAATGACAAAAATATTACAATCTTTGTACGAAAAAGTACTTAGAATTTGTAAAAATTATATCTCATAAACAACTATATGTACTTAACAAATAGCGTGGTATATCAAACAAGTAAGAAGGGCGTAAGGTGAAGGATCTCGTTCACCTTAGGAAGATAATGATTTCGAGAGAGCGTGTTCAGGCAGGCGTGACAGCTCGTTAGCCATGATATTCGATTGGATCCCGATCTATTAGGTATCGGCATCAGTATCATACCCAGCACTTAGATATATATTCCCTATCTTTCTCTTTCTTTTTCATCGTTTCTCCTTTGAGAGGATAAGTGTAGTGGAACATCTGGATAATTTCGTATCTTTATCACAAAATAATGATAATAAGCTAGCTGATAAACGAGCAGACTCGAGCGGAGAATCAAAGAAAAATAAAAGAAATGGGGGGGGGGGGGGGGGGGAGAAAATCAACTCGTGCAAGAGTAAATAGTAACAGATATCGTTTAGAACTATTGAAGAATTCTTATTACACTTATAAAGTTTGCGTTGATATTTAAAATTGTATTTCTTGATGATTCTAAAGTCGACTAAACACGATTTACTTATCAAACATTAGATAGATGCAGATATTCGTGTTTATTCCTATTACGATATTTACAAAAATCTCTTGAAATAGATATTATCCTCGTCATAATATTCCTTCGAGATATCTCGTTGAATACATTTCTCTGTGCTTAATAAGAAATTATAAGTATATTCGATAAAGGTTCTAGATAATCGTTAAAGATGATTCGTAAAATACGATCGACGAGAACGCATAATTGGAAGTCAATTAGCAATCATCGGTGTGGACAGGATAATTTCGTTACCGTTACCAATCGTCCGTAAATTCGATTTCGCATTAAAGCTCGTTACGCGATCGATTCGATTAGATTAATGGATAATTCACTGCCTAACGATCCAAGGGAAAGATGAGGAAGAAAGCGCAATATAGTTCGAATTCCATCAAATTGCAATCGGTACAACGGTCCGTCGTACTTGTATTATCCTTACCTCGCGCTAAACCGTTTAATACGGATGTTTGCAGGCGAGTAGTCAACAATATTGTCGGAAACATCATTATTGTCTATGTGATTCATCCTATCCAAGTACATCATCGGCCGTCGATTGGATCGGCTCAGCGCAATGAGCCTGATATCTTTGACAGATAAGAATTGGAGTACAGAATATAATTTTAGCATGCCAATAAATACTAATAGTTTGATCTCGATACAATTCTTCTTTTTTTGCTTTTAATTCTTAAATTTAGAAACTAATGCCTCGAGAAACAAAATTGATATGATAGTTCTCCGTTCTCGTAATTCTATTGCGCGTTCCAAACGTGAAAAGTCGATATTTATTACATGCACTCGGGGCAATATCATAATTATTTTCCCTCAGTATAACGGCTCGCTCACAAAGAGAATACCATCTTGTAAGCCGCGAAGGAATCTTGAAGCCATAGCAACGACGTCGACCTATACCAGTTAACTCCATGGAATATTATATATGTAGACGGCCGGGGAGAGGTAGACTGACGCGATCTCTATTAACCCCGCGTCTCAGGCTATTTCGTTCGCGGCTCGTCCGCGGGGTTCCCTCGGCTGATAGGGTTCAATCCTAGCGTGTGGCTACCGGTCGCGCTACCGCCGAGGGACTCGACCGTCCGCGACAGCGGCGTCATTACGCGCACGTGTAATCCATTCGATCCTCGTTACTGCGACGTCTCCCGCTACGTTAACACCTGCGAGGATCAAGCGTTCGTCCGACGAGAGGCCGGTGGTCGAAAGGCGCGATGATTGCGAATAAATTCGCAATCGAATTCGACGCGTAGATGAGTTACGCCCGTCAGACCTTCCGAGGAGAAAGGGCCCGGTCGTGTGAGAAACGATATAGTCGGCTCTCTTTGCTCCTTTGTCTTCTCCGGCGCGGAATTTGTCGCTGAAATATCTCGACTATCGCAAGAAAAGCATATCGATTTGTATTCGGGAATTTATCCGGATAAATCTGGGTTACTGGATAAATTTTTGTAATTCAAAAATGCTTTATAGACATTTATTTATAAATAATATAATTAATATAATATATCGAAAATTAATATAGATACATACGACGCGCTTTTTTTGCATTGTTTATAGAGTTACCGAATTGTTAAATAATAACCGGAATTACGCCAAATAACGGTAAAAAAGCGCATTTTGCTATCATAACAAATGCACTCTCCTTTGCCAGAAGCTTTGTAGGCTTCCGAAGAGATTACGACTTCCGAGGCAGGCGAGGCGTAATCCGGTATATATATAAAAAACAACAAGGAGCCCTAACATTGAACTTTGCCCGCGGGAATGGGCTGTCAGTGCGGGTGCACAGGTAGATAGATATAAATGCATGCATTTGCACACGCATAAATACACGTAACCAACGGTCGACCGTTGCAGCGAGAATTCTTTATCAGCTCCAGTGTATACAGAATTTTCATAACGTGTTTCGACAATACATTGCAATACTAAAACATTGTAGAAAAAAAACAGACTAAACTCAAATTAAATTTTAATATTGTGTTAGAAACTTTTAAAAGATTCTTATAAATGTGTGGACTAGAGAAAAGACTTCCCTCTTTAGATTTAATTATTTTAAAAATAATAATAAAAATATGGTTTAAATAAATAGTTATTTAACTAAGGATTCTCGATATTAAAATTAACGAGTAACAAGGAAAAGTGGGCTTTGAAATCAAACGCGGTTAATTGTGCATGAGTTAACGTTATCAAACATTTAATTAATAATTCAATACAAATTATGAATCATACGTTACTTTGAACCATCTTCAGCGACACGGTGATAGATAAATTAAATAATCTCAAACTATCCGACGACCATTGAGTGAGTATTTAAAGATTGCATGTACAAAAATAGTGTAATTTTCAAGAGGAAATACCAGTAAGTTTCTGGTAATATTCATAGTCTGCAAAATAATCGGAATATAGATTTACAAACTGACGCCTTGGTAAAGACATCGGAAACTGAGATGATCTTTAAGCAGCGGTGATTGTGATATAATTAAGACAATAAACAAACATGGTTTTAAATAACTATTGGTTTCTCTGACTGTCAAGTTAAACAACCATTTATTTTAATAGACAATCTGTCCGACGAGAAAACAAAGCTAAGGCCGGCCTTGTATTTCTACGACCATGAAATATTTAACGATACGAAAAATAGTCTTAAATCGGATATATTTTCTACTTTGTAATTAAAAATTATTCAAGTAGGTAATATGCGCTGAATTCCGTTGATTTGATTTGACGATATACGTTACTCCGAGCTCGGAATTTTAAGTTGATATGTGAGTTACAGTCAAACAGCCGAAATAATCGAAACGCGGCATAAGATTTATTTTAATTAAAATATCCGGAGAATTAACAATTGCACAAAATTTTTTAATTAAATATTTTTCCGTCTATTCAATATTCAATATTGACGTACCACGGCGGCTGGACTTAACAGAAGGAAAAGTAGGTACGCCTATATGTAGGAAATATCAGCGCGTGATAAAACCGTGCAGCACGAATCGAGTCTCAGTGCAATGTGCAATATTTGCGTGTTGCATTATCGGGCGCTCATCCGCTACGGCGCGCATATAAATAACACCTTGCGCGATATGCAGTCTCGCCGAGCCGAAGGAATAACGTGCATTACAATTGTATAATATACTATTGGTTCTCGTCCTGATGCCCGATAAGCAGTGGCAGCGGGCTTTGTAATCTCGTCAAGGATTATTAACCCTTAAACAGATACTCGCGGGTCGTACAGCCGCAGGAATGCAATGCCTATTAAAAAGTAATACCTATTAATCGAGTGCGCCGTATCATTTGCCCGTGCACAATTGCATATCTCTTAGGTGGATACGTGCTTCATTATACAGGATAAGATAACGAATAACGTTTGCTGGGTGTGAGCTTAATGCTCACTATGCGATTTTGCCGATGCCGATTTGCTAATCGTAAACGGAATATTAATGTTGTTACTTTAATCATAAACACATTTCATCGACATTTAAAGCTTGCGAATCACCAGGCAAATCGCTAGGCGCGCGCTTCTCTCGTTTTCCGTATAAACAGTACGCCACTTCTCGCAGAAGCAGGCAGAAGTCGTGCGAGATCGGAGAGAACGATAAATCGCTCTTACCAATAAAGTTCGTTACCTCAGGGAACACGCACGCCCCGTGTAACGAAGGAGAAACGTCAAATTAAGTGAATTACGCGCATAATTACGATGCGTGCGTTTATCGCTCATCGACAAACATTCGTAATATGGGGTTGCCGGTACGGCATCCAGTAAATTCGCGGTGGGACTCGCACGAACTCGCGGCATTTGCTCGCGATACGGAATAGGCGAACAGAATGATGCAAGACTAATGCGGCTATACGTGTGAAATTCCGCGGCACCGACTCGGCCCAATTCAATTCTCCGCGTCCGAATCAAGCCTTAAAATTGTATTTGTAATCAAAACATCTTTGCGTTTCCACTTTCGACATTAAATACATCATTTTACAAATAATACTTTATTTAATTTTTTTCGTTTTACAATATCAGGATGTGTTGAGCAATCTTTGAATTTTTATTTTGTCAATTCAACAATACTAATATATACACTAATTAAGGATACATAATAAAATTTCTTTATGTATTAATATAAAATTAGTTTAGAACACTGAGAAGAAAGTAAGAAATTTTTAATCATCTTGGGTTTTTATGTAAAGCAAGTTATGAGATTTGGTTCAAAACGTGCCTTAAAAACTATGATAATGTTTTGATATGAAATGATAATCTTGTTTGACTGATAAGAAACGTTGTATTATCTAGTAATAGGTGTTATGTATAATTCCACTGATCCCATTTTCACTTCTAAATCCGTGTGTATTCTTATTTTTATCGCGCACGCCTGGTCGAATATTTACGGTGTATGCAAAGTAGTATTTCGTGTTTGCCATAACAAGCATCTCATTGACCCATCGCACACGCGATACTGCTATTGTGTGTATAACCTGGCGTGGCGTAGAATCAGTTTATTCGTTGGGTGGTATTGGAGATAGTTACGACTTTCCTAGCATGAATATCTATTGGCCGATATCGAGACCGCGCCCTATTTCACGGCAGAAAGTTTGCTCTAGATAGGAGGCTTATGTTGATTTAGATTATATACTCTGCTTTAATGCGATATCCAAGGTGCTACATATAATTTTCTTTTAAAACAGCATCCTTTCTAAGAACAGTAAAATATTTTCCCATTTTATGAGAATACTTACTTCAAGATTTTTATAAGTGAAAATAGGATCGATGGGATTACACGCAACATCTATTACTAGATAATACAACGCTTTATCAGTCAAACAAGATTATACATCGTTCAGCTTTTAAAGCATATTTTGAACCAAATCTCGTAACTTACTTTACATAAAAATCAAGACTATTAAAAATTTCTTACTTTCTTCTCAATATTCTAAACTAATTTCCCATATCCAAAAAAATAAAATACTTGAAAATGATATTAATTCAAGATTTCAATACATACTTATTATTTTTTCCCGATCGTTTCAAAGCTCGCTCTGAACCTGTGCCATACCGCGAGGATGCAAGTGCGCGTACCAGGTGCGGTCGTGCGATCGCCAGCGTGTCCGTAGTCGCGGGTGCGAGGATCTCGATTCTGAGTTCCGATAGGATCTCTCCGGCCCCGGCCAATTACACCCGCCAGCTCGCAGAGAGATCTAGCTGGCCGGTCGGCCGGTCGATCGGTCGGCCGGTCGGTCGGCTCGCTCGAGTTAACGTTGAACCTTTACGTGTTCCTGCATAAGTTTCGCTATCGCCACGATATTCTTCTCACCACTCCTCGTTTCGAGGATCTTATCTACGCGTCACGTTACGTTGGCCTCTTACCGTGTGCGTCGTGCGTGTGCCTGAGCCGGACGACCGTTTACTCCCGTCGTGAAACGGCAAGCACCTCGTTGATTGTAATAGCGATTTTAGATCCGCTCGAGCATGCACCATCAACCTTCCTATCGCAGCTGCCCAATTCACGCGACTTTGCTACACAAAGTGTACTGCAGACTCTTGACTTTTCATTTTATTGAGCGAATTACTCAAACTATCGTTGTAATTAACGGCGAATCTTCATAAAATGCTATAATTGCTCCTTCATGATGATAATTTTCCTCCTTTAAGAAAAATTCTAGAAGGGTATTTGATTTTAAAAGCAGATAACATCAGTTAAAGACACCGACAAATAATTTATTTTTATTTCTATCTCGAGCTTACATATGCGTGCTCCATTTTCAATTAGTCTGCCCGTTCACGGCTTTGCGAACGAATTAACGATACGAGACTTCTTTCCCATATATCCGCAATTACAAAATTGTTTTCCTATGCAGCGAACTGATTCGCAAACATCATGTTCACAACTGTGGCGTATTCTGTTCCGAGTGCGTTATAAATATTTATATTGCATCGTTACATAACAATTGTTCTTATTGATATAAAATATTTTCGCATATACATACACGCATATCACGTCCGTGTCTTGTACTTACTTTGCGTGTTTTCTGCACCGACAATATTGCGGCGAGGAGAGATATGAAGATACAATTTGTATGCATCACTTAATGTATATTCGGCCGATTAAAACGCTCTCGCATAACTTATATATTTACTTACGTTATTAAAGCGAGCGCCAGTACGGTTCGCGTGTGCCACGAAACTTGCGTTTCCTTCCGATGCTGATGATCTCACGGGATTGTGTATACCTACTTCCTTCCTTCGACAATATTTTTGCGGGATCTCACTTCCTTCTCAGTGGATGAAGAGCACGCATTCGTATAAAAAAAATTTATAACGTAAGATGATTGAACGATATATGTAGAGATACAGAATTATCAGCATATATCTTATATAGTTTTCACGAAGATGCCTCTTTCTTTCTCTAGCACATGATACACGAATCTAATATTTTTATAATATTTTTAGCAATTTTAAATATAAAAAAATTACATATACATATAATTATTACATTTAAAACTGTTATATATGTAGTCTATAATTAATACAATATGATTCAAAGATACCCTCGACGAATTAAACAGTTCTAGAGAGAAGTTGTCCGACGCTAATTATACACGATATAACATATCATGCATAAACTTATAGAATAGATTCGCGTGCGCCACGAAAACTGTATAGTGTATAACATCCTGCTTATGCTAATGATCGCGCGGAACGCATTTCCTTCATTCCCTCGGTGTTAACCTTTCCGTTCTGGGCCTCACCTCGGCTATGCAGACCCATAGGTTGCGGCAACATATGCGGAGCATCGTCGGGTTAGCGTGCGCACTCGCAATGTATCATGAAAAGGGGAAGGTTGGACGCGCAGTCGGGATATCCGTGTGGCGTCTGGTTCGGTAGGGCCCGGCACGACTTCCTATCGGATCCAGAATCGACTCGCGTAATTGGCCGCCTAAGAACATACGAAATTGCACCATGCAAATGCGCGCACGTCCGCCAAACGGCGAGAGGAAAATAAAATACCGTGATATCGGTGGGGCCCGTGCATGGGACCCCCCGAGAACAACACACCGGTCACCGCATCCGCGAAGGAAAGGGGAAGACGCTCTGCTTCAAGGAGCTGTGAAATCGGTAAGAATTTATCGCACGACGGGCGCACCATAGAGCGGAAATCGAAACGATAAGCGATTGAGAATGTTTAAATTTTAACATCACGCAGCAGGTTTGCTGTTTGTTCCATGAATTAAATTACAGTACACAACCAACTTTATCACATATTTAGCTAACAAAGTATAAACAAATCCATGAAGATAAAAGATTTTAAATTTTCTCTAATATTTTAAATATTTACTGAACATGTTAAAATTAGATATTGTATATTATTAAAAATAATAATAATGAATGATTAATTAGTTCAAAGAGCGACACAAAGAGTATGAGACTTATATTATTTTTGCACATAACTATCAGTATAATAGCTTAGTTTGTTTCACGAAAATAAGTTGACCGATTGTTACATAACACTGTGCGTTTCCGTCGTGCGTCGTGCATCCTCGCATAATCGCATCCGTCGCGTTTCTCACTAAACTAACGACCGGCTGCGCTAGTGCGTAGCTCAGCATGAAGCCGTCATTTTTACGATCGCGAAATTTAACGAAGCTGAGCGTTAGTACACGGCTCATTAGCGGCTCGTAACTGAAGCGACGGTCGCGGTGAAGAAAATAGGTGACGTTAATGCGCCGTGACAGAATAATTCGCGGGCTAAACGTCAGGCGGAGCCTCATTAAAAATCTCGGAGAGAGCCGAGAGCTTGTGAACCGCGCGGGTCCATCCCGATGTGTTCGCGCACACAGAGGCACACACGCACTCGAGACGTACACGTTGACACCGCGAAGGACCGCTCCGCTCACGAGAGTTTCTCTTAATTGGTCGCTTTTTGTCCTGCTCGGCTACAAATTGTTCGCGTTGTAGGTATGCGGTTCACCCCATCGTCGTCGGTCGTCGTCTCGGGGTACTACAGCGGCTGAACGTGGAACGAAGAACGCCCATGATGAACGAGGGGAAATCGCGATCGGGCCGCCAGGCCAGCTCGTATTTTTCCTCTCGCCGCGCCCGTCGAAGTCGGGCTAACTGTTGTTTCCGGGAAAAATTCTAAGAGCTTGCTGTAACTGGTACCGCGCTACACTTCGCGAGTGGTGACGACGCGAAAACGTGTGCGCATCGTGGAAACTCCGACCGAAGAGCTTTCTAGAGTCCACTTTGATGGATCGTAAGAGATCGAATGTGCCGCGGGATAAATGCGAAGTAGGTACATCATGCGATCATAGTTATTTTAGCGCTAAAAGCAGTTAGCTGTTTGATTTGCGACTTGTGTCTATATGAGATGTAATCTAGTAAGTAGCTTATAGTGTATCTTTGCTATTTCTATTATACGGAAATGGATGATATCGAGAACAGATGAATTTCACGCCTACACAAAGCGACGGTCATTAATATAAATCTGCAAGATTCTAAGAAAGAAGCCGAAAAACCGCAGCACATGACCGCAATCGCGAATTTGCTTCGGAATCGCATTATCGGTCCGTTCCTTGTTTGCCTTTTGATTCGCTCGCTGAGGTGACGATCTGTTTGCGAGAGAAAGAGAGAGACCTGAGAATCGTCCGAAAACCGACGGTTCGTGCGACAATTTCGCTGTCGTCGATCGCGCGGGGCCGCATTATTCGGCGCGCTTTTTCCGCGGTTGCGATTTACTAAAGCAAGATCGGATTCCGCGAATGGATTGGACTGCATTCCGTTCGCACTTGGGTTCCTGGGCTCGTTGCTTCTTCTGCGGAAGACACTGCCTGTATTCGCAAAGAGAATCTTTTCTTCCGCTCGCTTGATCGCGCATGTAAGTAACTAGGCGCGTCTGTATTATAATTTATGGAATCAATTAATTTAAAGTTATGATTTGAATTGGTTATATTAAATATTTCATTTAAAAAGAATTAATAAATATATTATTTAAGTAATAAGATTTATTTTTTGAACGAGAAGCTATCTATATATGTAATCTAATATATTCCTACTCTGGGAAAAATAAAGACGGTTATGGGGCCCACAATTGTAGTAATCAAATTATTTGGATTGCTCGTAACCCTAATTTTACGTGCAATATTTTAAAATTAATCCCGCGTAACTAAAAATCTAACTTAAAAATCTTTGAAATAGAAATATCGCACGTAAAATTAGGGTTACGAGCAATCTAAATAATTTGATTAACTATAATCGTGGGCCCCAAAGTGGATTATATTTTTCCCAGAGTATTATTTTTAGATGTTTATTTAAGAAAGAAGTGCAACAGTATTGATTTTAATCAATAAAAAAAAATCAAATTAAATTGTCGCAAATATACCTATTATAATATTTCAAATATATCATTATTAAAATCACGCAACTTTGTTATTCTCGGAATATAAAAAATGAGAAAAGAAATAATAATATAAATTTCAATTAATAAGTAAACTACCCACACATTTTATCAATCAAAATAAAGATTTTTATTCGCTCTTTTTTCAAGTGTTTGTCTTCCTCATCAGGCAAATCTGGATATTTAAATGTGTCCAAAATCTCATTCTCGACATTGTTGGTAGGTATTTGGATATTAGGATTCGTTGTAAATGCTGGATACCGTTTCAGCCATTCCTGATATCCTCCATTCAGAATCTTATGCTTTATACCGAGATCCTATTTCTCAAAAATCTCCTTCAACAGATTTACATGAATACACTGTGCCATCAGAGCCTCTTGCGTAGCATTCCAGTTTACCAGAACTAAGATGTCTATATCCTGTGCCGATCGATTAAGAAATAATTCACATGCATACGTATCTTTTCCAAAACATTTTACAGTCACAGTTTGCAAAAACACCACTAGGCGGCACATAGAGAGAAGAGTTTCTCGCATTTAAAAAGCATCCAGCCGCCTATATAAGAAGGACCGTGTGATCTGATACGTATGCACGTGAATTATTTTGTAATCGATCAGCATAAGACCAGAATAGTCATTTGAGTCTTGCTTTAATGATATAGGTACACAATTCTATTACATTGAGATATTAAATTGACACAATGCTCGTTATATTTTATAGATAAAATATCGTTTTATTTAATATTTATTATACTCGAATTTTGATTTAAAACTGGATGAATTAATTAATGTCGCAGAATTAACAAAATGTGTGATATTAATAGGTCAAAGAACCTTTTGATACAACACAGACAACAAATGTATTTTGAATTATACCTAACTACCATTAAAGGCAAAGTCTCAAAAAAAGAGAAAGAAAGTATGGGAACATTACATAGCGCGCATAAATATGTGAATGCAATTCAAGAAGGCAACGAAGCACTCAAAGACATCCACCGGCAAAGCAGCAGCTGCGTTCCCGCCAACTCGCCCCCAGTGGTTCGCATAATTGCCTCTACAGAGATAAGAAAAACGTCTAAAGATTTATTTTCCCATAATTATGTTTTCTATAATATCTAATTTTCACTCGAGATAAGATATTCACCGATCGTTATTTCAATATGAGCAATCATAAAAAGATCTAATAACTTTCTTTAATCAGTTTTCTTTTATTACTCAATTAATGATACCTATAAATCACAGAAGTTACTTATTCTTAAATAACGCGAGAGTTTTAAAGATCTGCGCTACACAAATATACATATACATAAAAAATTCTAGTTATCTCTAATAACGCAATGCTGTTAAATCATAAACGTAGATATTATTGTTAAAATTCGCATAGTAGATAATCTTAAATATATCATCTGTCATTCGACTGCATTTTTCGCGGCGGGAAAAGGCGATTCGTCTCAGCAAATTTAAATGGCGAGGACGGGACGGCAGTGAGCGTCACTGCCGAAGGACAGTTTCTTGCGCATTGGGCGCGCCCGTAAAAACAATCGTATCAACTCAACTCACTCATGGCTGGCCGGTCGGTCCAGGCTGATGCTGGCCGGCCGAGGGAGCGCGGTCGCAACGAGCCTCTTGCATCCGCGAGACGCGACGAGGTGCTTCGTCGTCGTCGTCGTCGTTTAGTCGTCGGATTCGTCGCTATGCTCGGTATTTTCCATTGGCGCTCCTCGATTCAGTCGCAGCAGAAATGGCCGTATCGGGACGCAACGCGTGCGTTTTGCGATCCTCGCGGCCGTTACCTTTCCGCTCTATCAAGTCGGCGCACTGTCAAAGGCCCTCCCTTTCTCTCGCAGCTAAAACGCAGCTGATTTTCACCCGCCGCTGGCTGATTCCGCTCGTTGTCAACGATTCGTCGCGCGGGGACGATTAACTGGTGCATGACGGAGGTCATTTGCGATTTGCCGCTTGTAACTGCAATCTGGGCGTCGTGACAGAGAAAATAGGAAGCGATAAAAAGGGAATTATTAATGACGATTTTTGACGTTTAGTAATTTCAAATTTCTACACAACTAAAAGAACTTTTATTAGCTTAAGAGAGTTAATAAGATTAAGTTTTCACAATATGTTCTGATCCTACAAATTCTTAGGCCGCTATTCATAGTCGGATCTTATATTTAAGACCGTCTTAAGTACAATCTTAAGATATCTTGCCATAAGTCAATCACAGAGCCGTATTAGCATCTTAAGACATTACTTAAGACAGTCTTGAAATAAGAATCGACTATGAATACCGGTCTTAGTCTGAATTTCTGAATTTTACTGAATTATTTATATTATTTATAAGTAGAATTATTTTTATACCAAATTACGAAATCATCAGTTTTATGGTTTTTGAAATGATGTAGTTTGATATCGATACGTATCGAGCAACTCGCTCAATCTTTCCGATTTTTCCTTACGATCGAATCCTCGGCTTCTCGAACGGCATCAAGAGCATGAATACATATTAGGTGCACCTTGTTGCGCGGCGTTGCATGCTCGTACGTGAGCACGCACGGGCTGTGTTTTTGCCCCTCGAGAATGTCGGGACGGCGGTGCGTTTGAATCGTCCTCGGGTATCTCGATGGCAGACCGTCCTCGCGATTGTTATCGACCGCCATCGACCTGAAACAAGGCTGATTTCGTATGAGACGCGGCGCAACCAGTTGATCACCGCGGAATTTGTAGCTCAATTATAGTGCCCGCCATTGCGTCGGCTCGTCATGCTAAAGCCGAGACGAGACTCTTCTGCTTTGACGGATCGATGAAGACTGAAACGACAAAGAATTGTAGAATTTTTGCTAATGAATTATTTTGGACTCGTAGTTATTTTACAGAAAATCTATAGCAAATCATATTTCGCACAATGAGACGAGATATTATTTGTTAGAAACTTTAGAAATCTAAAATTTATTTCTTAAATAGGTTATAGTAGCGATTCAGTTCGATGTCATTCTATTTCACCCTCCGGAGTAATATAATCGTCTCTATAACCCGATATTACCGCGGCGAATATTTGCGTACAGGTGATGCGCTACCGAATTGTCGGTCATCTGAAATGCCCGCGGATTCTGCCAGGGTGGCGACTTGATTTATCCTTGCGGGGAATGCAGATACTTCATAAATTATATACATTGGACGTCGGACGTCGGACGTGCATGCGTTTCAAGTCGACGAGACGTCAGCAGGCACGCCAGGCACGAGGGCAACCGAATGCCACCCCCTCTTCGTTCGCTTTTGTCCCCTTTCTCTCTCTTTCCCTCTTTCTTTCTTTCTTTGCTCGAGTATCTTGTTCGCTGGATGACAACGCTAGACATCCGAGTTGATATGCCAGTCCCCCGAATGACAAGAATGACGTACGCTGCAAAAATGACGCGTGTGTTCGAAAACGAAAACTAAATTGGCTCCGATGCTACTACGCGGTATTGTTAGATACCTAATAGACGTGGACATTTAGGTAGATACTATCTTCCATTTTAAATCGTTTACTGTTTTAATCTTTTTTCTTTCTTTATATTTACTTTTATGATAGAAAACAATAAGTTGCATAAAGTGCATTCAAATATGGTATATTGCCGTTCTAGTCTAGCAAGAAATGCGGCAAGTACGCGCGACGTACAGTCGCCATCTTTAATAATCCGCGGACGCGCGCGCCATACTGTTGGGTTCTTCCTCTTTTTATCATAAACAAGAGGCGACCACGAGGTTAAACGGGTTGTCAGGTGTCCCCTCTGTCCGCCGACGTCGGACATTATGCTGCTGCATAATTTTACGATCCGCTACCAAGGATCTCGCCTATCGTATATCAGTCGCGGAGATATTGTGCCTGTATGCGATTGTGCACATGCGTGTGCAATATATCGCATTTTTCTGTTCTCCAATCAATAATAACGTTATACATGAACCCAATTTATGCCATACTTGGAATTTTGATCGATTTCTATATATTTGCAAATAATGCATTGATTCAATCTGTTTAATATTGATTTGAGATCATATACCCAGATAGCACGGCTGATCTTTATGAATTCCAAAAGGTCTGAATCCTGATCTTTATGAATTCATAAAGATCAGCTGTGCTATCTGGGTACTTATAGATCTTGAAATTACAAATTTACAATTATCTGAAAAAGTTTGCTGTTAGTTTTAATGTTCGTACGAATTCTCAGATTATACATATAACAAAATTTAAGAACGACGCCGATCGTGACGGCTCAGCAAAGTGTTGCGGTATAGGAAGAGAGGCGCGGCTGATAGCCGGGCCATACGTCATCCTTGACGCAGAAGACTGCCGCGTCGTGATCCCCGTCGTCCTTCTTGCGCGAAGAAATCGGTCCTTCTTGCCCGCTATTCTCCCCGGACACGTCCTTTAACTTGTACGAGCGACACCGACGCGACGCTTCGATCGCTACTTAAACAGCGTTCGTCTCTCATCGATATGTATGGACCGACACGCCGCTGGAATTTTAGTTGGTCTCTCACCTACCGATGGATCCCGTACACGACGGGCAAATAAATAGATCGATGTCGTGACGCGGAGCGGAAAAAGGAGAGAGAGACGCGCTCGCGCCAGGAGCACTTTGAATTTGTATGGTGTTCGATCTTGGGATCCTTTGTACCATCCGCGCGCATGGCCGGCAAGAAACCATTTCTTAGATTCTGCGAATATATCGAAAGGACGCGAGTATCTTTCACTCACGGAAATTTCCAATGAAATATCACTGACAAAATAATGCATATTTTTATACTTATTACTTACTAACATATTTGAATACAAAATAGTAATTGCTATAAAATTGTAATGAATGATGCTTTACGGCTAATTTCTGGAGGAATAGACTGTATTCTATAGACTATTCGGCATAGGTCAACTAAAGCAAGCTGTTAGATTAAACTCTTTTCTTCTTATGGCGATTATTCTAATTTAATTTGGTTTGATATGTACGGTCGAATAACTTTAATATTCTTTTCTTCTTCATGGAAATGTTTCGTTAGGCTCAAAGCTTTCGTGTGATCGACCGCGATCGTTTTATTGCATCCTCTGGTCCTTCAAAAGCGAACATATTGCGTCAAATCCGACAGCAGTTACGCCATACCCGTGTTAACAAGACGAGAATACATCTAACGAGCTACGCGCATCCTCCTGATTAGCGCGAGAATGTTCACATCGATGCGTCATCTTGTGACGATCTTTCAATATGTTTGCAAAAGAGGGAGAAAGACAGAGAGGGAAATGACAAAGTTGCTCTCTTTAACCAAAGTGAATTTGTACATGCCTCGTGCTTCATGACGGACTCAACAATTATCGCGCGCGATTAATTAGAAAAAGAAAAACGATCCTTTAAATACAAATTACCAAATACGACGCCGCAAACCGCATCGTTCGAAACGGACTGATAGCGTGTGATAACATAAAGGGCATCATAAGGTATCGTGACTTCATAATCGCGGATCGAACGATCTATCATTGTCAGCGCGTTCCCGGGATGCACTCGCAAAAAGTTGCGCTGTATCTCACTGTGTAAACGACTCACCGACATGTATTACCGAGCCAGACAAAACAATTATAAATTATTTAATATGTCTCGTAGGCCGTGGAGAGAAGGCGACTGGGCTCGTGGATCTTCCTAATTGTAAAGCAAAGGAACCCCAGAGCCGAGCTCTTTTTTCGTTCAGTAGTTCCCCACCACCGCGTCAGGAACTTGCCTGTGTTCCTTCTTTCTATACAATTTTATTCTCTTTCATCTTACATTCGTAGTCTTTCCTATACTCTTCCTTATTATGTTTTTAGTTGTTTTAATTTTAATAAATTACGATGTCCAAGAGAAAGAGTCATTGACCCCTTTGAAATAATCTCGACCATGTGATATACTTGTATTTAATTTTTAACCGGATATAAGACATTTATTGATCGCAGAAAAGAATTGTAATAACGATAAATATGCGATTGAGTTAATATTAAAGAAGCAGACACTCGTTAAATGTAAAACGAAAAATTTTTTTACACTGGATTAAAATTTTGGACCTTAATACTTTGACCACAATTCTCGCCACTGACTGACGAATAAGTCCAACACAATGTTTTTTTAACCATTTGACTTAAATCATTACGTTACAAAGAATCCTCGTTTTTAAATATTGACTTTGTGAGACTAGGTACACCTGACCTTTGCAATTGCCTCTTATGCCAGTCATGATTCGATATCAACAACTTATTACATCTTAATTTCTTTCTTTTTATATTTATATTATAGATACTTCTTTCTGTTTTATACTATATAGGTACTCTTAAAATTCGCGTAATTGTTTAATTTATTCTTTATTATATTATTTATTATTAATTTGTGCCAAAGAAGATAAAGTAAGTTTAGAACGTCCATGTTTTATTGGTCTTTGGACAATAAATTATTTAATATTATAAAACTAAGAACTAATATGAGGATTATAATATTATAAAAATGATTTTCTGTTCAACATCCGTCAAAGCAACCAAATTACAAGAATAGTGGCGCCGGAGAGATGACTAGACTGAAACTTAGGGAATAAAGTGATTTACGATCTATACCTATATAGACTCTCTTTTTACTAGATTGCTAATAAAAAGTGTTTAAAAGTCACGCAATCACTTGAGTTGGTTAAAGCAATTGAGCTGAGTTAGGTGATCATCGAGGAGTCATATCAACATAGGGGTAATTTACTGTTGATTGTTTCGACAAACGCTATTGCAAGTAGCTCCTTCAACTATAATTGATAAATTAACATGATTTTTTTGGCGATATCCTGTATCTTCATTATCCACTTATGCGTCCGTTGCATTGTTCTAAGACAAATAATTCATGAATTTTATTTTATGATTATTCTCTCTCTCTTTCTCTCTCTCTTAATTCTATTATCAGAAAATAGTAATATTTTTTAAAATAGAAAGAACTTTAGATAGTTGTTACTTGGTTCTAGTTATATGTTAATGTAATATTTCGCGGTGGCTCAGGTACTATTTTTAAAAATAGCATTTGCGCGAGACGCGGCAAATTAATCTAAATTTCGTCGATCTGAAGAGAAAGAACTCCGATGCATGATATTTTGGACGATTCGTGTCCATTCCGTTTGCTTAGATTGCGCTACGTAGTTGCACGCACGTAGTCCGTGCACTTGTCCCGTGGAATGTAGAAGCTGCGACAGCGACGAGATCCAGAACCGTGGGAAACAAAAAGTAGCTTGAGAACCCGTACAAGCCACGATAGGTCGTTGTATATACAGGGCTATTCCGACTCTAAGGAGGTGTCGTTTCTACCCCTACCTCGAGCCCGCCTCGACGGACTGGCCAGTTTATCATCGATTTCGTATTTATCCCGGTATCCCGCCTTCTTCTCTCGGTCGGCTCGTTTCGATGACATGTTATCTGCCGTCTCGCAGCACCAGCGACGGTCACGAACACACCGCAATCTGAACATCTATTCGATGCACAACATATAAACGTTGGGGCTTGATATCATATTGCATTTATCGTCAGTATCGATGTATTTAAAACAGTTAAGCAATTTTTTTTACATGTACCTAAGGAATATTTTTAGAACTAAAAAAATATGGCAAAAAGCTTTTATAAAAATTTAAGAACTCGGTAACATAAAAATTAATGATAATTATACATATAAAACTTATTTATATACATATGTACAATTTTCATATTTATGTATATATGCATCATAAATATAAAAATTCGCAAGCGTTTATTCGACGTATTAAATATTATTTTACAAATATCGAATAGAATTTGCGGGGATTAAGAACGTCGCAGTCTTAAAGCAAAGTATATTGCGATAGTCGACCGTTGCATGAAATGTATCGCGCGAGATCGGATCCAATCTATCGCTACTTGTATGTACACCGAAGCCGCGAACGCGTTGGACCAAGACGCTGAACGAGATAAGCGGGAGAAGGGGCGAAGTAGTGGGAGAGAAAGATAGCGTGCCAGCAGCGGTAGGGAGATGCAGCGAGATGTTTCTGGACCAATGGAGAGGCTGCACCACCGTAACCGTATGCAAACTACCGCCTCCACCTCGGATGTTCATTGAGTATGCAAAGTCTTTACTGCGTGCTCCGCCCCTTCGAGACGAGTAGTAGGACAGATTTCTACGTGCACTTGAACGCGTGTTAGTACATACACATATATACTCGTCCATGTAACTTGCACACGTTCGATTACGAATACACTGTGTGGTCAACTTGCAAAAGTTGCTGAATGATCACTCGCGGAAGTTCTTTCAGGCACAAGCAAGGCTTTCTCAAATTTCAATTTAATTTCGGAATTATGCAAATTATGCGCAATGTATTTGACAACAATTTAGATAACATTTGCTTATAATATTGTTTCAATACACTTGATTATTGCGAGAACGAAGTGCAGACGTCGCAGACGGTTTGTTACTAATTATTGTAAGAAATTAATTATTAATCAAATATTGCTTAATAAATTCTAATTTAAATTGCAGCAATCCATAGACTAAATAAATGAAATTTCTTCTGAAAAAGAGAGGAAAGAAATTGTAAGAAGTGTTCATATATATTATATAAACTATTATAATACTTTATATCTTTTTATTTCTTCTTTTACAAATATTAGTACATCATTATCTTTTGTAGCAATTTTTCAAACTGCATATAAACAGAAGTACAGCGCATGTTATCTTGAAATTGCATTAGTTTGGGGGGGGGGGGGGGGGGGGGGGGGGGGGGGAGGATTAAGAACGTCGGATCCAATCGACAATGCCCAAGGTATGTGCGATCGATACTTATTCATACTATAACATATACCCGTCGCTACCACCCAGCTAGATTGCGCATATCGAGTCGGAGCGCGCATTTAGGAAAACTTAATGACAAAAAGCGGCATAACGATTTCAAATCGTACCGATTCGTGAGCACATTCGCCTTATCGCGTATGTATATATACAGCAGGTAGGCCGGTGGTCATGTAAGGGTCTCGTAAAGGTAAGGACGGGTTGAAAATCCATTATTAACCCGCGATGATCCGCTATAAGTCCAGAAGCGACGTTGTCCTCGTCGTCGTCGTCGTTCGATCTTCGTGATGACGATTCATCGCGTCCGCGTCGCGTCGGATGGAAGTCGTCAGCTCGTGGCGAGAACGCCAATCCGCCGCGATGTGTTTCACCGCTGCAGGCGATCCACCAGTGGTGGTTGGTTGTAAAAAATAATAGTTCTGTCTTCAAACTAGAGCGATAACCGCCGGGCTACAAAGTGGTGTTATATATCGTCGATGTAATAATTGCTTTAACTACATGTTACTCATGTTAGTCTACGTGCCACCGAATGGTGGATGCGCGAATGCCCGCTCCACCTTTAACCCACCCCCGCGACGCGACCCCGTCGTGGCCGAGCTACGGCACGCTTATACGACATGTTGAGGATCGTAAAGCCCGGGGATACTGGGAATTTTTTTTTCTCCGGGACGTAGGATTGCGCTATCGACGTGTGCAGGGCAGTCGTAAAGAAACCACGGCCTTGCGTAAACTAACGTTAATGGACGGAGCAAATTTCCCTCGCACACCAACGCGGTTTGATAATAACGTTACAACGACTTTTAGCTTCAAGTTTAGCTATTAGTGCGGCATACAATTTTATATCGTACATAGTAGAATATTACGTATTTTTAGTTTTCAAGCTACTATTAAAATTATTTAATAGATATTAATGACACATTTTTTTTCAAATATTACAAAAACAGCACTTATCCACAAATTATCAGCAAAGAACAGGCAAAACAATAAAAAAATGAAGATTTAGTACCTAATTCAATTTATGTATTTTCATAGACCTTTTTCCTTTTTATATTTGAATTCTAAATATCATTCCACAAGCAAATATATATGTAGATAAATAAGTCGATAGTATAAAGAAGACGAGACGATCAATTTTGTAAGAAAATTTTAGAATTAGTTAGCAGATACTTGCGTGAGGAGAGCAGGGATATTTTTGAGAGCGAAAACCGAGGGTATATAATAGTCGGTCGCCGTTATCGATGTTATACGCTTTGGAGGGGGGGGGGGGGGGGGGGGTTGGTCAGCCAGCTGTCTCGCAGATATTAACCACCCTCCAGATCTGCCCTTTTCTCTTTGCTTTTCCGTGCACACACATGTCTGTGTGTATCGATAAACGTGAGAGTGTACGCATTAAGTATTTGTAATTGTATGTGTGCAAAGATACAAGCGTTATAATCGAATTGAGTTAGCAGTTTACAATTGACACACTGTAGCTGTAGAACAGAAATTTAACCCATTGCATTATTAATATATCTATTTAATTTAATAATGTAAATTAGAAAAAGTGCATAAATTAGAATTAATAGATATGAGAAAATAAGTTAAAAAATACATATATATTATAAAACAGCTGAAAAATTATCAGAGAATTAAATTTTTAGAGAGATTATATTTATTCTAGATCAATATTACAGTAAAATATTTTTATTTAGTGCTATACGTATCCAAGAAACGATATTAATTCGAAGACGCTTTTCTATAGAGTAAGGTGAGAGCATAAAGTTCGAACGACTTTTCGCAGGCAAAGGCTGGCATTATGCCCGCTCGTTAGAAGCTCGGAAGAGATCGGTGTCGTGATTCCGCCGATCGAGTAGATTAATGGTCATCGCTGTCACTTAAGCGCTGAAAATCAAGATTTATTTCGGTAACGAGAAATCTAATTGTTTAAACCAACTGCGCGATATAAACCATGATCTATAACGATATATGAATACGCGCTTACCTAAATTAATTTTTTTATACTTTGACTATACGATATTTTCCCGTATAATTTCTGTAAGTAATTTTCTTAAATGAACTTTATAATCTATAATATTTTATTTAAACATTAAAATTATAACCATAACATTAAAGTTTTATATTTACAACTGTTTATTATAAATTTTCTATTTACGTAATTCAAAGCAATGCGTAACTCACGATGCAAACGTTCGCGGCGGTTAACGAGCAAGAAACTAAAGAAATCTTATGATGCAATGTAAGGAGATTCTCTCGAAAAGGCATTGAAAGCATTTTCACTTCCTGATGTTTCTTCGTGCGATAGTCAATACGCGACGTGCCGTTTCCGATACAGGTGCGAACCGTCGACGCTTGTCGCATTGATGACTCGCCACCGTATACGCACAGGCAAATGCATAATACGGCAACTGTCGCTCGTGACGTGCGTGCATGCATTCATGCGTGCGCGGAGATGAACGGATAGACCGCCGGCGGACGATAAACCGAGACAGTGGCATTTCTACGACGACCGCCCGCGCGTGGCGGCGTCCTTTGATCCTCGCCGCCGCCGCCCTGAAGACGTACCCGCGGACGTGATCCTTAGCGGACGGAGAGGCACGGACACAGTTCCGGAATTTGCAAGACACTTCGTAATGTGAATTAATCGATATTTATTTATTATATCCGTTTATTACATCGCCAATCCAGTAAACATTGGTTGAAACACATAAGATTTAACTGCGATAGTTTTCTGTCTTTTTCTAGCAAAATTAAAAGATACAATAAAAAATAACTGAAAAAAGAAAGATAATTTTTTGTAATATTTAAAAGAAAACGGCTTTATAATAAATAATATAGAGATCGCGATAAACACGTTGCATGACAGTGAAAAATTTGTCGTATAGATACGCTTATTTTGATTCTGAAGAATAACGAGGCAGTTTTAATTGTGTTTTAATAATCATTGCGAATTATAATATTGACGTTATCAAAAATTATTAGAAAATTTAGCAAAAAAGTACTACATGAAAAAACTCATATTTCAATATTTGTATAAAAGAGAAATCATAAGTCATCGCTTGCATTACACTTTGCGCAGAACATAAATAAGCGTACTCGAATTTATTGGTCGTGCCACGCGTGCGTAACCACGTAAATAACTCTATTACATACAACAATGTCAGCTCGATAACTTCAATCCGATAAGATCGCGATATCTCATCCGGATGTTTATTTCAAAGGCGGAATTACGAGTCTGGAGCAACGCCAGGCGCCGTAAATTTCTCGAAGCGAGAAAAATGGCGTAAATTCCCTGCTCTCTCCACCCACGCCTTCGTCCGTTTAACGTTTGGTTGACAAGCTGTCTGCCAAAAACTACAATAACGAAAGATACGTATGTCAATTTAGATGCGCAAATATATCTATGAAATGAGATAAATCAGTAGAATATTTCTATATGTGTAGGTATTATTTCTTCTTTTGGTATAGAAAAAGCTTCCTTTTTTATAAACTTATTTCGTTGTAGATGCTATTCTATTTCAGAGAAAATATTCAAGCTTAATGTACAAATGCAAACTTATTTCTAATGTTTGGTTAAGCGAGTAGTATAATAATAGAAACGCCGAGAATGATATTAGAACGTTGTTGTACGTGTCAGCGCAAATTATATTTTATTGTTGCACTAATAGCCATGAAAAGCGAGTAAAATCCACTTTTTTGCCGTTAATCTCGTGATATCCGTTTTACGAAGCTATAACTAAGGCATAGCTCCGCATGGTTGACTTGCCTTTATACACGCCTCAGTGACTTTTCCTTTATCCTACAAAATGCGGAAGTCACTGGAATTCCTCTCCAACGGCTAACAACGATTCTCCTCTGTCGTAAAGAGTAACAATTACAGGCGGGCGAGTGAAAAGTGACAAAGTCGCAAAAAGACCTCGCTCGCACCGTGCCGTGTCGATGCTTTCTCGTGCAGCAATATCGACTAAATCTTCAATAATGTGGGATGTCTTCCGATTTTATGATATTATTAGAGATTTCTTCCTAAAAGAATTTCGCATTAAAATTATTAATTGGACACAGATTTTCGCGCTTTTCATAACTGTTATTCAAAATTTATTTACATTTACAACTACGCTCCTTTTTCATGTGATTTCCAAATGAAATAAACTTTTTCCTTTATTGAAAAGATTTATGTAAAAGAGACGGTTGTGTTGTAAAATCAAATCACAATCTTTTCTCCTGGTAAAGGAGCGTATAAGCGTACCTCGCAAGGCAACGTTGGAGAACGGCAAGGGATGCGAGCGGCGGTCGAGGGGTTGTTCTCGAGGTGGGGTGTTGTACACCTCCGCGATCCATATTTTACAATATGGCCGGGGGGTGGCAGACAGGTTAGGGGTGGCCTATAGGCGGCACGCTGATGTACGCAGGTCTGCCAACGATTGGTCGATAGCAACGCGACGATTCTCTCCGAGAGAGCTTTTCGTCCCGTTTTCCCTTCCGTGACCCGCTCGTCTCACGTACGGGCGCAATTTACGCGCGTTGTATGCGTATGCGTGTGCGCGCGAACGTATGCAGATCCTCGGCGAGCAACCCCACCAAACCGTCGGTGGTTCATCCCTCTAGGAGAAACCCTTCTCCCTGTCGCAGCCTATCGTCCTTCGTCTTTGCTTACGCGGATCTTCGAGGGTGGATCTTTTTACATTACCTTCTGCACATTCAAAAAAATGGCGGATCGCTTTAAGACTTAGGAATGGGTGGGATAAAAATGTCAGTATAAACTATATTGAAACATAATGTAACAGTTTCTATATAAAATGTGTAATAGGTAATTTTGCTTTTATTTTATTTATAATATATTGTCTTTGCATTCTATTTAATTAAAAATATAGTAATGAGTAAATTGTAACACGCGAATACACTTCTCAAAAATTAAAACTGATGGTATAAGATGTATGAATTAGTACTATATGTTATAATATGAACGACTTCAATACACAACACAATTTCAAGCTAACATGAACTATGAGATAAGTGATCGGATTCTGGACAAATATCACGTCTGTTAAGTCGAGCGTTTCATTATGCAGTTGCTGACAATTAATGAAATTATCGCGAATATACTCTGAAGCATTCAAGGCTAATTATTGTCGGAATTTTTCCCTCTAACATACTGATTATTGCTATCTTATTTTTTTTCTTTATCATTATTCAATTATTTTATATAATCTGTTGCCCATCTTTTGTCATCTTCCTTTTCGATTAGTCAATAAGAGAAATGTCGTTATACTCAGATCGTTCGGATTCGTCGAGCTGTCGGAAGTAGCTGTAATAAAGCTTCATCTTAAATTTTTAACTATTCGCAAGCAACGCAGGCGATCGCGAACACATACGCATTTCCGCGAGCGGAGGATGAGAAAACGGGTAACGAAAAGTTTTCCGGTCTTAGATGTTTTCCTCTCCCTCGTCTGAGCATAGGGGATGGTGAAAGGGAGGGGAAAGTCGACTACTCGCCTCGAGAAACAACGAGAACGGCAAACAAAGGACCTCGGGCTAGGTACATTATGTCCTCTCGAACTCATAAGAAAACGAGACTTCGAAATAGTAATGATATTATGTTTGCGCCGCTTTTCTCCCGGCGAAAAGGAGCCGCGCGGTGGATCCAGGGAGAGCGAGAGAGCGAGATAGGAGGATGTTGGAAGAGGAAAAGAGAATCGGCCACCGCGACAAGGACGCAAGGAGGGAGAGTCGGAGGGATTGAAGGGAAAACGCGTAGACAGGCCAGGACGGTCGCAGGGACGTGGAGGGTGCGGAATCCTCCGACGTCACGGGAGGCTGAGGCGTAATATCCCGAGTAAAACTTTTCACTCAACGCGAGAATAGGAGGGGTGGAATCGCGGCGGGGGCGCACGATGTACGGGGTGAGGGAGGAACGAGGGGGTCGGACGACTAAGTACGAAGAATGTAATGTCCTCCTCCACCGCCAGTCCGCTATACCTTTCACCGGTTTTCATTCGCAGACATTTCCGATGGAATAATAAGAATAAGGACAGTGGGAAGAAAGACCGCGATAGATATGTCGCGGACTTTATGAATGCTAAAAATAGGCTTGCGTGAACGGGAGAGTAAAAGCACGTAGACAATGTTAATTGATTGAATCGTTGGACATGCTCTTTATTTCTTGAAGATAAACTGTTGCATGCTGTCGCGTATAATTAATTTTAATTGCATGTTGGCCGCTTTTGCTGAAATTTTTTCCAAGTTAAAGCACAAAAACTTCACGGATATTCACTAGATGTTAGCTTTTCTATGTGTGAAAGAATAAATTGTAATTTTCTTTTTTTTATCATTTAACTTGGTTTAATAATAAATGTATATGCGTATATATGTTTATTCAATCCGAAATCAATGTCCTCACGCGATTTCCTCGGTAACTGAAACGTTCGCCGCGATAGTGATTCTTTGCGACGATTACTCTTGGATGGCGGGGAAAACGCGGGGCCGGCAAAAAGCGAAAAGAAACCGAGTGATCTCGCGTGGCGATGCGATGGTGGGAGTCCCATGGTGACCGTTCTATAAAGGATACCGTGAGAATTGGAACTGCCTATGTGCCACGGCGACACCGGGTTGAGGATCGTACTCTCGGCTAGGCTAACCATGACAAAAACTCACCTTCATTATGCAACAGGTATCGTAATATAATGGTTAAAATTGCCGTAAATGGCGGTGGCCTATACGCGCATTGCACACCGCACACATAAGCCAATGCGAAAATGCCGTTGTTTCAAGAACTCGTAAATAATTGAGATTGTTGAGCGATGATAACGTATGATTGCACCAATCGAAATGGGGAAGTAAAATGACACGAGCTTATGCGAACGTAGAATCTGAATTTTCAGATTTATGTACAATTTCACATATGTCTCATTATAGGTGAAGCTGTAATATACATGGCTCTTAAGAAATTTTGTTATATAGTTTGTTGTATTAGCAAATCGATGAAATTAGTGTACAAATAATACATGAATTCAAACAGTGCAAACAGTGGATGTTTGACTGTCGTCAATGTGATGCATTTCGCAAATATAAAAACAACAGTCATCGCTAAATGTCCACTAATGTGGGAGAGCTATGTCAGCACTGTGACCAATTATGTCGGATTCGACACAAAATCACATTATCGGACCCGTGAGAATTACATCTTGGTATGTTGCTTCATAGCTGGGATGTATAATTGTTTCTTTATGAAATCTCGGTAGATATTTTTTCCATTTATTTATGCTGAGAGTGCATTTAATTTAACAAAAAGAAATCAATACAAATTCCTTAAAACAAAAATCGAAAAATGCAATAAGCTATTTTCAACTAGATTGTCTAGATTATAATTAAGGTGGGTAGATGTATTGGCAGCTATATATAATTATACAATTTTCTCAGCTTTAGTAATGTATTGTATAATTTTGGAGTTTGCACTTATTCTACACGGATCTTGCAATATTTTACATTTTCTAAATAGTTCTCGATAAATATATATTCTCTGCGCTTCCAACGTGCCGATCCAATGACGATACTGCATAACAATGCAAGATTGCAGCGCACATATGCAAGTGCGCGCTGCTGCTTCGCTAATGATGAGCGTACGCGCTCGAGCGACCGCGCGGCGAGTAATTGAGTAAGCCATTGCGAAGCGTGAAATGCTCAATCGTAAGTAAATTACAGGGCCTGGGTTATTGAATAACATGGTACATAAACGTAATGAATAATTACCAGGCAATTATGCCGATGTGTATAACACTATCCCGTTCACGATACACAAGTAAGCGTATCGGACGCGTGTGCGTATACATTGGCCGAACATTTTTCCGTCTTACCCGACAAAACACGACCTGACACCGGGCACTAATAGCCGGGAACAAGGAGTCTGCAATTGGCAAGGGAATTATGCTTCTTTACTCGAGTTCCGACTGTAAGGAGTTTCCTACGGCGTTACTCAACCCTGACGAGGCAAGTTTTCCTCGTTCGCGATCGTATCAATGCAGCTAATTATACTATATGCAAGTAATTATATGCGAGATTTTGAAACTAATATTATAGAAATATATTTTTGCTTTCTTTATATATCATTAAATTCGTTCGTATTATAAAATCATCAACTAGACAAGATATTATTTTTCAAATAATAGTTATAATCACTCTTTTTCGTTGCAATATTATACTTACAATTTTAACACAAAAATTTCTTTTAATAAGTTTAACACAAACAATTTCCAAATTATATATATAAAATATTTAATTTTATTTACATCCTACTTGTCAAAAATACAATTATATTGAATAAAAAACATACAATAGAGAAGAAGAAAGTACAGGACATATTTGTATATAGTTATTAATCTATGATGTTATACTATAATAACAACATCGCGAATAATATCATGCTCAATGTAAGCATGCGTAAAAAACATTTTTTATTTTTGTTAAAAAAGGTCCGTGTTAAAATTTTTGTGTTAAAAATGTAACATATTTATGCGTTAATTTAACTACACGCATGAGCAGTCTAGCCGTGACATACAAAAATGTTAAATTAACATGTCTTTTTATTTATATTTAACATTATACAGATGTCTGTTGTACATAAAATTTTTGTTTACATATAATCATTAAACTTTTATTTATTTTGTGTTAAATTATAGACATAATATTTGTGTCATAATTTTACATATTCACATTATGTTAAATTAACACAAAAATTTGAGTGGACCGTTTTAGACATGTTATTTATGATTTAACACAAATTTTCCAACAGTGTACTTTCGGTGCATTTAATTGCGGCGATGTGTCATCGCGCAAGTATCGCCGTAAAGCAAAATCAGCGTTATTTACAAGCTTGTTTTGGGTACATAATTAACGATAATAAATGCACACGTATCCTATATATGTTACGAAGCAGAAGACCGTGGTACCGCTAATAGGTGGAAACGAATCGGCGCAGCTGTCGCGCGGGAGATGCACCGACGTAAATGCATGCGGACTGTGCCCTCTTCGATTTTAATTGCGACCGACCGGTGACCGTGAAGACGAGAACATCCGTCTATCCATGGCACCTCCTCTTCGATGCGTCCTTCGTAACGGGATTCGACTTAGGAAATAGTTCGCCCGCCTTCTCATCCTCGGTCACCTTGACAATTTCACCATGGTTCTTTCCCCGCGGAATGATCCCGCGGCAATTGAAGTTAAATGGCGATTTTCTAGAAAGTGGCCGGCAATAAATTCGCTCTGCTAATTGTTAAGTACGCGGCGACTTCTTGCGCGTAGCCGCGAAGCCGGGAACTACGTCTTACGCAATCCTAGCTCTTATATATCGCTGCGTTTGCAGACAGCATCACGACTATTCGATATCGTTATTCTCTCTCAAATCTCAACGCACGTTCTATATAAGACATTGTCTCAAGGGCATAAAAAACTTTGTTAGCTAAAAATTTGTTTGATTTATAAGATTGTGCATGAGACAATGCAACAATCTTGAATAAATGATTAAATTTTCGAGTTTTAATATCAAATATGTAATACATACAATTAGAATCTCTAATATACATATTTATTATTTTTTTCTCTTGAAACATTCCATACTCGAGCGGATTTTTTCAATAGCTGGTATGATTGGTCAAACAACTTCTGATGCCTAGCTACTTATATTGGTGATAGCACGCGTCACGCCTCATTGAGGAAATGACGTCAGACTATCGTAAAGAACGACAACGTCGGAATGCGTATTATGATAGAATAGGCAAGATAACGGTTTAGAGACATTGTCCTTAATAATTGATGGATGTTAAATTGTATATAAAGATTTTATTTCCCTACTTTAGTAAATTCTCTCTTTTAATGAATTCTCATTTGTGTATGCAATCAACATAAGGATCACATTAAGCAAGCATCATTAATATCGAATATAATAGAGTAATAACGGTATTGCGAATATACATAGGAAATGCTTCCGTGTATTATATAAATGTTTAATATATACATATCATTAATATTTATTAATATTATACGGTAAGCATATGTATAGTTCTTTATGCAAAGTTTTAAATACATAAAATAGAGAGCTGATTCTGCCATCTTGAGGAAGACAATCCAACTGCTTGAATTGGAGGATATAGTACCTAAAAATCAATGGACTCGACTGAATAATGTGCCATCGCATGATTACAATTCTCTTTTATTTTCTTTACCTTTCTCTGCAAACTTTCAGGGACATTAATCTAACTAATTATAAAGATAAAATAGTAAAAAGAAAAACATCCACATAGCCATAGAAAATACCGTGAAAATAGGTATTAGTAAATGGAGCACAATTAAAACATGCAATATATGAAATCTTAAATAAAATCTTATATATTAGCAATTAGCTCAATGAAGAAAATAATTCTCCTATTGATAGTTTGCGAAACAATCATTGTAACAATCACAGAGCTGTTGACCGACAGGCGAAGATGATACTGACCCTGCAACTTCTTCGCGACATGCTCGCGACTACTACTACGTCGCGAAAGAAATTGCTCCGGCTAAGCGGCTGCATAAAGAATGCAATTAAGCGAATCATGTATTGTAATTAACGGCCATTCTCTTCTTTTAGCCGATGCGCTTCTCGTCAGGTGCGTGCAGACGCGCACACTCGAGCAGACATAATCCGCTCTCTTCTTCTTCTCCCGTTACACCGCTCTCGTCTATCCCTTCTACGAGTGATGCGAGTCAGCTGTTACCGTAAGCATCGCGCGAATTAATAAGTCAGTTTAGAAATAAAAGCAAGGAAAAGAGAGAGAGAAAGATAAGAAGATATTATCATAGATTAAAGATAAACGCATTTTGTCGATGTTCTGCTTCACTGCCACATAGGAAAATGATGAGGTTTCCTATAACAGTACTTATTTCAATAACATTTTAATAATATATTGAATATTAATTTGCCTAAATTAATTTACAATTATTATATCGATTCAAATCAAACAATAATACAAAATAAGACATTATGTGCATTTGTTTAGAATTCTTATATAAACTTTTCTACCACTTCTACTGCCAATTAGAAAAGTTGGAAAATACATCTAGCATGGAAGTCAAACTTATTGAAATTATATCGTTTTCCGCGAGTTTCGATCTCCATTTGGGATGCAAGCGGGCATTATATTCACCCGCGATGCTGCTGCATCATCGGTTATAATTCCAGCAACAACAACATAATCACAATAATCCATCAGCCGTTGTCGCCGTCAGACGGTGCGCGATCCTCTACGTTCGATTCGCGGGGCTCGAAATGCCAATTAAAACAAATAAGCCGGTCGTTATTCCTCTCGAGTCGAGTCAGATTGACAATGTCGATCCAAATTCCCCGTGGGGACAATCACACACGTTTAAATGGCGAGTTTAAATATACCGAGAAAGGTGCGGTCATATATTTTCTTAAACAGTGTTACCTTCTTTGTTTTACTTTTGTTTTATTTATTTGCAACAAAATCGGCGTACGTTGCTTTACCTACATGATTCTTTGAAATTGTGAATGAGATAATGAGATAAAGATATAACAACACTAGTTAGATCACATTACAATCGTATAATGCATTTCTGAAGCTTTATCATGACTTTGATAAAGAAAGTATGTATAATTGGAACTAGTAATAAGCGAGGATAAGACAATAGAAAGATCTCTAGCTTTGTATTCTCTCATGTGATATGAGCGTATTAAAGATGGATCGGAGGATATCGGGCCAGGTGACTAATTGACAGGGACGATCGCCAATCAGAACAGATCGAGGGAGCCGAAAGTTGACTCGCGTCGGTCGCAAATTCAATTAAAAGTTGCGGTTATTAGGTTGGACAATGAGTCCCCGGAGTCTGAGCGCTCGACGATAAAGGAGCAGAGGGATCCGCGGAGAAAAAAGGACGAAACGTAAAACTGATGGGGTCCTTGCTGATTCCGCTCGGCTGCCACCTTGATTAAGCTCTTCGCGACGCTTCGAGAAAATATAATGACTTCTTTGCTCTGCAAACGCCGTCGAATGAATTCCCGTCCTCTTCAGCTTCCTCGCCCCCACCCAATAGAAGACACACATACACCACGGTAAATCAGCCGCACGGATGTGGCGGAAAGAAAGCGGCAGTTTTCTTGATTCTCTTTCTTTTGCGCGGCGTCATCAGCTGCCAGCCAGAAATCAGTTAATTGTCACGTGGTATTTGTCAATGCGCGTTTATTCTCTAACCACAGCATAGTACCCACTAATTTTTCCAACTTTAAACGTGATTAGATTAGTTTTGTCTATTTTTGGAAATACGTGAATTCTTTTCACGTATTGTATATGTATGGTTGTATATCATGTTAAGAAGAATATGCTGAAATGGAATTAAATTCTATATATTTGGTACAGTGTTAAAAACCTATTGTGCTTCTCATAAAAATGTTCAAAGAAATATTTAAAAAGCAAATATTTAAAATTCGAGAGTAAAACGCAAAGCATAAAGTATATGTTATATTATAAATAGACAAAGTTTGTAATTTTTTATTTATTATTATAATTTCTTTAGAGTATGCAACATTATTTTTTTTAAAAGGAATATTATATCAAAATATTCTTTATTTCTTATTATGTTACTTTTTTAGCTTGATAATAAAAGCTTTTCTGCTCGTTACAATGCGTCATAATGAATACGTTGAAGAAAAATAATTCTGTTATTATCGCATTCTTAAACATTTAGAAATTTGGCAGATAATTTGTCTGAACGTTTACTAATCGTTTTTTATACAAAGAAAAGAAATCTTGCCATCGATATCCTGCGGTGCAAAAGTCTCACGGATGATTCGTATAATTTTCGCAGAATGCTAGAAAAAGTTGCAAACCGCGTTGGTGCAATCAATCATCCGGACCAAGAAAACAGACGAAAAAGCGCTTATGCGCCGCGCTTCTTATTATGATAATCGGCGGCTTAATTAAGACCTTACGGTATAACGCGCCCGAATAAGAGGCAGTCACGGGATAGGTCTAAACAGCGCTACGGGAATGGCCTCCCCGAATTGCTCGTGGTCGGCAATCTTGGTCGGAGTCTCGGGGCTGAGATTAAGGGAATAAATATCCAGACCCGATAATTGTATTGGTAGTTTCAGTAACTAATGATCTAAAAGTCGTTAGCGCAGCCGATCGTGAAGGGTGTTACGAGCCTTATACTTTGGCACCCGGGTAGCTATGTACGGGGTGCAGCAAAGGGTTTTCGACGCTCCCGGCGAAAATGAAACCAAGACTTACGTACATTTATCGACGCACGACCAATTCGAGGTTTGCACGATGGTAATTCACGATCGGTCGATCGACAAGCGTGGTAAATTGGCCGAAGGAGATGTATCTATAAATGAGGATAGAAGTGCAAATAAAGATTGGCACTCATAATATAGATGATGCAAAAGAGCTATTTCGGATAATTTACATACATTTTGTCGAAGAAATGTGATCAAAGATTTTATTGTAAATAATATACTGCAATCAATTAATTTTATAATATAATTAGACACTTTAGTAGTACGACTAATAATTTAATTATGATAATTTAAAGGTTCATAACTTGTAATAACAAATTTATTTCTCTAAATTTATTTTTATTAAGATTCGATACAAAAATCTATTATCAAATTTAATTAATATCCAAATAGAAAATAGAAATGTTACGAGTATATATGCAATTGCATTACGCGCTCGTAAGAACTGGAAATTCTATGCGTTTTATCTTGAGGTTAACTGATCGCGTAGAAGTGCAATATAAATAATTTTCACGAGCATTGTTTCGTATTGATTTAAATGTTTACCAGAAAAATATCGACATTGTACGGTGAGAATCATCCAAGATGTCGGCTGACCTTCCGACCTCGAAGAGGGAGAGCGACATAGAGTTAGGAACATAATTTCTACGCTGGTCTACGCATACCGCTCGAAAAGCGCGCATGCATTGGCAAGTCGAAGTGATAAATAATGCGAAAGTGAAGTCTCTGCATACGCGTGAACGCGCCCTCAGTGCGAGAGTACTGAGGGCGCGACTTACGAGGATGCAACTTCTGCCGACGCGCTCGGTGCTAGATCCTGTGCCCAGCAGGACGTCCAACAGACGATATTTCCATGGCGTCCGGTGCAATCGTAATAGAGACGCGACTTGAACAATGTATTAAGTGAACGCAATACTGTAACCACATTTAATCCGCCTTTAATTGAAAACTTACTATGCCTGAGCAGTTGCATCGCCAGACGGTAGAAAGTTAAAAGGAGACTCGCATAGTGCAAATTCTTACTATCTAGTTTCTACAATCAGTTCCTTATTTCCCGTTACATCGTATATATAGACAGAGATCATAGCATGATAAATAAATATGATTCTTGTAAAAGTAAAAGTAATATGCGAACAGTAATTATACGTAAAGAAATGTTTACATGAGTCAACAAGCGCGTACGTGTCAGCGATGCGTTATCGCGCTGTTATCATCCGTATAGCGTGAAATGTTTCTATCTCATCAGAAAGTAAAGAAAACTAAGACGATAGGAAAAATAAACCGGATCGCAGATACGAGATGCACTTTTAATACGGACGATCCGCCAGAGCGCAGACAGATTTGATGCATCGGTGGATAAGTAGCCGCGAGTTCTCACTTCATTTATCAAGGAACTGGCCCATCTGTCGTCGCCTCGCTGCCTCCATTCACCGGCGCGGCGGCCGAAGCGTTCTCGCCCGACAGACCGTGCATCTCGATGCATCTGGTCGGTCGGTGCGCGCAGCACGTGCATTAGATACTCGCGGATTGTACAACGGTTACGGCGTGCGAAAGGTGCGCGATACGATAAAATACGAGCGAGTGATTTAACGGATGATCTCAGCTCGCACCGTGTCTGATAAGATTCGCGATATTTTTCATCGGGCTTCGCCGCTTGTCGAGGAGAATCACCGGGAATTTATGACTCCGCATACGTCGCCCGTAATTATACGATCGTAATAAGTGCCTCGAACGAGGTTTCTTTCAGGACATGCATAAAGGCAAGATGAGGCATGACCGTCGATAGAAAAAATACAATCACAAAAATTATTCAATCCCGAATATAAGATGTACTTTCATTTAGACAACAGATCCGAGTGTTACGCGCGCCGGAATGACGTCGATAGTACAGCGAATAACAAACACAAGAATCTGAAGAAAGGAATAATACGACGCGGCGCGTCGCAAATTATCAGCGTATCGACGTCCGGCGTAACGATCGGCCAGATATAACGAGGAGTCCTGACGGGCTTCGCCTTCCGGGACACTCGAGTCCAACATCGGTACGGCCCGAAAAACCCGATTCGTTCGAAGGAGATACGCGTGAGAGACAGAGAGAAGAGGACGACGGTATAGAAGGAGAGGAAAGGGGCGAGAGAGTGCACTCGGCGGCTGCGTAAATTATCTCGGCGGTGTGTATTTACCCGGAGATTTACAAGCGGGCAGCGCGCATTTGATTTACACGCCCGTGCGCCCGTAGCCACGGCTGAAACGGCTAAAAGGGTTCTCGAGGTGAAATATGCAACAGGATGCGCCAGGACCCCTCGGACGCATCCACCGGGCGTCGTCGCGCTCGCTGCGTTCGTATACCTAGCTCGCGTGCGTCTGTATACATCTGCACGCATGTCTGTCAATGAGCCGCCCTTCGTTACCAATGTAACGAATCTATCCCGCCGAGATCTAGGAATACATTTGCGTAAGAGGTGGCAGAAGGTATGTCGATGACACGATAAGATCGGAGAGTATACCTTAGAATAGAAAAATAATATGCTAAATACCAAGTTTTTTGCACGCGATTCTTGGAACTTTCTTTATCTGAATATCTAATGAAATCTTTATCTTAAATACTGATATTGTATTTACATAATTTGCTATTATTTGCACGTATAAAATATCTTCTGACGTATACCTATACCAACTTTGTAATCTCGCAGTTTTGTAACGAAATGCGATTAAGAATATTTCCGAATCAACGCATAAGCAACTAGAAGCTAATTAATCATTAATCAATATCCCAATAAATTAATAAATAATGTTAAAAAATACATAAATGAATGTAGCACGCCGGTAAAAATCGAAACAGCATAAATACCGAACGTCTTTTGAGTTTTGACTATAATATAACAGTCCGCGTCGTTGATCCATAATCAATCCGCCGGAACCGCGGTGGGCGTTCTCACCGAAAGGATACTTTTCTCTGGCTCGAGTCAGCGAAAGAAAGGATCAGCGCGTGGATGCTGGGCTTCGGGATGCAGCGCGAGAAGACCGGTAAACGACGACCGTTCATACATCGGCCGGGCTATGAATCGTCGGAGCGTGAGATCGTAAAGTCGTCCTTATCATCGTCTGCATCTTAATGCAGGATACCCCGTACGTTACGTGTAAAGTTGAGCGTACGTTACCGTGCAATGTTACTTTGCGTGTGCTTCCACATAGACACGGTTGCCGGGCGGCGCGGCGGCGTACGCTTATGGCGTTTCGCGGGATGAAGAAGTGGTAGGATCGCGCAAAGGAAGAGAAATCTCGGAACGAGGAAGAGATGGAGGAAGAGGAAGGAGAAGCGGACCGTATGCAGAGCTGGGCAGGCCGGGGCACAGGTGTCCGACGCTTCAAACAACATCTTTATGCCCCGCTCTTAACCCTAACCAGCTCGCGCGCTCTCTCTTGTGATATAATATATATTTCTTCGGTGTATACACGCGCATCGGCGTATCCGTTATTTAATGCGTTATTCGTATCTAGAAATGCAGTATCTAGAAGTGTGTTGAATAGTTTCGTAGAATAAGCTGCTTCCGTCATTTGAATAAATCTGAATTGGATCGGAAGAACATCGTACAAACGACAGCGGTTTGGAGGCGGGTTTTTTCTTATTTACGTTGGATAAATTGTACAATATTGATCATTAATTTGAAGATTTGGCAAGGAATTTTTTGTTAAAACTTGATTTTTAGATAATTAGATATCACAATAAATTCGTTTAATTAAGATTAAACGGAAAGCAAAGTTTGGGAAGTCTATTTTTTATTAAATCGATTAGTTGCGGATTATGTGTGAAGTGACAGATACTCTATACAAATGCTCTCAATATGGATATTTAACACTATAACAGTCTAATCTAATTTTTATTGTTTCCTTCTAGACACATTTTTCATTTTTATGATCCAATTACAACATGTAAATATCGTCATCCATTTTAATTTTTATTATGTTAATGAATATGCCGTTTTCCGGTTTAACACAAAGTAATATAATATGATAAGCTTACGATTCATAAATTAGAGAACATGTTAGAACGGTTTTGCTGCATATTTAAAAATATATACGGAAATAATTACTGAGAACATTTACTCACTTACAGTCGATGGCATACGTAGATAAAATGGTCATAGCGTAGCGCCGTGGCGCTAATAGCTCCGTGTAATTATTCCGTAACACGAGGACGCGACGTTCGCTAAACAACCAGTCGGCAACCTCGCAATTATCCCCGCTGATTTGAGATCCGATCATTGCCTCGAGCGCGTGCGACTATACATATAATAAATTCCCACCCTGCTCATATTAATGGCATATCAATAGTCTGGAGAGTTTCCTCTTCACATACATACATCGTAACCAAGATTAGCAGACGATTCGTCCACGTAAAAATCTGTTTTATCTATTTATTTAACCATATATTAATTAATTGATAAATTAATAAATATAACATATAATTTGTAGCGTTTGAAAAATATATACACACACACACACATAATATTGACGAAAAAAATTTTTAAATTAATTTTTCTGATCTCCGGCTTTGCTATCCTACCGTCTCAGAATGACAATTCGCGGACGATCGACGTTGCCCGCATTCTTCCTTAGTTCCCGTCTAGATTCCAGAAACAATTCCCATCATACGGCCGCCTCGTCGTGCCGTCGCCGTCTCCGGGGATTCCAAAAAAGTGTGCTCGTCATCATCGCATATCCCGACGATAGCGCATTCAAATAAAGGCGAGGCCGGTTCGCTCTCCGGAGAGAGCTGGTGACAAGGCCCTGACGCTACCCGCTTTTGATGTCGCCGCCGTTGTCGGCACATCTGATTAGCATCCTCCTTCTTCTTCCGCCGCCTGCTCTACCTCGCTTCACTTCCCCTTTCGTCACGTGGAACACCGACGTGGAGCGAAAAGAACGGCGGCGGATCGCGGTGAATATCAGGAGAGAGGGGAACGTAGAAAGAGGAGTCCGCGATGTCACTCTGGACCGCGTTGACTTGAGCCTCGTCCTCTTCCTCCATCCGTCCATCTAACTCGTCTCTAGCCTTTCCTTCGATGGCAGAGAAGACGAGCGAGAAACAAGAGGGACCGAGGGGAAAGCTCGCCGCTCTGAGTTATTCCTGCCAGTGACTCTTTCTCTTTCTCTCTCTCTCTTTCTTTCTTCCTGTCTCTTTCTCGACTTGAGTCGCGGCGACATCATTTAAATGTTCCTTTGCGAAGCGCGTCCGCGGGTTTTTAGTTCTCTCATCTCTAAGAAGCCAACGGCCCTGGACGACCAGGGGATACGAGAGCAGTATAGAGATTGAGCTGGTATGAAACGAGTGCGTGGAACAGGACTAGTTTTCTTCGACATTCTTGGAGATTTTCCAGGAAGGGAATTAAAGCAGTGTCGATCGCAGAAAACAACAATTATCTATATCTGTTTTTGGATCGGATAAATTTATATATCACTGGCAGAGTATGCACTAGCGATTCATAATTACCGCAATAATATATACGTTCAAATGATATCATAGAAATATCTAAGAGAGAGACGTTCTTGTCTTTCAGATTTTCTCTACGCATTCTTTAAACCTCATTTAGATTTCGATATCACGTGCAAGTCTCTGCCTGGTACAGTAACGCCGTCAGCAATGACATTGCATTCCGCGTGCTCTCGTATATCGATGGCCGTGGGAGACGTGAGGACACGTTTAAGAGCGTCTTCGGTAATTGTCATTTCTGGCCAGCTTGACATACCTACCGCACCCCGCACAACCCTCATTCTCCTCATAATAATATGCGATCGCGACGGAGAGCGGTGTCCTCTGTGTACCGTGACTTCGGCGGAGTTCCTATCGAGGGCCCGGTCGCCTAATAAAACGATCGTCGTTTATCGTGCAATTATGCCGTCTCATTAATCCACCGGCAATTATGTTCCCTCCACCCTTACCCTCTCTTTCTCTCTCTCTCTTTCTTTCTCTGTGCCTTCAGCCATCTCGCATTACCGCATATCCCACTCTTCGCTCGGACTTCTGGGCCGACCTATCGCTCATCTTGCTCCTTCCTTCCGCGGCTGAGAAACCTACGCGGGTGGGAGAGCAGCGGTGCAGCGGCAGAGTCTTATCCGCCAGTTTCATAACTTATGAACGTCGGCGTGCACATGCAGCAATGCCGGGACAAGCGCCGACGTCGTTCCTCTCATCGTCGGAAGCGGCAATTACACCCTACTTGGAACCAAAGGACTCGCCCGGCCGCTCCTTTTTTCCCCGATCGGCCGCGTACTCCGGGACCGGGAAGAAATCGAGGCAGAGCAAAGATATGGTCGGCGACAAATCGTTGATGAATATTTTTCGAGGTGCGCGGTGAGAGAGACTCTCATCAATATCGCGAGCAGTTCACAAAGTATTCCCGAGTCCTTATTGGGAGGATGTAATTCATATGCATTTTTAAGCTCTCGCTTGTTCATGATGTAAATTTTTTTAAATATACACAAACGTATGTACGCATTATGGTACACATGGTAAACTAGTTTTTTTTAAGATATATTTTCAAAATTTCTATTGCTTTCTAGAGAAATTAAGCAGATTACACTTTCTAAACGTGCGATAAATCTAGACGCTTTTAATTCTATGATGCGCACTATTGCATCATTAATTTTTTTCTGCCACAATTTAAATTTAATTACTACGTGTTTAAGTCATACAAACTTAGCTTTTTCGGATTTAATTCTACTTTTTAGATCTTTTTTTTATTTTCAAACCAGATGCAATACTTATGACAATTACCATAAGAGAAGTCAATCACGATGCAGAATTCCTCCGAATTGGGAAGAACGGCGGAAAGGAACGGAACAGAAGAAAATAAGGATCAGTGAGAGTCTCAAAAGCGGTCTTTTATGATTGAAAAAAAATATCCTGCAGGAATAGCAGGATGGCGATGACGCTTCGGCATCAGCGTTCCTTCTATCGCGTCAGCAACGGTCGATAGCAGAATAACGTCAGTCGGCGGCGCTTTTGCCACGATGTAGATTTGTTTGCATTTAAAAATCAAATTGACCGCACTCCCTTCACCTCGCTACCCTCGCCCTTTTCTCGGTAGGACGTGGTGCCGGAGGTTGGTATGCGTTAGCTTCCACTGCGATGAAACACAGAAATACTCTTCGTTTCTCTCTGGCTACTCTCTTTGCCAGACAATCTTTCTCTCTCTCTTTCTCTTTCCCTCTCATTCCCTCTTTCCGTGCTCTCAGCTGGGGACAATGCACGCCAGTTTTTGCGTCGTTTGCTTCCACGGAGACGGACGATGGATCTGCCGGCAGCTTCGCTGCTCCCTCCCCCCCCCCCCCCGTTTTCCTCCATCCGCCACTCCGCGGTTCTCTTCTCCTTCTTCTTCCTCTTTCTTCGTCCGCGACGTCGATCCTTCCTCTCCTTCTTTTCGCGACGTCTTCCTCGCCCTACGCCTCGCGGCTTCTCTTTTTCCTACCTTGAGTCCGGGAGAGGACTCCTCGGTTCGGGCTCAACCCCTCGCATACAATGAAACCGAAAATCTCCGCGGCACTCGGGGAATGCGGCACATGATTACCTACATCGAAACGAAGAACCGACCGGCAAGAAGAAGCGCCGCGCTTTCTCTCTTTCTCTCTCGTTCCTCTTCGTCTCTTCTTCGCCTCCCGAAAACACCGCGATACTTCCACCTCGCGAAGCGAATATACAGTCACAGCGCGAATCGGGTTCCACGATCAAACATTGTTTCAAAAAGATCTGTTCCCAAAAGATTACTATGAGAATATTATGAAAAATTCGTTTTTTATAATAACTATACTAATTATAAAAAAAGTACGTTCATAATATGGTAGGCATATAATATATAGTTCAATAAAGAATTCTTTTGTAATACTTAGCAAGCTTGAATTATCTCGCAATGAGCTTTGACGCAATGACGTTCCGAGTAGGATCTGCTTCAGACAGATATATTAAAACCTAGCATTAAAGTCCGCATGACCGGACTGGAACAGAGCCAGGTGAAATGAATCGTCGAAATCCTATCGTCATTCACGTCAACGGTACAGATGTTGGGTGCGGCGATCAAACACGCGACATCTCTTCCGTCTCGTGACTATGAACCGTTACAATCGTAAAAGATCGATCGGATTGATCTACAATCATCCAAGATCACGAATTGATTGAAACAACATACCGCAGCTTGGAGAGAGAAATTTCGCAATGTAGAATATTAAAGTGCTTTTATTTTTTATTATAACTTATTATTATAAATTTCGTGCATTAATATTGCATTAGTGCATAAATGCTATTCAGTTACTTTATTTTTATAACTGACTGCATTACTTATTTATTGCATGTAGTACTTTTATGTCAAGATATTTTCAATTCGCTAGTATATTCTTAATATTCAACAGGTTCAATTTCTTCTACAAGAAATGTTACCTTGACTAAACATTTTTTTAATGACACACGAGTGAATCGATAAAGCTTCTCAGTGAAGGCTCGTGATGCTCGTCGCTCAAGGAGACTGTGTAGTAGCGCAATTATGCACTCAGCAGACTCTTACTCCGCAGAAAAAGATGACGGATGCATCAGCTTACGCGAAACAATCCGCTTACGCAGGCAGGAGATATAAATTTCAAATTTCGCCGCACCGCTGGGATTTTTGCCGGAATTTCGTTGACTTAATTTCATATCCAATTAGATTGTATCGGATTACATCCGCGTGCAAAAAAAAAACCCCGTCCATCCGCCTTCAATTGTTTCTCTCTTCGAATATGCATTGAACAATTTAGTATCACAAGGTAATTTGCGTCTTATTCAAGTTGAAAGTATTATCTATAGTATCTATACTGAACATAAATATTACATAACAAGTATTAAACGTATATTATCATATTTCAAACGCAGAAGTATATTTAATTTCTAAACTTTGTGGTTGATACGTGGAAAGAAGTTATCATCTCAAATCGAAGATATATGATAACGATGACGTATACAATTCCTTCAAAAACGATTTTATCGACATTACTTTCATAATCAGTGCATCATACATTTATACATGCGAATATATATGTTAATTATAATATTTCTCAGATGCATAGCGAGAAGCATAAATCTTTTCGCGTTATACGTCAAAATTTTCTTGGGAACAATCACTCTTTGTCGGTACATAAATTATACATTGCATTCGCTGACGGATCTTATATATGAAAAGCCTAAAGAATATCGCCGGTCATGCTATCCGCATTGTTTCTCTTCGTATTATGAATTAAATGCACATTAACCTTATAGAATTGCATAGCGCGCGATTACGATCAGGTAGAGTCGCGCTAATTAAAGGTGTACGAGACGCAGTCGTGCGTTAAACAATTCGCATGTATATTTAAACAAATAAGCATCGTGTGCACATTTTGTACTTTGATCTCACTGCACGCTTATGATTTTCTCGAAGAACGTATCCACGCAAATTATTTGTAAGACCGGTAATATAAATAATTGATCGAAATCGGAAACGCGCATAGATTTTCCATGTGATTAAAAATAAATTAATCACGGCAAAAATGTCATAAAACAATCTTTTGTTTCAATTCAAACGGTCGATAAATTAGGCCGAGTCGGAGGTCGACTTTCGTCTCTTTGCGGGTTGTCGATTAACCAGGCAAGGCGATGAAAGAGTTCGATGAAATAATGATGGTACCAGGTCGATAAATAGTATGCCTCTGCGCCCTTCTCCCAAGGGTGGAGAAGAGGGGCCATGGGGCCCTTCGGGGCCCGCGTTAATGCCAGCCGAGAGAAGACAGCTATCAAAAGCCCGTATTTAAATATTATCAATGAAATTACAGTGCTCACTGCTTGCACAGCCAGCTCGGTCATTACCGACTGGCAATTCGGCCTCTTTAATCGCCGTTGTCAATACTAATCGACATCGTCGTTATTTAATATGCTCCGTCCCATTTTTCTTTTACGGATCCACCGAACCACCCGTTGCTTTTGCTCCTTCCTACAACCTACAACAGTTCCTTGGGAACAGTCCAACTTGAGCGGAACAGATAGATTGACCGGCAATTATGTAATCCTTCTTAGCCTTCTTTACGTTCAATACCGTTATAGATAATTAAGATTAATATGATACTTAACAAATGTACGGTACCACGTATTTTAAATATAAGAAAATATATTCTTGACGTAACGTTATTTTGCTATAACGTTCCGTAATTTACAATATATTAATCCACTTCTAATTAATATATTTACATAAATAAGCATTTCGCCCGTTGTGTCAGCTGGCCGGAAAAACGCTGACCGTATTATATAACAGAAATGCATAACGTAACGGGGATGAGAACTGCCGTCGTTACGTATTTTCCGAGTTTCCAAATCCATCGTTCGCTGGATGCGCGCATAATAATTGCGAGCTTGCAATTAGTAACCGGTACGGCAAATAGTATCGGTGTTGCTATCTGCATTAAGTGCCATTACCATACCGGCGAACGGAGCAGCGATAGAAAGGAGTGGGAATAATTAAACCACTATGATCGCTATCTAAATAATTAGGACTTGGCGTGACTCTCTGCGTGCCGCTGTGTGTAACGTTCGTACGCGAACAGTCAGATCGTAGATTTCGCGAAACGGGCATATAATTAGGCGAGAGATATGAACGCGAAATCCACGTATTTAAATCGCATTGTTGCGAGGAAGCCTTGTGTCCGAATCGCGCTCAAGCAGAACGAGTCTCGAGTCTCGACTGAAGACATACCAAACTCGTACGCGATATATTGAGGCTAGGATTTATCAATTATCATTTATCTTTATTAGAATAACCATTTTTTTCGATAATTTGTTTGATAAACATAGTTTTCCCATTAAATTACTATGAAATTGTCTTAAACTGTGCCACAGCTTGGATATTTAGGTTTTAAAAGTTTGTTAAAAATTATATAAACATTCATATAATCGATTATCCAAGTCCACAGGCAAAAAAATTATTGATTGTACAATAAGGCGAACAATATCCTCGAAATAATTTATGAATATTATACAAAATTAATCATGAAAAAAAATGATTCAAAAGTATTTAGACATTTGTGAATTTTACGAAGCATGCAATTTTTGAAACAAGTATTGCCCACGTGATTAAATTATTACTGCACGAATTAAATTACTATCGTCCACGCGAGAGAGAATTTATAAGTACTATTGGTAAATACTATTACTTAAAAAATAATTTAAAAAGCAAGACGATACTCGGCATATTATTTTGCCTTTTTTATTACATCGAAATTTCTTAAATCATTTATATATATCTATGTTTGACATTTTTCAGTATTTCATATAATAGCATATACATATATATGTCGGATTCGAAAGTAAATTAAAAATATATTTGCATTATTTCACTTTATATGTTTTGCGCTATTCTTTTGAAAAGTCTCTATTATTGAAAGTACGATTTAAATGGTGAAAATACTTTCTTTTTGCATGCTTCCTACCGCGTCGAAATAGAGAAACGGGGTCAGAAGGCAGATACGTGTCGGCACTGTCAAAGAGTTCAGCCGCAAGACACGCGAATCAGAGATGCGATCTGATAAGAAGCGGAGCATCTCGGTGTACCGCGTACGAGCCCCTGCTGTGTCCACGCACCTTAAAGCACCATTCTCACGTGCGGCGACATAAGCAGGACCCACGTGCTCGAGATATTCTCGAGGCAGTCACTAAAGAAACACTGCATTAATATCTTAAATAATAGTATGGTATCTACATACAGAAAGTTATTAGTTCTTCTCTTAATAAATTGTTTGTTTAAACAATTGCAAACAGTTTTAAAATACAATAGCTATTTAACTTTGATTATTGCTAAGAAAGTACTTATCTATTAAGAAAGTAGCAGAGATGAATATCACAATATGATTTATGCTATTACCTATATGTCTGACAACGCAGGTTTTTATGAGATTAAGACAGAGGCAATTAATTTTTAGATTCCGTCGATAAAATCTATTTTCTTCATATAAGTTACGTAAACGATTATATCGGATATCTAAGTACGATGTAGATTATGCCGTTATAACGAAACGTGAGTGTATGCCTTCGTAGTAAATAATTATTTCCAAAGGACTGCGTTACGTCTTCGAAAGTTGCATTAATTTCGCTGCACCGTTCGATGATCCCGGCGGTCACGTTCGAGCAATATCGAATAAAGACTGTGATTATATACGATGGTTGATGACGAACCTAAGCCGACCTATCCCGCGCGAGTCGGCAGCTCCGAGCTCGAAACCAATCCGTATATCGGTTCAGGCTGGGATTAATCGGTGTTTTGTTCTGCGGCGAAGTGCTTATTAAGGCCATGCCTTATTAAGCTTCACGGGCATGCAAACGCGGATAGGATCCGTGATGGTAGATTTGATCACGAATGAAATGGCGGCCAGCCATTGTATCAAGCCGAGGAACGAGTTTTATTACAAGCAATCGCGACCGACAATAATTAAATTAATCGCGCGGACATCAGTATCTCTATATAGGCTTTAAAGTCGTACCGTGAAATTCACGATATGTATAAATTCTCCCGATTTATTTTTATTCCCGATCAATTTTTATAAATTCGACATTTGTGCCGTCTCAGTACATTGAATAAGTTTTCAATATAACGAAAAAATCAAAATTTACAAGTTGTAATATTCTTCGGTAACGTTTTTATTCATTATACAGTATCGTTCGCTTAATAATGCGCCAGTCTTAACTTATTCTTATATTCTCTATTCAAACTTTTCAATAATTTCGATCAAAAGAATAAAATTTAAGCAGTTTTCAATTTCAACGGATTGCCATGTAATGCCGTGCATCTGTGCGCCTTCAGCTGATATCTCTCACCATACTGACGTCCGCAGATATTACACTTGTAAGGTTTCTCGCCGGTGTGTGTGTAAATGTGATTCGCGAGCTTCGTCTTCACGCTGAAGCGCAGCTTGCAGAAATCGCACTCGAATCGCTTTATGCCGGTATGCCGATATCTGTGCACCTTCAAACCCCAAGATCTTCTGTAGCTCTTGCCGCAATCTTCACATTTATAGGGCCTGATGCCTACAAATCGAAGGAAGCTGTTAATCTTTTTGTATTTTGCTGCAGAATTCGAAAAACACACTAGGGGTTTAAAGTATTTCAAATCTTATAATAAAGTGCAAGAGTTTGAAAAATTAGACTTATCCTAAATAGTCATATATTTGGTCTCAAATGCAGAAGGGTTTTCTCTTCGGTTTCTTAATCGTTTCTTTTTAACGTTTTGCAAATTAGAATCTCGACATTGTAGAAAGAGAAAATGTTCTTACGTAATATAGAATATATTCCTTGATATTTTATACATATGAATACTTATAAATTATCCACTAACTAATAATTATTAATTTGTAAGATATCTGTATGCAAAATATAAATCACAGAGGTACGATATTAATAACCGTAATATCTTCGAAGCTGCGGAATAATGAGTTTTTTTAACAGGTTGATAAGTAGCAAGTTGATTCGCGGCGGAGAGGAGTAGAGGAGTTCGCTTCCATACGTTCACCCCGGTTAGACAGAGGTTAATTAAAAGTCCGGAATACATTTCCGCCGCGGAACGCCCAGGTCGCGCGAGAAGCGCCAACATATGCGTACGTTGCGTTGGGCACGTTGAAAAATACGTTTATGCATGATCATTTGTACGCGTTGCGAACCGAGCTTCCGATTATCTCGAAAAATTCTTTTGTCCGCGGCGATCGTTTCGCAGAGTAAACGCTCCGCTGGATTTATATGAGAAGTTAATGGTCCTGTGCGGCCTCGGCGCGCGATAAAGGAAAGGGGGGGAAAGGTATAACAGAGATATAAATAGCGAGATCTCGTGCGGCAGAACGGTCTAATCAGGCGGCAGACACCTTCGGCTTCCTCTGCCGGGCGCAAAGAAGTTGTGAGAATATTCACAAGCTCACCGTAATGCGCCAGTATGTGATGTTTCAGTGCGCCTTTCAGGTGGAAACGATGCTTGCAGATGTCGCACTCGAATTTTCTCACGCCCGTGTGCGTCAGCTTGTGCGTCTTCAACACCGATGATCTCTTGAACTTCGCCGGGCAGAGATCGCACGCGAACGGCAAGTCCGCGGTATGGACGATCATATGGGTGCGGAGACTACTGGGCCTCAGGAAGCTTTTGCCGCAGGTCGTGCATTCATGGGGCCTCACATTAATATGCATCAACTTATGGTCGCGCAGCGATTGATGGCGTACCAATTTTTTCTTGCAGATAGGACACTGAAATGTTCTTCTGCGAGGATGTGCTTCAGATTCATGTTTCTTCAATGCATGTTGCGTCTGTAATAGTGATATCTAATTACTAATTGCTCGAACAAATAAACAGTTTTTAAGTGACGCGAAAACTATGAAATATTTAGAAGATGTTCACGAAAGGCATCCTGATCGTTCGCATATTCTTTGGAGTCGTTAAACATTTTTTAGACTTTTACTTTTGACGTTGATTGATTTTTTAATAGATTATTCGATAGATTAGATAGTAATTTTTTTGATTGTAATTTTTTTTATTGTAATTTTTTATGCAACAAAGTACATCTCTCACTAATTGTAAGCATTCATTAGTCTGAATACAAAGTAAGCGCACCAGTTTGTGCAGCAAAGAGTTCGAAAAGATCTGATATTAAGATCATTACATCTACGAATGGTTATTAGCATTAACTACCTGAAATTGGAGCTCGCATTGTCTGCACGCGAAAGGCTTCGGAATAAAATGCATATGCAGGTGATTCTCTAAGGTTGACGATCTTGATGGAAATGGTAATTGCATTATTAGTAACAAGTATTATATAGCGACGAAGGCCATTTCAGGCCAGTAAAGAAACAGTAATATTGGAGAATACGTTTCAAATAGTTGTAATAATATCTGTGTTTCAAATACACTTATATAAAAAAAAATATTAAACGTTATATACTCGTATATCTTTCTTCAAAGTGTGTGAATTAGTAATTTTGATCGCGGATCTAATTTTAATTTAATTAAAATTAATGATACGCAATATTTTATTAGTAAAAAGTAATTGTTCTCCCATAAGTAATGTAAGGCTAAAATAAGAGCTCCTATTATTTGGATACCGTTCATACCTAGAGAATTGCTTCAAGCAAAATCCGCATTGGAAAAGTTTTCCATGGCTTTGTCCAATCATGTGAGTCTTGAACTCGACCTCGTTCGGAAATTCGATCCCGCAGACGTTGCACATTAAAAGCTTTCCTCTTGTCAGTGCCACGATGTATTCCTTTAAGTCAGTGTACTCGTCTATTTTTCTTCGAGAAAGTGAAACGCTTGCATTTCTTTGACAGTCCGATTCTGGGGTCTGTTCAGAATTTTCATGGCGCGATACATCTTCCGATGGTTCGTTATTGACGTACTGTTCGATATCTAACTCGTCGCTGGGTGGAAAATTTTCGATCTCATCCAGGATCTCGGCCTTTATTTTAATCTTTGAAACAGAAAACGGGGATAATATTACACAATTTGCATATAAAATTGTAATATAAGATTTTCTCTAAGCTGTTTTTTAACATTGTTTTTTAACATTTCGTATTAATGGAAATAGTAAAATATTTATATTTGTATTTTGGCAAGCTTGAGTTTTCGCGTATTTAACTTATTGTAGCTATTGTAAAATCTTATTATATTATTGAATATTTGTGTGCAATGTATAATGCTTAAAAGCGGATAATTATACATTTGGCATTAAATGAAGCGTGTGAAAATAAAAATAAGTAAACGAATTGAAATATCATAATAATCATAACCTAAGCATAAATACGCACCGGCAAGCATACTTGGTGACAAGTTTTGCAAGGCTTACTGGTACCGATAATCTCCAAATCTTTCGTGTCAAACATTACTTGATTCTGTCGCGAATGATCGCTGATAGCGAAACTCTTACCCTCCATAACTTCTACGGAGTATATGCGTCGCTATAAAGAAGATCGCAAAATGTCGAAGGAAAACGTTACGCGACAACACAAAACTGCCGAAACAATCGAGCAACGAATAGGTATGTGCATTTCTTTGGAGAGATAGCCTCTGCCTCCTTTTGGAGAGATAGATCTTGGAATCATTCGAAAACAGTCTAAAATTATAGATATTTCCAAGACACTTCTAAAAAATGTTTCAACGAAACACAAAATATCCGCTATGTAAGACAAAAGTGCTTCTTTATAGTTTTAGATATTTCAATAATAAATTTTAATTATTTTTTCGGTTAGCTAGTAATATCTATGCGAAAGCGGTAAAATTAAACGTAGGTATATACTTAAATTTATAATTTTCGAATGTTTCAATAATTTTATTTATCTTTCTACTTTATTCTAAAATAATGTTATTGAACCCAAAGTCTTGATAATTGCCTAATGAGCATACAAATGCGCCAAAATGTTCGCAAGGTTGCTTGAGAAACGACGAGACGCGGAGAGGAAATATATACCGCGCGGCAAGTTTATCACTTTATCCTAATTGGCCGGTTTCGGCACTAATTTATTCGTATTATTAATCCAATTACGCGCAGGGATCCAATTATGAAATCAGTACCATTAAGTTATCTATTCCTTCTTTCCAGATGTAACCATGTTAAGACCTCACGCGGATTAATTACAAAAGTTGTTAGAGAATCTGGCATGATATTTTATTACCTTGTGAATAATGAGTGTAATTGCAGCGAAGCGTAATTTATATTGCAGTCAAAGTAAATATGTATAAGCCGAATGAGGTAATCATGGGGGTATATCGTTACTTTTGACTTAACGAATGGTCGGGAAGATGCGAAGAGATATATTCGTGTACTGTGTACCTACTATCAAACATCGTGAGATTATCGACAATCCGGAAAGTTATATGCAGGTATTTTTAATATCTGAAGAATGAAATGCCAAAACCCTAATTAAGATAGAAAATGTAGCGGGAAGATAAGACGTGTGGAATATTAAGACTCGTCACGATACGAAACCATTGCATAGTAGAATATTCTTAATTGTATCCGTGCTGAGAAATATATGAAGGCGAGTAGCATCGACTATTCCGAGTTTTATTCAACGTAATTAGCGGCTATTGCCGGTTGCTGTCCGTTTGCATAAAATAGTGCAATTGAATGAAATTAGAGGAAACGAGTTGCGCGTATTCCGTTTACTTGGAAAACCTGAGGAGGAAGTATCGCGCTCCGAATAATTCTTGCAGGCATAGGAAGTAGCTTATTTATGATCCCTCCGCCCACACTGCATGCTTATATGCGCGTTTTTTATCTGCCGCAACTAAACAATTAGATTTTCAATGAAGCTCTGATTATGGAATATTTTTATACGTAAATGGAGTGTGCAGTCCTAATCGTTTCAAATTAATCACGGTTATACACTAATTAATTCTAATTATAGTATTTTTATACGAGAGATTTTAAAAATCAAATCTTTAAGTTTTAATTCTAAAAAAAATATTAAAAATAGGAAACAATAATGCAATGTATTAAGGACACACACATCGACTGGAAATATCGTGATTTAACACTAAAATCGCGAATATGCCATTTTTGGTTTAACATGAAATCTATAATTTTAAAGTTTTTGAGATTTTTTTAAAATTTGACTTAAGAGAGATAGAGAGAGAGAGAGAGAGAGAGAGAGAGAGAGAGAGAGAGAGTTGTGTATTTTTTACTTTTTATTAATATAGGTTTATAATATGTGTATTCATAAAAAAATTTTAATTCTGTCAGATTAGTAATTTCAAAAAAGATAAGAAATGTAGCTTTTTTGGAATAAGAAATGTTTAGCGGTTCTATGTATTAAACAAAATTATACCGTTTTACATTAAAATCTAAAACTATAACATACTATAACAGTTATATAAGCCCCACGATCTCTGTACCGGGTGTCAAAACCGAAAGTAGATTCGTGCAGGCTGCTTACTTTCGTCGTCGGTTATTTTCCCTCTCGATCTCGCCATCGTTCTCGTTGTCGCGGTTGCGAGCGAGAAATTCAGTGGAAAATCCTCTCGAGCGGTCAGACGTGATCTCGTGCGCGCTATCGACGCCTGTAGAAGCTCAACATTATTAGTCTCGGACGTGCGAAACGCATGCAACATCACGAAATGGGCAATCAAGAACTGCGTGATATTATGTCGTAAGTCGTAATGTATCAAATTTGCGGGGAAATTTGTAGTCACAACAATTTTACGCAAGGTATCTAGAAACCATCGCCTCTCGTAAGCAAAGTTATATAAGAAAAATTGAGAGAAATGTTATTTCTGTCAACGCTGAGTTAATAGAGAGAATGTTTAGCATTACCTAATTGTACACGCATCATGTATGTGTATGTATAAAGAATGGTCAGCGAGTATAAGCAATGAGTAAAATGCAGTTATTGAATCCACAACAGCTCGTTCTATATCACATTTTTCTGCGGAATAAGTCGTTTTCTTCGTCGATAAACGGTTCTTGTCGTATCTTACGAACAATCCGTTCCGCCATGGACATTTCTCCGGCGCGCATTACGAATCGTTGCATTATTAAAGCGGCCTGCTTTTCCGCGGCTTTCCCACGGCGGTTTCCTGCCGTTTAACTCCTCGAGTCTGGCTTTGCATCTTCACGTGCCTCGCCTGACGATGACGTCGCGCACGCGTCGCAAAAAGCGCCGATACTCATCCCGAGAACGGTCCCTGTCGATCGTGCAAATAAATCCGCGACGGCACATGATGTGCGCTCGCCTCACTGGCTGATGCATTATTTCATGGAACTGCGGTAAAGACCTGTGCGACTGAACTCGCCGCGACGGTGAGACGAGGAGAACGAGAGAGAGACGGACGGACGGGCCGCACGAGCGAGCGGGCGCGTGTGGGAAACTCGTCGGATGCATTATGTATTTATCGCTTTACTTACTTAGTTGGGAATTACTTTGCCATCGTAATGACTTTCAGCGTATAGCGCGCTATCTTAGGAATGCCATACCCCTGATTTATCGCCCGGACCCGTTTTTCTCGGACCATTTTGTCGCTAACGTGCTACCTGCTTCGGCGAGCGTCCGCGACCGTCATCGACAACGAGCTTGACTCGCGTCGCGAGTTCGTTGACCCTCCTGGGTCCCGAATTGCAGTAATCGGAGGGTAAGTTGAGAGGTAATGTTTCTTTAGGGAGAATTGTTGTCAACCCGACGAAAAAGATTATCTTAGTTTTTAAAATCCTACTTGAACGCACTATCAGGTGCAAATTGATGCCTAAAATATGCTGAATTTAAAAATGAGAATTCGATAGTGATTAAATCCGAATCCCTATAATTTGAAATGTTGATGTACCTATATCTTCACTGTTAAATTCATAGTGTCAAATTATACTCAATTTTTAATCATTAAATTCCTATAGGTCGCCGCTGCTCCTATTCAATGCATTGTTAATTTAACTAAACCAATGGAGTTAAAATAATACTGTTTTTTTGTTAAAATAATAAATTTCGCGACACACATGGTAGTTAATAATAAGAAAATGTTATTTAACTCAAGGTATTGGTTTAAATTTTATCCTTTTTCAATATTTAACAGTGTGATTAAACGAAACGATAAATACAGAACGTTGCTGAAACAATCTAGTTCGTATCCGATTTAAGAATTAGTATTGCTATATTGTTTTAACATTTTTATAGTATACGTGAATAATTTTGGGATCACAGTGACAATTGAGTCACGCAGCGCCTTTATTTTGATTTTTGAGAGTACCTATAGTATAAAAGATTCTGCATCGGTGGAATAGATCAATTATTTGGTATAAACAATATATATCTAGTATCTACATATTGATTGAATACTAAACTGCTTGCCAGAGTTCAATCTCTTATTCGCTATGGGATACGTCTGTGTATAGGAGTGCGCGCCGCGTTCGCGCGAGTTGCCATGTGGATAATATCGGGAAATTGAATACGCGGCACGTATCTAGCATTAATGAACTAATTATGGCGAGGCTATATCGAGGCGGTGTCTGAGAGCGGCGCCTTCAGCTAGATGCCGATATCGTCGACGCCAAAGAAATTGTATTTATTTTTTCATGCAATTATTTCGCTAATTGCCTCTCGCTATGCCCGCGTGCATGAGAGACGCAATAAATATTCGTGATTAATTAAGAAACCGAGATATGCGGACGTTTCATAAGAGGGAGGGAGAAAGAAAAAAGAGAATGCGCTTATGGGTTCTCCTAATTGGACGCATCGTATCGCCGTTTTGCGCCTCGGACAATCTTTCTTGACGTTTAAGCAATTTCGTCACTGTAACATCATATATAAATTGAGAGAAAGCAACACGTTACATATTCACACATATTATTTTTTGTTTGAAGGCAATTGTGATCTGTTTATTTAACCAATTTTCTTATTTTCGTGAGTTGTTCTTTAATTCTTTCTGATATTCAATCGAAAACTGATATAATCATATCTTGCGTATACAATATGAAAAAAACGTGTCGCAATAAGAAAAATAAAAAATATCAAATCCTTAGATTGTTACGCTCACATACCCAAATGAATTTGTGATTTGCGCCGTAATCGAAATATTCTTTGTATAATAAGACGACTATATAAAAAATTACATAAGAGCGGATGTTATATAAGAACAATGTTATATTAAGTAAGTAAGTGGAAAGGAACATTTAATTAGTTTTGCACTTCAAATTATTTCATCATTCACTTCAATACAAACGAAGATAAAACAAGAAAATAGTCATAATCAACGAAGTATTAAGAAATATTATACGTATATCTATATTAAATATTGTAAAAAATGTAAACGCGAGATATTTGCTTTATCGATATTCTTATCTAATATTCCTTACACATTTATGACTGATAGCATATTAAAAAGAAGTCTAAAAGAAGGAAACGCTATCATTTCTCTTATCTATTATACTGAAATTGAATAAATAGCACTAGCAACATGTTAAAATTGAATAAATTTTTACACATCTACACTATATATACATGGATATTTTTTTATCTCTCATGAGTTTATTGCATGTCGATTTATTAACAGTAGAGGACAGTTCCCTATTATGACATAGGATTTCTAATGTGAGATAACGGGGTTTCTTTTAAACTATTAAACCCTATCTGGGCCTATTAGTTTAAAAGAAACCCCGTTATCTTATATTAGGAACCTATCTAATAATAGGGGACTTTCCTCTATTATCGATAAATCAAGATAATTATGTCAATAATTCATCGAAATTCCTTCTTAATCCACGCACGTAGTTGATATATCGTATTTATTTATCAATCGCAGATATACATATATACTTTGTTTCAAAACAAATTGTGAATATTTTATGCTGAAAAGTAGGAAAATACGATTGCATATTTTAATTCAAAACTGTAGATTATGTAAATCCAACCCCAAATGCTAGAATACTTATACATAGGTATAGGTATTAATTAAAATGTTCTAAATTAATACAAATATCAGATTTTTATTTTATACTTAATAAAAATTTATAAACGTGAGTCTTGTTCGGCCTGACTGGCAGTAATTTATTATTACGAAAACGACGTTTCGACCCTTGCTTTGGGTCCTTATCAAGTTATTAAGTTATTGACAATGATAAATCATTGCGTGTAGAAACACAAAATTTATTAATACAAAGGAAATAGCCATACGGTCCAAGCTTGGATCTTAGGCAGCTCAATATAATTATTTTCAATATGTATTTAATACGCGTATTTTCCAACATATTAAACTGCGCGCCGATTATTTGTCGGACTTAAAACACAGCTATTGTTGGAACATTAGAAATTCCCTCTCCTTTCCCTAATTAAATCGATATCGATTTAATATTAAAATCACTGTAAAAACTTATTGCGAAAAATATTACCCCAGCCAGGGTTCGAACCTGGAATCTCCCGCATTCCGTTCGGGTGTCTTTACCAATTCGACTACCGGGGCATGTGGTAATATTTATCGCAATAACCGGATAACAATAATTTGAACGTCTTTCTCAGGCGACGTGAATAAACAATATATGTTAAGACCGTTAAGATATAAATCAATACAAAGGAAATAGCCATACGGTCCAAGCTTGGATCTTAGGCAGCTCAATATAATTATTTTCAATATGTATTTAATACGCGTATAATATACATATGTATTTAATACGCGATAAATATTACCACATGCCCCGGTAGTCGAATTGGTAAAGACACCCGAACGGAATGCGGGAGATTCCAGGTTCGAACCCTGGCTGGGGTAATATTTTTCGCAATAAGTTTTTACAGTGATTTTAATATTAAATCGATATCGATTTAATTAGGGAAGGGAGAGGGAATTTCTAATGTTCCAACAATAGCTGTGTTTTAAGTCCGACAAATAATCGGCGCGCAGTTTAATATGTTGGAAAATACGCGTATTAAATACATATTGAAAATAATTATATTGAGCTGCCTAAGATCCAAGCTTGGACCGTATGGCTATTTCCTTTGTATTGATTTATATCTTAACGGTCTTAACATATATTGTAAAATATTACTGTCATAATTAGAGATTACATGAGAACGACGAACAGTTAGAAAGAGTACATTATTGAGGAGACATACGCGTCTCTTATTGTTTAATAAAAATTTGTTTATCTCTCTTTTTTTTCTCTCTTTCTTTTTCTATTAAAATTTATCTGATAAACCGATCTATAATACCTAAGGAAGATTACAAATGTCCGTCGTGTATAACGATGTACGAATCGTTTATCGCGGTGAAAAGCATAACATATCTTCTGGAAAAGATGGTTTTCTCGAGTTTACGCAGATACGTACAGAAAAAAAAAAAACGGCCGGTTAGAAGATCCGGGCGCGGGATTCCTCCGATGGCATCAATAAATCAGTTCTCGCGCGATTCGTCGATCGTTTAACGACACAATGAGAGCCGAGAAAACTGTTCCGCGCCATGACAGGGTATGTCATTACTGCATTACTTATAAAGCCCCTTCGCGGCCACGCACGCCGCATACGAATGAAACCGCATCGCGATCTCGCGGCGGCTATTACAAAACCTATGGAAAAAGCGACCTATCCGGCACGTCACGTATGCAAGGATACGATCGAGAGTCCGGCCATTGCGGCTCTTAATCGAGCATTTAATATGCACATTGAATATTGATCAGTCGATCCGTGGAAAATGCGTTTCTTTCGCGCCTGGAATCCGCCTGTGTTTTCATCATCGAGAACATTGCGGATGTTGTCGAGGAAGACCATAATCTTCTCAAGAAGATCATAGTCACATGGCTTTAATCGAAACTATTATATTACAAACGACTCACGACAAATCATGATTCAACTATGCAGTTGTTGAAGAAATTTGCAGCGTGGACCCAACCAAGTCGAAAAATATTTTCTACTGTAATCTGGCAAGAGTTTAACAAGATTTCAAAGTTTTACCAATCTCGAAATGAAAGAACTATGTCTTTATCTGGCCGCTATGCTCGCTCAAAGGGCATGTATTATGGAACTTTTCGAAGTGTATTCAAATCGGAATTGTTTAGTTATTTCCTAGATTTCTATTGTGTTTTCTAGGGCAAACGGAATAATTCCGTTCGGAATCCATTTCGAACTTTCATAATATACGTGCCCAGGGATATGCTTTGCGTAAAAAGTACATCCAAGACTAGCGAACCATCCTTCCGCGTGTATCCTTTCGAGCGACGTCTCGGGATGTGTCGTGAAGTACCAACGAAATGGCGATGTCGTCGTCGCCCCGGCCGACACCTATCCCATAAATAATCTCGACATCGAAATTCGTTTGACGGATCCATCGATCGGCGATGAGTTTTTCCCCCACCTGCTTCTCTGTTCTCCCTGCATGTCCGACGCATCCAACGCGTCGACGATGATAGTGTGTCGATGTTGTACGTGGCGTGTGTAACTGTCGTCGCGGTAGTATCCCGTCGGACAGGTTATAGACGCCCTTCGACGCCCCGGCAAACACGCCGTTTCTTCAAGCAAGTAGAAGACCGAGCCGCCGATCCCATCCGTAATGTTCACATGTCCGCGAACTCGACCAGCGGGCACCCAACCGGCGTTGAAGCCCTCGCCAAGAGGAGGAAGCGAGTCGGCGTCCCGGGAGGATCGAAGACGGGTTAAACGGGTCATCATACCATTGTTTCCGCCGCCAAACACGTATATTGTATAACATCCGGACCTACCAAAATCCTTCGACCACCCACTCCCCTCAACTCGAGGACACCGCCTCGAGAAACAAAACTGTCCGGAAAAGTATGAGTCTTCGTGTACTGGCGAGCAATAACCACTTGGTAGATACATAGGGTGCTATAAAAGTATCACTGAAGAATCGCTATCCCAGCTTACGTCAATGATAATTTTTTAAGTCTAAGTGTCTGATAACGAAAACGTTACGACAGATTAATTTCTTGATAAATAGATGGACAATAAAAGTATATTTTCAATCCTGAAACAAAGGTCTGCGATTATTAAGATATTTAATATTGATCAAAGATTACATGAAGAAATGCAGTATACAATTAAAGAAGACAAAAAGATACTGATAGTTCTGAAACACTCTTTAGAATATATGTAAGGATGATCTCGATAGATATTAAATCCCGCTGGAAGTTTTCCAACCGTATAGACGAGTTTCTGGATCAATAAACTTTTTAATAACACCTCGAACTTTGGGATGTATACAGCAGAAATATTACTTTTGCAGCATATTAAAGAAGAATAAAAATCAAAGAAAATGTGTCTAGATTGGAATAAAACGCAGCTTATTTTAAGTTGTTATACCACGTGCAATAATCGTATTGCTCTATTTCGAACGTCGTGACTGTTACTGCATATATTTGAATCAGATATACCACATAACGCAATAATTATAGGAACGATAGCCATCAATAATTATAGCCATCAATAATTATAGCCATGCACGAGATTCGCGCAATGCATACATAATTACGTTATAATCATTATTCCAAATGATATTCTTTCTCTCTCTCTTTCTCCCTCTTAAAACTCGTTCTTATAACTAATAATAATTATGAAATCTATATTATTATTCATGATTATAGTAGCAATTTTTATACAGCAGAGAATATTATGGAAAATTCTTTTGCAGAGATAAAAAATTACAAGCATAAATAAATCAATTTTGAAAAATGTTTAGATAAGAATTGTGTTTGTGCAATATTTGTTGCTCTTTATTAAGATTAATTTTATTATCCTAATACAAATGCAATCTAATCATTCTAAGCAAAAAGTATTATTGATAAGAGTATTCATTACTTTACGTTTTCGTAATTAATTAAACTAAAGTCATCATTACGGATAGAGATAATTGTCAAAACAATGTAAAGGTTGCATTGCAATACTAGTTATTGTGTGATAAGAACATGACAAAACAAGTGTCATATAAGGAGTATATTTGAAGGGATATCAATAAAAAATATTTGATGCTTTGTGATGCTTTTATAGAATGACTGAATCTCTTTGCTCTAAGTTTCTTTTTATGCTCCGAAGTATTCATAGTTTTGTAAACTAGTCTTTTACTTTACACTTATGCTTCAATTTAGAAAAGTAGGACTTGTACTTTTTACATTCTATCACAAAAGAAAGGGATCGCATAACTATAATTGTATGATGCGTTCTTTAATTTAAATGCAGATACCGGCATTAAACGATGTATATGCACGAAGAAATGGAGCAGGCGCTCTCTCAAATCGCTCTGGCATGCACTATCTTACATATTTATGGTAGCTTTAATGAGCGCCGTTATTAAATGCATGCGAAGGAATCCGCGATCGGGCAAACTGTTCGATAACATGAAACAACTCTGCGTTCTCGTCATGAAGATTATAAAAATTATGTCGCAACATATCATTAGTGACGTCTGTGTCGGGATTATTTCCTTATGGTACGTTTCACTCGGTAGAAATTTGTTATCCACTTTAAATAATGAGTAGTAATATATTTGTAACTTTATAACTCGTTGAGCATTTTATAAAGAGAAAGCATGTTTGATAATTAATATCAGAATGAAATAATGCTTGCAGTATTTTTTGATATCTACTAGTTTTCCTTGTTTAGTCGTTTGGAATTGTTTCATATTCATTGATTTAGTAATTATACCAGCGTACAAATTGCGCCATAAGAGATATCAGATTTCTACAAATAAAAATTGCAACTTTCCGCTTTTCCGTGCCCGACTGCTTTCACGCGTGGGTAATTTTTACTCGCCGCGCGGTAATGCAAATCTTAAACTTGCTCCTCTCTCGCGTTTGTTCCTCTTCCACGCTTTCTATTACTTTCTATCGCGTTGAGGATCTTTCGCGCGCGTCGCGTCGCCGCCGTAGCCGGACAGATATATACCGGCGTTAAATAATTTCCGCGCGGGGACGGAAAGTACTTTAAGCCGGCGCTATCTGCGGGTTGCGCCAACAAAAGAACGAGAGGAATCGTTCGACAAGAAACCGATGAAGGGTTTATCTTAATCCACGGTTCACCGAGCAGACGAGCTCCTCACCAATACCCCTGGGCCACCCCTTTCATCGTTTATGCCCGCCCTCTCGCACGTAACCGATCACACTTCGTTTGTTTTACTAGATATTTTTTTTGTTATCTGGACCACTTATAATCGCGGCCGCGTTTATAACAAACCGGATAGTACAATCGCCGTTTTACTGGAATCTCCTATATATCTATATAATCGCAATGTTTTTATTTCAATCAATCGTTTCTCTCTTTCTTCTACTTTCTGACGAATTGTAATATATTTCTATTGTATTCAATTTGTATTTATTATACTTTAATGTTTATCGAACTTGAACATATTATTCTTTGTCTTAATTTAACAGAAGACATCGAGAAATATTTTAGGCAATTATATTATAGCGGCATTGCGATAATACTAATAACGGTGCTCCCGAGAGTTAGCATTAAAAAATGAAACCTGCTTAAATGTTCTGTATCAGACCACTTCCGGAGACCACTCCGATTCTGCATTCTGGGTAAAAACACTTAACGAAGTTATTGGACGTCTTCGGGCCGGCCGCAGGATATACCGTTAACAAAAACGCGGAACGTCGGCGAGCGACGAAGAAGCGAGCGATGGCGATGGCGATGGCGGCTTGAAATAGAACGAGCCGCGGCCGGTCGCGTCGATAGTCTCGCGCGATCGGTTGACGTTTTCCTGGAAACGTTACCATTTCACACTCGCGGGTGGTAGAGACAAAAATCCAGGAGAGGGAAAGTCTGACGAATCGATTCGAAAGGATGTCATCATAGTCGAGGCTGTGGATGGGCGCAAACACCTGTAACACCGTGTTCACGGCGTCACGTGCCCGGGTGTTGCCGTGACGAAAGTCCCGATGATCGTGCAAAAACCGGCACCGGGATAAAAAGCCGATCGGGCTCGCGCTGTTCGGAAGCCTGGGGGTTCTCCGCCGGTGAGCGCGCCATGAGAAACGTTAAAGCGAGAATTTGTCATTAGATCGTGAGATTTGCGGTTAGATGATGCGCAATCCGATATAGTTCTTGCTCCGGTGATTCTTAGTCAATCGTTTGTCGCTTTTCTCGTTGTTGTACAGCGTAAATCGATTACGGTTTGCCCGCAATTTTTCGTCTGCGCGAAACAATATTGTTATGCCAAGAGATTGAATTACCAGCAACACTTAATTCTTATGCAGGACCGACCGCGACGACTTCATCTCATATGTAAGTGAATCGAAAAGTGTCCCATCGGCTTGTCGAACGACCAGCGGACCTTCATGGTGTACACGTTAAGTACTCCCAGATCGGACAAGCGTGCGCATACTCGATTCTCTTGATCGGATACATAGTCAGCATGACTCCGCGATCCGCACCCTCGACCACCGACGGTGTCCCGCTGACTATTTATCTTGTTACATCGAAGTGATCCGATTCTAACAGGAGATCAATGACGGCCGCCGACCACCGCGGCTACCCGGCTTCTGCTTTCTTGTTGCACACGATTCCTCGCGGAAATGTAACGATGGTACAAGAAGCTTTTTCGTATGAATTGAAGAGCAGCCGTGCTATCTTGTATTTCCTGCAAGAGAAAGAATATGTTAATTAATTACAGAATCCAAATGTCACCTAATACAGGTACAAATATATATTAAACAAACCAAGATAAATAACTATATAATATGACTTGGCTTTCTCATTGTATTCTGATTTGAATATGCACGCTATAAAGCGGAGATGATTGAATTAAATTTAATTAATCGCAAAATATTCAGAATGTATAAAAGTGCATCTTAATTGTTTAATATCCTTTCGTTTGACAAGAAGTCGGATATAACGCAACCGATTGAATACTACCAATGGCAATGAATCAATAATGCAGGAACAAACTTTCCGCAATGGCCGTATAACGTGCTAATGGACACTTAAGCGAGGCGACAGAGGCACGTCTTGGGCCATGTGTTACCTAATAATTGCGTTTGGTAGTCGCCCAACAAATATTTATTGCTACTTACCGGTCGGTGAATGTAAACGGGTCGGGCCACTCTAATGGAGAACACCTAATTTCGCCCACGCGGTCGCGATCGAGCCGCTCCGTGTCTGAGAAAATTAATTCGATTCGTGGGTCCATTCTCTGATAATAACGTCGCCGATGATATTGTCGTGAGTCATCACCGGGGCCATTCTGAAATATATACAAAAGGTATATAGCAATCACGCGTTGTGCAATCAATTTTTGTCATACTTCGAAAAAGTTCTTTGCTGTAGGAACGATAATTTTTAACGTGATAAATGTTCTGTATATATTAAGTTGTTTCCCTCTATCTTGTTATTATCAGCGATTTATTTGCGATGCCAAGGGGGGAGCATGATGTGTCGCATTGACTTCAATTATCGACGAAGACCACGAGACAATTTCCTTTGGACGCTAATCAACCAACAGCGTCAGGGAAAAGTACACGACGGGTCAGGATAATATGGATAAACGACGACGAAAATGCTAGGGCGGATAGATAGTAGCAAGAACCGGAACGCATGTCAGCCCGTCATCATCGCCGAAACGTCAGTAGGTGTTTGGCCAGGTCGCTAATGTAATATTGTTTGCAGGAGTATCGGATGTAGACAGCGAGTAACTCGGGAAAAATCGTTAAGAAAGTCTCTAAAGCTTACGGTCAGCGTTGTATTTCTAATCTTTAAAAGATAAAAATATTATATATTAGGGGGATTCAGATAAGTTAGAGTTAAACGGTTAAACAGGTTATGTCGGGTTAAAAAGTTAATTCTTTGTAGGTTAGAAAAAGACGAAGAGTGAGTTTAACCGACATAACCTGTTTAACCGTTTAACTCTAACTTATCTGAATCCCCCTATATATATATTAGGACATTCTTACAGAATATATTTTTTTTTAATATAAAAATTACACGTTTACAGATATGATTTTATGTTTGTATAACACATCTATTTTTTATTGGTTTGGATAACAAAAATAAAAAGAGACAACTAGATAAATGTCTATAGCGATAAATATAACGATAATATTTCAGTAATTATCGTGCGTGATACTTTGCGTCCACACTATAGAACGCCATAAAGTGCAACCTGGTGGACTCGGCAAATTGCGTTTTCCGCGGACGTTGCCGTATTCCCGCTGTGCTCATCGTTCCATCTAATTTACACGGATGCGATATGTTCCGATTAATCGCCGGTTACACCGGCGCGAATTAACTCATCGTTCGCGTTTGGCCCAAGTGCAACATCACTCGCCCTGCACCGGCCGCGATGCAGTACCGGAGTACCGTCTCGCGTCGCATCCCGTGCGTTGGAAGCATTGCGAATCAGGCATAATACGTGGAAATCATAAATATAATCGACCAAGTGGGAGCGTGCACCGGGCATAAATTGCTCCCGCATTAACGAGATCCGAACGCGTGCAACATTCCCTCGAGCATGCGTTTCCCCGATTCCAAAGAAAAGGAGCAACGGCTCGTTAGCAGCTATTGAGCATGTGCTTATGTCAAACCAGTTTCTGTTCCTTCGCTAATTCGCGGGGTTCGTTAAACGAGTAAACTTGGTCTTGATATTAACAGTTAACACTTGCACGGTTGCACTTGAGCCGAAGTGTCAAACGTAAGATTATGTTACTCAAATATTACTTTGTCGTCATATATGTATGTATAATTGCGTTCATTATGGATGGAAAGATGCTGCATTATTAAATAATAATTTATATTTTAAAAATAAATTATGAAAGAACGGATATGATATATTCGAGACAATGTCTTTTTGCAATTTATAGTTGAGAAATATTTCTTTGCAAAATCTGCTGTAATGAAAGAGAGAGAACTATAGACTATAGAACTTTAATACTTTCCTACTGTTGGATTGATAATAATGTACACAGTTATATATATATTTATGGTGGCATCGAAGCGTATCACTCTCGAAGGAAAATCGCTTCCTTGCTTCCTTGCATATATGTTGGTTTTAATTATGATACTGACGCGCATGACAGACATTTTACTTCTCTTGACCGTCAGCTATATTGCAGTACAACACGATATATATTTCCGTTTAAGATACTCAGATGATCTTGATAGTCGCTCGGAAACATGCTTTCAGATGGATCTAGCCGTGTTTCCGCGTGTTGATTCATACCGTAAAATTGTAATTATACAAATGCCGAGGGATATGATCGAAACGATCAAACTGTTTCGCGCTGCATGTGTGTACCTATTTGCATCGGAGGCAGACTTGAGCCTGTCATTTGGAGGCAGGACCAATTTGGTTCGAATATAAACTTGCATATAACAACGATACTTACTGGAGCACTCTCACGATTCGAGCACGGGATCCGTCGATCGCGTTAAACCCGTGAACCGCAGCATTGATCAACATCAGCGACGGATTCTCGTCACGGCGCGATCGCGAGGTCGTTTCTTCTGTTCGCCGGCCAGTTAATGGCTCCGTTTCTTTCCTATGCCGATCCGTCATTGACTTCCGAACGTGTCCGCGGCCAACCGTTTCGCGACGCCGTAACTCGTGCCAATCGACGGCAGATTTGCGTGACCGTGACGCAAAATGCACCACGGTGCCTCCCACTTCGTTCGATTTTTGCGGCACGGCATTTTAATGTCTCCTCGCAGCGCACGGTGATTCAGCCATCGTTGCGTTCTCTGTAATTTATCGTCTCGTCGACCAGTCGCGTCCTTCCACGCCGTCGTTCTCATAGTTCGCACGTGCTGTGGATAAAACCAAATGCTACGTTAATTTATAAGGTAGCCCATAATTATATTCTGTAAAAATAGTGAGAAATAGCTTATTGCTAATTTTTTTTAAGTGTTGATATATCTCTTTGATAAATATCATATAAAATGTAAAATAATTTTATTTGCGTTGATTTATTATAATTAAATAGATATTTAAAAATATCTAAAGAATTTTTTGTCATAGAATTTGTTAATATATAATGAGATCAGAAAAAGAATTATTGTACGCAGAAAACTAAACATTTATCACACTTATATAACATAATCGTTGTGTAAAACAGATAATTAATTATTTACAAGCATGATTGAACGTAAAAACCGAAATCGCTTCTCGATCGAAGTCATTGACCGTTAAATATTAAATTACCGCGTATTTTATAATCATGTTTAGCGATTAATTACGATTTCGCAGATCAGGGACCGTTCACATAGTTGAATAAAATAAATACAAGGCAACAGTTATTTTCGAACACTTTTATCAATTCATACTTAATTTATGTGATATAGTTATGTCTTGATAGAACTTATAATAATTGGCGTGCATAGCGGAAATAATATTAAAATGATTATTTTATTTTGTTTTAAATTATATAATTATGTTTAAATGTCACATTTCAAACAAGCATTATATTAATTATATTGTAAATATCTTTTTTATAAATTAAATATTAAATAAGAGAGTTTTTGAGTTTGTTTAAAAAGGAAATTAAAAATATATTAAAATATTTTTTAGTGTATGTTAATATTTTCAGAAAATATCAGTTTACATAATTAACATATGTAATTCAAAATTAAAAGTAACCATGTAAATCTAGCTTAATAAAAATTAATGAAACATTTCACATTTTTAGTGTGTGAATGTATCATGAGCTTATCTTTGATTTAATTACTTCTCGCAGACACTTCTGACCGGACACACTTAATATGCGTTAGTCTTTTATCGTCCATTAATTTGTCTAGCAATTATTCAAATGACTGCGTGAATAATTACCCAGCACTCGCTCAGTTTACCATGATAAATGGTCTATCCGTGATAATTATCTTAGTTTGATTAACATTTGATTAACCGCTGATTATTCAATTACGGGAAAATATGTCGTTACGCTCAATTGCGCCCTCATGCAGGTATAATGAAACGGCCGTTAAGTATAAATAGCCTGTTAATATAATTACATAAAAACAAGCTAACACATATATCAATTTACAATTAAATAAAAAGCTGGGTTTTAATGATATCAATGATTAAATATATCTTAATTAAAAATTTTAAAATAAATATTTTGGAAATGTTTATTTAGCTATTATATTTAAAACTCATTATTTAGAACATAGTAGATTATTTAGACAGCTAGATAACTTTCGGGATTTTGAATTATTTGCGCTATCCGTGATCTTGAGGCCCAACGAAGAGACACAGTTGTCCTCGAATAATTTCGATATCATAAATAACAATTCCACGGATTTCCGGGTGGACCTCCGTTCTCCGCAAGAAACCGCAGAGACCCGGCAGGAAAGATGATTGGCGACCGGGAGGGAGAAACGAGTTTATCCGGGTGGGGCCCCCCGCGCCTCAACCCCCCGCTGTCGAACGCGCGATGGGAATAAAATGTGAAACTGTAAATTGTGCGTGGAAAGAATCGGTCCCTGGGCGGTCGTGGCGGTCGACCATGCTTTTCGTGGAGTAGCCCGGGGGGTGGAATGGCGGATGGGGGTGGAAGGACTGGACGGATGGCGGGAAGCAGCCACGAGAACGGATCGGTTCTCGCTCGAGCACGGCGAGGATCTTCGAGGATTTAAATGCGCGTTCGGGCGAACGAGACGGAGGGTGTATCACTCGTGGATTCGGGGGTTGGAAATTTGTTAGGTTACGTCGGACTATCACTCCCTAGTGAATATGAAAAAAGAATTCCTCACGAAGCTTTCAAGGGTCGACCAGGGTTGGAGGTGGTGTGTCGGTGTTCCTTGCCGACATCCCTTGCCCCCCGTAAGAGAGCGGCCGCGGCCGGTTCGTGGGGATTGAGGTGATGGTTGTACGAGGAGAAGCTGGTGGCCGGAGGGTAGGAGGGATGTAACATGGTGCCAGGAATATAAAGCGGGGGATAAAGGAGATGGCGGTCACATATGCGACTCGTAAAAGCTCTTCTGAAAAGCTGCATCCGTTCTGCCACCGTCCTGCCCCCTTTTTTCCTCTTTTTTCGCGATTCCGTCGGAGGAAGAACCCGGCCTCCTCCATTCCAACGACGACGTGGCTTTCGCGCTTTCAACGTCGCGGTTGACCACAAAAATTTGGCTCTGGGATATGATTTAACGGTGAGATGGCATGAAAAACATTCGCGTATTAATTTGATAAATTGCTCTATTCCATTACATAAAGTTTATCTTTTTTTCTCTTACGATTTCTCTTACTCTGATAATATGTATAAAAATATAGGTTTATTAAATATAGAAATAATCAACATTATTTCATATTTCGAAAAGAGGAGGGTACGATATTTTTATATCTTAAAATATCACATTTCCTTTTTTTATGTTAAAAATAATTTTGACCGGTGCAGTTCCAAGGTATTGAGTTAAAAAGAGGAGAGAAAAAGCAGATTATAGCGACTTATGCAGCATGTCGTATGCGAACAAAGCATGACGCTTGCATAGCCACAGGTCAGTCCCCGAGAGCATGGCGACATTGCGTTTCTATGGGAACGTGGCTTACCCCGGTTATCTCCCGATATTGGCGAATATTAAGAAATGCCGTTCTCGAACGGCATTTCCGTACATTCGCTGACGGAAAATGAGCCATTCGTTTGCCGATCGGAATGAGGTACTGTCTATGCATGGCACGGACGCGCCACCATCCAACCGTCCCATAAATAATCGTCCTCCTCTTTTAGCTTAAACCTCTTTGCTCTCTTTTCGGTCTCAACCCTCCTTTTTCCTTTCATCGCCCTCTCGCTTACTTTGCCTCCCTGCCTCGATGCGCATGTATTTGAGAATACTGTGCGAGCTTCCTAGGATAAGAAAGATACATACTCAGAATGTAGCAATGTAGGAAATACAATGGGAACAATGTATGGGAATACGTAATTGTATAAGACACATTATGAAAGAAATTCGTTATGAAATAGCTAAAATTATTTCTTTTTATTGTTGCATCTTTTCTTTCGTGAAATTTTTACTGTTTGAAACATAACAACTTATACATGCGATCTATAAAATTCAATTAACACTTCCGCCATTTGATATCAAAGAAAAACAAGGAAATTGTATTATAGTTATTAAAAAATTGGTAAACAATCAGCAAATAAAATCTCTCTTTCTGAAACTTCTAAAAAATTTTTACACGTGTTTGCTGAAATAAAGAGAAGACGTCTATTTTGCGGCATTTATTTCAAACAAACATCGCTCCCTTTCTCTTGCGCCATTCTTTTAACTTCCCAGACATAAATGGCGAGTTAACAAAAAACACCTTGTTTTGAATGCGACTGCTTTTTGCGGTAGTACTGACCAACGCTTCCAGACAATTCTTGGCGGGTTTGTCGATCGTTTAATCGTCCATTTCCACCTGTCAGCCCGAGTCGATGGAAGCACAAAGGCGATCTCTATCCTGAGGAGAAACTCTCGCAAGAAAGCGAGGCAACATTCGGCTAGGAGGGTTGCGGGAATGGTCAGCGAGGGAAGAGGATGTGCGGGCTGGGCAAGAAGAAGTCTGACATTCGAGGAGTCGACAAAGATTATGAAGCGCATACTGCGGCGAATAAAAATGGTTTCCGCGGCGGGGGAGAAGCGGAAAACAGAGACATTGTTCGTTACAGGGAGTTCCTGGAGGATGCTCCGTGGGAGAATAAGAGAAAGCACAGTCGGGCTAACGATAAATGTCCTGCGTTTAGCGCATAACGTACAATCTTACGTAATGTATTGTCTTAACTTATTTTTGTTTTTTATGCAGTAAATTAAAAATCTTATTATTGTTAATTTTGTCTGAGCATAAAAAGGTACACGAAAATTGCAACACTTTTTAAAATTTTATTTAAGAATTTTATATTTTTTATTTACTATTTTTATTTTGTTTTTTTATTTACGTTCTATTAAAATTCTATTATACATTTTACATTAAAATATGAAAACTATTAAAATTACTTTCATTATGTAATTGGGAATCTTCCAGCAAATAGATGTCACATGATTGTTATGTTATTGTACCTATACCGCGTATTTAGCATCGACGCGTTATGTGTGTGGGTTGAGCATTACAAAATCAATCAATTATAATTGCTATCCAGCCCACGCACAGGGTATATGGATTAGGGTGTACGAAAAAACAACCTGCGAAATGCAAATGACATGCAAGACTCATGCAGATTGTGGAAAGCAGATAATGGATCCTGCTTCTGAGCGATGCTCGCGAAGTGGAAAGCTTAAAATAATAATTAATCGTACTTAACGGTAGTGACTCGACGAGATTTAAGCCAGCAAAACGCGTTCCGCTTCCTACGTGCCGGCGCGTTGGATTACGGCAAAAATAAATAATATTTTTTATGGTGCAGGAAATTGCCAACCCACTATAATAAGCAGGCATCAAAGACGATGATTGTTAATCAGGGAAGCAAATTACCAATGCGAATATCTTCACGATCTTACGCGTCCATGTATAATGCTGCAATTGTAGAGTATTCTAATGCGCATTGCATAATATTCTACAATGTGGAATTCGGTATTCATAAGCGTTTGCACTCTAGAAAGAACTGAGATTATTTTATATTGCATTTTGATATACTTATACATATATCAGAATACATATTATAACAACTGCAACCTGTAGAGCTAATAAATACGTTGAAATGACTCTAACTGATATTTCCAACAAAATGAATCAGTGATCGATCCGTGGCCGGGGTGGCGCAAAACTGCGATTACGGACAAGGAAGAGGGAGAGATGCGGGCCTGAGAGCTTGAACGACGCCAGGACCACGCAGGGTGAGTTTTCTTGCTCGATGGACACCTTTTTCTTGCGCCGATTGTGTGCTACGTGGTCGCCGCGACACAAATAGCGTATGATTGAGTGAACGCCGCGAGGGATTTTCCGGCGTAGGAATGGCGGAGTGAGTTTCGAAGTGTGCGGCGCGACGAGGGGTAGAATAATAGAAGGAACATAGACATTTAGCTGTACCGAGAGGGTAAGGCGCGGCCTCGTGCAGCCTCGCGGGAGCGTAACAACCCCTAAAACGATGTTGCCGAATATATAGAGCCGTCCCTTTTTTCTTCACGAAATTTTTGCACGCCATTGTGTGCGTCCAATTCGCTTATCCCCGAATTTCTCGATTTCGCTTTATGCTATAGAATAAAGAATATTTATTATTACAAAGCAATGGTTAGATAAATATTTAAATATTTAAGGTTAGATAAATATTTAAATTATTAATAATTATTTCTTTGCACATAAAGAGTCAATGTAAAAAAAATACATAGACGTTTAATATTTTTTCTTTGGCGCAGATATATATTTATACCATAATTATACGATTAAAAAAATATAAGTAATAATTAAATTAATCGAAGGTAGCCATGTTTCAAAACTAAAACAAAATTGAACTGTAAGGTATATCATCATCGGAGCTTTATTCGCTCTTTTCCATTTCGAAGTAAACGAAATCATCGACAGTCGGCGGAGTCGATCAAGTAGACGTAACCCCTGAACTCGTCTCGGTAGTCTCTCTCTCTTTCTCTCTCTCTCTCCCCTCTCCCCCCTTCTTCTTCTTCCTTCGTTCTTTGCCGTCAGTAAAAACGGAAGCGGAGGGCTTGGCAGTTCCTGGTTTATCCGACCGACGTTTCTGCTCGCGTATCGCGGTATCCTATCGTATCGATATGACTTCCCTGAGGGTCGCTCGAAGTAAAATCATTAGTAATGCCATTGTGTGTTGCCCTCCATCCTCAACCATTCTCGTTCCCTGGGACAACCGATGCTCGACATGCCCGCGGCCCTTTTTTGCAAAATTCGAGCGATGAAAGGCAAAAGGGATCGATTGTCCAATCATTTTTAACTTATCTCGTAATTATCAGAGACTATTTTCTATATTGCTATGTTTCAAATCAACATGAGTTATTAATTAATAACATAAATATCTACCGATATAAAAATATGGCGCGAAGCTCATAAATGTTATTTTATATTTTTATCTTAAATAGTTATTATTTTTGATACATTAAACTAATTAATTAATTAATTCAAATTATTTTGAACCAAACGTTGACGTATTTATAAAATAAAATTCCCAAGCAATGTAAAATGCATAATGTTGAAAATAAACATAAAATAAAAGTACATTTTTATAGTCGTGAGAATATCAATAATAACACGTTAGAGAAGTACATTTGTGTGAAGAACTAATAATTCTTGTATAATTCCTGTAATTTATTTCGCAAATTGACGAGGAATCGCGCGTGTCATAAAGTAGAATAATATCTCCCAAATGGTCCGACGATATTTTATATCGATCAAAACAGCCTTCATCGAGCACTCAGTATTGCACGCATGGCCTAAAACGTTTCAAGCGGAAATTTTTCACTTTGATTCCAGTATTTATCGGCACTCGTTACGATCACTGTAATCGACATGCAATTAGCCCGAGCAGATTAATACCGCTCGAATACTGGTAATGGGTACTTTGCCGATATGTATGTAAGTGTGCATTTCGCGCACAAATACACATGTATACCTATTATGAAAGAGATACAGGGGCCGTCCGTTGCACAACAGGAAGAAGAAAACGAGAAATGAGCCATGTCTATCTAATATTTTAGAAACGTATTATGTGTGGAGCTGAGAATATATTCTGATTTTAATGCAATACAAATACAGAGCATAAATAATTTGTTCATTGACGTGCAATTCTGATCTTGCTATGAAATAATAAAATTATGCAAATATAATAAAATTACACATGTTTAAATATCATTAGATGTGATAATACGAGATTTATAAAATGCAAGTGATATATAATACATAATATATACCTATACCTTAGAGGTAAAGAATCATATCTGCAGTTTTGTCTCTCAAAATGGAGTTAATACATTTTTCAATATAAGGATCTTAAATTGTATAATGGTAAAACGTCTTATGTCTATTATTATTAGTTTCTAAGATACAATATTTAGAAAAAGTCATACTATTGTGTTTAATTTTTAAACCAGGTTTAGCGTGTTATTGGCAGTTGTACTATTAAACATGTCAATTAAATTACTTTATTAGAAACTTAATAAATCAAGGCGCTACTTTTATTTTATATCTAAAAAAAATATATCACACATTTCCCTATTTAAAACTTTAAACCTTGTTTTCTCTGAATTCATAATAAAGAGATATACGATTCTTTACCTCTAAAGTACAGGATTAAAATCTTGGTTACACTTAATTATTGTCTCTTATTGAATTTATTGTGTCAACATTGACAAGATTAAAAGACACGTTTTTTGCATTTTCACGCACAACCGTTATATCATTTTACATCGCAAACTGTGAGTCGTTGTACAAAATTGGAACAATCGGAATTTCGTATAAATGATACTGTCGCGACCGGTAATCCGGCGCGTATTCTAGACGTGCTATAGGACATCCTACAGCACAGCGTCTCCATTCGAGACGACGAGAAGATACGACGCCCATTCGATATTTCGCAAGATATAATATAGATACACGTGCGCGATATTCCGCCCGTATACGTACAACGCGACGTATCGATACAGAACGGTAGTGGATAGGTAGGTAGAAAGGTACGGGGGGAATATGATGCGCTCCTATCCAGATATGTGAACGACGCAGATATAATACAGGTACGTACCTATATATACGGGATGCCCAAGTCCGGGGGATTCTCTGCCGCGGACGTCTGCTTCACGATAAGATACGGCGCGCAGCTCCGGCCGAGATCTCTCGGTTTTGCAGAAAATTCGCGGACCCCCTTTATCGGGTTTCTTGATAGCGTTCCTTTTTTCCTTACGGGATGGCGGCGCGAGACGGGACGAGAATCAAGGGGGAGGAAAAAAGGAAGTTGAAGTCCACGCCGGAGTGGATATCGACATTTGGTTCCGTATAAACGGCTCGAATCAGATTAGAAGCCCGATCGCTGGATGCCAGCAGCGACTTCGATATAATCAAAACGAATTTTCGACGATTCTCTTGATAGTTACGATGTAATAACTGTCGCTAGCATAAGTTGTCTCAAGCATCAGAACTTATAAGGCTGATGTTGAGAAAAATTGTGGAAATGTTGGAAAACTCTGTCGATGACAATGGAAATATTATTGATGACGTAGACATATAATAAAAATAAAGTATTAGTCACTATTAATTTTATTATCAATCTTATAAAAGCTCTTTTTTACATTTTTTATTATTACTAAATCGCGCAAAAGTTAATTGTGATGTAATCGGAATGCGAAGATTGTGACCAATTCTTTTTCAACGTACGACAAAGCGAATCGTCAGCTTTACCTGTGAGATTGGCTATGGCGAGGATCGGCGGAATTTAAACGTTATGTCGGAAAGATTTCGGATTAGATACCGCTTGAATCCTGCGGCGCGTCTATCGGCCCTTCGACAACGGACGTTGAACAAAACAGCAATCAATAAAGACGAAGTTAGTATCCGTACGGCGGATTCCTTCAATCAAATTAGGAACATCAAAGTACCCAGCAAGGCGAAGGAAAAGGACGAAAGGACGAAAAGGTGGACGAGAGATCTTGTGCAGGGTGGAGGTCGACATTCCTCGAAGGGTGGCTGCCAGGAATTAGCCTCTATCTCCAGAATCCGAACCCCCGAGACAAAGAGCCATCCTCCGTCTCCTCGTCTTTCCAACCCCCTGGCTCTCTTCGTCATCTTCTTCAACTCGTGTACCCGAGCATCCTTGTGCTTCCTGATATCAGCTCGCCTAAGGAATCGCCTTGGGCGTGGTCATCGAATCGAGTTCCAATAATTTGCCACCAAAATGCTAAATTATCTTTGCGAGATAAAACGTTACAACAATTTGTAAATTCCATCATTCGCGAAAAAGAGTATTATACATATATCTACTTATATGGTTGATTTGTGAGCAGAAGAAAAATGTATTGTGTTTTAGAAATTTTCTCAACATTTACCGTTTTTATATGTCATATATTTATGCATAGAAATATAAGACACAAAATTTGTATCAGAAAGCATTTAAGGAAATTGGAAATTATTTTTAATGACCGACGAAGGAAAACTCGCATACACGTCATAATTTTCGCGCGATACGTTTCTCGCGAAAAACCCACGCACGATATTATCTCGTAATTACGCGGCGCGCAACAATCAGAATGAAAAACTCCCGGTCTGTTTGATGTCTCATCACGCATGGTGCGTGCATGGCCGGTTGATAAGCCGTAAAAATCTGGCGAATTGCTGTTTTCCGTGCGGTATGTGGCGCGTGTCGCTATTATACATTTATTTACTATACTTAATGCCGCGATTTCCCGCACGCCGTAGGCGAATGAAAATTGCTGTGAGCAAGAATAACCGACGAACGCTATCTGTAATGAAGTTTATGATGCTTTGGCTGTGAGGTCACATGTAGCAAAAGTAGATTAATACAGTAATAGGTGGAGTAACAATTATGGCAGCAGTAATAACAATGATAATAGGAATAGCAGTGGTAGTGGAAATAACAGTAGTTATAATTAATACGTCAGAAAAACATACGATGTTATCCGGATCTTAAACGTTGCGAAAAGGTAACAAGAAAAAAAAGGAATGTTGATTTAATTTATTCAACTATGGATAAGTAACGCAATTGTAAAATTGCACGCTTTTCCAGCGACATTAAAAGATAGATGTTATACGTTTCATCGTAATTGAATACTACAACGTGTATTTAAACGCGACGTAATGACAGCAATAAAATGAACAAGCAATTTTCTGCTATCTCTCAGATAACGCGAAATGAAACATCTCGGAAATCCCTCGTTCGAATAAACGCGAACACTTCGAAAGGGAGTCTTAACTCGGGAGCGCGGTCAAATCTCCCTCAATCGCCGCTCTCTCGCGCCCAACGAACGCAGCAGTCTTTTCGGAGCACATCGCCATCGTAGAAGTTCTCGATCGCACGATCGGAAGTTCCAAAAATCGTGTAAACGACCGCTCCTCGCTACGATCTCGGGTGGAATGTCATTGCGCCGGGGGTGAAAAGATTTGACGCGTAGACAATGGCCGTTGCATCTTCGAGCGATACGACGGGTAGAGGAGGTAGCGAGGGGGTCCTGGTAGTTGCAAAGACGGGGTGATGGCAGGAAGGGGAGGGAAAGGGAGCTTGCGCAAGCGCCCCCAGGAAAGTGGCGGCATAAGCGGTCGCACGGGAGAAACCACCCCGGCGCGGCGGTGCGGCGGTGCGGTGGTGCGGCTGGTGTGCTCGAGACGAACATCTAAGAGAAAGAAAGAAAGAGAGCGGCGCGGCGGAGGGAGGCAGCGAAAGACGGGGGCGAGTAGGGGGATGTAAATGCCCCCGTGATGTATCGGATCGATGCGGCAGCATCCAGACATCCCCCGCCTTACTACGCGACCTAAAAACGTTCTCCGCGAGGCAGGAATGAGTTACGGCTATCCTTTTCCTTTCATCGTAATTTCGTGCCAGACAACTGGTCTTATTTGGCTGCGAGAAATTCGAGATCTTCGCTACAGCGAGTCATCATAGAATAACAATCAAATCAAAACCGATAAATCAATTTTTCTGAATATTTAAAAAATTTTAAAAATTAAAAAAAGAAATGTCAGTTTTGATTTGTATAAAATTGACAGAAATGATGTTAATATGGTGTTAACACCTATGAAATAATGTATATAAATTATATTTTAAATCTTCTGCAAATTATTTTCTGCTGATTCTCATTAAATATTATCAAGCGTATATCCTGAGCGATCGACCGGCGCAGTGCCGCGCACGAGACTTGTAATAACCGCGTTTAAGCCCGCGATGATACTGCCGAGTATCGTTAGAGAAAGTTCTCGTCGCAGTTTCGAGATTTCCTCGTTTGCCGAACTTTTTTGTACCGAATCTCGACAACCGCCGGTCCCATCTCGCCGCGCCGACAGTACATAGCCCGGGCCACATACACGCGGTACAGCCTGGACTGTACGTCTCGAGGTAAGTTTACGGATAGATACATTTTCTGCGAGCCAGAAGCGCGCGACGGCAAGCGAAGTTACTCGGAATTGCGGGCGAGGCGACGATGTTCGTGCTTTTACTTGCCGACAACTTTTCTGCGACCGGAGGGACGGTTCTCTCGCGCAAAAGCCCCCGGTACACCATCGACGGGAACCGACGTATGCTATTAATGAACATGTGTGAACCACCATCTTGCGCGCTGTGCAGTTTTCACGGCACTTCCTGGATGACTTTTAGGTTTACGATTTGCTCCTTAGCTTACAACATGCCGCTGTTGTCGTAGATCTTTGAGAAACTATTATGTTCTCTAAAAGGTTTAGCTTTCCATATTATATCTTAGACTACTATATTGGAATTAAATCTATTTTTGCAAATATCTCACAATCAGACATAAAAGGTAAAAATCTTTTTAGTCTCTTTGAGAAGAAGTTTATTATAATAAGTTATAAAGTATTATTAAGATTTAAGGGAACTTTTATAGCTAAAGATATGAGAAACTCTATTGCGATCAAATACAGAATTAGAGAAATCTCTGCACAAGAATCACGATTTTACTCGTGAAACACACGGCAATATTCAGTCCATACGAGCTTTCACATCGTGGATTTTATTGGAGTCGATTATTCGTTTCATCGTACGTTATCAACGCGAAATTAAAAAGTACAATCGTGCCACGTGCGCGTCATGTTTCAGTGGGAAAACGCCCCGCAGCCATCGATCGCGCGTGCACTTTCCGATTCTCGCGCGTACATAGATCTGCATTTATTGATAACGTTGACGTTGAGCGCAATAAAGCAGCGGTAATTGCTGAGTTAACTTATGGCTGCGTCTGCTCATTAGCACCCGGCGATGCGGCTACTTTAATTAGCAAGCCGAAGGTGCCCCGCCGCGCGCGCGTTCCGTATAAAAGTCGGCCGTAATGGATGACCGCGATAGCGTTTAGCAGATGCATTTTCATACGGCCGCCGGCAATGATGTACTTACATCCGGATGAGCGTCAGCAACGGAGTAAAGAGATGCGTACGGTACACTTGGGCGCGAAGCGCGCGACGGAGAAAGAGAAGGCGATTTTATCGAATCTTGAAGCACACATTAAGACCGTTTGTTCTCTGATAATTAGGGGAAAATCCGAGCTTACCGGGCACAGTAGCGTAAAATGGAAAATAATTACTGCGGTAAATATTAAAGACCCTTTAAATACGCCATTCATTGCATTTATTATACTACTGCACCGTCATCGTATGAGTATATTATGTAGATATGCAGCATAAAGATTAATATCGACATTTAAAACGACAAATGTGTTTTAAATCCGATTAAATTTTTAGCTGCACGTTTTATAATGGATCTGAGAACAGTATTATAAAATTTATTCGAACGCTATCTTTCTCAAAACTTTGAATTAAGTTATGGCTTATAAGTTATTCTTTTGTAGAAGCAAATTTAATATCCTTGAGCGATCGACCGGCGCAGTGCCGCGCACGAGACTTGTAATAACCGCGTTTAATTTTAAACGCCCGTTTATATTTTTAAAGGCTAATTATATTCATTATTTATGCTATTAAATTTTAACAATAATCTATGTTTGTTATTTAATAATATTTAAGAAAGAAAATGTATGGAAACATGCAAAATAATTAAAACTTTATATAAAAAAGCAAAAAAATTTTACAGCACATCGTAATTTTACCGATTCATATTTTTTTCTCCGACGATTGGTTGGTGATCACTTATGTGAATTGTGAGTAGAGGTTGAGCATTCTCTAGCGGAAAATTAAAGAGGCGCGAGTGCAGATGAGAAGGGGCTTCTGCATATTAGCGACGAACGAGAAAAAAAGTGAAGTAAATTCATACTAACGCACATGTAATAATATGCATCCGCTGCTAATGCATTTTTATGCAGGTGTAACCGACACTCACTCGTGCTCGAAGAAAATAGTAACTTGATGGCGATAAGGACATACTAATATGCAAACGTTGAAAAACAATATTGCACGGTAGTAGAAATGTCTGCTCATGATTATTTATGGTTAGACATGTTACAAGCAACCGGTGCAAGGGATAATTTCGTCGAAATCTTTGTTGCCTTATCGATGTATGATCGAACCGCGATTTCTCATTCGGCGCGATACCGCGCGTTATGCAGAAACGGCGCACAATTGCGGAAAATTAAAGGGAAATGCGGTAGATAGACGATCTCGATTATACCAGCGCTAAATATAGAAGCATACCGCGCCAAAGATATTTAATTAATGTATATGCAATATTCTTCGCGGCGGTGCAAAAAAATTTGCGTGCTTTCGCGAAGCAACGCCCATGAGATTCCCGCGTTTCCTTGTCGTTGGCTGACGGCGTATCTGATAAATTATCTTCACTTCGAGATATGATCTCGAAGGAAGGGAGAATTGATAAGCTCTCATTAAATGCGAATATTTAAATCTTCAACGCGGAAGTTTGTCTGTTGCAGGTGATACATGACTTCTCTTAGCAATTTAGGGATGATGTTATCAAATGTTCCTTTATTAAAATATGTTTATTTAATCGTGAATTAGGTTTTTAGATTAGATTAGAGTAAGGGGTTGGTATAGGAGCTCACGCACTCCGGCCTGAAACATAATCGTGAATTAAATAAACAAGCTTTTCTAAAAATAATTAAAAAGATTAAGAGTAAAAAAAAATAAAAATAAATTAAGAATGCAAAAGAAGAAAAATAAAGAATTTTTATTGCATTGTCTAGATTTTTGATTGGAATATTTTACTGACTAGATTATTATCTTTTCCTTCATTTTCTGTGTAAGTATACTTTTTAATAGGAAAAATGAAGGAATCGAAATAGATACGCCTATATTTGACTGATAAGAAACAGTTATAACACATTCGAGAATCTTAAGTGGCCAAAACCATCCCTGTTTCGCTCACGCGATCTTTCAGTTAGCATCAGCACCCCTGGTGTTCGCGGAGATTGGCAGAGTAGGTATCTGCTACAAACACGCAAAGCAAACTGTGAAATATGTAGTAGTTAAATTTGTGACTACAAAATATGCAATAACATATGTTAATGATATTAATTAAAGAGAATTATTTAATATACATTGCGTTGTTCGTATATATTTATATCGTCGTATATTTTTTGTTAAAAGTACTAGAATTTATTTTTACAATTTCTATATTTATTTAACATATTTCTCTTCCGTAAAGCGTTCAGATAAACGTTTTCGTATGAGGGAAGCACACGTTATCGTTTCAATGCAAACCATCTAACGAACCATTGATTCATTCTGCTCCCACAGCATTCATCCTAAACGGATTTGGCTTCATTAACCACCCGTGGACCCACCCCTATTGCAACCCCCACAATTTTCTCCGACGTAGCGAGCACGACGTCCTCTCGCATCGTAACTATGGCAACAATACCAAAGGCAACCGGAATTAGAACTGACGCGAGGAAACGTCGCGCTCCTCAAAGCACGATCAAGCTTAATCAATAAACTGATAAATTTTATTTTGCAGCAACAATTAGATAATTTTTGAAAAACAAGCCATACACACGGAAATATATGTCAGCAATAATAATGCTTTTTACAAGCGTAATTTAATTCAACATTTCTACATTTTAAAGTAGAATTATCACATCAAACTGATTCATGTACAAGGAATGTACAGAATCACGCCTCATAGGAAATATCAACCAATCGAGTTTCTCGGAAGAAACTCCCTTTGCAATTTAAATTTCAAAAGGGAAGGGTGCGATTCACCCTTCAGAAGGGTCGCGCGTGCACATGCGCGAGACGTATGTAAAATTAGAGGGTTCCTTTTGGCCAATAAGCTCGCTTGAGAATGTAAAGGGTTGCGTACGCTGAGATGCGCAGAGTCTGAAGAGTAATTTTAAATATATATAAGAATTTCAATAAGAGAATTTCTCTGTAATGATTTATATAATAATGATATATTAATTTACTCTTCGCTTATACGAGCCAATTCTTTTATCATGGATTAATCCTGCATTAAAAGAATTACAGTAGGTAAAATTGATTAAATATACAAAATCACCAAATTTGTTAGGTAGAAAAACAATAATGCGCTTCAATGTTAATTAATACAATAATTATGTTGATATATATTTATGAGAAATAAATTCCCAGATAACACAGCTGATCTTTATGAATTCAAAAAGATCTGAATCTGATCTTTATGAATTCATAAAGATCAGCTGTGCTATCTGGGTTATGATACGAAGTAACTAGATATCAATTATTGACCTAAAACTTGCTCAAGTTTAATCGCATGCGCATCACCTGAACAGACGCGTCAGCCAACCAAAAAGCTAGGGATCGCTTTTTAATTCCTATCGAGGTAGGGCAAGAATCGCGACCCTTCCGCAAAGGGTTGCATACGCACATGCGCGGCACGCATGCAAAACGGGTAGGGACGGGGTGAGGCAGCCAATGACGTGGCTTTAAAGTTAATTCCAGTCCGTCCCTCGTCGACCATCGCAACCACTCTGGAATAAGGCCGATCCGGAAGGCTCACCCTTATCGGGAGGGAGCAGGCAGTGGGACTTAAAAAATGATCCATCGCTACCACCAATCACGCGGCGGGTGGTAGCGAGTCCCTCTCTGATTGAGACGAGCTTGCAGCGCGTCTGGAAAACGATCTACCCGGTGCGGAATCGCGGGGAGAGAAAAGTGTTAGCCATAAAGCACGACCATATATCAGCCCGAGAAATATTATCGTGCGCACAGTCGATACTGCGTGCTCTACGCGTCTGCGAAAAAAAGAATCTTTGCCTACAGTTACTCGCCTGTCCGTCGTGCAATATGTTAAAATAAAAAAAAATTTTGAATCTTATACATTTCTTAGGGTACAGATATATATTTTGAACGGAGTTAACATTTCAACTGATAAATTAATGAGACCATCGTTTCCCGGCAAATAAGATCAAAGTTTACTCTGTATGATTAGGTGGTTTCAAAAATAATATTAAAAATTTACTTTATAATATTCAATATGCTTACACCTAGATATAGATTGGTCGAATAAATGTGAGAGCATAAACAATGTGGTTTCCTCGTACACGATCTGCCAAAGCAACCGATAAGCCGATATCTTATGGTCTCTAGAACCGAAGGGTCTAAGCACGAAAATCGAAACATTCTTTTATCTATAGGAAGCTTAAAAGCTCTGTTCTAAAGTAAGGTGTAGGTCCCCCTCTTAAGATCCTCTTATAACGTCTCCAGAATATCAACGGCATTTGATTAACAGTAAACTGATAAAGCGGATATACAGAAATTAAATATTAACATGTGTCCTCTTCACGCTTTTTTTATAATCATTATACATGTGTTAATGAAATAGAGATAAAATATTGCTAAAATTGTATATTGAACGTTTTTAAATGACACATTTTCATTAATAGAAAACGAGGAAGCTCTACAATAATGCTTGTATAGTGTAAAATACTGTAAAATAAAAAGAAGAATTAGTTTCTATACAAAAGGATTACGGCATATCGATAAGATAAGAAATTCCCATTTTCAGGTGTATATTCGTTAGAAATAAAAACGTCATTAACGTCCACGGCGACGGCGACGGGCACGACGCGAAGGCCCGCGCTATGCCAAGCGGAAGGCAAAGCGAGCAACAAAATAAAAGCTACTGCGGAGCCGGCTGGCGTTATAGACATGCTCGCGCCTCCGTCTCCTCGCCGCCCCCGCGTTTACTCGCTGCGGGGTAGTTGGCGTCCATTCCTTCTTTCTTTTAATCTTACTTTTCCCGCAAACGGGCAGCCAGGCGTTAATTCAACGGCATTGATTGCCACACGGCAATCCCCCACCGATTCTGTACGAACGACCGAGAAAGAGAGAGAGAGAGAGAAAGAGGAAAAAGAGAACGAGAGGGTGAGATCACCCCTCCGCTCCTTGCTCCTCCAGCACTGTGCCTGGTAAGGAACGACGCTTCTCCTCCCTTTTCCGCGTCTTCTTCGATCCCCAGCACTCGTTTCCTCGGCTACATTCTCTTACTCGGCTACCCGGCTACTCTTTCGAGTCACGATGGGAATGCTTATTTCCAGGCTCCGATCACGGTTCTTAATATCGCGATAGGGATTCGGCGACAATGCCGAATTTGCGTCTCTAACGCATCGAGATATTTTATCTGCAAGCAAACTTATTTTCCACTTTCACTTTTTCCCAATTTCTTTGTTGAGTAAACGTATATTTTACAAACTGTTGACATTGATGTAGAAATAAAAATATGTTTGTCAAGCTATAATACGAAGGACAGACAGTAAACGCCGAAAATAAACGAGGTATAGACGTGGTCTACCAGGTGGTTTTAATATCACGCGTAATAAGGAGGTGAGCGGCAACTTTATGACGATGGGCGCGCCCGGCGCTCTCGTTCGATGCAAACGATCGAGATAAATGGTCCAAAGGGTGTGGACTCGAGATGGACGAGAGTGTCCCTGGGGTTGCCGGCAGGAACATCGGGGGAGACACAAAGAGGGAGAAGAGACGACGGGAGAAGGGTAGGGGTCGAGTGCCCGGGGTCAATCTATAATAAAGCTGGCGTTATCTCGACCGGCTAGCGTGAACGAAGGCTAGAGGCTCGTAAAAAAAAAAGGGAGAACGCTGCTTAAGAACGGATTACGGGAATGAAATCGGAGAACCGATGTTCGCAGCCGGAGTATCCTGCAGCGTCAACTTTGAGAGGGATGCTTGCGTCGCGATTAAAAGTAAAGGCAAGACGTATTACTAAACGAAGGAAAAATGGAAATATGAGACACCCCACTATACATATATTTGATACGTAAAATTGTGCATTTGATCTCATGGAGACATATTTTGTTGTAAAATATAAAATTCCTTTAACAATAGTCTTTTTAATAATTATTTTACTGCTTAAATGTACATATCTTTAACTCATCGAAGGCTGCTTCAATTTGTTATGTAAGACGAAACGTAACTAACAATAAGTGGCTTTTACATAGAAACACACACAATAACGAATAATTCTTGTATGACTTTTCCGTCAGACTTGCCATAGTCATCGTTATTCCGAACGATTAAGTGCAGTTGTTAGCAATAGGTAATCCAGTACAATCGTCGGACGTTGAAGATACCGAGGGGAAAAATCAGGAAAATCTCAAAACCGCAAAATGCACGCGCGAAACAGGTTGTAACAGTCGAATAAGTGAAGTGTTTTCGCAAAAAACTTTTAAATAAACTAGACTCCAATCTCACGGAGTAAAGTACTCGAAGATAATTTCAGCAATTATGAATCAATAATTGTACGCAGTGCGCATATCTAATCATTGCAGCAAAATGGAAATTACGCATTTATATTTGGTAGGGTGCGCTAACAACCCTTCGTAGGGATAGAAACTTGCTCGGGTATATCAGATCCATTATTATGTTACGCGGAAGAATCACCTGTCTGCCTACCTGTTACTCGAGCTAACGCGCGTGAAACTCATTATAATGCATAAGGGGCGCACCGACCAGCACCGACTAACCCTTTATGCTAATGCCGCCGAGGTAGATGTTACACTGGGGTGATTTTTATCGCGCATTTTAAGGCTCATTTACTTAATGAGCCGCACAATATGCGCGTTTAGGGTATACCATTTGCGCTCGAAAATGACCGCTATAATACTGTGACACGCGATGACAATTCTCCCATTAGTAACTTTATTGCCATTATACATTAATTTCTCTCGTTTACACGTAATATTATATTATATTACCATACAATGCGTAATTATCGCATTAATAGCGTGTAACTAGCGTATATTTCTCGTATTCTATTATAATATATCATGTATTTAAATTATATCATATATTCAATGTGCTCTCGTAAAATAAAAACAGTACATTATACTTCTGTAGCTGATATTCTAAATGTAGATATATTTTGAATTCATTCCATGCATCCAAACTCAAAATCACGCTTTTATGTCGCATAATAAATTTAATGAGAAACTTCAGTTCGAGTTCGAGAGACGAACCGACGAACGTGAAATTTTCTTCCGTGATATCCGGCCGTAATTTCAGTTATTACAGTTATACTTCGGCACATACCGTCCTGTGCTTCTTGCGGAATCCATAATAACCGACCCCCGCAGCAAACAATACAAAAATTATGTTCACGAGAGTTCCGCAGGAGTTTTGCAATCTTTCCCCGTAGTTTCATCTCGAAGCGTGCGAGAGCCCGCCCGCCGTTTATTCGAGACACATGACGAGCGCGGTTGCGCGAGTATATTGGTAAGGTGTATACATACGTGTATATGTGTATCTAACTAGCTGTGTGTGCGCGCGCCAGGACTGTAAAAATATATCTCGAACTTACGCCCGGTAACTTTCTCGATTTAGAAATGATTTGCGAGCATTGAGAAGAAGTAGCAATTTCTTCGCTCCGAGGATGCAGGATGCCGGCGTTCGTTGCTCGCTTATTAGCTTTTAATCTGTTGACGTTTTTGCATTTTATCGATAATTTCTTGGATAAGCGCGAAACATTTTAGTTATTGCGTTTCTTCAATGCGAGCTTCGTTCACGTTAATCTATTCCAGCATAAACAATGCTCGCGATAATCAAATGCCGTGACATTAAATCAAGATACTTATGCAATTTAGAGTATTAGTCTGTTTCTACGTATTTTTAATTGCAAATATTCTGATATGTTAGACGAAATAATTTAATAATTTATAAATAGATATAATTTATAAATAAAATAGTTAATAAAAGTTACAAATGTAAATAAATAATTTGTAAATAAAACAGTTTAATAGTTCATAAGAAATCTTAAGGATTCTAGGTTGGTTTGAAACTGCGTTTGATCAAGGAAACAGGATACGCGAGAAATTTTCTATTGCTTAATAATACGACGCTTTTAGGTCTATCTTACGGGCGCAGATGTACACAGGCCCTCGTCAACGGAGCAGCTCCGTCATAAAGAGTGCTCACATCCCTATCGTAACCGGAGTTCCTGTGATCTCGCGCCCTCGAGGAGGTTTCTTTTAATTAAACTGCTCCCACCTTTCCGCCTATAGTTATCCCGCCTTTTCCAGCAAAACGGGATTCTCGAGAGACATAACAACCGGCAGAAACGCGTTATCAGTGCTCACCAGCGATCCGAGCACTTCCCCCCAGCCAGTTTTCATCCCTTCTGACGCAGATCCGACTCCGGCTTTGTTAAAACTCACTCCCGGCCTGTTAACGATGACACATCCTATCGTCAGGATGTAGTAACGTAATATCGTAATGCGTTCGAAAATAACAGAGAATGGAAGAGGATTAAATGCTTAAAGAATTGTAATTCTTTGTGAAGTTTAGAGGTTTGATCAATCGCGATAATTTATATTTTAGCCATAAATTTCATATTTTTGTAATTAAATATTTTTGTAATTGAAATCACATACGTATGCCGAAATTTGTAAGAGTCCCCAAATTTTTATTTGTTTCTAAGAACGTAATATTTTGATGATAGTCGAATTGCATATTTAACTAACGCCCATCGATCCATTCTTATCTCTGCTACGCGAAGACACGAGCGAAGCCGTGAATCACGTTTCACGGCGGAAATAAAAGGGATCAAACGCGACGGTATAGATGAGGACAAAGTTACGAAGCTACGGGTGTCATGCTGCACGCTCATAATCCCGAGCAATGTTTTGCCGCATCTTCGTACCTTGGCTCTCGCTTTCTTCCTTTCCTCTCCTAAGCGAAATTACTTATAATATCTGTCAGCGGACAGACACGGCCGATGGCGCCGTTACCATCGTGCTACAGCAATCCCTTGGAGAGAAATGCCCTCTTTATTATCTATCAGAAGCAATCTACCGAACACTTTCCTCTTTGCTCGTTTTTTTCCCTTTCGTTTTTCCGTTTGTCGTTTCCTCTGTCTCTCCCGTTTTCGCCTCGGGCTTAAAATCTAAGGCTAATTCCAGAACAAGCGTTGCTTATACGTTCGTTACAATTCGCCGAAACTATGGCTATGGCTGGTAAACGATTTCTTCAAAGGTATAGCTTTTTGTACGTGAGGCAATTGATTTGGTATCGATTGAGTTCTTTTGATCGATTGATTGGTATCTTTTCTACATCGAAATAAATACTACAGCTGATATTACATATAGAATTAAAATATTTCCAATTGTACATTAAAAAATAGAATTTTATGTAAATATAGGTACTTTATCTTTCGTGTAATATTATTATTATATGATATAGGTATAATAATATTCTATTATTTATATTTCGTCAAATATTTATTTTATAATTTATTTTATTTGGTAATTTATCTTGTAGTTAGCAAAGTGTACATATAGGGTTTGATATATTTGCATTGACGTTGCAAATGCAATTTAGCACCGCGTCGCCATGCAGTCTTAAGCCAGTCTTTCACGATGAGTATGTAAAGATTGTGGCATTAAACGCGATTGGTTCCAACTGCAGCAAATCTTCCCGCGCTATAATACGACCGATCGACAAAGAAATCGGACCATATCGGATCGCTCGGCGTGCGGCTCGGAGTTGACGGCTTTTCAGGTTCACTAGGAATGCCTTGAACGTCCCGGCGTATAAACCGGCCGGCTAATTTAGACCGACTGTTCCGTGAAATTACCGGGGCTCGCGAGTAATGAGAGGGTGAATGGTGAGGGATAGGCCAACCCTTGGACAGTGGCCGGCTAATCACGGCCGCTCGTTAGCGAATTGAATGCGCCGCCAGTCGTATCGGCGGGTAGAAAGTCAAAGAGAGTTCTTTTCTGCTTTAAAAAGAACCCCGGCCATTGCCGTGGTCGTCTCTCAAAACTCAGCACGTTCGCAATCGCCATCACGACAGCGAATCTCCCAGGAAACAGTCTGAAACAATTTTATTTCACGGAATTCTCGATTGACATCTGTAGCGCAACAATAATGATGTCTTGTTATATCGCTGCAAATAATTTACGTATAAATCTTTTGAATGTCATTTCGGCATATACAATTAATGGAAAAGTAAATAAATATGCGATTTATAATAAACATTTTGTTTAAAAGCTCGAACTTTTTATAATTGAGATTATTAAATATAAAGATGTAGAATAAATATTACATATTATTCAAAAAATGGCGAGAAATATATTTAAATAGTTATGTTTCTTCTTGCCTAATGGCATATTGTTTCTCGCTAATCGAAAATTCCAGCGAGTCCCACGGTAAATATCGTGGGATTTACAGAGGAATTGTACAATGCATCGATTGTCGCTAACTTAATGGACACCCTATATTTGCTCATTAACGAACCCTCTGTCGCGAATCCGGAGCGCTTCCACTAACACGAAGGCAACGCTGACAGACGAGAAGGATGCTGAGAAGAATAAGGAGAAGAAGGTGAATCCAGACGGTAGATGGAGATGGGAAGTAGAAAAGGAAGAAGAAGAAAGACGGGTCCCTCGTTACAACTTCTGCGAGGAGAGAAGCAATACGTCCAGCTTTCTAGCGACACAAATTACGTTTTCGAAACTAGCAAGCAGTCGTAAAATATCGCTCGCGGCGTTTTAAATCGTTTCAATAAGAAAACGAGCCGCGGCTAATTAATCCGCGCGACTATTAATGATTTTAAATTTTTCTCTACAATCCGCACGATCAATTGATAATTAAGTTTGTCGCATTTTTAAAACTTCCTTTGTTGAAGTATCTATTGCCAATTTCTCGAAGATATTAAATGTTCATTGTTGTATTATCGTTATTGTTCGACAACACAAAATTAAATTCTAGATTTCCGTTTACCGCAGTAAGTTTCTTCGGCGATCTTGTAGACAAGTTTTCGACACCGCAAACATCATTCTTCTTGCTACCGTGATCAGGACGAATCAGATGGCGGTGCTATTACAAAGAGGAAAAGAAAAATCGGATTCGATTTCTTATCAATAAAATCCTCTGTCGATTTTGCTGTTCACCTCATCCTTTCTTCTCCGTTTCTTCTCCTTATCGACCGTTTCATGAATATTTATTATATTATGTGTAGAGCAATTCAAATAAAATATAAGGAAGAGAGCGGGTGCAGGAATCACATCCGAGTGAACGCATTCACCTGGTTTGATCTCTCGTTGATCTTTTGTCTAATCCTATACACAAGTTTTTTCTTCCGCGGTCGATTCGCTGTAGTTCCCCTTCAGCGTATAACGTTCGGTATTTAATTAACAAGGAATTTATCAATGGTGCTGCTCGAATTTCACAAAGTAATAATTGAGAGAGATAGAAAGGAGGAGGAGGTATCCTAAATTCTTTGAGAGACTTGCTACAAAATATTCCACGTGCCCAAATCAATTTACATAATTTTATATGGATATTAAATATATTTTTTATATTTAATATCCATACAAAATTATATGTAAATTGATTCAATCCTTAACGTCTCATTCCTTGTCTGCAAAAGAAACAAACATGAGCTGTTAAAAAAAGAGGGAGAGAAAACACATATACGAAGCTCGATCTCGTTGCGACAGTTAGAATTGATACAAAAGAGTTTCTAGCCAGCTCCTCCTCGCGCTTTTCTCGTTTTCCGCGTGGGGTGAAACAGTAACGTTTAAAGCGCCAGGCAGCCGCCGCCCCCTCCGCTGGGAGGAGGGTGGATGAGGACCTCGCCAAATATTTGGTTAGTCTTTGATGGGCTTCGAGAAAGGACAAGGAAGGTACTAGCAGCGTGGCGTGCGAGAGGAGGATCCGTGCAGAAGAAACGAAAAGGTAAGGAATGAAAAGGAGGGGAAGAAGATCCGTAAAGAGGGATGAGGGAAGAGGATAGAGGAGATGGAGGCGCGTGCTAAGGTCCACGAACGGAGCGGCGGATGAGCCGTAAGAGCCGGAGAATGCCGGGCATTTTTATTGGTTCCAGCTTTGGCTCTCCTTGAAACTCGGGAAGCCGATCAGCCGGACAGAAGGATCGTTGAATCTGATCTCATATGTGCCTATATTCCCTTCTCCCTCGACACGGTCTGCGCAAAGGTAAAGGAAGATTTTCGGATGTATACGCTTATCGACGATTGTCGCGTAGAATTTAGACACTTAGAATAATTGGGTCTTCATGCGTTTAATATAGCAATGTAAGTGATCAGAGTATAGAGACTGAAAGAAAGAAAGTTTATCAGATATAATTCCGTTTAATAAAACCTGGTTACCTGGGCGTAATAGTAATGCATACTTTTTCTTATATTTTTCTTATATTAATATAGTCTTATTTAGTATATAAGTGTATAAATTTTTACAACTATGTTCAATATCGTAAGTCAAGTTGCACGGTTTCAAAACCGTAGGATGGATTGCACTGGAACTTTTACAATCAAGTTCCGACTGGCCACTGGGGGTATGGGAAAACTTCATTCGCGATACACATTTTCGCGATGTTCATTCGCGATGGCGAAGCATCGTGGACGCGATTCTATAAAAATACACGGTTTTACCTCGGAGGTATATCACCCCGCTGCCTATATTCCCACCGCTCTCGCTATCCCCCGCTGTACAATAACATCCCGCTCTTTCCGCTTTTGTATTTTGTAAGTCAATTCGAAACATGAATCGTATAATAATTCAACGGAGCTAAAGAAAACACGACGGATATTATTCGTCCCACCTAGTCCACCCCTCGAACGGACTCCATATTTATGGGAACGCGGGGGTAGTTTGCGGAACGGTGGATCTTCGCATTTCGTGCGTACGTTTTATCGCTTTTAAAACACGGTCGTGGTTATTTTCACTGTAAACGCACAAGATTAAAGGGGGAAGTCCAAGATTTAGAAATAAGGATCAATCTACGCAATAAATGTTCAAAATGTACTAAGTCTGTAAAGATAAAACTTGAAATAACCCTACGTTTCAGTTGTAATTGAATGAAATAAAATAAATAAACAAAATAAACGAGTTATCTTTTAATTAATAAATTAACGTTTCAACTTAATTGACAGTTTTTAAAATCTTCAATAAACACGATGGCTTCAAAAAGAGATGTAGAACGAGGGAAAGCTGCTGGTAAATGTACAGATACTCTCTTGATCTTTTGCCTAAAATTTTACCGGGCACGGAATAATGTATGTAGTTCGCCATAGAAGCGAACTAGTTGCAATTCCAATGAGAAAACTGAGTGCTATGTGAGCTTCGTATCTCGACGGATTTCTGTCTTCTCGCCTCTCATACATATTGTGATTACTTCTCAGGGAAGAGGAGAAAGCGCGCGCGAGGAGAGGAAGCACATATATACGCTCACATTTACTGAAGAACGGTATAACGAAGATGCATGTTTCTCTGCAAACATAGCTATAAAGGTGTAAGGGAAAAGAATTTGTAATTTAGGTAATATATATCTTTGCGTAGAAAAATTGTGGCGCGAGAGATTTCTAGATGCCCAAGCAAAACATATGTTGCGCCGCGTTTCTCTAATAAAATTGCTTGCGTATAATCTTTAATCTTTAGCAAAACGAAAGTTTTGAGAATGAATAGTCGTTTCACAACTGGAGCGAGATTAAAGTGTAGAGTCTAAAAAGCGGGTTCGCGCCGTGATCGATCGGTGACGATAACGAATCGTTTCGTACGTGCAGCAACAACGATCTTATCGATGAAGTTTCCATTTCCGTTTACTCTCCCGGTCTCGCGGTAGTCCGGCCCGTCAGTTCGAGTTTTCCCTATTCGCATTTTCTCGATCCTGTCCCTCTTCTCCTTCCCTCTCTATCCTATAAATTCTGACTCGCTCCGGCATTCTCCTTTCTCCCCGCTCGATATCCGGACCGATGCTAAATAGCAGAAACATAATTCCGTGAGTGCGAGGAAATTGCTTTATCGCGCGGAATAATGGTCCGTATTCACGTGTAGCCCTCATAAGTCTCTTCCCCGATACTTGCACTTTTCGGAGATTGCACGTGACCGGGCCGCGCCGAACCGCCCACGCATCCTCTTTGCATCGTTCGTCGCATGAATGCGCTGTTCCAAGTAGAACTGTACTATGGCAATGTATCGGAAGGGAGGGTACGCTGAATAGTCACGAATCGAACGTGACAGCTCCGCCGCACGCGCTACATCCGTTCTGACAAATGCGGAAAATCAATACCTCGGCCATAACATATTGCTTTATCTGCAGTTGCGAATTTCGAATATTTGAGAGAGAACCTGCTTAAATTTATAATATTATATTTGGTGATTTAGGATTATTACTGGAAAATTAAACATTTTTGATTAAATTAAATTAAATTTTTTATTAGGTATATAAGAAATATACTTAATTAAATAAAATAATTAAAGCAGAAGTTGTAGTATTATATATAATACACCAAATTTGAGCCGTTTTTTAATTAAATTAACTAAAGAATTTTCAAATGGAAAGCTCGGAATTATTAATAATACCATATCGGCGGCCAGTCTATTATATTTTAGTTTTTAGCTAAAAACGAGTGAACAAAGAAGATGACATCGCAAATATAAGAAATAGTTGCCATTATAGAATATAAAAGCTTAATTATTTAATTATCAATTATCTATAATATATAACAAAGCGATGACATAAACTTATAAACATGTAAATTAATGTTTAAAACTGAATTCAAGTATTGACTGATTCAAATATTAATATTTAATTTTTATTAAAAATATTTGAACAGTCTTCTAAAGTTAATACCACTAACAATACATTGGCTTATACGCCATATAAGTCATATGACATATTTTACCCGGCTACTGCGCCGAAAGATACGTACCTGCAGACAATTTCTTTTGCGCTTGGGCCCGCGGCGAGAAAAATTGTTAAGAGAAATTTTCCTGACTTTAAGTGACGTTGATGTACGAGTGTAACCAAGAGAACGCCTGCAAGAATGTCAGATTCCTTTATTCCCCGCGAAAAGCACAGGAACCAACACTCCAATAGCGGATAGCGCGATTACGCGATTAAAACATATGAATTATTAGGTCATGCGTAATTTCGATATAAAGTTAAGCAAAAGGCTCAAACGTATGAAGTTTTCAAAAAATAAACACGAGCTAGAGAGGGAGAGAGAGAGAGAAAGAAATAGAGAAAGAAAGAAAGAAAGACTGCTATAGTGTATAATTAAATGTTTGTAATTTTATAAGTTCTTAGTTTGCTCGTAATGATATATAAGATGAGAACAATGAAATATAAATTGTAAGATAACTGTAACAGACATTCGGGCGAGTCAGTCGAATCTGGCAATTATTCCTTCTTTAATTGTGCACTAATTATCTCAACATCAATCGGAGTAGTGCTCGTTTCATACGACGGGGACCACAGCCTGTAATTCGATTCTATACATCGAACCGCGGCGGATAATTAAAAGCATTATCAGAGCGGAATACGCGGACAAAGGGACCAGATACGCCGAGGAAAAAGACGCTCTCGTTGAAGTCCAATCGGTAATTACTAGTCGCTAGTGAAATTTTAGAGGAATGCATCGATGCAATTGGCACGATAGAATTGTAAGAATTGAGATTTATTGGGTAATTATTTAACAATGATTAGCTATAACGAATTATATAACATCCAATATATGCGAATATATAACATCGCACTACAAATTCAATTTATCCTTCTTCTATCTAATTTCTATTTAATAAAGATTCAACATCCTGCAGTAGATAAAAAATGCTCTAAATTTACAATCATGTTGCTTTCATGTGCGATGATTTGCGGCGATTCCGTCGTCGAATGCGAGTCAGACTCACGCGAACGCGCGACTTTTTATTCGCAGGGGGATGAAAGTCGTGTGTCGTGCGCGGACGGCGAGTGCTTGTCGACGGTTCTCTCTGAAAAGAGCGTAGCGGGGGTGTTGGCAAATACGTAGGACGCATTCAGATCAGCGTCGGCCGGGAACCGAGGGGGATCCACCGAACGGGAACGACGACGGAAAAGTAGAAAAGGTTTTTCGGAGCGCGTCAGCAAGAGACATCAGAGGCAAGAGGCCGCGCCATTTCCTCCAGTCGAATACAAATCAAATACGTGCGAATGTATCGCGCGTTGTTGCTTTGTACCTCGCAAGAATCAATGCGAGAGGGATGAAACTCACGAAACTTTGTTTCGACAAAGCAAAGCCTCTTCACCGCTTCTAAGTCCCGCGTAAATAATTAATTTGAAGTTGAATCCATTCAACTTCAAATAGTTATCTTTTTCCGACGTAATTTAATCTACATATATATGCAATATAAAATTGCGCATTTCTGATTTATAACTTACAATTAGTATAATTTTCATAAGCTACTAATAAAATTTTTACTTTGACTATTGCATTCCTTGTTTATAATTTAATACAATTTTCGTAATCCAATTAGGTAGAGTTTCTTGACTATTTATTACACACTAAAAGGAAAGAAGTAATATTTTCTTCCATTACCATTTGCGTTTTGGATAATATTATATCTATAAAGTCTATATAGATACCTTTATGTTCTTGAAATACGAGGAGTCAAATGTTATAAATGTAACGACCTCGGAAGATTCTCGGAGAGCGGCTGGGAAACCAGAATAAATATTGATACACGTCAAAGGGAACGTCGCGTGTAAATGACATTCCGGGAGGATCGCAAAATGCAGCACGGCGTAATACGCGAGACGGAAAATAGCGGCAATACTCTTGAGTGCCTCGGATGGTGGCCTGGGGGACCTAGGGACCGCGGGATAAGGATTTGCTTTCGAAAAGGGAGAGAAACACTCGTGCGAATGCTACATACGGGAATGCATATGCAGGAAACATAGTCGATTTTAGGTACGTGTACACCGGGCGCCTGCCAGGGCACTCGATACATAATCGAGATTGAAAATTGGATACAACGGATAAAATAAAGAAAGAATTTTTTCTCATTTCCCTTCTTTTCCTTCTTTTATACAAGTTTAAGAAAATTTTGTTCTTTTCAATTTTATTCCATCTTTTTCAAATAAAAAACGTGGCTTGTGCATATTAATGAAATTTGATATAAGACTTGTAAAGTTAAAGGAAGTTAAGTAAAGAGAGAGAGACAGATAAATATTGAACGATAAATGTGAAAGACTGCTAATTTTCATAACGTAAAATATCAAAATATTTAGAATACGTATGTTTCAAATATGTTTCAAAAATCATGTGTTATAAGTTAGACAATAAAATTAAATGAGCTATAGCAAACTATACCTAACGAACCATTAACGTCTTTTGAAATCTGACAATAATAAGTAAAAATAGGATTCATTAATATAATAATACTGAAAAAAGTAACTTTTAAGTTTAAATGTATATCATTGTAATATAAGACTCTTATACTTTAACAAGGACATTTTAATTTCCAAATTTATATAAAATAGTGAAGTCTATTAGTATCGCAAAGAAAAGAATTACTCCGAAGCTAAAGCGATCATGGTCGCTTATCGAACTTGAAATATCGTCAGGCCGAGGGTGCCGGGATCGCCTCGACACACTGCTGGTCTTCGAGGGTCCCATAGTCCATCCCCTTCTTAGATCAATAATACTATTCCCGTGGCAGCGCATGCGTCCCGCAGCATCTCCCGTTACAACCCCCATACGCGAGCTGGTTTCCACCCCCGTTGAGCCACGTTCAGGACGCCGCGTACCCCTCCATGCAACATTCATAGCACCATCAATATTATACGCGCGAAATAATAACTTGTGCATTTATTATGAGGGGGGTGGCGCCGTCCAAAGATCGATATAAAAAAACTTATAGAATTATGACAAATATGCGTGTAAACTGTTATGCAAATCGATCAACGAATAATGAAGGGTCCGGTCGTGAGAAAAGATGGATCGGTACGTGCAATTTGTCTAGTGATCAATCAATGAAAGAATTAGCTGAGCAATATATAAATGAAGAATATTATACTACATTGTATTAAAAATTATACATTCTCTGCTGTGTGAGGCACGTAACAATTGCTTGAAAAAAATATCTTATTATACTTTTATCATTGTTTATGTTAAATTATTCAAATTTTATCGAAATATTAAAAGTTTGTAATGTATTTTATTGATATACATATAAACAGATTAAAACAAATAGATAAAAAATATTAAAATACATGCATAAATACTGTACATATTTATGGATATATTTATATGTTTTAATGTGCAATAGATACAATATCCATTATGTACATGATAATTGTTCTTCATTTACATTGCATAGATAAATAGTACGCGACGATAAGCAGGCGACCTCGATACGCGAATCATTGACTATACCATGAAAAGATATGTTTGTTACGAAACTATATCTAGCGAGGCTTATAAACAGCGTAAACAGTGACGCGAGAAATCTCGACTTGAAATTCCGGTTTTCTGATTATTCAGACGGCAGTTAGCGTTCGGTAGTCATACTCATCAGATCCGACTGAAGAGATCGCGCAACTGTCGTGGCGGCTGTCATACAAGACGCGTATCAGTTAAAAAAAGACTTTAAAACTAAAATATAATTAAAGTGTAAAACGCGTTACTCAGTCCCGGCAAATGATTTATAATCTCTCCTTGTGTTATCGTTTTGTGATAACGTCACTTTGCTTATCGTCAACGTTCGTCATTGCGCTTTATAAGTATGTTAAAGTTTTAAACCATAATTGCTGAAAGAAATGTTAACGGTGTGACAGAATGCAATTACATTAACTAACGCTCAAAGAGAAAATTGCGGCTGAAATCGACGTCTATTAGAAATTCTCGAGATGATAAACGAAATCACGTTTCTGTGATCGAAATCGTGTAACGAGTCGCAGAAGTTACAGAAATCAACTTATATATCCTGGTATTGGTTTTATCGTCGCTTGATCTCGACGCCTTTCAGTTGGAACTGTCAGTGTCGGAGCCGTTTAGGTTACATACAAGGCAAATATATAACCAATTTGCTGCACGTATATAATCTTGTAGCGAACGTGATTAAAAATCTCATTGATATCGTATTCCGACTTCTTTTATCATGTCTAAACGACTGCCGAAATCTCTGCTAACTAAAGAAACCAGAGATTATTTCTTAAGGTAATGTTCATTCAACATACATAGATGGATTGACGTAAAAAAATTGTACATACATAAAATTGTGCATAAAATAAAATAATAAAAATCGATATTTATTTCTTCAATTAAAAAAAAACTGTGATATCCTTTTTTTAATAATTTCTATTATTGCATAAATCATTGATATGTTGGCTCCTCTTTGTGAGATAATTGTACTCGGTTATACCGGTACTCTCTTTAGCTCTCGCGTAAGAGCACAATTTATGGAAAACGAACTACTTTTTAAGCACACACTTCTGGGGCCCAGTATTCAACTGGATGATACCTATAGCGGCCATATCCGACACGCGAAAGCATCCGAAAATCATTAGCGGCAAAATGACTTTAGGTGAGTTCGATATAGCTTTACCGGTAAACCTTTCGAAGAATTCATTCACCGTCTCTTAATAATCGCGACAGAGCGAGTTGATGCGCGACTAACAGCGGGAGGGGAAGGGGACGAGGCTCCGAGAGGGACCCATAAAATAATTGCTGCTCGAGCGCAGCAAATAACCGTTTATTTCTTAATGAGCAGCACGTTGCAAATGTCTGGGGTGCATACCGACCTAAAACGAGTCTGCAAATAAAATGTTACAGTAAAATGTTATAAGTTTAATCACGTTTAATCTCTCAAACGCGGCCGCTGCTCCAAGGAGTTTCCCCTGAGTCTCGTAAATATGTCTCAGAAAACTCACGTATTCACGTAACGAAGAAATCTAAAATTATTAGCTCCACAATCATTTCTCGATAATAATGAAATAATAAGATGATAAATCACGCGTGGTGGTAAATTTACTCTATTAATTTGCATATTAATTATGCGGTAGATTTTTTATTTAAGTTTCTTTCTGATTTGTTAGCCTTGACCCTGTATTCCATGGTATTCATGCGGTTTGCTTGGAAGGTACAACCGCGAAATTTGTTGTTGCTCGCATGCCACTTCACAAACGCCGGGGCTCAACTCACGCAAGGTTACAGATTCCTCGATTATCACTACAGCCAGCAGAATGAGCCCGAACAGACCAAGTGATGTGAGAAGTCAGTAGCCATGCGAGTATAATGCAATTACAGCGATACGCTTATTTACAAATATGTAATACGCAAAACATTAATAAAATCTATTTTCTTATACTATTGACTTTTGCTGTAAAATAATCGTATCTAATAAAATAATAATAATATTATGTAGATGAATGTTGCTTTCTATTCCGACGAGATATGATAAATCATACGCATATTAAATTTAATATGCGCATAAAATGTCAATAATAATTTGTTACCATGGTAAAGAAAATTTCTTCCAGTTTCTTCACACTGATTACTGTGTATAAAAAAGAAATATATGTGCAAATATAAAATATATACATATGTTCTTTCCATTATCGGAGCATGTTATCAACCAGCAACGCTCTGATACTCACGGCAAACTTCATCGTTGCTCAACAGATTTATTGCAACAATCTAAGATGCAAACAATAGTAGCGCGGCGTTAGATTTAACCGTGGCAATTATTATAAAAGCGTGGCGCGTGAGCGTGTAATATATTATAATAATTGCTAATATAATTGGAAAGCTAGCTCGAGGGCCTGGCATAATGCACCCTGGCGCAACACTGTTAACAATGTTGCGTACACCCAAACGATTCCGCTTATTAAGTTATTCCGTTACTATTCCTCTGATAATTGTGGCTAACGCGCGGTATTTATGAATTCAATGTTCGCGTGCTACAAGACCAACTTGCACGCTCCAAGATATGTAGCATCTTCGTAAGTTAATCTATCCTCAATCGCAACTGAAATAAGATTCCGCAGTTTTTTCTGATATGAGGGACTTGATATTTACGACGGCTGTTCAAACGAACGATGCTACTCGTTGATATATCATTTATACAATTTGTTCCTTCTATTCATGGATATTTTAACAATTTTGAAATCAACTTAATCTTAACGAAGGTTTGATTAAACATCATTTTCCCTTATTTTCAAATACATAATTCCTTTTATTTTATAATTATATAAGCTTGTTTCTTTCGAACAGACAATTTTACTGAATTTCCTTAGAACAAATCATATCCCGTCCGTTTTCTTTCAGTCTTTTTTCTATCTTACATGTCACTCTGTTTTCCGTCTATCGTTACTTTTCCGTATCTAAAGGGCACAAGTTTATTCGACTCGGCCCCAATTCGGCAGTACGAACGAATGTATAAGGAGAGCAATAATTTTCTGGGGTGGCCTCTCTCGCGCGCGATACTACAGGGGCGCGGGCACGGCATGGCGGGCACTCGATCGTGCTAGGGTCATTTTATGGGATCTGGCACGGATCAGACGCACGAATCTATCCTCGGTATTTTCCGAATGCTAAGCCGCGCCGTCCTTCTCTCCCCGACATTTTTCCCTTCGCCTCTCGTTCTCTTTCCGTCCTCCAGTCCTGTCCAAGGATATAAAATCCACCCCCGACTAGCTGAATAAATATATATGGCCTTATTAGCCCCCAGTGCTTGGCGTCGATCATGCGGCACGCCCTGCGACCGGCGCTCCTTTGCCGCTCGCTGATGAAAATGTTTCAAATGACGTCACGTAATAATGTTTCTGCAATGTTCTTGAGAAGTTATACTTAAAAGTGAGTGTTCAAGAAATAAATTATTAATTTTTATCTTTAAATGAAGTCGTATGTTAAATATTTATTGTACGCACGTCGCGTCGTACGAAACTGACGTACAGTTGTAAAATAACCTAAATTTGTCCGTATTATATCCGTTTCCGCTAGTGACGAATCAGAGTAATCGCTTTCTACACTCCGTCCTCGATAAGACAAATCCGGCGTTTTCCATTCACGTCCTTCGGTCCTGCGGGTTTTGTCGTGGCCGCGCGCGGAGACAATCGGAGAATCGTACGAGGAGGGACGTGGAGAAGACGAGGAGCGACAGGGAGAGTCCTTCGGGACTGATTTCACAAACAAATGCCGCCGATTGAATCCTGGCATGTCGCAAGATGGATCGCTCTCTTTGAATCACAGATTACCGCGGCCGCCTCTCTCTCTGCCTTCCATCTCGCCTCGCGTCGTATCGCTCCTTCGTACCGCCGCGGCGTACATCGTCCTCTCCTTCGCTTCGCGGCCCTCCCTGCTAGTCCACTTCGTTCTTCGCGAAGGCGCTTCCACCTTCGTGAAGCGGCTCCAGCGGGCAGCTTGGCAATTTGCCACATGCCTACGCAGCTGCGACCCTCTCTCTTTCTCTTCCTCACCCTGTCGTTACTGGCATCTCGAATCTTATGTCAACGACAACCAGGTCGATCGGAACCGTAAAATGTCGCGAAATTGACGGATCAATAAAACACCTATCTATGTTAATTGGGTGTCGAATAGAAGCTGTGTTTAAAAAAAATTATATTCAATATGATTAAACGGATTTATGCAATATGTTTGTATCGCATATTGCATTATTTGTGTTATACGTCAATGATTTATAAATGCAAAGTAAATAATATTTAAAGGTATTGAATATAGTGTTGCAAGTAGTAGCGAGTACAGGTATATTGGGAAGAAAAGCAGAGCGTCACTAATACGATCGAAATCGCGGCGCGGCGCCTCGGAAACGCCGGGCGCAATCGAAGAACGTTTCCGTCGACGAGTTCGAAATAATTCGATGAAGAGGAAAAAGGGCGCCGCCGCAAACGAAATGAACTGTAAAGCGGAATGCTCGGATTGTAAAGCCGCCCCCGCGGAGTTGCATGAACTGTGACCGGCGGAAAAAAGAAGAGAAAGAGCGAGAGAGAGAGAGAGAGAGCCGAGGGGAACAACCCTCGCCCCCGAGACTTTTCGACGCTGGGACGATCTTTAAATTAAGTGCGTCAGCTTATGACGCCCGTGTAAAGTCTTGCAGGGTGGATTTTTTATTCGCGTGCACGAGTTGAGCGGGAGGACTCCTGAAATGCGTGGCGAATTGCGCGCGCCGCCCGCGCCAGCGAGAACCCCGAGGGTGAAATGAATCAAGCACACCCTCGCCATGCTGGACATACATTAGGCTGACACTGGACTTACCATTCGGAATGCTGACGATTTCTTATGTCAGGGATGAAAAGGACTAAGAGTGTTTCCCTGGAAAATGGAGGAAATATTTCGTGAAAACGAACAGGGTCTTGACGCTAGTCATAATCATTTTAAGATCCATACCTGCGATAGTTTTTGTTACATATATGCAACAATATACATACATAATAATATACATCTCGTAAATGTATTGTATTTTGTATTTAGGAAAAGAAATGGAGAGAATTTTACCTAAAATAACTTCAGCTTTCTTTAAACTTAATAAATAATTTCATAATAAATGTTATTTAAAATGCTATCTTATTTGTTATCTTGATTAAAGTTCTAAAAATAGTTTGAATCGCGTTTAAGCGAAATATTATTGTAGTTATTAAATGTTAATAAAATATAAATGTTAACCGTTATCAAAACAACGAAAAATGGGTATTTCAAGATGTGTCGAACTGATCGAACATGGCTGCAAAAAAGATTATTGGAAAACATCACGCAGAATTTAACGCACCAACTGCGAGATGTATACACATACTCCTGGTGGATTCATAAAAATCTACTTTAGTCACCCCTGTAAAATAACATGGGAGTCAGGGCGCGTGCGATCGTAAGCGCACCATAAGAACATAAAACGCGCTGCGTTAAAAAAATCATGAGTGTACTATCTTGCGCGTCATTTCTCCAGCGTTACATAAATATATAAATTCGCTAATTTTTTTCCCCCCCGAAGAGCGTCATAATTCGTCAAGAGATGCGAGTAATTCCAAGGAGTATCGTCTTCGAAAATTACGTAACGCGAACACATAATCTCGGTAATTCGACGGAAAATACTATAGTGATTTCGAGAAACAGTAATGAATGCTTGCCCATTTTCCTCGAATGAGTTTACGACAAATAAGAAACGAAGATTCACGAGAAATGACGAACGTAAGAGTGCGAAAGGTAATGGGGTCGGACTGACTGGTCGGCGTACTACGACGGGATGTTTTCGTTCGAGGGGGTGGGACAACGTAGATGGCAACATAATCCCCGATCGAGGAGCCTGGCACATGGGAACATGGGGGACATCTTATCTTCATATTACACACCCGTCGTGGTTCTCAACCTAAACTGTCAGCAATGTGTTTCCATAAGTCATAGATATCCTAAAATCGATAGGTACAAATTATCTCGATTAATAATAGTAATATAGATATTTTTTTAGTACCCTTTTAAAAATATGCATAAAAATTTAAAATATATGAGTAAAGTCGACGTTTCACTGCCATTGACGAAATAAATTTATCGCTGAGTTTATTCAGGCCCTTTTTCTAAAAGAAAATTCTACTTTATTTTCGCAGAAATTTCGCAAAGATATTCATTTTACGTTCTCATTTCAAATACTGCACAGTGTATATTCCTCGCAATTTCTCCACCAGTGTCAAATACATTCTATCACGCAAAATCGATATCTCATAAGATTAATAAATGTCACATCGACTCCACGATTGAATCGATCGATGCCGTATAACGCGCGCACTTGGATTACGTTACTTTAAAAGTTCGCAGAAGGCAGTAAACAACTTCTGCTTCCTACTGCGCGAGAATCACACGTGCTACCGTACGGATACGGAAGTAGATGGACGCGCGTGTACGTACACTCGCATACATGTACAAACTCGCATATAGAACGATTTCAGCGACTGAGGATGGTTTATGACCCGTAACCTTTCTACCCCCCTTTCCCTACCCTCACAACCCCTACCTTCGCAGATCTCCACCCGCTCTATCCCGCGCAACGTGACTCCATCCCCCTGTAAACTCGATCCAATATATTAGGGTTAGCTTCAGCGGGAAGAAGCTATCGACGCCGACCTACCGAATCGCCGTTCTTGCCATTTCTGCCCGTCGAACTTTCAGACTCGATAGTTTGGGTCCTGATAATCGATAGAAAAACTAACAGAGAAAGTAATCAGCTCTGAAAGAAACGTGCATATCGTAGAAGATTGTATCCCTTGGTTGATTTACTGCATTTTATGATCTCTGAGAGAAAGATATGTGCATTGCTAAAGAGAAGTTTGAATATAATCCAACAAAAATTGGATTTCTTTGAACAAGCTTTGAGATGCAAGCTGTTTAATATTTAATGTAGCAGTAATTTTGTTAAAGAATTAGAATAACAGTTAATAATTATTTTTAAGATAAATTCATAAACGGAAGAAGTGAGAATTCTCTCCAAAATTTGTTACTGACATGCGAAGTTACGGTTTTATTGCGGCGAGAGCCGCGACAGCACACGACCTTTTTCTCTTCGATTTCCATTTTCTCCGATATGCAGTGCTCCGACATTCTACCCTCCTTACGATTGGCCGCTACAAGGGACTCCGGTACGTTCCGCCAGACGCTGGGGTTGGCAACTTTGAAGGATATTTTTTATTCATGTGACGTGTTTGAGGGCGCGGAAAAACACATTCTCCCGATCCAAGCTAGGATCGAACCAGGGGAATCGTACTTCCACCTACGTCTCTCTCGGCTAGAATCTTCAATTTTAAAATTCTCACCGAGCCAGGTCTACCAGTCTCGTCCCTTTCGATCAAGATAGACGAGTCAATGTAAAGCAATTCGGTTGGAGTACAAAAGCTGGACAGCTTTGGTTCTGACAAACTTTAATACGTGTGTACGCTGAAGAGAAAGATTTTAAAATAATTTTTCCTTTCATTCTGCATTCAGTTATTACTTTCCCAACAAAAATAAATTTACATTATTTTTATCCGTTCAGTAATTATGACACATAATTATAGCTGAATATTATCTCGATATGTTTTAAGCGAAAATAGCAATTTCGAAGGAACGCGATCGAGTAATGTCCTTATTTGCTGAGATTTTAGATCGTCGGATAAGCTTGGAAAAATCTTGAAATAAAGATGAGAAAAATTGTGCCCCGATTTGAGGACACAATATCAATAGTACTCTTTCCCATATGGGCGTACGGTAAAACGACGCTAAAAAAGCTCTTTTGTTAATTGGTCGCTTAAAACCAAAGGATGGGGAGATTTCCGGGGAACTTGCGAGACGCAGCTCGTCTCCCGTGGGATATCAAGGAAATTCTACGGATCGGAAGTCTTTCAAATATTTAGTAGCAATATCCAATTTCTCCTCCTGTATCCCCACAATTCTTCATAGTTGATTTGCCGAGGCCATCGTTCGACTAAAGGCCATTATCGATCGATCGCGAGTAGATATATCTTTAATTAGAAAGGTCGTACATCTTTAATTAAAACGCCATAAAACTCTTGCATAATAAATATTGTATAATGATAATAAAATTGTGTTGCGATTAATGGAAATCACTTTAATTTTTCTATTATAAACTGATTTTTTTTATTGAAGAAATAGGAATAGCAACAATAACGCAATTATAATTAATGATAACACTAGATAATCATGTTTAGAACTTATATGAACCAATAGGTAACTTTTAAGAATTTCGGAGTCACATAATAGGTTTTCTCTTTTGTACCCTTATTTCAATCAAGATCTGTCAACACAGCCAAGAAAGTTAAGACACGGTGGTACGCGCGCGCGAATAACTCTTTAGTAAGTTGTTGGTTTCGCCAACAGATAATTCCAGTGCACGAGAAAATTGTGGATATCAGCGACACATAGTGGCCTCGTCAATTTGGAAATGACAAGGCAGTCGGCTGCGCGGACACCGCCAAATGGAACTTCTAAATGGATAAGATATAAGAGTTAACACTCGAGCGAAAGGAGGAATTAGGTGTCTGATGTATGAGCCACCGTCATCTACCCGTTCGCTTCCGATGAAGCATGCGTTCCGTAAATGATGGCGACATTTTCTTCGGATCGTTCCTTTGAAAATGTGATAAATCCAACGGGTCGCGAGAATGAAGAGTGTCATCATTAAAATATATAGCACATAGTTAATATGCGAAGAAAACAAGAAGGTTTTTCGCCTATTATGCGAATTATCAAATTGTATCCTGATCTTGTTTTTAATCGTGTTTAAACGTAACGTCCAAACGTAAAAGCTCCCGAAAATTGATATCACGTCGTATCGCGGGATCGATAAACCGCGCGGCGACGAGGGGCATTCCCATCGCGCAAAGTTTGCAGATTCGATCTCCGCGACATCGACACGAGCAAACGCACAAGTCAGGGAAAAGTAGAAGTGGATGGCAGGGTGATGCATGTCCCGTGTACCCAGGGGGGTGAGGGGATGGCACGGAAAACGTGATCCTGTGACTGATCCGTGAAAGCGTGAAAGGGTTTCCACTCCTTTTTCCACCCCTTTATCCACTCTACGAGAACACGGGGGTGTCGCGAGGCGACGATCAATCACTCCATGCCACAGCACCGACGCACACCTCCCTTTCCACCTAACTGACATCGTCCCCCCAACAGCCGCCCACTTCATCACCCTACAGCTATAAGGGGTTAGGATATTCACATAAAGGATTTTCACCGATACAGTCGAAATTAACGATACTCCTTTTGAACCAAACGCGATGTTCCATGCAATATCTCTACATTAACCACGTATTGTTTATCGTTATTTAAATGTTCGGATCCGAGAAAATAAGAAAAACTTGCTGTTATTATATCGAGAATATAATGTTTTGTAATTATTAATGTGTCAAATTATACCAAAATTATATTCCCCCAAAAGACAATTTCTTGCTTACTCATTATGAATATATTAACTTTTATCAAAATATAAAATACGCCTTGGAGAAAACTCTTGACGCTCACTACAGATTTTTTTTCGGCGAAATATCGGCAAGCATAAAGAAAAGAAAGAAAGAAGGAAGGAAAGAGGAAGGAAGGAAGAACGGCTGGACTGCGAGAAAGAGAAAAAGGGCGGCGAGCGAGTGGCGATTAAGGATCATAGAGAAGCGAGCACGCACTGGAAATCGTAGGTCAAGATATCCAATGCTGCTTTTACGGGCCGTGTCCGTGTCGGTAGATACTAAAACTAATGTATTCATGAGATAATTATTTCTTGCATTCATTACGGGGCTGTAAAGTTTTTATTGGATCCTGGCCGGGGTAAAGCGCGAGGCACCTTTACAAAGTTAGAGACGACTTGCTCTCTCGGTCGCCTCTTTCTTCTATTTCATATGGGCCCGTTTACGGGCACATTTAAGGACAGTTCTCAGCCCCGGATCGTGCCGATAACCTCCGAAACTCAAACAAGCTAGCGATATCTGGAATGCTAAAAGCATTCTTCAGTAATGTTTAACGGTCCGGGCAATATTTCGACGACCGCATCCGCACTGTGCAGCGAGAGAAATGCGGAGTGCTTCGTCCATGCACTTTAAGCACATCGCTAGTTAATTTTGAAGAATTAAAGTGATTTCATGATAGTTGCAGAAATACAATCTCACAATAGACATATAGAAAATTTATCTATTACATTTAAACATTAAGGGTCGGTTGTTCCAACCTGTTGGTAAACTAACTAATAGTTAAATCATATGTCTATCTTTGTCTAAATCGAAGGAAAAATAAAGACATATATATGATTTAACTATTAGTTAGTTTACCAACGGGTTGAAACAACCGGCCCTAAGAGTATGTTTATCATTAGTCACAGGTTTCGAGAGGATTTAAAAAAAGATGTTAAAAAATCAATACAGTTATTAAATAGATTTTATATGTGAGTGATACTAATAATTTCGCTCCATACATTACATATATATGTATAATCTCTCTACCACGAAAAAATTTTTATGTTTAGTATATTTATTTTTAATCTTTTTTATATTTTTTTAATCTTATACACTATCATGCAGTAAGTTCATTATAAGTTTTCTTGTCCGCGCGAGCTTTGCTCATTATTTTGGTTATCCGTATAGAGTCTCTAGTTCTATAAAGAGAACCGAACAGTCCGTATAATAAAACGTTTCTCGCGCGCGGATAATACAACCGTTCCCTCTCTTAAAACACGGGGATAGTATTAATGCCGCGCGAAAGAGTGATTAATTGGAAGGGCGGCGCCGCGCAGGAATATCGACGACAGCGCGGCTGGTCGGAACGAAGAACCTTATTCGCCTTTGTACAGTCGCGGTCAGTTGCAACACTTAAAAAATTAAACTTATTTTTAAAAAACTATAACTATAACTTATTTTCCTAAACTTATCTTAAAAAAAAGTGTTGCAACTACTCTGACCGCGACTTTACATCCGCCAATTATATCTCTTTAATTATAGAGTCACTTCCGCGCAACACCGTCTCAGACATTAAATAATAAAGAGATGCTCGTTAAAAACTTTTTTTCACCCGCGGCCCGCCGTTTTTTCTTTCCCGCTTTAAATATGCAAATCTCAGCTTAATGGCCAATCAAAGAGTTTGGTTGGAAATTACGCCGCGTCTACTTCATTAAGCATCTTTGCAGTTGAAATCCTTCTTTCTTCACCCCCTGCCTTCATTATTATTAAATTAGACACCACGAAGATTCTTTTGTATAATTCCGATATGCCGCTTAAAATGCAGTAACGGCAGTAGTCGTGCATATCATTGTATCATATTTCGATGAAATTATAAATATGCATTTAAATTTTAAATATCTGTATAATATAATATAAAATCTATATAAAATCTTAGATATATATTTGTATTTTTGTGCAAATCTAGATATTTTATCTTTAAGTCGTGTTTGTCCATAATGAATGCAATTTTCTCAAGCATACCGGACAAAAAATCAGTAACGCAAAAAGGGAGAAATATCTGACATTCTAACTTTGCAGACAGCCATTAGATGTTCTTTGGACATCTTTTGGACTTCCGCTTGGAAGTTTCCAAAGAAACTCGCTTAAAGATTTCGATCTGATTCAACCTACGTCTTATTAGACTCCAACATCGCAATTGAGAATTTTTCTTGTACTAGCTAGTACTCTTCCAGTATTACAGATCTAAGCAAAAAAAAAAAAAACAGCAAAAAAGGTAACATAGATGCTGGCAGACACTGTCCCAAAAGGACGTAGGCGCCGGTGGAATATTAACAACTTCGCCTGTACCGCTTCCGCTGAGTGGGAAAAATATATCAATTTCTCTGTCGTATAAAAATGTGCTTATGCGTTGCGCATAAGGAATGGAAAACATTCTATGGACCTTCCCATATCCCGGCACTGATACAATTGAGAAATATGCCAACATCCGTAAAACAAAAAGAGAAGAAAAAAGAGATATGGAGATGAAGATAAAAATGATAGAATTTTCTTTCCGCTTTCTACATTTCTCTGATTATTATAAAGTTGTATTAAATTTTTCACCATATATTATCAATTACTTTATCATACTACTTACATTAATTTTAATGTTTCGAGAATATTTTTTCTGCTATACAAAAGTGAACACGTGAAAGAACATTTAGAGAGAGATCAATCTTTTCGAGCGAAAAGTTGAATGACTCCTTAAAGGAATCCTTAAAGGATCAAGATTTGAGAATCGACATAAAGAGACGGAAATTTCCGATGTGCAAGGGAGGCGATAGTGATAATATACGAAGGCAGAACACGGAAGAATGGAGTTGACGGTGCGAAAATGATGAAGACCGGAACTGGAAATGAAGCTCGTCGTTATACATTATCCTAACGTCAATGGAAAAAGTGGGAATGTATGAACAATGCAGCTTACATGACGATTTTTCTCATAATAATTTGTATATTTATCGTTATGTCGTTTTACATAATGAAAATAACGAAGAAAGTGTTTTGTCTTTAAAATTTATAAAAAATCAATTTTTTTACAAAAACACACGCACACATATATTACTTACATGCCACGCATTAAGTTCGACATTTTGGTAGATAATAGAGAAGTAGAATTTTAAATAAATAAAATAGAGAAATGTTTTTAGATTTATTTTTTCTGCTAGATCTCTATTTATAAAAATTTTGCCGCAAATCGGATGTATATCCTAACATGCACTTCTCTTGCAAGTCGTGTTACTTACCGGAAAGATGAGGGGAGGACTGGAGAAATAGGATTTTTCCGACGCGAGAAACGTTAAACTGAAGAACGATCGATGCCGTAGGCGCAAACGTCGAGATTTTCGCACGTGTTCACAGGCCTGTCTATGCGATTCCCGTAATCCTGCGCCGCCCGCGCTCGAGCTTTCGTCTCTCCCTGTAAAAAGGAGAGCTGAATTGAAATCGGCTTTCCGAAATTGCGCGCTGTCCCGTAAGCATCCCCAGGGAAGAAAATGCAAACACGCCTATGCCGAGTGCGTGGTCCATCGAAGAAGAAGGGAGATAACAAAAGTGCAAAGTTCGGGGTTGAGAGAGACGCATGTGTCGTCACTCTCAGGATCGAGACCTTCGTATCTAAATCCAAGATAAATCCAAGAGAAGCACTAGGAAGAATTAAGTTCAAATAAACCGTTTGTGTACGATTGGTAAAATGTGGGGAAAAGATATAGCTTCTTTGATCGGAAAGAATGAGCTCTATACAATATGAAGACAAAAGGTTTAGAATATTTAGCTATAATACCTCAATTTAGTTCTCTATTGCGACTTTCGCAATAAAAGGAATTAAATATAATATGAATAACAAAAAATATGTAACAAATAATTAATAACTTATGTTATAACGTATATGTTTATTATTTTACTAAAATGTTTCGTTATTTTTTTAGCAATTTATAAGAAAAGAATGCAATGAATATAATAAGATTAAAATGCTTAAATTTTTCTCCTTGATCTGATAAAAGTATTAAAAAAATTAAGCATATAAAATATGTAAAAACTTATAAAATACTATAAAATATCAATTACTTAAAATACTAAAACTTATAAAATACTATAAGATATCAATTAAGTTTATTGTGTTAAAATATTGTGTTGCAAATATTTTCAAATATAATGCTGCAATGAATTAGCTTCATCCTAATTATACTATAATTAGTATAATTTACTGAATTATTATTCGTTCAGAATATAATTATTTCATATAATTCATATATAGTTTATAAATTATTTTGAAAAATGTTCCATATAGTCACTAGCCACGTCATCTGTTGTAATTATAAGGTACTATAATTAAGTCTGCTGAAATAAATGTGTTGGAGGAAATCAATTGTAGCGCCATCGTACGAACATCGTTTCAAACGTATAGCTTCTTAATTCATAAGTATAAATCGATTTTTTCAAAAATGTTATAAAAAATGAAGCGATAATGATCATTTATTTTTGTTTAAAAAATGTTCTTTAGCAGTAAAATTTAAAAAAATAATTTGCGAAAAGACAATTTTTATGATAACTTATTTAATAAGATATGAATGTGTGATAACGCAATGATATACAAACATCAAATATAAAAGTTTAAGAAATAAACTGACTTACCCTTTCCAGTCGTGATATACTTCAGAGTACGTACAAATGAATAATATTATAAATATTTCGCAAATTAGAGGATATATAATTTATATTATAAAAATTAAAGCAAAATAATAAAAATTACATATACCTATATTTATATCGCAAACCCACTAAAAATGTTACGAATATCGAAAAACATCTGCTTGAAAATTATTGAAAAACCAGTCAACACTATACGTTCTTTCACCCTTGAACTCCACCATAAAACTGACTACCCTTTTTCCTGAGGCTTATATGGAAAGCAATAGGGAATGCAAGCTCCACCCATTTCTCACTCCCAAAGGATATAAAAAGATGTAAATTTAAAATATATGTAGACGTTATATCTCTTTAATCTAAACTTATTACAAAATAGTAAATACAGCTCATATATACAAAAAGAATATAGAAAAGAAATTGCACTATATTGCATATAAGTTATATATGTAGGTATTACCAATTTATCGTGTGTTATTTCTTCAATAATTCTTATAAACAAATATTTATATTAAATCATTACTTTACTTTAAGGCAATCTATTTAACAATATTTCTCTTCGTGTAGCGTACAACGTTCTAGACATTTTTTGGGGTTGATCAGATGAAAGGGGTGGGTATTTTTTTCATTCAAGGGATGAAAAAGGGTGAAGGGTTGAAAGCTTAGAGAGGGATAACATTTTTTTCTCACTGATATTTCATTGTGCTATTCCAACAGCATTTCAATAAATAGTAAGCAATACTTTTAACATTGAAGTTTTAAAAAGGTTAGTTATAGATAATATGAAGGTAACTTTTAATATCTGCCAAAATAAACTCAAGATCGTTCAAGATATTCTTAAGAATATTTAAAAGAAATGTTTACTGAAAAATACATGCATGTATTCTTAGTATATCTTATATATTTATTTCTGTAGATTGATCATATTTAAATATAACATTATAGAAAATTTTTCTGATCTACTTTTAAAAATTGAAAGTAACTTCTGAAGATATGAACATAAGCTTATAATACATATGTATAAATATACAAAAAAAAAAAAAAAAAAATTAAATAGAACCAAACATTATTCCTTCATTGAAACAGTCTCACTCTCTGCAAGTTTTTAAATAAGTGCTTCTTGATATATAATATGTACACTTAAAATTATTACACACTTTCAAATAAGCTACCACTTCACATAATCCTGACATCCTGGCAACTACTTAACAACAGGCACACTGCGAAGCAGATTTGACAACAGCTTGTGGCGAACTGAGCTACCCTTTCCATGCAGAGTAGTCTGCGGGATAGATCCAATACGATCCTGCCCAATCACAGGCAGCTCCCGGCCAACCCCCAGGAGTTTATCCTCCGTAAGGAACGTTGGAGAGGGACAGCGAGCAGCAGTCTCAGGGTTACCGAGCATGCTCGGACGGAGCAGTCGAAATCCCATGTATCGTATCCTATCAATTTGGATAGAAAACAGGAGAAAAAATTGACCAATCTAATAGTTATGTATAATAATAAAAGTTGAATATGTCTTATTAGTATCTAATTCATTTGTGTTATTGATGAGTTTTAGCTTAACTTATATAAGAGCACTTATATACTATGTTTGTAACACTTACTTAAATAAAAAATATAAAAAAATCTTAATGTATACACTCACAAACCGCTGAAGAAGTATAGTCAATACTTCTGCTGCTGCAGCACCCCTTTTTTAGCGGCTACCCCTTTTTATGGGGAAAGGGGTTGCTGTACCCCTTTCAAAGGGGTTAAAATATAAAAGAGAGAGGGGCCTACGTAATGTGGCGTCAGAAAAATCTTTTATCGAAAGATCGAACGGCAAATTGAATAATGGCAGTCAGGAAATATGCTATTTCCACATTGCCCTTTTTTTTTTATAATCACGAACATTTGACACTTTTGTACTCCAATTTTCAAATTGTTAAAACACAATCTTCAATTATAAAAAATATAATTTACTTTGACACATATATTTATCATGATAAAATAACACATGATAAACGATGTTTAATATAATGGATAATCGCAAAATCAATATAAAAATATATTTTCTATCACTTTCTCTATAACCTAACAAGTTCGATCAATTTTTCACTAATCTAATAGGAAATACGATATATGACAAAATAATAGTCAGCTTTAATTTAAGAAAAAACGTGATTTACATTTTTTTCTGTCAAAATATTTTATATATTAAACAACAAACGATTTTTATTGAACCACGCGCACAGCGTGGTTGGGTTAGGTTGAAGTTTCACGCAGGCCGCAGGACCACTCTTTACCTACAGAGCACTGTTACGAGTTTCAAGAGTTCGCCACAGTTTGCGACACAGATTTGTTCCTTTTAATTGAACTTTTTGTACTTTCTATCTTTTCTCCTCTTCTCTCTGATGCCTAATTTATATTTCTATTTCATTGTGAGTGCAAGATGTAAGTGTAGCTACGAAGAACTTTAAAAGAGTTAAAGAGTAGATGTATAACAGCGTGCCACGATCCACGATGTTCATAATTTTGTTATGACTCGTTCATTTCTGTAATATCACAAAAATTGACTGAACATCGCTGAAAAATGACACTATATCACTTCGGAAATTGTTTGGCACTGGTATATGTGCCATACTACTTAACCTACAAATATTCCGGTCTGTAAGTATTCAAGGAGCATTCCCGGTTCTAACCTAAATTTTAAAAGGACGTGTAATGAAGGAAAACGTTTTCAGATCGGAGTACGGTGCTTTCTGGAAATGCATTCAAGCCGGTGGTATTTACGTATTCACGCAGCTCGTAAAAATGCTGGCGCTCGCAACATTTTTTCCAACTGCTGACAATGTGGGAGAAGAATGTTTCGATGTCTTTGGAGTACGTGTTATCAGATCTTTTTTCAAGTTTTTTTTTCCATTTGCAATCAAGCAAGCTTTAAAATTCTGTTACTTATTATATCTAATTTATATTGTCTAAAGATAGATAATGTTCCTATTTATCCTTGATTTTTTTATTTATTGCTTTATAAACTTTTTGAACTGTGAATTTGCAGGTACGTAGACCACTCAATTGATATATTAAGTCTAGCTAGCCACATTTATTTTCAAGTCCTTAATTCGCCACATTCCGGTTCGTGAGACCACTCGACTTTGTCGCATTGTCATTTTCGTTCTAATTATTATTTTTAAGCTTGTAATGTAGGAATTGGAAATATAAAGTCTGAGTAAGATGTTTATGATAATATCAAGTAGAAAATTATTTGAATTTAAACTGAATTAAAACGTGAGAAATTTGAAAACTAGAAAAGCGAAAAACACTCAGCGGTTTACTAGACTGGAATGTGGCGAGTTAAGGTGATAATTCAAAAGCGTTATAAAGCTACTACACCCTTTTATAAATAGAAAAATATGTTTCAGGAATTTTTAAAGTCATCTATTGATCTGGCAGACTTGGTAGGAATTTTGTTGGTACTAAATAGTATACCTGGCAAAGGCCATGCCAAGGTGTTAACTGCTGGTATAGGATGGGCAGGAGCTGAAGTGCTGCTAACAAGATTCTTGTTGCTCTGGGTTGGAGCACGTGGCGCTGAGTTTGATTGGAAATATATTCAAAAGAGTCTCGAGTCGAACATCAATTTGGTAAGAATTTGTTATCTATATTTCATGATAAGAAATTGATACAAATGCAAGAGAAAACTTATGTGATTTGTTCCTAACAGGTGCAACACATAACAACCGCAACATTGGTTTGGTTATGGTCTAGACACGATTTACGACGTGGTTTAGTTCCTGTAGTAATCGGTATGCTTGTACTTACAGTGTACAGGCCACTCATGCTAGACTTTCTTTCATTATTTTTATTAGCTGGCCCATGGTCAACACTTATTATTAAGGCGATCACTACCTTTTTCATTGGCGCAACAACGTTGCATATTTACGCAGGTCTCGCGCATTCAATTGGAATTTTCTAAACATGAATTTATGTACATATTACGTGTGTGATGTACAGTCGTATTTATCAATTCATCAATTGATTGATGTCTCCCATTTTCCAATAATACTATAATTGTATATTACATAATAAATTCGTTGTTATTACATTTATATTGTATTATTTTTATCTTTGTAATTTTGTGTTATAAATTTCACAATCTGAAAGAACATCTCTTTACATATTACATTCAACAACAATCTTGCGAAAAGAGAAAAGATTTTTTAAGTTGATTATACTTTTAAAATAATACTTTTTTAAGGAATTACCAAATACGAATTCCAAAAAGATATATGTATTTTTCCAAGTACAATAATATCACAAAAAAATGCTTTTGTGTCAATATATATAAAATTATATAAATTTCTGTATATTTCCGGTTTTCTTGATTTAAAGTGTACTATATGGCTAATTAATGCATTTTTACTTAATTTTATAATAAAAAATATAAACAGAAATATAAAAATTATTATTTTTAAATTATCAACTGTGTTAATATAAAGCATTTATAAATATAGATATATTCTTATGGCAGTCCTATTATTATAATTTGTATCCTCGTTTGAAGAATATTCTTTTGAGAACAATGGCCGAACGATTTCTGTTGTTTCATTTTATCCTTTGTTCTGGAGATTCCGTTCTATTGCGGTTAATGGACGTTAGTGACCGCAGGCCTGTATACACAATAAATATTCGCAGTGACAATCATTTTAGAATAGAGCTCGCCACAATGATAGGCCTTGATTGTTTTGAATCTGAAGTTCAGCCAAAGCTAAAAGGGACAAACTATTTTCCCCTCCTTTTGAATATAAATATCTCTTCGAAAGAAACTACACCTTTTTTTTTTTAGCTGTTTTTAATTAATTTTATGATAAATCTGCAACGATATCTTACTAGTTTCAATATCTGGATCATCTGGATGTTACACATCTAATTTATGTTCAAAATATACGATACAATAAAAATTAATCAAAATAACAATAGATGAAAAAAAAAATATATATATATGTGATATTTTTTATATATAACAATTTTAAAAAATTATGCTGGATTAGAATTCTTGGAAAGAGAATGGTTTATTATGTCTTTTGCTAATTTTCGAAAATGTATAAATCGAAGAAGAGTATTTCCCTGGCCGGCCTATATTGTTAATATCTGATTCATCTCAGGAAAAGTCACACAGTGGATTTTCCATTCCGTCTACTAATTGTAAAATTTATTGTACAATAGATATGCCAGAAGTAGGGGAACACGGGGTAATGGAGGCCACGGGGTAATGATTCGAAAGTTTTGCAGTTATACGTATTTTCGAACGAGTTCGATTTTTGTTATTGTTTAGCAATGGGTTAGATTAGAGAGACGCGAAAAGGGGATGACTAATGCGTTACATCGCCGCACAGTTGTCATTTTGCGTCTGAAAAGGCCTAAAGTAGTTTTTGTGCTTCATCCTTGTAATTTTCATCGATCTTTGGTGATGAAATGTGAGTATTGAAAATACATATTACTACAATTCATTACATTTTATCATTAGAGTAGACTTCAGTAATATATGTAAACAACTGTTTGCCTTGAAACGATCACCCGTTTTTTAATCAATAAATTCAAATTATAAATAGTCCGTTTAGGGTAATGATAGTCAAGTGGCTTAAATGAAAGTAACGATGATGATAAAGAAAATACCAGCATTTTTTGTGCTGAAACAGGGAAATCAAACGAATTATGGTATTGGGCTCATGCTGATTGCTCTGGATGCGATTCAGCTAAAGAATGTGTGCGATTTTTGTCGTCGTGCATTAAAATGGGCGATTTTATTGAGATTAATTTGCGTGTTCCTATAATAATTAAAGTTTTTATTGGTAAAAGTATATTGTTTTGTGTCGTAATATGGCAAAAAATATAGTACATTGTTGTATTTTAGATTTATTAATAAGTGATGTTTCTAAACCGATTCTCATTACCCCGTATTCTGGGTAATGGGAGTCAAAGCTACTTTCTTTTCAAATTAAAAAAATACTTATATCCGATTATGTTTTACAGTTTTCATAAATACTATCAAGGAGCTAATTCGTTGTGTTTTAAGATTCACTTAAGTTCAAATAAATATATATATAATATTTTTAATATGTTTTTTTGTCTTTAATAACGTATCTAAATAACAGACCTAAACCAATGATTCATAATGAAACCAAGTCTTTTCCTTTCGCTTCTCAAATATGTAGATTGTAGATATATAATTAGTATTTCCTCAAATATATATAATTCAAGAATCTGCTCAGGGACATGACAGATCTGTCTACAGACCTGCTAGCCATCCCTCCAGTTAGTTCGGCATCGTTGACAATGCTGGAATTCAAATTGACCATTAACTAATAACGCACATTATATCAATAAACTCTCATGAAAGTTGGCGGGAATGTGTATGTTTGTATGTATACAAATAAAATTGTGACTTCCTCTGTGACGTCACTCCGTTTATAGGATTTTATTTCAACCAATGTATAGAACTTATATATTAATTGCATTTTCACCACATTATTTTCTTCTTGCGGAAATAAAATGTTTATTATCTGCAATAAAACAAATTTTTTGAAATTATTTTTCTTTAATTAATAAAATTGCATTTATACGCATAGAAAATTACATTTTATAGATTAAATTTCGGCGATGTTAATGAATGATCTTCGACAGAACATTCTGGTACAAGTTGACGCTTTGCAGTTTTATAAATTTATTTTGTAAACTTCACTGGAGATCATGTGTATGACCTCTATCATGTAACTGAGATGCGTTTATCACGTGCAGATACACGATTGATGTAGTTTCCCCTTATCACATATAATAAACTATAAGAATGTGACGTTTACTTACGTAGGTATAACGAGAAAAATTTCGTGTCTCTGGCGTCATTATTTAAGACTATCTTATTGTAAACAAGATATATAGGTACTTATTTATTTCCCGATGCTTTTATACTTTACGCGAGAATCTACGAAAAATATATATTAACTTCCAGATTTTAGAAAAATTTATGAGAAAAACGTAATGAAATATATAATATACATAATATATATAATAAAAATGTGATATACAATTATAAATTTATAAACTTATAGTGCTTAAAAATTTTTACACAAATACACGAAAACCTGATCTCTCTTTCTCTTGAATAATTGTTATAATATTTTTCAACTAAATTATAACTATGTTGCAAACGGTACTTGTGGCAGCAAAATTGCCCTATATTTCGTGCAATTTCGTCCTATATATTTTATGCAATTTTTCGATTAATTATTTTATAAGAATATTCACGAAAATAATATATCTTTTTATGTATACACGTGAACAGGTGCATTATTTATATATTTCCGTGTTTATATTAATCCACAGTACATACGTAAAGGATTTTCTCAGTAAGAGTCATTTTTCCTCGGTTAGTTTGACGTTATTTCGACGCGTCACCAAAACAGGTTCCAAAGTTCACGTTTTGTCTATACGAAGAAGTTGCTCCATATATTGGCGTACCCATGATGTAACCCGACAGGTCAGGACATTAGTGATCCGGCATCTCTTCATTTAACTCAATGACGCCGAATACACGCGCCTGGATTGTCGTTTGCCAAACGATTATGTGAAAATAGGAAAAACAACCGTGGACTTTGGACGCATGATCCGCCAAGAAAAATGCGAGCCGGTTTCATCAGGCGTAACATATGCAATTTATGATGCTAATCAAATATGTATTAGAGCAATCGTCATCGATAGCGTGAGCTGTCGAGTTCACGGTGTGGTAGCGCTCGGCAAAAATTGATTGAAAGAAAATACTGTTTAAATCCCCGAAAATCGTATTTTCCGCCGATCGGAAATTCATATCACACAACTATACTATCAGTAAGATAGTTGTAGGACTTGTAGGCCAGTAAGATAAATGGTCAACGGAACTATATAGCTTCACAGATAGAAGATAAGACTTTTTCTCCCATCCCCCTCCCCCCCCCATTTTTTATGACCTTGCGGAAAATAGAAAATTTTAATTGTTCACGATTTTTGAGATAAATATCCGCGTTCGAGAAAAAACGGATATTCGCCCATCGCGCCCAAGTTCATCCGATATCGTGGTAGAGGGGCCAGCCGTTTCTCCATTGGCTCGCACAACGTAGTTGTTCGCTTGCGGGTTCTGGTCGATGCTGCTAAAAGCCGCGTCGGAACGAGACCTACTAGTCGTCGGAGAGCCGAGAAGTGCGTATCGACCGGTCGCATCTGCAGAGTAACCGAGTCTATTCTCGTCCCGGACGGGCATACCCTGCATCATTGCCGTGACAGAGCGCGTTCCCTGAAAAAAAGAAGTCGGAAGAACCGTAGCTGAAGAATCGACGACGTCTACGGAGAGTAAGTCGCGGTAAGCGTCAGCTGAAATTTCTGGCATCGGCTGCGCTTGAACGCCTACATCGATAGCACGTCGATCGGAGTCTCCGCCGAAGAGGAGTAGGAACGGGGAGAAAGAGAAATCGAGATAGAAAAGAGAGAAGTATAAGAGCGATCGCACAACAGTGACCTCGACTCAAATTCTAGCATCTCGGGGGCACAAAAGCGGTTGGTGAGATCGGAGCAAGGTGCCGCTATTACTATATAATGTAAATTTTCAGCGGGTGTATTTATTTGCGCGCGCGCGCACTGTCGCCAACGAGCAACGACATTAGCATCAGCAACGGCAGCAACATCGTCGTCGGTAGTAGCGAGAGAAACGGGCACGAGCGAAAGGGAATCGCGCGGCACGCCGCGTGGTAGAGGCCTGGTCTTCTCTCTGACAGATTCCAAGGAAGCCCGCAAACTGGCTCCGGAAGTGAGGATAAAGCAAATTGGAATGAGGGAGGATTTGCTATCGATAATACGGCACACGAGCAGCGACCACTTCTCGGAAGAGCTTTAGCCGGGAGCTTAACCAGGAGGTAGAGACGCGGAAGCCAAGCCAGAGGCTGGAGCGATAATACGCGAGTATTCGCGCGATAGCGTAGAGGCGGCTCTCGCTCGTTGGCGGTATTTTTATTTGAAGCGGCAGGCCCAACATAAAATCGGGCTTCCTTTTGCTCCGATGGTTCTCGGTATTATTTTCAAATCAATCACAATTTCGTCGTCGTCAAAAGTGGAAGAAACGGAGGGGGATCAGAGCCGAATACCCGGAAGATCGACTGTGATTCTCCGTAATACGGGTTTCTCGGTTATGCCCTGGGTCGTAGCATGTTTTGATCTGCTGGCGGCACCGTTACTGGGTTACTGTCTCACGATCAGGAAACTCGCCCTGCAAGCCGGCCTCCTGCAGGAGAAGAAAAGCGACCTCGCCGTGAGGCAGACGCCTAACACGGAGATACCCTTGAACGCTGAAACCGCCACCATCATGGCCCCTAATGCGGAAGAGCGTCAAGGTAAAGTTTCCCGCGGGGTGAGTCGCTTGATGCCGAAGGGATGTGAGACGTCTGCTTACGTAATATGTATGTCTTCTTTTACGTCACTACTTTTGAACACACTTGCTTCTATATTGCGGAGCTTATCTACTAAAGGTGCTTATCTGCATACGATTAATGTAACTGAGGTGTCAAAGTGCTTTGTATGGCGAAAATATCATTGGATACATAATTTATCAGACGTACCTACACCTTTCTTCTGTTGCATGGCATTATTTAATTACGACAATTACGTAATCTCTCTCTCTCCGAAGAAAACGAAAAGAATTTTGAAGAAATCTGTCGCATAGTCGAAATGTCGAAATATTTTCATTGTATTATTTATCTTAAATTTACATTGTAAAACGCCAAAAATCTATTATAAGCGTACTCTTAAAATAATTATCATTTAGACAACTTTTGTCTGTTCGTTTTATGTTATAATTGTCTCGTAGAAAGCTAATACAATTTCCTTAAAGATAATAGTACTTTATAAGTTTTCTGTTTAAGTGAGTTGTGCAATTTAATTAACATGATTGTTTTAATATTTATTCCATATTAACTAATAGATTTGCATTTTAAGTAGCTTTTATTGTAACTCATGCATGTGCATTTATTACTCGCTGCTTATTATTACAATCAACATTAGCTGATTAGTTTTAACAGTATTTCAAAGAAACATTCACCGCATGTTAAGATAGAAAAAGAGACACTCGTAATTCATGTATTTCACATTCTTTCTTAATATTTCTTAATCTTTCTTAATTTTCGTTTGTAAAAAATTATAAACACGTTCATAACACGTATATCTTGTAGATAATATACTCTCTATAGAATTCTACAAATTTTTCTTATATTGTGTTAGAAGCCGGTTTAATGAAATTCAAAGGAAATGAAAAGTGAAAGGAAAACAACGACTCGAGTATTGAGGTCGCCGTCTTCGGTATCGCAATTATGTCCGCGTCTTGCTCGTCTTATGCCCGCGGGTTTCTTCACCGTCACATAACTTTATCTTTAAGTTAAATTCACTCTTCGTCTCTTTCTAAGAGTTAGGTTAGAAAGAGACGAAGAGTGAGTTTATCCTAAGGATAAAGTTATCCGACGGTGAAGAAACCGGGCATTAGACATATTGCGTTTGTGCTTCTTTACTCGTTATTTTCGACGTAAGATTAATGGCAGCGAATATTTCATGTCTTTTAAATGTGGAAAATATACATAAGATTATATTGTACTGTGTACGAAAAAAGGTGGCTGGCTAAAATTATAAAGGATATAAATAAACGTATGAATACGATCCCCCCCCCATTTAATCGTCATCATTTTCATTACCTTACACGTAACAGCTTGGACAGATCACCGATACATGAAAGAATAATTAATATTTCGCTTTTTCTTTTTCAAACACATTAACTTGCAAACTTGAGGATGCGCAATTCCTCAAGCTATTGTCCCATCAATGTGTGCTTCACTTTTATTGCAACATCCGCACGTTAATTTGCGACATTGTTCTCATGTTACAAATGTCATTGTTATACGTATAGTATCGGATTCTTACGATCCCGTCTTGGAATATAATTCTATGAAACAATCGACATAACGTATCGCGGAAGATGAAATTGAATGTACTTAAAATATATTACAAAAGATATTTTTTAAAATAAATAGATGCGATTGTATGCGAATGTAAGCATTGATTGATTGGTAATTCCTCCTTTTTATACGCGAACGTCACATCCCGTTTCATTATATTCAATTTTTATATATGCAACAATATACTTTTGGTTAAAATTACCCACATTAAATAAAGAGATAAACGCGAGAATATGCATTGTTACAATAAATATGATAAATATAATAATATAAATATATAAAATAATTTATAAAAGAATTTTTATGTAGAATTTTATAATACAAATTTAATTTACTTTGTGTCGTATATTATATATATGTTTATGTTAATTAAAATTTTAATACATACGTAAACCAGAATACATAATAACATTTCTGCAAGATACATAAAACACTGAGACTTACATATCAAATGATATATAGTTTTGCATTGAATTGCGTGGGAGAGACATGGCATAAAGAAACTTTTATTCCTTTAAAAGCTAAATATTATGTGTCTGTAAATATTATCTGAAACGATAAATACCTATACGCTGAAATGTATCTTTAATTTATCATTCTGGCATTGAGAAATCGATAACTTTATCACTATGTCGTCAGGCACCAAATCGTATTCGTGTCTTATCTCCCAAGTTTTGCAAGTACAGGGAATTTCGGAATTGTTACGATTTCTTACATTTGCAAATTCTTTTGCGAATATAAGAGTGACCAAGGAAACAAGTCGATAGAATTAAACGTCGTAAATTTAAAAATGAATAATATTAAATCTCATGGAACATATTAAAGCTTTGAATTAAATTTCTGCTAAAATAATTTCAAACCAGGTTTGAAATAAGATTTTTATTTATGAAATAATTTCTATTCTTTACATTTAAGTTAATAATATTTTTTAAATGTTAAATATTGTAAGAAAAGAAAATTTCTGAAGTTTTTCAATAAAAGAAGATCGTTATAACTGGACTCTTAATCTACTTAATATCGGTTATTTTTAATTAATTATAAATGTATTTTAGTCACATTACATGAAATAAAAAATATATATTATAGAACGTTTTTCAACATGCGCAAGAATAATAAATTATCTCACACGCTATACGCGTATAATAATCTAAAGTGTAAATTTTTATCTATTGATAACATTGATTAGATAATATAAATCCGAATAGAAAGGGCAGTCATTATGTATGTGTGTTATCATCTTGAATTCAGACATGAGACAGAGAAAGATAAGCTTATCATATATGAACAGGTATATTTTTGGAATATAAAGCCTCTTGAGCTGCCATTTCCGTTTCGTGGAATCGGTGAACCACAACAATAACAATATTTATAAAGTTATCAAGTCGGTATCAATTAATTACATGTTTATATGACTGATATTTTAACATTTATATAAACTCAAAAAATACTTGATAGCAACAATATTCACTACATATTTACAAAATCTAAAGGAAGAAAAATAAGTATTTTATTTTTGTTGACAATAAAATGTAATTTTACTGCGTTTAGAGGGTAAATTATTGTTGGCTTCAATAACGCGTGGAGAAGCCGAAACAAAGCTAGTGCACACGCATTTACGAATCTAAATATAAAACCCGTTTCTAGTGGGGCACGAGGCGTCATATATATTTGATCGCCCGCTCATCCGACGTCATAGTATTCATTAAATTTATGCAAAGTTTTTATAACAATCAAATTTTAATTCTTTTCTCGAATATCGCTCTTGTCAATTTTTAATCCGCATACTTCTGTAGACAAATATAAGCTAGATAAGATAATTTACACGTGCTTCGCATACGTAAAATAAGTGAATTAATTAAATATTGATATTACTCATCTGCTAATTTTGAAATTTATTATTATTAAATTGATTAATTCTGAAAAACATGATGTGAAAGAAATGTTACAAGATTTTAAGAATGCATTTTTAATATTTAACAATTAATTATGCAATTAATTTTTCAAAATATCTATTTTCTATATATTTTAATAATTGATATAAAATTACATATATTTTTGTAAACTAATTATTTCTTGTTTTTCGATACGCAATAAATATTTATGTGATTTGTTTACACACATACACACTCACACACATTAAATGCTTGGAAACTTGAATTGAGTTTTTGTTGTGACTAATAATCGACTTAATTACCATACATTATTGGTAAAAAAAAAACTTGTGATTTCCTCGTTTGTGTTTATAAAAAGTAGTCCATGAATGTTTTAGTTCCCGATCATTGAATCAATTGTAGTCTTCTTTACAGTCACGTGTAGTTTTTGTCAATGGAAAATAGACTCTCATAATGCGAAACTGTTTTTCTGTACATTACAATGTGTATATTTCATAACACACGGCGTGCTTACGAAGTACTTCTTAGATGCTTTTGCAAATGTATAATGCAATATAAAAAAAAATTCTTACTGAATAATGCAATATTATTCCACGCTCTGCAGTTTGAATGTATTTCCATAACTCTCGTAGCATATCTGTAACATAAACGTTTTACGATCACTGTTATTTTCAAGAAGAGCGGATTTTAGTACTACGTTGCTGCAAGTCCAAAGTCACGTTATCGTGATGTATATGTATACCATTCTCATGTTACTACTTCTCACGCCTGTAAGCATGACGCGTGTTCAGATATATTGCCAAAATATTCGTACTGGTATAACAAAATGTTTCGTTCAAAAAAGAGAGCTCTGACTAATAGCATTATATTTAGTTATTATCCCGTAATTTTTTAAAATTTTACTGATGACATTTTGAGGCAAATATTGGAGACGGAAAAACACGTTTTAAAAATATGTGTATAATATTGTTTCCGGATGAATTTTTTATCCGGATTAATATTTAATATTTAAGAAAAGAAAATTTGATTTTTTTACCCATTGCATTTAGCATAATGTTACAGAAATTTTAATATTACTAAAGCAAATACTAATATATATTTAATTAAAATTTGCTTTAATTATATTAAAGATTATAGATACAATAGATCAGAATAAATGCTTATAATCGTGTACATTAATGAGAAAAATAGGTTTAAAAATTTACATTAAAATCGCCGTAAAATAATTTTTAGTCGTTGACGTATTAAATCCGAGAAAGTGCTTGCATAAATTGCTTAAGCGCCAATAGAGTACTGAATGCTTTATTGTCTACATTTAAGTAGATCCCGGCAAAGCAGAGAAGGTCGCAGGGAGAATCTCAGGACTAGCGAAGTCATCGCGCAAATTTGCGGGAGTTGTCATAGCCACTTGCGGTTTACCGGCTCGTGGAAAAAGCCAAATCGGGCAGAGCCTTGCTCGCAGACTCATTTGGAATGGCGTAACCACAAAAGGTAAGCATGTACTTAATGACATATCTTAAGACAAACATTTATTATACGATGATCTATTATACGATCTAATAAAGAGATTTATTGCAGCCATATATGCTTAATTTTTAATCTCGATTAAACGTACAAGAGATTAAATCAGGAAAAATTACAATATTCCATAAATCTTGTTTCAGTGTTCCGCGTGAGTGATTATCGAAGGAAGCTATTCGAGCCCCATGTATCACACGAATATTTCCGGTCGGACAATGCGGCAAACAATGCGTTAATAGCTCTCGCTAGGAGAGATGCTATGCAGGATTGCGCGGCATGGCTCGCATCTGGAAATACCGTAGCGGTAAGTATCTAGAACTTTGGCAGTTTCTTCACGAGATTAGGATTGTATAGAGACAGCAATATTTCGAGTAATGCTACCTCTCTGTTAACACTCTCGATTATTTCACTGTAGTATCGTAGAATAGCCTATAAGTATCATAGATTATTGCATGGCAATTAATTAAGTGAAGTGTTATTTGGGTAGCTTCATAGACGATATCGTTGATTACACAGTTATTCTCTCTCCCTGTATTAAGATCTTGGACTCTATGCTGATCACACGAGCGCAACGCACGGAAGTCTACGATTACTTCTGTGGCCAGCTCGGTTACCGCGTTCTCTTCATCGAATGTGTCTGCGACGACTCCGAAGTCCTCGAGTACAACCAACAAGAAATCGTCAGACATTGCGCTGACTACGCAGGGCTAGACGCCGCTGTGGCCGCGGAAGATCTGCGTTCAAAAATTGCATTTTACGCTGGGCTATATGAGCCTATGAGCGATAAAACTTATCCCAGGATCAAAATTGACACTGCTACCATGGATATCGAGACCTATAAAGTGTCCGGTCATATTGAAACCACCGTGCTTGGATATCTCGGAGACGTCAGCCTCAAACCCCACACTCTTTATTTCTCGAGGGTAAGCAGTTGTTGCGTTTTTCTACATTGTGACAAACAAATTGCCGAAAAAGAAAAGTACAATATCCTATAATTACATTTTTTTTTACCGTTGTTGCTTATTTCGTTTTTTATTTTTCTTCGTGTTTTACATTCTTTTATTATACTTTACATTTTTGTATTATATATTGCAGCACGGCGAAAGCGAGTACAACGTGGTCGGTAAAATTGGCGGCGACACGGTACTAAGCGCCAGAGGTGAACGTTACGCTCAAGCGTTATCAAAGAAGTTCAATGCCATGCGTATTCCCGATCTTCGGGTTCTCACCAGTCGTCTCCGCAGAACGATTGCAACGGCGCGTGGCATCGAAGCCCCACAGGAACACGTAGCCGCTTTGAATGAACTTAACGCGGGGGTATGCGAGGGTCTCTCTTACGAAGAGATGCAGGAGCTTTATCCGAAGGTATAATTGTTATCTTCGAGTAAACTTAATGGAGCAAATATTGATTGCCTGCAGCTAAAAATATTCGAGCTTCGAATCATTCATTAAATTTGGAATTAAGTTCGAGCAATTAATTTTTATCAGAGATCAGCCGTTGATCGTGGGATACAACCATGACATATAATAACAATGCTGTCTCTTATGTCTGTTTAATTTTGTAACAGGAGTTCGCTTGGCGCGACCAAGACAAGCTGCGTTATCGTTATCCGTGGGGCGAGAGCTACATCGACGCGATGCAACGCGTCGGGCCGGTAATCGCCGAGCTGCAACGCTCCAATAACGTTCTCGTGGTGTCACATCAGGCAATATTGCGCTGCATCATCGGTTTTTTCCTCGATAAGAAGCCCGAGGAGCTGCCCTACATGGAAGTGCCGCTGCACACGATAATCTGCATCACCAGCCAGGGTTACAATTACAAGCTCGAGTTCTTCAAGCTGCCGATCGAGTGCGTGAACACGACTCGCGTCAAGCCGAAGAACTGCAGCGGCGATCGTACTGCAGCCGACGCTCTGCTCACGGTTCCCGCGCACTTCGATATACCGGATCCCTGGAGAAACCCCGGCAACGGGCCTACTCTCGTGCAGCAGCACTAAGAGAATCACGAGCGCACGTTTTGAAAGTGGCGTAAATCAAATTTTGAAGCACGACGCGAGTTTGAGCCCTGAAGAGAACAGTAGTAAATTGATCGATGTTACGATTTTACGTATGGTATCGGAGAATTTTACAATCGGTGGAAGGAAATAAAATAAATAAAAGGTAATATTATTATCAATTACTAAAAGTCTCATTTATAATATATTTTTTTATAAATTAAGGATTAATAAGATCTTCAAAAGTTGATTTATGTCACAACTGAAACAAGGCGTTCTTCGCTTACACCAATAATTAGCTGTATACTCGCGGCGCTATAAAAGATTATTTACATATTTTTAATTGTGGAATTTACTATTATAAAGGAAAATTAGACGACTTCATTATTGGTATTCGTGTAGTTTAACAGCTACATGAGAGATTTTTTTCATCTTCAAACGTACGTTATAGTATCTTGCATGATGCATCGACTTAATTTACTTGCATCAAAATGCGGATGCAATAGATGCAAAAGGTGTCTGTTCTGATTTCAAGAGTTTTTTTATGTGCTAGAGAAACGCACAGATTTTATAGCATAAATGTCTTTGATACTTAGTCGGCAATATTGTGTACGCCCGGACCGACGTTAACAAAAGGTCTATGATATCCCGGTAGAATACTAATAATATACGCCTTTTTGATAGCTACTAGCAATTGGAAGCCCATGACTTGAACCCTCTACGTATCGCGGGACTCATAGTTTTGTCGATAGTTTATAGCATTATTCGACTCCATAGTATGCTCATGGTAGCTCATAGATTAAGACATATTACCTGGGCCCGTATTCTGTTCCTGCTACCGACAATTATTGGTGTCGTTAACAGTGTCGGCGCAGCTTTTCTACGATATGAAAAACCTGCGTGACGACGCTTACCGACACAAATAGTTGTCGGTAGCAGGAACAGAATACGGGCCCTGTTGTGCTAAGCATACGCACAAATTTGTATATACTGTAGAATGGATGGGGAGTTGATGTTGAAAACTGTTTGTGATAGAGAAATAGTAGCGCGTAGATACTGTCACTATAGTTGACGCGCATATAAATCACCGTATCTTTTCGTATTTCGGTATTTTAAAAATTTCTTTTTCTCTCAAAATATATTGCGAAACTTTTATTCTGTGCTGTGACTGTTTTTATCAAATTGATCAATGTTTTTTTATCATCACATTTTATCGCTTGAGCGTCATCGAATTAACGATTATATTGAAAGAAATAAAAAACAACGGACACGTTCAGATATATGCGCATCAACAAATATAATTCGCATATATCGATTAATTTCGAGACATTATGCCTTAATTATCCGGCCTTTTATATGATATGATCAGAACAGTAAAAAATTATCTGGTACCGTAAAAAATTTATCTGGGTACTCTAAGAACTTATATTTTTATAAAATATTATAAAAGGTAGATATTAGATGTAATTATAGTTACTTTCTTTATAGCGACTAATTCGTCCTGTTTTGACCGGCAATGCAGTATGTTTATAATTATTCGTAATTCCTATTGATCTATAAATATCAAATTATTAACCAATATATTATTTTACATATAAACAAATTATCGAAAAACTGCAACGAAATGAATGATCGAAAAAGAATCTTAACAGCTGAAATCGCTTATCATTATTTTCAGACAGAAACTCTAAGTTCATTAGCTAAAGCCGTTATGAATTATGGCTATCTGCAAACAATGAGAAAGAGAGCTTATTATCTTTTGCGAAACTTTATAAACTTTTTGCGAAATAAGTATTTTGATTATTGCGATTATTGTTACAATGCAATGATTCAAACATACAATTAATAGAAAATTTTATTCTTACTACTAAATATTTTTATCGAAACGAATTTTTCTGTTGCATACACATATTTGTAAATTACGTCTGTTTAAATTCAGTATATTTTTAGAACAATTATTTTAGAGACTTGTTAAAATGTGTATTTTTAGCATATACAATATAAATGCAATATAATATACGCAGATAAGCGGACATTTAACAATACATGCATTTTGGATGATTTAAACCAACGGTTGTATTAAATTCGTAAAGTAGAATTCAAAGTCCCGCATGAGTTTGCTATAATTTCCTATGTAACTAAAACGTTACTCCGCGGCTAAACAAGGAAAACTTCGCGAAATAACGTACCCAAATTAATCCTTATACGTCGTTGATCCATTGATATTTTATCGTTGTATTTTATTAGGATAGTTTATTGCATAAACACGCATAATATTTGTTTAGACGTGAACACGAAGTTCTTCAGGATTCAACGCGATGCTAAGCTACGAATCTGACATTCGCGCTTCCGAAGATTAGTTCGATAATTTAATTGCTTTAGGGAAAACAATTTACGTGTGCTATATATGTATATCTTCCTTTTGAATAACAAGTCGATCTAGTCGATCTTTCGATGTTTCGACTGCTACACATTTTGTGACTCTACACACTTGGACGCCGCGAGAGGTGAATTATAATTTGTAATATGTATACTATATGGTTAAGATGTATTATTCATAGTTTGAAAACTAGAATTTTTTATTTGTACACTGAATAAATTTTTTTTACAAAACTTGTTCTTTAAATTTCTTGTTCTAATTATTTATTAAATATAAGTATTAGGAAAATATAATTCCTTTAATATCGCTATAGTTATATTTGTTATAATAAGGCAGCAGAAGTTTTAAACCTGTTAAAATAGGTTTTTAGAAATTGATAAATTCTGTATTAAAAAATTAAATACAGAACAAGGAAAGCTCAAGTAGAAATTACAATTAATAATAACGTTAAAATGTTATTGGTTAAAAATTATTTATTTATTTAGATTTGTATAGTATTGAATTTTTCAAGCAAAATGGAAATTTCCGAGAATTTCAAAAAACGCGATTAGTTGAAGTTTCGAATATTGCGAAAATCTAAGTCTTTGAAAATCGACAAAGAACATAATTAGATACAATGGCCCATATTCTCAACTCTCTTTTATCGATAAAAGCGCTCTTTTATTTCTGAGATGCTATAGTTCATGTTACAATGTTACATATACTACTCAGAAATAAAAGAGCGCTTTTATCGATAAAAAAGAGTTGAGATCTATACCTATCCTTGTCTAACGGATACATCTGTCCTTGTCAGATTGCATCGCCATGCATGCATGTGCGCCTCTGCATTTATAAAATTTTAGTGGGAAAAATCTTCTTTTCTAGGCTTTCAATCTTACAATTAGTTCTACTTGCACGATATTGTTCCTACATGTTGTCCCTACCTCGCGCTGGTCTCATTTTGCATGAATCAACTGTACAATTTTTGTATTCATCGAATATTGTAGTTAGGTGACAGCTCTACGTGCCGAAAATAAGTAAGATTTTTAATTTTTTTCGTTTTTGATATATATTCGACCAGCGCGAGCTTCATTTTTAGCCTACTTTTAATTGTGTAAGAGAGATTTGAAATTCCGTAAAGACAATTCAGAGATTTTTACCACCAAAAAAATGTCGGTATACAGACGGGTGCAGGATCCCCTTAAGGGGATCGTAAAGCCGTCTGTATTACCGACCAAATTCTATATCTGTCCTTGTATAGACAGTGATAATAGACAAGGATAGACATATTGCATTCATTACAATTAATCTTTTTTTGTAAGCTTTTATTCTTAGTTCCAATTGCACGATATTGTTCTTACATGTTGTCCCTATAGGTCATGCCGGTCTAATTTTGTTGGTATTAATTGTGGAATTTTTGTACAAAGCAAATATTGTCGTCATGTATACCAAAAAATATTAATTTTTTTTTGTTTTTGATATAAATTCGACCACCATGACCTAGATTTTGATGCGTACTTTAATTCTATACAAGAATTTTGCATTTCTATAAAGCCAATTAAAAGATTTTCTCTAAGAAAAAAACCGGTATTACAGACGGCTTTAGGATCCCCTTAAATCACAACTTCAATCACTTCAATTCCAAAGATTACTTTATTATTTTCTTTTATTAATGTTATAAAGCAGGGGGAACTACGATCGCACTCTCTCATAACTGTCCTATTATTAAAGACCAACAATACTGTTGGTACACATATAAGCATAAATATATGTATAATTATATATAGATATATAACTATATATAAAATAATTGAATAACTTTGCAAAATAATCATAAGTTATGACTAGCAAACATATATGACTAGATAGGTTTTCATAAATACTGCAAGAACTGAGATCAGCTATATTTCCGTAAAACTAAAATATTGATTTCATTTAGTATACAAATTTCAAAATAATTTAATAAATAAAAAAATATATAAAATCTAAAAAATTTTTAAAAATAGAATAAATATAAATGCACATTTATATAATCCTTATCTTATTTAATTATCACGAATGAAGGAAATATTGATATTATCTTAATGAGTAAAGAGAGAGACATCGTATGAACATACATGCTGAATTTTAATTATATTAATAATGCCAATAACTCGGCATATATTGAAGAATATATTGAATTTGAAGATTTCCGCACTTAATCCATTTCCACTCGAAGGTGTCGGCGTGCGCAGTATTAAATAGCCGATCTCATTAATTTGGACGTATAGTCTCTTTGTTTAGCGGCCAAATGCAAATCCAAACTTCTCAACATTCTCGCTCGAATTTCTTGCGCGTTCGATTCTCGTTTGCGAAAATCACTCGCTAGAATTCTATCTTCCAAATTCAACGATTCGTTTCGTTGAAGATCGTCGAGTTCGATCGTATTTAATGAGGAGGATTTGTTTCGTGATTCCTGCATGATAGTTTTCATGAATTCAAGGGCCATTCTCCGACAAGTATCGAAACCTAGTAATTGTATCCTTTTACTATGAACAGCATCCATACGGTGATTCCTCCAGCGTGTTTCTCTGTCTATTATTTTAGCGAGAGAACTGGATGTCCCGGGTAGATCTTGAAATACTTTAGTAAGAATTTCCTTCGTTAAATCTTCCTCACTGTCCGATACGTCTGCAAAATAACAGAAATATTTTAATAGTATAAATTTGACGGTTGTCACTTTTTGTGATCACACAGACTGTCTTTATAAAAATAGAAAAATAGAAAGGATTAAATATTAACTTACACATACATTAAAGCATAAAATATCCTGCCAAAATAATAATTTGTACGTATTGCGGCTTGCATTTTAGATTTTGGAGATAGAAAAAAACAAAAAAATAAAGGTTATACATAATAATCAAAAATTAAATTCTTAATTTAAAAATTTTTATCAAAAAATTGTCTCGTATATCTATAATATTAATTTGCCATGTCTGTAAGTAGCCAACATTTTTTGGACAATAAAACAAGTCACATTTTGTTCCATATCATGCGTACGACACGGAAGTGGCGTCATGTCGCATTGAGAGTCATGCGTGAATTTGACGTGAGATTGCTAAGATATCTTACGAAAATGGTTTTCACCTAGCTGCATACGGATTGACGTCGTTCCGAATTATTCTTATACTACATGGAATTTAATTTCATGCAGAATCTTTCAAGACATCTGTGACAATTGATATAAGCTCTATGGATACTCCAATCTTTTCTTGTTCCCATTGTAAACGATAGAGAAATAAATTATTCTCATAAAAAATGTTATTTCATTATGATATAACTAATTGTTCAAATAAATCATTTTGACATGACACTAAAAAGTTTGTCGTAATATATTGGGCGGAGAAAACGAACTTTGTACAAAACTTTACAAGGAAGGTCTGGAATGTACGCCACCTTATTCCATTGTAAAATGTTGCAAAAGTTCTTGTCAGTCATATCCACAAGTTACGCAATGCATTACAGAAAATAAAGTAGAGAAAAGTTTTGCACTACCCTGATCATTACCATTATCAGTTTCTGCGACGTATGCGCCTTCCCTGATATCTCGTTGTAATTCTAGGACTCTGGCTAAAGCCAACTGGAGATATTCCCTTGTATTTGGATCCTGTAGAAAGATGAGATACATACACACTCGAATACTACGTAGGACATGTTTCTATAGTCACGTTAAATAAGTTTTTACAATATTATTTCGTTTCATCTCTAAAATGTTAGATATCTTTATCTACTATAATTGATAATTAAATATTATAAATAATTAATTAACCACCTACAACACACTATTAATTAATAATTAAAATATAAAGAAAAACAAACCTTTGCGTTGTTAATAATCTATATTATGCAAACATTTTTTCTAATTTACACATTCCGTGTAAAAATCTAAAAAAATATAGTGAGCGTATATATTGTTTTATTTATATGTATACGTCGGTCTGTCACAATTAAAACGTTTGTTACAGATAAATTGGCTAGAACGATCTATCAACAGATAAACTATCCAATGCAGTTATATTGCGATTTGATATATGTATATGTACAAAATGAAAAAAAGATTTTAAATTTTTTTATAAACTTTTTTAATTGATTAAGCTCAAAATAATAGAATCCCATTATTTAAAGCTTTCTAAATTTTATAACACTGAGTATCGGGGTGTAATATCTATATGTAAAATTAATATAAAAGAAATTTTACGAACATTAATCGCAACGATGCATGACTTTGAACATTAATCGCAACGATGACTTTGTGATCGACAGGCGTAAAGGGAAAGAGAGAAAGAGAAAAATTTAAATCATATTTGTCTCTAGTAAATTGCTTTATGCCTTCATGATTACGTAAGAAGATAAATATAACTTGAAAATAAATACAATTTTTATTCGATATAATATAATCGAATAATTCTTCAAAATGGATGCGATTATACTGCTTATATAATGTAATAATTGCCGACAAAGAAGAATTATAAGCATTGTCTAACGTTGTTAAATATCTCGATAAATGCTGACAAATAGCTTCTTCATTTCTTCTTTTTGTTAAAACAATATCATCGATATTTATTCGCATTTTTAATCAAACTATGACTCGTACTTATAATTATACATTATTGATAATTATTAATCGTAATGCTCCAATCAGATAATTAATAAGCTTACCGCGTATTGTTTAATTCCTTTTGTTCTTTTGGCGTCATTGCCAACGTCATCCAAACAAGGTGCCTGCGTTGAATAATGTATTAAAAAACTTTTCTTTATAACTTTTTATAATTTTAAATATGCATTTTCGCTATTTCGTCTTATTAGGATTGTTGATATACATATACTAATATTATTCTATATGCATTCTGTATTATTGTACAAAAATATATCATCTTTAGTATAAATATCTTACCGACGAGTATCTCTTCATTATGATCTGACTCAGCGCTTGTCCATCTGTAATTCAATGAATCTAAGAAACTGATTTTTTACGCCTTAGAAATTGTGATTAATTGTAAAAAATAAAATTGTAATAAATAAGTAAATGTCTGCTAAAAACTCCGAAAATTTCGTGAAGCCATAATAATATTCAGTTATTTTTAATTAAATCTCTCTTTCGTTTCATTTATATTAAAAATTGAAAATCTGACTACATTCATTTTTTTAATAATTTTATATGATACTATCTATACTGTAACTGAAATATAATACATGTAATAATAGCTACAGATACACTGTATGTAAATAATGCATTGTAAACGCTATTTGAGATAATGTATCAGTTGTATCCGTATATAATATCCGTTATGTTTGAACTGTTTTTATCTATTGAGGTTGAATTAAATTAATTGGTTGTTCTCCGATTTCGATATCTATTATGCTAAATATTTTTGAAATCAGTTTAAATATTGTATTATTTATAATATTTTTTTTTTAAATTGTGTTTTGCTGCAGCAAGCAATCTAATATATATTTCGTTGAACTTTTATGCAATAAGAATGTTGTACTTCATAAAAGAATTAGGTAATACAAAATATGAACACATACATTCGACGTAATAAGAGCTATTACAAAGTTTGGTATCTGTTTAGATGGTCGATCGTCTCACTATGTGTCATCGTCTAGAAGTAATAATGATACCTCGTGTTACTTACGCGCTTCTGCCTTCAAGTATAGAAACTTGCGCTTCTACAAGTTTGTCTCTTAACTTCGGATCGGTTATCCGTCGTATCAGCTTCGTTATAATTTGGCGCTGCCGCAATGTTGAGAGGTTCTCTCGGGCTTGCAGGCACACTAATCGTTCCTTTGTGCCGCGCAAAGTTGTTCCAGTAAACCCTTCTTTGTAAAAAGAAAAAAAGCACCTTTTCCGCGTCCTTTTTGTCACAAAAAATACCTCGTTATTTATAGCTATACATATATGCTGCGCGCTACGGTGGACTGTCAATGGACACGAGTACACGACCGTTGACTAACGTCGATCGTCGCGTACAACCTACCAACCCCCTCATTTTCACGACCGTTGTCGAAGAAGGGGTGGGGAGGGGGCCCACGCGAGGGAGTCTGTTTATCACCAGCCCCCTTCGAAATCCGGCTGCTCAACCGTCGTATAAAGGTCCGAACGAGCGGCAGATGCAAGACACCCCCTTTCTCCTCTCTCTACCCTGCGCGTGCCCCGTTAAAGGGAATGGACGAGTGGCACGTGCGAGCGCGGGGTACGTTGCACGCGTGCTGAGTAGTCTCGCATCGATTATTCTTATATTCGACTTGGAAATGACCGAGTGATCTTTGCATGTGTACACGTTCTCATAACATTTATTCACGCAAAAAAGGAGAATTATCAATATTGTTTTTATGTTAAATTATATACAGCGATTTATCTTTATTGGTATACAGTTCAGCCACATGAAAAGAAAACACGTGGAAAAGGTACAAAATATCCTACAATTGTGTCTTTTTGCGAAATGTACGACGCTTCTAAGCGTAACATATATCCCGGTTCTTTAAATCATGTAATATCGATCTTTTCTTGGCGACAATTTTGTGAATTAGTAGTTTTGGAATATCTCGTATTTAATGATATACAATGTGTAACCATTTCAGACGTTGATGAATGTTCTTGTCACTTAAATTATTTTTTAAAATACTTAGGTACGTACTAGCAACTATAGTGACACATATTATAAGTCTGCAGATTTAAATATAAACAATACAATAAAAAGCTTGTCACAGTACAGAATTGTACTAGTCTATAGTTTATGTTTATTATAGCATCGATTTGCATCATGTAGTTCCATCAATATATTATATTACAAACTTTCGAGCGAAGAAGAAAGCATTTTTATTTAATGAGCGTACTTAGAAAGGATTTATATTTATATATGCATCTGTAAGTAGGTACTTAAATAATGCGGGACACTTAATACTTATACACATACAATTTAGTTGAGCTATCAAGATTTAAAATAAGTTTTTTTTCATGTTATCTGTTCTGTGTTTTCACGCTTTTCTTCTCGTGAAATACCTGCAGTGAGATCTAACTCGGTGAGCCAATTAACTCGGTGAGCCAATTACCGCCACAAAAGAGATAATAAAACGAGTAAACATCGTATTGTATCTCGTTGTACTTCGTTCAATCTCTTTTCTATAGCTCACTCATTTATCACGTAAAAAGTGAAAGTGTATTCTCGTTGCTCTCATACGATTTCATTGAATTTATTAAATAATGATTAATTTATTTATTAATTAAACCTTATTAAATCTCTGAGACTAATTTTTACTCTCTCAACCTCATATTAAAAGGTAAAGAATGTTGTGTGATTCTATCAAATGAGAGAAACATATATAACATGATAATAGCTGTTAACCCCGATAAGTTGTAAGCAAGAAATATGCACATACACATATCTACAATACTGTTTTACACACATTATGTTTTTATAAAAAAGAATAAATTCATACATATTTCTACAGTCATTCAAAAACAGGAATACTTATAAAAAATATGAGTATCATTGGATCCTTTATTCGTTATTTTTTATAAATTAGGCCAACGTCAAAAAATAATTATTTTGTAAATGTAAGAAATTATTTTCAAACGCGCGTTACAGTTTTAACAAGTCTTTACCTTCCCGTATTCTATTTGATCACATCATCAATCCTTAAAGAAAAATTTGACAATATGAAAAGTATACTAGTCGCTTGACAAACTTTTTCGACAAAAATAATCGCAGTCTAAGTTCGCAAACATTATTTGAAGAAGAGCTACGTTTCAAAGATATGTGGAGTAAAAAATTGCAGCATACAGGTATTCTCAAACTAATATTTTTGTAAATAAAGAGATTATACAAGCGGGCATCCATAATCTTTGAAATGCGGTTATGGAAATATCGATTTGGATAAAAGTTTCTGAGACTTGTCATTGCATTTCTTTTTATCTTCGTAATAAGAAGCTTGCAGCATTCAGTATTACCGTAGACGCAATTATCCTGATGAAGCTTTAGTCCATTATTAGCAACAGTGATGGTACTGCGATTTGCACTGCAATGTACATTGATATCCGCGTCCTGCTTATACTTCAAATGACTTACGAGAGCAAATCTTCATCGCCGACAGTAGGCTTAGTCGTGTCTATGCTGCCCATTTCAAATACCCCGGTTGAATTAAATTCTTGAGTACGCCTTCGGAAGGTGGAATTAAAACTGGTCTCGTAAAGCATGCGCCGACTTTTTTGTGAAAAAGTACTATGTCCGCGAATTATACTGCTTGCCATTTGATTTCTACCACAGATAGCGGAGCCACCCGGTAGGCAGAAGCATAAATATTTATTAAACCTATGGCAGAAAAACAGAGGTGGTGGATTAAAAACACATTACCATTAATATATATTTAAAAACAATAAGATATATATTTTTCGACAGTGTATTTATTTCCCCAAAATTATATCTATATTCTTTATTTAAATAAGACTTTCATACGTTAATATAAATAAAAACAAAGCTTCCTCTATGACAAAGCAAAAAGGGTAATACCTACTACATATATTTTATAAGCGGAAAAGAGTTATTTTCTGCTAGAGAAAGATAAAAAATATACAATTAACAATCTTTCCGCAGAAAAGTTTGCAAAGAATTTATATTTCGACAAGTTTTTACGAAACATTACAATGACGAAAAATTTATTGTTTTTCTGTTAACAATTAACATAATAAGTTTAGCTAATGAGATTATTTCAGAATTTAAAATGGTGTTTTATGTGCTAGAATAAGTTTGGCGTAATATATACTATGCGACTTTGTTCCTCCAAGTTTTCAATTGTTATATCAAATTTAAAAGAAGCTATAATTTCTCAATAATTGTTATATAATAATTAAAATTTACTGGTATTTTTTATTTATAAGTAAAAAAACATCATGTATTTACCGTTGACGAAACGTGCGGCTAATTAAGTAGAGAGCTATAGGATTGATGCAGCTATTGCTGAAACTGAGGCAGAAACCAATTATCCTGAAGGCGTGCCAATAATCATCATAGTCGTCACGGGCCGTGGGACAAAAGTGGAACCACAGCATAAATATGTGATAGGGTAGAAAACAAATCACGAAAACAATTATGAAACACACTACCATTTTGCCAACCTGTTAAATTGCAGGAACAAATAAATTCATCAATACAATAGCATCCAATAAGAGGCACATTGAATTATAAAAACTGTTTAACGGTACGAAGCATATGAGTTTAACATTTTGAAATTTTATGAAGTACATTTTCACGTACCCTTCTGCGCGCTTTTATTTGTTCAATGTGAAGATCACCACCGGGAAGTTCGCCTGGCATGTTTCTGGTTGATACTGCTAGATGCCATGCCATGCCCAAATAGAAACAAGCTATTATGCATAATGGTATCACGTAATATGCCAAAAATTTGAACATTACCATCCCCTTTTCGTAGGCGTCCCCTGCAATATAAAAGCACATAACGCGGTGTCTGCCTTTGCGTAACAAAATTTAACTACTTACAATTAGCGTTACAAATTTTTTATTTTTTCACATATTTAGTTTTATCGCTCAATGAATTAAGATAAAATATTACGTATATGTATACGCAATGATATGTAGGCTCCGAGTATTAAATAAAGGCTTCGAATGGGAGCTGTGTATATTCAACATCAAAAATGAGAAAAATGTGAAAGCTATTGACTAATATCTTTCCATTAATAAATTACATCTAAAAAAGTTTGATACTTTTTTTCTAACAGGTAAAATGACATTACCATATAGATTGTTCAATATTTCATTATAAGTTTTACAATTTACATATGCATCTTTAATATCTAATAATAATTTTTGTGACATTCAGAATTATGTTCAAGAGAATTGCATTATGGCTTACCAAATTCCTCGGGGAAAGGGTTGCAGATTAAAATGCTATGGTTTCCTCTTAATGGTATAGATGATACATAGGAGAAGAGCGCGGCGGGCATAGCTAAGACAATCGCTAAGACCCAAATAAGGGATGCCGTTAAAATGGTAAGTGGTTTTGCGCTTAAACCCGCCACGTGGCGACGAATAGGGTTCACGATGGCGCAATATCTATGAGAACGTGAGATGATGCGGATTATATCATAAGCGGCAGAAGCTCGTTCATTTCATAGATAAATTACTCAAGACACAAACAATAATTAATTTGCATAACTTAGATCGTTGTGCCTTATCGATTTTACGTAAATTAAACTTCCACTTAACGTAGATGCGATTTTAAAATTAAAAAAGAATATCGAGAAGGTAATTGAAATTATTTTTATGAAACATATTTAACTTTATTAAAAATTGACGATTATTAACGTAGAATATTCAACTGTATGCATCAATATCCAACAGTAATGTTGGGTATGCTGCACATCCATTGAAATGAGTTACATGGCATACGTTAATTAGCTTCAGGAGTCGATTTTACACTTGGATATATTATGAGTGATATTTCAGTCTAATCTCTCGACTTGTAAGAGTTAAATTAAGCTGCAGATATTCGTGGTGCCATCTAGCTGAGTAATTTTGTTTAATTTCTTGAGTTAATTTGCACGACACGATAAGGCTCTTTATAGTTCACGTATTTACCTTTCGGCTGACAAAGCAGCTAAAGTAAATACCGACACACCAATCGAAATATCTTTAGCACATTCAGATAGTTTGCAGATAGCCAAGCCCCATGGCCATGATTCGATCGTGTAAACAATTGATGTGAAAGGTACGCAAGTCACAATCACCTGTAACAATGAATTATCCCTAAATTCTATTCAGATGATATTTTGCCATCAAATTGTATCATGAAAGATCTGATAAATTACCCAGGGAAGTCAGGATAATCATAAATATACTAAGAAAGACATATGTATATAAATATATAGTATATTTTCTTTTATAAGTAAAGATTATTTGAGGAAAGAAATTTTTGAACACATATAACAGCTATAAATTATATTATATCTACATATTGTTATAATAATAAATAAATATATATTTATTTATATATTTTCTTAATTGCTGATATTTTTCCTAGAAAAATTTATTCCTCGGAAAAGATATGTCTTTTCAATTATTTTCTTGCTTTTATCTTTAAACAAAAAAAAAAAATTTTTTTAAATTTTTCTCTTATATAATTCCCTTATATATATTTAAGAAAAAGAATTATTTACTTCAAACAATTTTTACTTGTCTTGGACTGGATAGAATTTCAAGAAACAAAGGAAGCGCAAGCGCAAAGCTGTATGCTCACCAGCAGATCGCCCAGAGCTAAAGACAGCACGTATGTGTTTGGTATATTTCTCATACTGGTATGACATAGCAAAATGAGAGCCAATATACCGTTTCCTGCTACGCCAACGACCAAAATTAACGAAAATATTGCGGGTACGATGTAAGTCTCAGCTCTTTGAGCATATGGTATGTATTCATCACTATTGTACTGTATTTCGGAGCTTGCATTTATATTAAGAACGTCACCTGCTGTCACCATCTTCTGTAACGAAGGAAATATTCTTGTTGCTTCTGACATTGCCAACGCTCTTGATATAAAAAAAATCTGAGCATGTTTGCAAAATAACAAGAAAGGAACAATATTTGTGTTCAAATCATATATCGCATTCAAGTAAAAAAGATAACAGAATAATTATAAAAAAACGATTTTTAAATGCTGAGTATTGGTTAGAAGATATAATCACATTATGTTATATATTGTGGCAACGGAAAATTTAGAGATTGCACAAAATGATACAATCAATCTGAAATACAACGTTAAAATACATCTAGATTGAACCGACAATGATAAACATGATAGATGTTTTATAATCTCTTATCGGCTGCATGCAGGTTTTTTCTAAAAAATATGACAAATGCATTTTTTGTTGCAATTTATGCCTTTTGTCGTGCGGTTTTTTATCCCAGATGTAATCGCATATAGTTATCGCAGATAGAATGATAGAATCGATTAGATCGAAAAGATAAGGCGGCTTACAGCCGCATTGTAAATCTGCAAATAGAATATAAAGACCATATATTTCCTTCATTTTATTTCATTAATTTAAGAAAAATGTTTTAAACTAAAAAATGTTTGTCCTTTTATAAATATAAATAGTATTTAAAAAAAAATAAAGAATGGAAAAATCGATAACATAATGTTCACACATTAGCTTGTATAAATATAACATAAAATCAGTATAAGCAAAAATTTAATCTAATTATCAGTCTATTATACTAGGCAGTCATTATGTCGTTTATAAAAGGGATTAATTTGTAGAACGGACAGAGATTTCCTGTGTATTTGTACCATGTATACATATATATCGTGTTCATTTAGACAGTTGTACATATGCTATAAAATCAATCAGCTAAATACACATGGCGCATTACTAAGGGGCTTTGAGTTTACTTATTCAGGTTGCTTGTGAATATTATGTAGAAGGAGAGATTTACTACTCTGAAAATATGCTTAGTTTTAATTGTATTAGTTGCGGATTCAATGCGACGACATTCACAGTCCGCGAATCACATCTTTTCCCGATTATAAATTCTCGCGTGAATATGAAATTATAGACTATTATTAGAAAAATAATTAATTTTAGCTAGTTTTCTTGCATTCTTAAATTTCTTTCGTTTATTATGACGACAGAAATGATAAATGCAATTAATTAGGGGAACCCGGGGCATAACGGAATCACGGGGTATAATTTGATATGGTCGATATCTTTTTACAGAGATGTTATCATGTAACAAAATGTATTGAACATATTGCTCTTAGATGTCTCTACCCGTGTGCTGTTATTAGTTTTCATATAATTTTTAACTGAAAAATGCTACAAATTATTTAATGCGTTCGCTATGTTCTCCGCGACTGAGTTACATTTCTTTGATACATTTACATATGGTAAGCAATAATGATAAAATTCTATTTTTTATTACCGTAAGTATATTTACATTATTAAACAATCTTTTCTTGTTAATTTAGTAAAGTGTCTGTGCAATATCGATTATCTGCGACGATTTATATTACCTAAAGTAAACTTATACACTTCGAGGCATAACGGGAAATTAGACCATGGGGCATGATGCCTTGTGTTCTTAAAATGTTTTATTTCTTTTTCATACGCTATTAGTATATGCCTATGTTATGTTGCGCAATATATTGATGCCAAAAGTTATTACACCAAATTTTTATTTTTACTTACATTTTAATAAAAAAAATGTATACTGTAAGAAAAGTATTAGTAATAAATAATTATTATTAATTAAAAATGCAATAATACATTCCTACATATATTGCGTGTTCTAATAAATCACTTTTAAGAAGTTTTGAACATTAATAAACAAGTTTTGTGAGGGATCCTATTATGCCCCGCATAAAATCCGCGGTAATGAGGTTAACTCACGTTTTCAAAAAACAGTAATTTCGTCCTCTCAAACTATTCTTTTGTAGTAAAACTTGTATTTTTCTTATAGGGGACATTTCAAAGAATATTTTAGTGCAGAACAAAGTTCATTTATTTATTTTTAATATGTTGTAAACTTGACTAAACCTTAGCGTTCCCGTTATACCCCGGGTTCCCTATATTATAGAAATTCCTTTCTGATTAATGACATTCTTTCAATCTAAAGTTGATGTACATTAAAATTCAATTCGCTTTTATTGCCATCTCCGCGACACGTTTCTCTTCATTATTATATAAGTTTGCTATAAAGTCACATCGTTAAGAGACGATTATTTGATTCTCTACACCTTAGCGTCAATGCATAGTAGAACATTTAAAATTATTCCACCGTCGAATTTTAAAGTTTTAAAGTTTCAAAGTGCGAAATTTGCGAATGAATTTAAATGGAAAATTTCGATTGACACATGGTAGAATAGTTCGATGATAATTTATTACATATATTCCAGTAGCGGGTTTACACATCTCTTGTAGATCTTGTTGATATGCATGCATATCTCATTATAAATATAAATTTACTGATCAAGTTGATTAGTAAAAATATAGATACAAGTATATTATTTATTCTCTTTTCGAAGAAAATTCCATGTATGTGTATGTGTGTAGGTGTGTGTATATATATCATAATAATATCACCTCGTACATATTTTAGTAGTTTTTAATACGCATTAAAAATCATGTTTATACCAATATGTAAAAATGTAATTAATCTCTTGAAACAACTCAAAATGTTGTATATAATCGGATATATTAATAATGCTTCAATAAGCACCCAAACTCACGATCGGATGAAGCGTAATGAAACGCAACTCCGATTTTTACGTGCAAATGACTTATTCTCCAAATAAATTGACTAAAGCTCGAGATACAGAGAAATAAAAATATTTTGGAAATTACAATAACATCTCGTTGATAATAAAGGCTTGTCGAACTATTACAAAAATGTTAAACTATTACATAATCCCGAATTATTTGTATTTTCTAACGTAATACTATCGCAAACACACGTGGAATATAAATTAGATAGCGAAACTCTTCGGAAAACGTTGGGACACGTTCAGAACTACAGGAAAATTATAATAGAACTCACAGAACTGTCAATAATCGTCGAAAAGTTGATTCTTAAATGTTAAAAACGGCGACAACTTGAGAAATAATTATTTTACAGGGAAAAGTTATATGACTTTTTTGTAGAACTTGGAAAACGCTACGCAAAATTCTTATCAGATCGGCTAAAACGCGTGAAAAAATTTTTTAAAATAAAAATTTATTCTTAAATGTTAAATATGGTTTTTATTTGAGAAATAATTTCATTACTAGAAAGTGATTAAAATTTCTTGCAAAACCACGTGGAAAAGTCGCAAAAATACGATCCGGTAGGAACTGTTACCTTTCTTAGATATGTAGGTATACGAGTTACAGTTTGGGCACTGGATTTTCAGAAATCGATTTTTTGCTTTTAATTGCTAGAACTATTGATATATTTAATACAGAACTGTAGAACTATTGTAAAACCAGCTAGAACTCCGAAGAAATAATTGATTTTCATGATTTGGTGTGCTGCGTGAACTTAGCGCACCATATTTTCAAATTCGATTTTTTTTGTATTTAATCATCGGAACTATTTAAGGACGTTCACCGGTTATAATCGTAGCCAAAATTTTATACTCTAAATCGATGTGAAAACATCCGAATATATACGGTTACAGGCTGAAAACTTTTGAACAGTTCTGTCCCTAACATACAGAACAAAAGACTATTTTGTCATTTTTCTCCTGCAGTCGCTTCTTTACGTCGGATAATCGTGAAAATCGAGGTCTATTTATTATTGTATTTCTAAATCTAAACGGTCAATAATTTCGGGTTTTTTTTACTAGTATTACTAAAGCGTCCTTCTACTATATGTCCGTTTTTCATCACTTTTTATAGATTCGTTCTAATTATTAAAATTAAAAATATGAGATTTCCGTCTGCTTTGTGTATCCAATACATGTAAGAAATACAATTTTTGATAGCAAATATCTCGATTTTGGTACGCGCACGGTTCTTACAATTGAGGAGGTGTATAGATAACACTATTAATAGCATATGGTCCAAATTTTAAGCAAATACATAGAAAATCAATTTACTTGTGAACGTCCTTAAAATGCTTATCTAGAACTCTAGGGTCCAAATTAATAGACGTTTCTCAGTTGTCGAGATCAGTCTGTCTTTGTCTCGCGTATACCGTTTTACCATACGCGAGACAAAGACAGACTGATCTTGACAACTGAGAAACGTCTATTAATTCGGACCTAGAACTATTCAAAAGAATGCCAGAACTCTAAAAAAACTGAGATTTTTAGGTATGGTGTGCCAAGTTCACAGAACCCAGTTTTTTACCACTTTTTCAAAAAAAATTAAATGTTTAAAGGCTTTAAGCGACCTCTAAATATTAAGCTACATCGTCTGCTCTCCAAGGATGTTTATTTGAGAGTTGGTAGAACAAATTTAAGGGGTGAGACTTAAAATCGAATTTTTGACCCAAGAAATTGGCACCCTAATGCATATAGTGTAACACAATTTTCTAAATTGACATTGTTTTAAAAAATTTTTGGTTTAGATATTACGAATCTTTAAAAAATTACTATTAATATAAATTACAAATATTTTTTCTAATAATTTCCAAAAGTATATAATGTTTAAAGAAAAAATTATTACAATTATTCCACCGTTCATGATCGCTCGAACGAAGATCCACTTGTTCGCCGATTTCCTGCAGTGACAATTGAAAATTATCTTGAAATTCTTTTAAACTGTTACTGTTAGGATTTCCTAACAGTTTACTGTTAGGATTTCCTAACAGTAATAATTTAAAAGAATTTAAAGACAATTTTAAATTGCCACTGTAGGAAATCGGCCAGCAATACCAGAGATAACGATTTCTTCTTCAGCACCGACGCTGAAAAAAATAAAGATACTATGAATCGACTGAACTAATGTATCATTATTTCAGATAAATTCTGCAACAAAATGCTATTATCTCTTTTTCTTTGAAAAAACAGACATAAATATAAAGTACGGGAAAATAATCAAATACAGTTTTAAATTACATATACGTACCAATAGGAAGTGGGACCACCGTGGCAATTGAAACACTCAAGAGTGAAGTTAAAACGCAACTAAATCACATATCTCCGATTCTCTTATGTTATATTATACTTCTTTTACCACAGACATACTTACTATGTCTATGACTTTTATATACATATCATACATATTGATTTTGCAGCCGATTGAAAATTTAAATATTTTAATAGCTGGCGCTTCCGGTATGTTGCTACACAATCGCGCGTAGAAACTTATACTGAGGTAGGAGAGGGAGACAATTTACCAATACTACATAGTAACAGAATGAATTTAGAAACAGAATACCAAAATATTACTATGCGTTATCATTTTATGTTTGTGTGAGTATTATTAAGTTTAATTTATGTTGTAAAATAATTTATAATTGCGATGAATATCACCACAGCCCCAGTGGTCGAATTGGCACGACACCCGCACGGTATACGGGAGGTTCCAGGTTCAAACCCTGGCTGGGGTGATATTTTTTCGCAATAAAAAATTTAAACTATTTAATTTAGAAATTACATCAACTGACCAAAACCCATGGTCGAAATTAATAATGTCTTGACGATTGATCCGAAAATGTGCTGTGTGAATCCGACAAACCAAGTTGGCTCACAGTTTTTCAATGTTCATATCGGAAAGACGTTATATATTGCCAGTCACGGTCGATTTAAATTACTTTAATTGATATTTATAAATATTTATAATTTATAAATACTTCCATATCATAAATATTACTGATGATATATATATCAATAGAATTATGGAAGACATAATAAATAATAAAAGAAATAGATAATAAAATAAAGAAAAATAAATCGTTATTTGCTTATATTACTTATATAATTTTTTATTACATATATAATTTTTTATCCCCATTACGTTATTTTTACTTAAAATGCACTATTTTATCCGTTTAGATCGAACAATTGTAGTTTTTTATATACAACTTATTAATTTTATTGAAATTAACTGTGTGATATATCTCAGAGATTTCTTTTTATTTTTCTTGAAACAAATTGATCGATAATTTTAAGCGAGATATGTACAACCGCGATTTATAAAATCTCTTTGTAGGTATGTAAACCTCAATAAATGTAACATGTTTAATGTAAATTTATGGCTAACGCAATTAGACGAATATCGATCGTGTCGTAATTATAATTTAAAGCCCTTTATCATTTGCTAATGTATCTATGGCAAATTGCAAGCACTGATTGCGTCATGAAAGTAACAAATAATTCGATTGAAACATGGCCTATATTGTCATGATCGATTTCTGATTTGCTCCACTAGCATACCTATCTCCATACTTGGATAAATGAGATATTTCCTTTGAAAATGGCACAAATAAAATATTGAGTTCTTTTCTAAAGTGGATATGTGACATCGTTTATATTTGGATTTGACTTAAATTTATCATCATTCAATATTTACTGACGTTCAAAAGAACAGTTTATATATCTCAAATTCACGTCAGCTTTAAAAACTCGTTGGCTGCAAAAATAGCTTTAATAAAACAGACACAGAGTAAATATACATCGTGATCTTGTTTTTTGTTTCTACAGAATAATTTACTTTACTTTGATATTAATTCTTTATACCTTTCATAGATGCTTTAAAGGTTATACGTTAATAAACTATGACATGTGGACTTTATGTTGAGGCATAAATTCACAGATGTTTTATGCATATCAAGATACAATGTCGACATTAAAGTTGCATACGCGTTTTAGATTCTTCTGCAGCATGCGATAGCAGTGCTATCGATGTAACGTGAATTCGGGTGGCACGTCGGAATTTACGTTAAACTTTGTAAACGAAACACATTCCTCCCGAGGCAAAATCGATGAGAATTGCGTTTGATTCGAAATTACCGTGGAAATTGAAGTTGTCGAGAATATACCAAGAATATCGAGCGCCGCGGAAGAGTGAATTAATTTCGAAAGCGACAAATCATTAAATTGTGCCGTCCTCGCAATATTGCGTTTATTCTGAACTAAACGAAAATACTTCGTTATTACTTTTGACTACTTGCTCAAAGAGATACAACTTTCATGCTGTCAGTAGAGCAATGAAGAAAATCTTTAACGTGTTGAAGAAAAAGTATAATTAATTGATTTAAATTACTTTTTATATGTTATATCATACGTGTATATGTGCGTGTAGCTCTTTGTTTAAATAATTTAGTAAATTCAGCTAACGGTCAAAATAATCTAATTTAGACGGGCAATATAATATAATAAGTAACAAACAAATATATTTAACAAACTTGTAATGAGATTCATAACGAGCCTATTAGAGTCTATAAGAATTATTCTGAGATTGTATTTACAATTATTTTATGACAAAAGAAGAAATTGTAATTGAAGAACTTAATAGCAGATAATAAGTTTCTTCAAAAAATTTTATGACAGATGAACATCGATTTTACATAATAATTAACATATTTTTTATTATTAGATGCGTTTATCTCTGTATACACAATTCTTGTAGCGCAAAAATATATTTACACAAGCAAAAGATTGAGAATAAAATATGTTAACGTAGTAATTTTTAAAATCGACCCAACTGGCTATGTTTATGAGCAGGATGTTATCTAGAATTTAGAATTTATTGCGAAAAATATTACCTCAGGGTTTGAACCTGGAACCTCCCGCATTCCGTGCAGGCGTCGTCAAATATGTTAATTAGTGTCTTGTGCATCTTTCTGCAATGTTTGATTTCCCACTTTCATATAGTGACACCTGCATGAATTGAGCAAGGTCGGGCAAGATAAACGTGAAATTCCCACTTTGCAAAGTCTTCCGTCAAATGGAAGTTATGTCATTCTGTCGAAGTCGAATGAAATTTCTCATTAGGTTTCAAGTAGCTGCCTACGTCGTCATAGCATAATGATGTTAACTTTCGACGACGATCGAATAAAATACTTATAGGTGCAACGAGAAAAAAAGAAACATTATAGCAGATACCTACCTAGGAAGAATATGAATATTGTAGGTACATATATTGGAATTTTTGCAATTGCTATATAATTACTAAAATCACTGTATGCCTTTGTCTTCTTACTACGACTTATAGTTCAATCTCTTTTTCTGCGTACGTTTGATTAGCATATACATTATCGATTGGCAGTGTCAATTGACACAAACGTGATTAAATGGACTTACAATTAGAAAGAGCTGTAATTCGCTTTGATAACTGCTGAACCGTTTATGTGGAGGCGCAACGTCAGATAATGTGAAATTGCTATTGCTTTGTAATTCTGGTGGAAAGATGTAGCTTTACAAAGGGTTCACACTTACAATTAGAGCTGAATCGCGGATTTATTATAAACAATCATTATATATTATAGCGCTCGATTGGCAAAGTATTCGCAATTATCTTTAAGCTAAACGAAAGCGACGTAAGACTGATAAATTAGAAGTATATGACATAAAAGCTCGTATGTAAAATTGTTAGTAAAACAAATTAATTTAAAAATAAAATAATTAATATCTATAATAAAATACCAGAGAAAGAACTCTTTTAAATAAAATAGTGCGTTTAGATTTACAAGAACGTTAAGTGGAGAATATTGCAACTTTTTTATTGTAAAACGTATATTTCTCTATTCTCTCTATTGTCTCTATTCTCTAAATATTTTATTAATACTTGATTTGTCTTTGATCAATTTAGAAATATTTATTTTTGCCTCTTTTTTAGTGTTTATCTGTTTTTTTAACGTGCAAATATTACATAATTGTAACATTCTGTCTGAAAGTGCCTAAAATATGTATACATAAAAATGATAATATCGACAGTAATAAAAATGGGATAATCTATTTTTATTATTTAGAATTAACTGTTAATTATTTAACTGTTTTGCATAATTTAGTTAATAAGTAGTTAACATTTTTTACTATTAATTAATGCAGCTCTTATATTCACTATCTTACCTCTTATAAAAATTTATTATCCTATAAAAGAAACCTTATATAATATCTAAACCTGCCTGAAGTTTACGCTGTTCTTACGACGAAGTAAAAAAAAGAGACCGATGGTTGCAAAGTTCTCGCCTGTAAGCAAACTGGGGGAAATCCAACAACGTAGCGTTAATGCATTATTCTAATTAATTAATGTTTGCGAGATGGCGTCAATCAAAGTGAGGTGTAAATATTTCCGCATGATAAAAGCAGTAACCGAAGATTATGTCAACAAAAGCTGCGCTGTACATAGATGCACTTTCTTAGCGATCTTCATTTGACCGCATTATCTTTAGGAGAGAATAAACTAATTAAAAATCTGTTATCATTTTCCTAATTAAAGACGAGTATTTTATTAAAATCCCATGTAATTTACAGTGTACAGTTTGACGTACTGCGTGTTACCACGTAAGTGCAAACCGCAATCACGTGCACGTTGAACGCAGTTACTGCTACAATTAATAAACACGAAAATAGCTCACGCTATAATTCCGCTATATTTATCGCGTAACGCATCGACGAATGTATTGAAATCAAATTCGCAACGGACTTTAGCCTTGTAACAGTAATTCGAACAAACTAGCAAAAATTGATCTTCGCGTTCCATTACGCCATTAATTACTTCTGGCAGATAACAATATTGATCAATCAATATATCGTACCGGTGAGATATATTGCACGCCATATATGAATTGCATGGACGTTAAATGCTACGTTTTGCATATTTTTTTAAAATATCAATTTTGCATAGCATTCTGATCTACTGTCGTCACAATCCCAATCAGCAATCGCAATTAACTTCTAACAAAACTATTTAATTATGTAATTAATTTACCTTGTTACACGCAATAATAGAATGTACATACAATCAATCATGAGTTATAAATAGGTATAAAGCTATTTTATTTAATGGTAAAGGTTAATGGATAGCTGGGAATGCACGAAAATATTTTAATTAACAGCGTATCTTGTTTACATAAGACACAAACATACATGCGTTTTGGTGTACTCCGATATGATCGTTATTATATTACTACATCAGGATTAATGAGAATTTACATTTATCGTCATTATAGTAAATAGACGTAAATTAATATTTTATTGCATTCAGCAGCAGTAAATTTTGCAAAATATGTAAACATACCAATATATAATAAATTTAATAACTTTCATCGATTTTAGCGATACTTAAAGTAGCTATTTTTGGTAAGTTTTCAGACAGCAAGAAAAAATATTTCAAGTTGTTCGTCGATTTTAAGATTGGCAAATATAGTATTATAAAAAAATGCACGTTCCGTGTCTTTTAAGGTTTATATAATTACCGTATCTTTACGCTTTAAAACGTATTTTCAAATAGACGTTGGATTTTTCTATGAGGAAAATGCAAGCCTATTGTGTATACTACAAAAAAAATTTACATTTGTATGTAACTTCAGTTATATAATATACAGAAGCTCAATATTTCACGCTTCTCGTGAAATTTCGTGTAAAATTTTTCTCACGAAGCATGACGCCATTTGTAGCAGCATAAAGCTTTTGCGGATTTATCATGGATATGTTGCCTCTACAGAAAGATCTCGAGATGTTTCTTGATCGTTTTACAAGTTAACAAACTTATACTTACTTATACTCACATAGTCTCTTTTTTATAAAACTAAATGCAATTGAGCTAATTGTATTACGTATATATAGGTAAGCTTGGCGACACTTTTAGTCATCTCAATCTTTGTTATTCCATAACTTTTTAATCAATATTATTCACTTGTAATTAATTGCTATATCGCAATCTGGATTAGAAGCTCTGGGTCATTAAGTTGTCATTAACTTCGCCTGTATCGGCTGCCTCTTACACTCTCTATTCAACCAAGTGCACGGTGATCGATAGTATCCGTTTAAGAGTATAAAACTAGTTAATCAATCAAACGTTAACATCTTACGATAGTATATCTTTTTAAAGGAATCAGTACCTTCAAAGATCTTTTAACGTGACAGAAAGATAAAATCATGGTTAATGTCGTTTCATTTATTATAATTTTTTATTAGTTTAATTTTCACTTGTCGATTTTATATTAATAAATCATTCATAAGCTATGTAGTTATAATAAAACTGTCAATTCCAAACTGACGATTCCAAGTGTGTCGACAAAATATTAAACCGGTAGCTACTATAACGATTATGAACTCCGAAGTTTCGAGCGTATCTAGTTCAAATAATCACGCTTCGAAGACCGAGACTTTGACGTGAAGCTTATGATCTTTCAGAGTAGCGCATAGTAAATTGCTACAACTACAACAGTTCTTAGCAGCTAACATCTTTGTCACGCGCCGCTTTTCACCACGGCGCGATAGACGAATCTAAAATGAGCATTATGGCAGTTCTGACAATGAGTACTACTGAGCTAACTTGCTATTTGTCACTGTGTGCATCAATTTTTGGGCTGTGAATATGTATATAAGAGACGAAAGGATGCCTTTGAGAATTGTATCGCTTTTAGCACGTTTGCCATACGGTTATACCTATATATGCCATACGTTTTCTCTTTTCTATATAGAGACTGCTTCTTCGGCACATGTTAGCGAGGAATTTCGCATAGCTTTATGCGAAATTGCAACTCAAAAGGTACAACTTGCAATTTCATTCGGCGTGTTGAAATGACATGAAAATCCGCATGACCTAGTCACATGATCGCACCGGTGAATAAAAGAGCGAGCAAAGTTTCGGCGGAAATCGGGCTCGAGAATATGTGAGATATGTGCGTTGGTAGAGAGTTCAAAAACGATGACGGGATGGATATGTGGATATGTCGAAGCCAAGGTATGTGACGATATTGACGTTGCTTTTTGGATATTAGATTCGGTTCAATTGACGATGAAATGTGTTTCATGCTATTGATAAAAGCTATGCACGCTTCCCTGGTTCTGACACGTATAAAAAAAGCTAAACGATTGTGTTTCGCACTCATCCCGTACATCCGCGATTATTTATTATTTAGCATTTTCAAGATTGAGATTCCAAAAAATTAGGATTTTTGTTATCAAATCATAATTAATAAAGCTGACATTGGCATTGATAAATTGCACTGAATGCTTTCACATTTAGAATTTAATCTTATTTTATTCATGCCAGATATAAACTGATAACATTTAATAACCAATTTCCTACATTTTATTTGTAACAGAGATTGCGTGTGGATAACGCTAAAAGTCAAAAGAATGACCGGCCAACGTCAATCTCAAAATTTCGAAATATTCTATGTAATATCCGTTTGATAACCCACACAAAATCTCGATAATCTATGACATTTTTCATAGATAAAAATATCTCATTAACACAAGAATTTTATGACTTTTCAATATGTGATAACAAGAGTATGACGTATTTTCTCATAACACAAAGACTTTATTTCTAAAATACGTCATTTAATACAATAATCGATTTTGCGTATTTCTTTTCAAGTACTATATAAATAATATTTTCAATTAATTCTATTACTTAAACTAGTTAGTAAATGTCGAATAACAAATGACAACAGTGAGTAGTTTATTTTAATTTGTCGATTATAAACAAACTGGTTATGATGCTACAGGATTTTACATATGTATATATGAATACATATGTAAAAGCCTGTAGCATCATAACTGTAGCATCATGTATTATTTGTAGGAATAGTATTTGATTGTTTTCGCACAACACACACACATTTTTGGCTATTTTATCAAGCGTCAAATATACTCAAGGAAAGACAACGTTTCTCAGAGATTGGTCTTACCGCTATTGCTGCTGACAGCTCTTTCATCATATTTTCGAATTGCTTCTTGCGTGCAGGAAACTCGTCCGGAATATAAAGTTACTAGAAATGCATGGAAAATGTAATTTGTTTTGAAAGACGAACAACACGAATGTGTCCGAATAATCGATATTTGGAATCTATATCTACAATTTTATTCTGTCTGTCGCAAGAAGTACACGGATCCCCAATGACGTCACGTTCCATTAATCCGCAACTGTGAACACTTGTCGAGATAATCCATGCGAAAAAGATCTCAAACTCCATATTCTATTATAAGCCCGCTTTCATTTATTGATTATCACGCGATTGGTTGTGCGATTTATGGAGAAATTAAATTATTCTTCGTATTCCTCTTATATACGATTTTTCTGAAACCGATCGAATTGCTAATTTAAAACGTTGGATTTTGATCCGATATATCATAACAATCATTTCTTTAAAATTATCATATATTTTAATCCGATTTGAATCCGATATATCATAAAAATTATTTATTTAAAAATACAAAAATGCGCTTGTCAAAATGGTTGATTAATATAGCTATTGTCGGATTCAACTTCACTGGGTTAAACAATAAGCTTCCAGTTTAATAAAAGATCTTATATAAAAAGAAGATTGATGTTTAGCATGGATAAAATAAATGTTCGAGCGAATGCTTCAGAAGCGTACGCCTTTTTCCTGTAACAACTTGCAGAATGTGATGACTGTCACATGGATCTTCGTTTTTCTCGAATTTCCCGTTTCCTATGAATCGTTACTTTAAAAGAAAGTAGAACAATAAAAACGTCAAAGAAGACGCATAATGTACATTAAGGCAGAAGTATTCAAATATACATATAACAAAAGAAACGGTTATTAAATTTGATAAAAAGATCAGTTTACGAATTGCATATAATACTGCTTGATGTAAAATGTTGTAGAAGAAATTCTTCGCGGTTTTGTTACAGTAGATTAATTTTCCAGGAACTGGAGGAGATAAAGAATACGCGATACAAATAAAGTGGCATGCAGCACAAGAAGCGTGAACAAGACGAAAAGACAATTTATTTCAAATAAGTCTAAAAGAGTACGTACAAACGAATAAAGCAGAGCAGATTGCTGAAAGAACGCACTGCTGGAGAGCTACGGTAGTGAATTATTAAGAGAAACGAATGAAAGCTATGTGCGTTCAACCGTGTTGTCGCTTTTATGAAAACGCTTGACAGAAAACCAACGTTCATTTCTTTATCACAGAGCAACAGTCGCAAGACATCTATTGCTCACGTCGTTATGTCAACACAATATATATATCGTCGACTATTAATTTTGTACATGGTGCAAAGGGCACACGCTCGACATACGTGTAATATACTCAAGAGAATGGAATGAAATACTCGTTCTTGAGTACACATACCCGGCATACACTATTATAACAGCGCATTGATATTTATTAGGTACAATACCTCATGCAATTTGAATGTAGTAATATGTAGCAATAGATGTTGCAGCCATTGTAGATCATCGGAATTGTGACGAAACACTCCCACAATAATCTGAATAATCGTGTTTTCGCATCGTAAATAACAGCTGGAGTGTGCATGTATCCACTAAAAATCGCACGCATTTAGTAGAGTTTTTAATATCGGATTTTCTCCATGGGACGCCGGACGATGAAAGCTGAGTGTAGTAAGAGGTATTTTGCGCGTGAATCCTCCCATCCGGATTTCGTTTAATCGCTACAAGCAATATGTGTGACGCCAAGTTTAAATTACGCGAGTTGTCCAATGCCCCAAGGAAATGGATATCCGGCAACGGTCGAACTGCTGTCACCGTGGCACAAGCCCTCTTACCCTGTTTTCGTTGAATTTCTCTCGAGAACGGTAAGCTGCTGCTAATTCTGTCATCTGATATATTTCAAAGGAGGATATCTTCTAAAGCGCGAGATTCATTATTTAAACATGAACTCAAACGCAAATCAATGCATCTTGCTTTTTAACAAGTTCTTTTCGACTATCAGTTGCGAGATTGCTCGATCTCGTACTTCATGCATTACATAAATTTCAATAGATTTTTATATGAAGGTTCTACGAAGATATTTAAAGTAACCGATAAAGTTGCTTTGACGAACGTAAACTTGCTCACGGAAAAATTTTCTTTCGGAAAACAACTACGCAAAGCAGTTTCTCTTTAAAAGGCTTGCTTCTTTGCCTGACACGTTTTGAAGCAACTGTTTGTTCAGTAAAATATGATACCTTTTATGAATTTTGAAGAATATTTAGAGATTAAAGAGTAGCACACAAATAACATAATATTATTTATAATTTGTATGTCTTTCAAAATATTCTTATTTGCTTGTATACTCGATTTTACCACCTTTAAAAGTTTTCAACTTTTTACCAGAGATAAAAATGGTCAAATAAGAATATTATAATAAAATATGCATTTTTTTTAATAAGTTGAGAATGTGTGACGATGTTCAAGAATAGTTAGCTGTAAGTATAGCTCGCAATCGATTAAAAATATTGATTGCTCAAATTAGTTATTCTAAATATAGAAAAAAATACGGAAGTATTGCGCATCATTTAGTTATCTTGTAACAATAATTGTTCTATAAAATTTAACTTTTCAAAATTACTTAATGACAAATTCTGTGCATGCAGAAATTATATAACATGCGTACGGTTTCAGCATATACAACGTTACACCTAGAATAAATTCAGCTAAAAATAATAAAAAAGTGTGAATGGTTAAATGTTTTCTTCTCATATTTCAAAAAATACACGTACAGTTTTTATAATGCTTTTACTAATACAGTTTTTGTAATGCCTTGTAATAATCACACAACCATTTTATTCTATTTGATACTCTGGGATTGCGATTTCCTGATGAATAGAACAAAGTTGTTAGAGATTTTTTGCATGCAAATTATAAATAATAATCTGCGATAAAACTTTATTCCTTGTTTTTTCAAGTAAAAATATTTTTAAGTAAATACATTTTTTCTATTTTTAAGATAAACAGATAAAAACCCTTTAAATGATTTTTAGCTTATTTTTTACTTATTTTTAAACTTATATTTTATCTCAGAAGTATTTTTCATGTATAATTACATGCTCTGCGATTCTTTTTAATCGAAGATAAAAAGACCTTTCCAAGTATTTTCCCGAGTTTTTTATTATCGTTTATTTGTGACAATTATTTCATTTACTTCATTTACGTTATTTAATTTAGTCTTTCTGATTCAATCTTACAAAGAACGTCAAAGTGAGATGCGAAGTATCAGGAGAAAATGCAATAAATATTTTAATATCTCATGCATATTCCACGCATATTACATTAAAGCATTACAGTACATAGTACATATTAAATGTAGAAAATGATGTTACGCACTTTGTACAATCATCTAATCATCTCTGTCCAATATAAACATCAATTAGATTTACCTTCATTAAAAAATTGACGTTCGTTATAATAAGACAATGTTGCCTGGCAAATAGCTAATGCAACCTAATTTCAAAAAATGCGAGCAAATAAGCAAACAGGAACGAAAACGCTGCTTCGAAATTCTCCTTCCAAAATCTATCTAAGATAAAATGACTTTGATGCATTCTCCGCAGTATCTCTTTTCTGTTTTTTTTTTTTTCATGTCGTTGTCGCGCATTCTTTAGAATCCCTAGACAAGCATTAATGGCATTTTATGGTCGTGCTATGATGTAACTTATTCCAGAGAAAAATGGTGAAAGATCAGTTGAGAATACTACACGCAAAGAGTGATAAATTAATACTGACATAGTTCCGAAATTTATGTTCCGGTATAATAATCTCAAAACATGTAATCGCTCTACATATATATTCTATAGCTTTTGAAGCTATAAAATAGCTTCAGAAATCAAAAGCTGAAGAATATTAAGTCTGGACACAATACGTGGACACAATAAGTAGATACAATAGAAAGTTCAAATTGAAGAAAATTGATAGAAACGTGAGATCAATATATCGATTGTACATGAGAAATACCATTGCAGTGGAAACCCTCTTCACAAATTCTGTAGACCATTGAGTTCAGAGATGATACGCGTAAAGGACGCGTATAAAATTACGATAAAAATGTCGGAACATAAGTATTATCCGGAAAGATAAAAATGGTTAAATTAAAGATTATAAAAAATATTATCGCATTTGCTATTATTCATATATTTGATATATTTCATACTCTTGTGCAGTCCTTAATTTCACATCTCTCGCTTTATATTTCCAGACAAATTTTACGTTAAAACGTAACACATACTTAACTGTTTTATAAGCGTCTCCGATATAAATTTCTAACCTTATACGAAAGACTTGACGTACGTGCTCAAAAAAAGGATATTAATCGTTCGCAAAGAGGCGAAGGTAATATGGGATGCAAGTAACCACTCGAGGAACATAACGTTTCCCGGAAATAGCGCAACCTAAGGAACGATGTTCCTCGATCAAAGATATAGACGCGGATAACCGCCACCATGCATCATCGCCGTATTTACCCTTTACCCTGTTACCCGTATCCAGTTGCCTATAATTTTCCCTTGCGTTTCTCTCTGTTACTTGCCTCGAGCTAGCCACTTTTCGCAGACATACATTTGTGAAATTAAAAGCCACTGAATAATTGACAAATTGTGAAAATAAAAAGATAAAAATAATCCGGTCACGGTCATTTCATTTTGATGAAAACAGCCTTCGACAATTCACACAATTTCGAGAAGTTTTAGCGAAAGACCTGAAAAAAATATCGATCCATGTTTGGTCGTCGTGGCACAACACTTCCCACCTATATAACGCTGCATATTGACAAATTATATTCGAGAGTTACGTCGCTTTCATCGTTCAAATCGGGCTTAACTTTGTTTTGACATGATAAGTATATCTAGATTAATAATATTTATACTAATTATTTTCCCATATTTATTGAAGCCATATATTTCCCATAATAATAAAGTATGAAATATTTGAAGTGCAAAAAATAACGTGTATAATAAAGAAAATCAAATAACCATTTATTATCGCAAAAAATTAATATCTTTTTATTTCTATATTTTAACGTTATTTGCAATATTTTTTAATCCAATACCACGAGTATTATTAATCATCATTATTGTTTTTTATCGTTGCAAAATTATTAGAGAAATTCTGAATGTTGCGAAAACTTCTACCTTTTCTAGAGTTGTAGTCTCTTGAGACTTTGTCTTATCTATAATAATCGTTTAGAAAATTTATTTTTCTCAGCGGTGCTACCTAACGTTTCTAGCTGAAATTGATGCTTTCGAAGGAACCTCAAAAGTGCTATTTTTCAGTAGGTCGCACATACATTCCCGCATAATATTTTCCTCTTATAGGAAGAGACACTATACATATATGCCATTCTCACAATTCAATACCAATTGTTTTTAATGTTAGAAACCTGTTACCCTGCATATAATGTAATGTAAATTGTAAATTAATCTGCTGAAATTCTTAAAATTTTATATAATAAACAATCTCATCGTCCACATCAGAATTAATATACGTGTTATAATTTGTCCTATTTCAATTACAACATAATTGTTTCTATATTTTATGTGCATAAATTTTCATCTTGCTATATTGATATATTTATTTTTTCGGAGACAATAGTTTTCACATTCATTTAATTTGTAACAACACAGCGTAAAGAATCATCTTCATTGATATATTGACAGTTTACATTTTGAAGTAAACACCAGAAGCTTTTACCCCCTTATTCTACGCACTACCCTACATCGCCAAATTGTCGCCGAATATTTAATCGATCCAGTTAGCATATTCATATATTAATTAATCTACAATTTAAACTATATTAGGGGTACATTTGAAATTTGATTGTAATATATTTTTAGAAGAGGAAACCTTCCAAATTGACATTCATTCGGGAGAGTAGTTTGTTTATAGTTCTTACCATATTAAATTGCGAATGTTCACGAAAGTGTATTGCTAATGGGAGAGTTGCTATATATGTATATATATATTCAAAGAGCCGGCAAAAGCCGGAAATGTACTTTGAGCCACCGACGTACATAAGTTAATATAACTTTTGTATTATTTACGAAACATTAGCATATTCGCACAACGTTCACCATAATTTCGCCTCTCGCAAGTATGATTTTTATTATATGCATCCGAGCTTTCATTAGCCAAAGCATTATCACATAAGTTACGGTCTATTAATAAGTTATATGCCAACTACTTGCGGACTACGAATCAATTTTAATTCTGAGAATAGCAGCGTACTTCGTTCAGAAATTTACCAAGCTTCTTATAGATGCGTAAAGCTTTCCTATTTTTCTCTTTTTCGTACTTTAGTTGAACTTTCTTTTAACTACGTAAATCAAGTTATTTCGATAAATCACGTCTCATTAAATCTGCTAAAATAAAATAAGATATTTTAGGGGTAATCGTAGCGTACTTCGCATTGTGCATTAGATATTTTTACAGTTAATTAAATGCAGATTAATATTTAAATATATTAATTATTTATAAGATTAAATTGCATAATTCTATAATATAAAAGTTTTCTACGGAATGTTTACAACTGTAATAAAGCGTTTATTTTTCAGATCAAGAAAGTGCCTGAACACGCAATCTGTTACTTATTTAATCCACAAAAAATTTATGAGATTATTGTCGGATAAAGAAGTGATTTAGTGATGTGATAACTACTAGAATTTATCACTGCTGTAGATATAAAGCTGTAGCACTAAATTATCTTTGATTCTTACGGAAATTTAAAATAGATTCTTTTTAAAATTAAAGAAATCGTCAAAAATATAATAAAAAGTAAGTTATAATACCTAGTCTGTTCACATTACAAGAATACTATACTAATAATAATTATTATTTCATTTAGTGCAATGTCATATTGCATTTATTTTAAAATATTTAAATTTATTTTCCACCTCCGGGAAAACAGAAATATTTTCACTCGTTTATATCACATCAAAGACAGCGTTGCGACTTTTTTCGCTGTGTCATCGACAGTTTAAAGACCACAGAGAATTTAAAGTCGCTCTATATTGTTATCGCTTCCGGCTTGTGTCGGACGTGATATTTTGAAAACCTTTTCTTCTTTGTATTCTCTGAAACCATTGTCTGCTGAAAAATGAAGGATTGGTTAATTAAATTCGATTCAATTAATTTATTATTTATTAATTAAAAATCTTTCTTGTAATCAAAACATTAGCAATGTGTCTATATTGTTTTTATTTTAACAATATACTTACAATTAGTATTATTTTTCAAACTGTAGATGAGTTCAAATTGATGGAACTTTTGTTTTATATTTTCAGTCTAATATTTTAAAAATCAAGTTACATCCTACGAGACGGCCAATTTGATTTAGGCTGCGTTCCGATATTCACTGCCAGTACTGAAAATCTATAATTTACGTAACGTACCTACAATATAGATTTTCAGTACTGACAATATCGGAACGCGGTCTTAATAATCACGTTTGTTTTGTATGGCAAGTCATCCGAGATAATAAAGTCATAATCAATAAGTCTTTTTCTCCTTGTCCGGTTAGGCAAAAATAATATTGAAAGATTTAGGTCTAAAGATAAGCATTCTTTTGTTATTCATTAAATATTGTGTGTAGCAGAACTTACATCAGGAACAGGAATCAGACTTCGCTAATGTAAATTACGAACAAATATTTGCAGTATCCTATAAAAAAACACTTGTCACATATTATTAAGGAAGAAATGTAGGTACAATATATGGCAAAAATTTCTTATTCTTTTATTTCCACGTGTTTATTTTATCGTTAGTAATTTAATATTAATTTCTGTTATATTTCTGATTAATTAATTTAATCTGTGAAATATTGGCATATAGAGATCTAACAGAAAATAATTATATGTATATAAATAAAATTTATAATCAGATTATTTCTTGGAAAATTAAACTAAATCTAATAACATTATTTCAAAAGCCGCATAGGCGTTATTGAAAACAGATGGCTGAATTACACTGTTAAGTATTAAAAGATAACATTTAAATCAATACTTTGAGTTAAATAACATTTTGTTATTATTAACTACCATGTGTGTTAAAATTTATTATTTTCACACAAAACAGTGTTAACCCCATTGGTTTAGTTAAATTAACATTGTTTTAGTTTAATTAGTATTGTTTTAGTTAAATTAACGACATATTGAGTAGGAGCAGTAGCAATCTATAGGAATGACCTATAGGAATAAATTAAAAATGACTCAAACTAAGTATAGAGTATAATTTGACACTATGAATAACAGTATAACCATCATCCATGCCAATAGAGATTTCACAAATATTTATGATTAAAAAGAAAGAAATATGTCTGTCATTAGGAGATAAAGAAAACACAAAGATTTATTATTAAATTAATGCAACTGACGCAATTATCATAAAAGAATTGTAAAACGTTGAAAGAAATTATTAAAAATTACCATAGTTTAACAAATAGGACAGTATACAAACTGTTTTACATTACAGAAAGAAAATATAAAATGTATATGTAAATATAAAATAAGAATTTAAATAGTAATAAAGATACGTTCGTTTATTTGTCTCTTAATTTGCACTTTCGACATTTTCACATTTATACGATCATGAGTTTATAATAATTGTATAATTATCATTCTCCTAATTGTAACATATTTGTAATTCCCTGCATTATTTGCAATATGGTACATAAATATATCCTTGTATTTGTAATGCAAATTGCACAAACGGACCGGAAGCGATGTCACTTCAGTCTAATTCAAGAGCAACCCGTTTATATGTTTGCTGTAAACAATGAGTTAAATATATGCATCGGTGAACCCCACATCGCTTTGTCGAAGGTTTGCAGGACACTGCGATTTAATGCTATTGTCCTAATTTGTGCACAAGAATGGTAACTCAATACATTATCAAGCCACTTTCTTGCTAGAATTACGGTTTACGTCTATCAAGACAGAATTGACGAGGAACCAATTGCAAACGGAGCTCAATGGTTAACGAGTTTAACGTCATTGATACGAGCGTATCGTCTTTCAATGGCATGAAAACCGTGAGGATTCGAGCTCAATAGATAATGAAAATTCATTGGATAAAAATGTATGAGTAAGAAGCAAAAAAAAAAGGATCAAGTATATTCAATTCTCTGCCGAGAAATCCATCGGTAATTATTACAATATATAGAAAGAGATACGAATCTAAAGAGCAGTCTTTCAGTAACGACAAATCTCTTTTATTTTCTGGAAAGATAACAAATTGAGAATAGTAGATATTTCAGTAAATGAAAATACACATCCCGTCTGATCGAATCCCAGTTTTTTATACATATATGGATTCTGTGACCAATTTGAAATAAATCTTTGCTCAAACATAAACTCGGAGTCGATCCTCATGTCTTTAATCTGTCTCTTACTTTACATTTTCATTTTCCTTGTAAAATATTGTATATGTAAAATATTGTAAAAGAAAATGTAAATAAAGGCGCGATGTCTTCAAACTTTTTTATTCAGTTTGCTGCGATATGAAGTGGAATCGAATCAAAGGTGACATTGCGTCCCAATGGTTTCGATCGAAGTGTATCGATGACGGCAATTCTGTTAAAACGCACTGATCAACATGGCAACGAGATGTCATGTATTTCCTATTGTTTGTCAATTCTGTATTGTCGCTTTTAATAACAGTAACGTGGGGCTCATCTAGTATTCGCAGTCAGACAATACGTGAGCCGATTGCAATATGTCGGCATATGTCAAACATTTTGATGAAAAAAAAAAAAAAAAAAATACATACATGCATACATCTTGGATAGAGTTTTCGTTCTTTCTTTAAATTTGTATAGAAAATGTTATATGTAATATCAAAAATGTTGTTCACGATACGATATTCCCACGTGTACGCAAAGACTACATTGAGAAGAGATTTAGAAAATTCAAAATACACTATTCAACAAAATTAAAGGATCACTTAAAATCAGCACTAAAAAGTACCAAATTCAAAGTTACGTATCTTTGTGAAAAATGATCTCAGAGCGATGTTTAAAAAAGCCTTTTAAAGCTTGAACCCTCAACTTTCGAATGTTTCAAGGCTCGTTTCGATAATGCTAATACTGGCGGCACAATACAGTTCTTTTAGAAAAAAGACCTTAAAATGCACTACTCACTTCAAATCTCACTTCATAACTCAGTGAAAAAAAATGGTAGCGTAATGATTAAAAAGCATTTTAAAGAGGAAAGGTTAAATTTTACGAGACAATCAATAAAATTTCAAGAATAAATTTTGTTCTCCCCGTACCCATAAAAAAAGTCAAAGTTTATTCTTCAATTTTGCAAGGTCCATTTTAAATTAGCGCTGTTTGTAGTAAAATCTTCGCAGAGAAACAAGCCTTGAAGCATTCGAAAGCTGAAGATTTAAGCTTTATAAGCGTTTCTCTGCGAAGATTTTATTACAAACGGCGTTAATTTAAAATAGACCTTGCAGAATTGAAGAATATACTTCAACTTTGATGGCGTGTACGGGGAGAACAAAATTTATTCTCGAAATTTTATTAATTGTCTCGTAAAATTTAACATTTACTCTTTAAAATGCTTTTTTAATTATTACGCTACCATTTTTTTTTTTTTACTGACAAGTTATGACGATTTGAAGTGAGTAGTGCATTTTAAGATCATTTTTCTAAAAAACTGTATTGTGCCGCCGGTATTAGCATTATCGAAACGAGGCATTCTTGACTTGAAGCATTCGAAAGCTGAGAGTTCAAGCTTTAAAGTGCTTTTTTAAACATCGCTCTGCGATCATTTTTTACAAAAATACGTAACTTTGAATTTGGTCCTTTTTAACGCTGATTTTAAGTGATTCTTTAATTTTGTTGAGTAGTGTATTAACTAAAGATGATAAATAGAATTTCTGGAAAAAGTTGTGACAGAAATGAAAGAACAGTTTTCACGCGTTGTAGGTATTATATTGATTGTGCGCACAGAGATTGCGTAGGCACATATAAGGTCACTCAGTTAAGAGAACTGTAACAGAACTGCTTACAGCAATGGTATGGAAGACCATTTTCAACAATATAACTTCTCTTTCTATTGCAGTTTAGTTGACTACACCCTAGAGAACGCAATACAATATGGTTTAATTTCTTACGCATTATATTTGTATACAACATATTTGTAAACACAAGATGTTGTAAATACGATATAAATTATTTTTGTATGCGCAGTATGTGTTTTATTATATTATTGAAGACAGCGAATATTATAATAGACTTTCTTTATATCTAGATATTTAAATCATTTTTCCTCTTCTTGATTATGTTCTTCTGATAAAAAATAAAAATTTGACATGCAAAGTTGATGTGGCCTTTAAATCGCATTTTCCATTATCTAATTAGTCACTTGGCAACCGGAGAATCTCCCAGATTATTCAATTTGCATACTATTTGCGCTTTAGTAAAAGAGTTAGCTTTGTATACATTTTGCAAGAGTTAGGAAACATATGCACAACGAGACAATTTTCTTTATCAAATTACAGCGTATAATAGTTTATGTAATCATGCAAGTGATGGTTGCATTTTAATCGTAGGTACTTTAAAATGATTTTACATACGCAGACATCTGTTGCGTTGTAACTGTGATGCGTTTGAAAAAATGCAAATCGCGTCTTTATAATAGAAATAACTAATTGCGTTTTCCATAACCTTTCAAAGCAAGGTATGCAAACGTCAGGTAATATTATTAGCTTCACTTTAAACAACAATTTAAAATTTATCGTATTACTATGTCATGTTTTTAAGAGATTTCTCTTACAGTTAAAATTTATTAGGTACCACATATTTCTAACAAGAAGAAAAATTGTGCTGCAAAACGATACAAACGATATACGACATATTACGTAAAGCGTAAAAATATGTGATACCATAATAAAGATTACCTACAAAACACCATAGCGTCAGAATAATAAGATAACTATTATACTTCAATAAGAAAACTAAACTCTATTTTAGTAAGCAAACATTCTCGAACGAAGATCGAATCTGCAACGAGAACTACAAATCAAAAGTTAGTGCCTCCGTAGCACAATATATATAATGAAAATATAGCACATGGGATGTATATATGTGTATAAATATATGCTCACTAAGCTCATTTTTTATTATCAGAAACCATCTTACAGGTATATGTTAGAAAACTACGTTCTATTCTGAAGGAATTACGTACGAATTATAGTTTCTAGACTTTACAATTGAAATTTCATGAAAACTAATGATGTGAACAGAAATCCAACTTCATAATACAAAGTCGGATCAAACATTCAACTACGAACAATTCAAAACCGCGCAACCTCAATTCCAAGATTTATATATGCCACCTGATGCATTTTCTTTGCTCTTGTACTACACGCGTGTATACCTAAATGCACAAAACGTTTTGCTTTCTCAAAATACATAGCAGAACTAAATATGCATTTAACATTGTGTTATAATCTTTAATTATTACCTAATTGTACAAATAAAAATTTTCTTAAATTTATATTGTTCAATTAATTAGCAATTAAATAGCTTTATTATTGCCTTATTTTGCTATTAAATATTCTTTTCCTAATATTCTTTTACTAATATATTTGTTTTTAGATAATTAATTATTATATATAACAAAAAATATTTTAGCAATTTCCATTAGCAATATTAAAAATTTAAAGCAAAGTATAATTATGTATATATATATCGTGTTAGAAAAATTAAATTTTAAGTGTATTCCCAGGAGATATTTCTTGTATATCATCACAGTTTTTTGTATAATTCAAATAACATTATTAGATTGCAGATAACTAATATTGCTGACTATATGTTAAAATTAAAATGTATTAGTTGTTATTAATGGTCATATTTATTTAAAATGATAAAGATAATACTTCATCGTTGTTATGACCGCCGGTCAACACTTTGCATTTAAATATTGTTAATTAAGAGAAAATTGAGAGAAGATTAGATATACTTTCTAGGATACAACAGAATACTATTATTAATAACGTTAATAACGTATTCAAGATAGCGAGCAGACTTTAATATGCTTCTATCGCATTTAATGTGTGTACTACCAAAGTCTCAGAATACGAATTTGCTTTACACGTCACGTTCGTATATGTGAACTGAACTCTCCTAGTATAAAGTCACCCGAGCAGTGTCCTAAGTCACTTATCATAATGCCATTCCCTTTTGTTTTACAACTTTCTCTGTTTTGCTACTATACTTTTTTTTCTGAAATTCACTTTATAACATAGGACTGCCAAATGAACGTGGAAGAATGTTAAATATTCACGGCCTCCCTGAGGACTAGTGACCCCTGGACATCTAGTACAGTAAAAAAATGCAGTAAAAATTCAGTAAAGTGTTAAGAATGTCTTCGCAATTTACGCGCTTAATCCACTGGCTGAAACTTACAAAATTAATTTGTAGTCATAATGCAAGCAAAAGATAATCATATTATTAAGATTATTAAAATATTAATATTGAAAATTAGAGAAAGTTAACAATGTTAAAAATATTTATTAGGTATTATATTATTTACTGTTAAAGAAATAACATATTTTATTTATATAATTAATGTCACTTGTTATTAGAAGATATATTATTAATTATATATCATTAATTTAATAAGTAATTAATTAAATTCATACAAAATTTTTAAAAAAGTAAATGTTTATAATTTATGTTATCTTTTCTTAATTTGTTTCCAAAAATCGATAAAGGAATTAAGTGTGTACCTAATATTTTGATGGTTTTTTTTACAGCAAAGTGCGTTAAATCCTTTATTGCAAATTGCTTTTTAAAATGTATAAGAACATGTATAAGAACGTGTTACGGAATTCAAAGAGAATGGTAGAACAGCAAGTAGTAGAACAGTCGAAACTCTCACGTTAAACGATCGAAATAAAATTGCAGTATCAAATGGCGATAGCAACTATTCATTTAACTATCGATGCCTCGGGTCTATCGAAACTTTCTGCTTGACAGGCACCATATATAGTGATCGTTGCAACTGACTTGAAAGCATCACTAAAGTTGCTTAATATTAAACTAGTTACTGATATCGTACCTGTGGGTATTTATAGCAAGTTCCTTTCCCCGTTCTATATGTATTAGCGCAGGAAGGAAGATATAGAGATAAATTATGCTTATGTCTTTAATGAGTTGTCAAAGCTCTTGAATACGATTTTATTACACTTCTGCGTAATTTGATAGGATAATTAATCAGTAAATTAGTTAATAAATAATTATTCGATATAATAAATAACTAATTATTAAGTTAACTAAATCTTTAAAAAACTAAATGTTTTGCTTCTAAAAATAATTAAGAAGTTCAATATTTGAAGCAATATTTGTTGTATTGTTTCGAAAAAAGTGAGGAATTTCTCAAGCTGCGATTATAGTATAAAGATGATCAATGTGTTAAAAAATTGAAAGAATCGTGTGCGCGAAAAATTAAAAGAGAATATTGATTTAAATTATTTAAACAATTCACTTTTTATTTTAATTCTTTTTGTACTAATATTATTATTATTATCTGACAAAAAAGACAAAGGCTTTATTTATATCGTTATATCTTAAAACGACGATAAGTTTAAATTCGCTACTACATTAACTGTTTCATCCAGATGAGCTTACTAAGCTATCAGCACGAATTATAATAAATAATAATAATAATACGTATTTTTCATGAATTTAAAACCATTATTTGTAATCTGTTTTTTCATTGCGCATGCACGTGCGCAGATATCCTATTAAATGAATACTTATTTCAAAAATCTCACGCGGCTATATAAAATCAGAGATAGAAACGATATTAAAACGGTGTTAAAAAGTACAAAAATGCGGATATTAAAAACATGCGGGTACGTAACATAGCTACGTGCTTTTAATATCCGCAAATGTAGCAGATTTTGATGTAATCCTATCGCTCACTTCGTTTTATCCTTTGCCAACATAATGAAAATAATACATAAACTTGAAATGTCAATCAATACTTAATTCAGCTACTTATTCAAAATGTTAAGCGATGTTTATTTGTCTGCTAAAAAAGCGTAGCAATATTAAGAAATATTTTACTAGAAATTAGAAACTGGAAATTAGAAACAGACAATGTATAGGTACCTGGTACATCATCAAATATATTAAATTAAATTGTAACGGGTATCTGAAAATTTAACACTAAATAATGATATTCCCTTATTATAAATTATATTTCATTATAACTTACTTCAGAGAATAAATAGAAACTGTACTTAACAGAGCAACAGCACTATAATACTATATATATACCTATTAAAATATATAGTATTGTTTCTTACAAATGTATTAGAAAACTTAAGTTCTTATAAGACATCCGCAAAAAGTATCATGATATTACAAATCACACTTGTGAAAATATATACATGCATACACAAATAGAAACTTAAAAAAATTTATTAAAATAATATAATTAGGCGTAAGAAAGAAATAATTTATTTGAGCGCACTGCTCACACTATCGTTGACATTAAGCAGCCTTTTTGCATATTAGATACAGAGATATTTAAAATTTAAGTAAAATCAAAATTTCGTTTAAGGCGTAGTTATCTTGTTTGCGAGTAGATATCTTATTAATGACCCAAATATTAAGAACAATAAGTAATTTTCAAAATATGTTTACTTTGTAAGTTTCTTCTTCAATCTTCTGTTTTGTACAACTGGTGCATTTTATCGAAAGAAATCAAGTTCTGCTAAATGAAGTTTTAGCGGTTATTATTGAAACACGATTTTCTTGACTATGTTTCTGCAACAGTTATTTTATTTTTTCTTGTTTTTAATTTTTTTTGTTATTACAATTGCAAATACAACAAAGAAATTAGATTAACAAACCCACAAAATTATATATAAGATTTATGACTATAAATTATACACATGCAGAATACAAAATAGAAAACATAATCACTGTTAAATTTTAATAAAATAATAGTTTATATTATAATGTTTAGTAATATATACCTGAACAATCGAAAGATTCTTTGAGAAGAATGCCGCACTGATACTTTAATTTCGATTTTGGAGATAAGAAATTTTGTGTCTAGAAAGAAAGTATCTCTTCAGTAAATGTGCCAAAACCAATAAATATTAATCAAATACACGATGAAAGTTTCACACTACAGAGGAAAGTATAATAAGTACGAGTTTGTAAAATACGTATAGCAACGGGATATCAATTCGGTATATCAGATCGGGTGCGCAGCGTAAACTGAAGGCAATCTGGAGTTCACGGAGGATCCACATCCATTCGACGCAGTCGCAAAATACGGTACAACCAAGCTTCTATCTTTCTCTCTTCATCTCATCATACTTCTCCGTACTTCTCGCTTTATCAGTCTTCAGGGCGTAGAAAATTTTGCTTTTTGGGAAAACTGTCATATAAAATATAATTACTAAACTGCACGTGTCATTAGCAAGTTGATTTGTGTAATTTTGGTTAAATTATGTATCAGGATAAAACGATAAATCAGATTTACATAAGTAAAGTAGCAAACTCTTTGCTAAAAAGCTCCGTTTTTAATAGGATTGGACAGCTTGCATTTATCTGATTTAAACTTAAAAAATTGACTTTTTCTAAAATATTTTTATTAAAGAAAAAACCAAAAATTTTTCCAGTTTCATTAATTGCAGTTGCAAACATGTTAATTTTTATATAATTTGCAATAATGTAAAATTTTATAAAATTTCAAAATTTTTATAATTAATTATAATATATTTTACTTCTACCCGTATAAAAGAAATAAAGATAATAACTTCTATTTTATTTGTGTAGAAATATTATACTGTATTAAAAGTATTAATCTAGTGCATGTATGAAAAAGGGAATTGTATAATATCACACAAGAGTTATAATTTAATTTTGAAATGTCAATCTGCAATTGCAATCAGAATAATGCTTTTAGATATAATTTGTAGATGTATTAAATTGTAGTTTCATACTGACATGCGAACAATGGGATATATTATCTCTTATGTACATCGACCATTCTGATTACCTATCACACATTATAGACGCAGTTATAAAGTATTCTTATCGATCCAGAATTGTTTTAAGTTTTTACGCAGATAGTTTAAATATTGCGTTTTTTGAACAGAAACCCAGGATTAAGTTGCTAAAAAATTATTTTTTATATTATCAATTAGGTAATATAATTTGCATCTTGTTCCAGATGAGAATAATTTTCACCCTCGATAATGGAATTTTTCCGTTGATTCTACTTGTCGAATGATTATCCACATCGTCGATGATAAATTATATTCATATTAGGCTCTGCAATCGTAAAGTTTTCCCTTGAGTCGAGAGACGTCGATGAAGATATTCTAGAAACGCGATCAGCTGTCGCTAAACTACTACTCTCGGCCGTTTGGCGTTCCATTTGCAAATTTACTTGGAATTCAATTAGAATTCCCATGGTAAGTGAAACAGCTAACGGATCAGCCGTACTTACATCGAGTCCTCATGTGCACTTATACTTTCCCAGTATCGTCGCCAATTTTTTTTTCTTTCAGTCACAATCTTCAAGTGCAGAATATCAAAGCACATAGTCTTCTTCGCTGCTTTATTTTGCAATCGTGTACATCAGTGTTTTTTGTCCTGGTTTTCAGATTTAGTTTGAGTTTTCTTGATTGCTCGTGATTGATTACTTACACGTTGAACCAACATTGGAAATAGACAAGAATAGAAGCGAGAGAACGTGAAGGCAAACCATGCGTATGTACGTTTCTTTTTTTGCGAATTGGTCTTGTTTCATGGACTATATTTATTTTTCACGCCAGAAAATATCCCTGAGTTTTTATAAGTGAGATTAAATCAATAATAGAGTTTGTGTAATTTATCAGCGTAGATTTCAATATCCATTTTTCGTGAAAAATTGAAAATAATAATTAAAAGAAATATATATTGCAGATTTTTAATAAAATACTTTTATTTAAATTAGACTTGAGATCGATTCAATTTGTCACAAGACAATGTTAAGCCCTAACATGTTAAACTCTAACACGTGTTTTGGTAAATTAAATCGATTCTTCTGTCACATATTGCACAAGAATGGTCAATGTTACTTTGCTTAACAAATTTACATAGACTATCTGTACATTGTACTTGTATCGGAATTTTATTTTAACCTATATTGTCTTTGGTGTGTATGTATATGTATTTTACATATTTATCAATTTGAAAAAATTTGATTATTTGCTCACACACATTTCTAAAGAAAATTGGTAGCTTCAAACGAGCATACATATTAAGCGCTTTATCGTATTGTAAACTAACAATAATTACATTGTTGCAATTGTACAATTAAACATTTGCGTTTTGTCAAATGCACGTAGTCATATCATTAAAAAAGAAATTATTTTTATTACCTTTTTTATTACGATAACTCATTTGTGAAACGACGACTGCAGAGAATGCAGCAACTAAAGTGTATTAGTCTAGTTTGAGTAAAAAGGAAAAGGATTTCGGTGAGTTATTTGCGGATCGTTACGGCCGTTTGGTCGGATAGACGCGGACATAAAACAAACAAGGCATTTTAGCTGTGGCACGATGTCTGAGCGGCGTATCATCATAAGACGTATACTTTGTGATGTTCCAATAACGATGTAGGTACTCTATAAAAGTTAACAAGAATATGCTGTTCGCACAATCAAGACAATATGAATGAAATAAAAAGACAGTTAATGCGAAATGATGGTTTTCATTATACCAACTTTTCCGCTATAAACAAAATTCTTTCTAAGTAATTGTTGTAATAGAAAATTTGCAAAAGACACACGTACAAATATTATTTGAGAAAATATTTTAATGTTTATTTAGATAGTCAAAAGATTTTACATGATATCTTTAAAGCAATTTAGAGAAACTTTTTTTACACTTTTTAAAATTTTATTAACATTTTATTTCAAAAATATAATATACATTGCACAGGAAACAAGTTATATTTTCTTGAAAAGATGCTATTTAGCGACGTTTGTGCATGCAAATGCTGGCTCGCTTAAATATGAAACCAACCATAATGTGCTAGGTATTTACCAAACTTGTGAGACCTTGCCATCAAAGCAAGTAAAACGTCGAGAAATTGAGAACGCAGTATGCATTAACGTTATACTGTCTCACCTCAGATTTATCATGTGTGAAAAGCCAAAGGGCAACAAGTTTGAACAACTTTTCATACTTCGAGTTATGTTTGCGATATGCTCTTTTACAAATAAATAACGAGCGAATAACATCCGTTTTAAAATTAACTAAAGAATTAAATGTTATTATCGATTTACGTGCCTGCAGCGTATAATTCGCTTTAATTCCGAATAAATTAATAATTAGAAGAGCTACTAAATTTTCACTAATAAACGCTTAACTCTGAATTCATTAAAGCCTTTGCGACTACAAGAAAATATAACAGCCACGGTAGCTCGTTTCTTCTGTATAGTATCGTCTAAACCTCTGAACCTTAATTAATTAACGGATAAGATCAAACGTTCATGTCATAAAAGAATTCTTTTATATAATATATAATCTCTCTAAATTCTTGTATTTTGGGAAAAGATGCAAAATATAAATAAGCTTTCTATAAAACATTTGAAACTTATTAAAGTTTATTTAAACTTTAAATTTACTGGCGAACATAATATATGGTGATCTTTTTGTCATACGTAGAAAGTAATGCGTCAACATTCAATTACTATTTAGAAATATATTTGACGTAATATTGCCGGGTTTACTTATAATATACCTATTACATATATGTATGTATACATATATTAGTTGGAGTGGAAAAAAATGGAATAAGATTATGAAGCCTTTCTTATTGGATTCACACACGCTGTATACTTCGCACTTTTAAGAGGAAACACTCCTATAAATTGTTTATTTTTGTTAGTTGTTTTTATCTATATAAATGTTTTATAAACTCGAGGCGGGATTTCATCATTGGAAAGTTAATTGAATTATGAAATATGGAATTAAATCATGCATATTAAACTTCAAGCTGTAATATGGTCGAATAAACACTTTGTCCCCAGTATTTTCATTCTCCTTTCTTTTCATAATATATCTTCTCTTTTAAATTCCTTCCTAAGCTATTTTAACAAAAGAATTATACGGGATAAACCGCATTGAATGTATTATTGCTTCCAATCATTTATAAAAGCTGCTTTACATAGGAAAACATGAGGTAAAATATTTATTATGTAGAAACATGCTTCTTTATGCAACTGATCAATTTATAATTGAATTGTTAACTTGCACCCTATTTCATGTTTTCTGTAAACGATTGGTCTCGAAGATTCTCGTTCCACATTCTCTAAAAATCATTTTTTTTCTTAAAAAATTGAAAACTTTTGTTAATTTTACAAAGTCAGGATTGTAAAATCTTACATTTAAAAATTTACAGTAATTTACTATAATTTCAGGATAATTAAGGGTTAAATATATTTCTGTCAGAATCTTACATTTATTTTTTTGTAACAAATAGTTTTTTTTAGATATTCTATTTTTAGGTTTGTGTAATGTTTTCCAGATCTGTTTTCCTCGCACATGATTAATTTGTTTAATTAAAATTACTGATGTTTTTTCCAACTAAAGTTTAGTGGAAAAAAGAAAAAATCTTTTACGTGTTTCTCGTATATTTACTCGAATGTGTGTGTGTGTGTGTGTGTGTGTTACGTTTCACAAGTATTTAATTAGGTACTTTATGGTTACCTTGTCGCTAAAAGTAAAAAGGATACTGTAGCAATAAAGCGATTTTCTGCGCAAAGTTTTCTATCTTGAAGGAACATCTTATTTACTTCGGCTTCTTTACGTCTCGAGACTCTCTGACCTAAACTAGGAAGAACTGTATATGTCCATGCCATATACATATATGGCATATGTAAAAGCGGTGTGTTCGATTTTTTGCTTCTTATTGCTACATGAAAACTTACATTTTAATTTCGCTCATAGTTTAAAGTGACAAGAAGTCGGGCTATTAAAATATCAATTTGTATGTGTCAGATACTGTGCGCGGCGTATTATAATAGCACTTCATAAAGTTTATTTCGAAAATAAATCAGTACAAAATGTATCACTTGAATCTGACAATTAGACATTACGTGTTAAACTAAACGTTCTTATTTGGACAGATACTTAAAATCGTTTGGACCATTACTGTGTTCAAAATACTTTTTAGACGTATAGTCTCTAAATACACGTTAACGATATCTTTTTCAATAAAAGTTTAAAATAAAAACTAATTTCACATACTATTCAAATACTAAATATTAAAAATTTTAGTTAAATTAAAAGATAATAAAATATCCTATTTTTTAATTAATTTTTGCTGGTAAAGAATCGTAAATTTTATCAACAACGATTTATTAATTTAAGAATTAAAGACTGCGACACAAATAATCTGATCATATTTTCACTGAAGAAAAGCTGATTTCAAAACTCGGTAATAAAACTGCACATATCTACTTAAGACATTTTTTATTATTGAAGAGATTCTCTGCAATAGCAGGATCAACAATAGAAGTGAATCGCGGATTTAACATGATTCTGAATTGCCTTCATCGAAAATTTTCTTACAAAGGATATTTTTCCAAAGTTATAAATCCTAAAATAATTTTACGGAAAAAAACTATATAATCATTCCGAAATATACATCTTGCAAATTATATCATATTTTTTTATTAACACAAATAAAATAAGGAAATGTGTTGTATTATTAAAATAAATGTAAGCCTCTTAAAAACATTTTCTAAATATAATTTTTGTCATTGCCGAAAAGTACAACATATGATTATGCGACCGTTGTATTTCAACAAATATAAATCTCTTTCTGCTAAAAGCAGCTAATATATCATATTAGTTGCTAATATAAAATGTTATATAAGAAATTAAAGAAAGGTTTAACGTTGTCTTCTCGACAAAGGCACTTTTATAAATTGCACTCATTTTCGATGTAGTTTGAATGGTGCTGATGTTAACTTTCCAAATAAAAATGGCAAACAATTTGCAAGATAAATTTACGAACCGAATGTACTACTGTGTTTCAATTAAAAGGCTTTCGATATCGACAAAGTATTTAATTTATTGATGCCATTTGTATTAACTAAATATTGAGCAATCAAACAGATGCAATCAAACAGATGCATATATATACCTGCAATAACAATAGCAAACAAATACTTCGATTTCCGAACTTGTTATCCTTTAACAAAGAATTGTCTTTTAATTATTAGAAAGATTAGTATACAAAAGACTTTTCACTTTTGACGTCACAGTATTCTGCAGTTAAAAAAAGCAAAGTAAGAAAAACGAGCCTCATTAATGTATAATAGCTTAATTCTCGCTTTATTTGCATAAAACTTCGTTAAAAGTTAAGTTACGCGAGGTCGCGTTAAATGCCTAATTGATCATCGATAAAGAGCGTGCTATGTTTTTGAATTCTGGTTAATGTCAATTACGACACGTGATAATGTAATGATAAAAGTAAATTAGTGTTGATATAATGTTGAGAATTGAAAAATCGGATAATATAATAAGAAATGTTTTAAATTATTTTTGAAAGAAATTGTAAGGCTACTTAATGGTTAACGATTTAAAATGCACGTTTGACAACGGACGACCGTCGTCATCTGAGGTGAACGCACCACCGAACACCACATTGGTTAATATGACTCTTATTACCATTCGACATACAAAACATTTCGTAGACTCATTGCTGCCACATTGTGTACAATAAAGTGTTTTGCAAGCGTTTAAATGTAATGTACGCACTTGATAAGGACCGGAATCTCGGTTGAAACGCGTTGTGCTTATTAAATGAAGACTGCCAGTTCGGTCGAAGTAAAGGATTTTGTTCATTCTATATAGTTTTGTTTTCAAAAGATACATCTATTGGATAAAAAGTAACGTGATGCAGAGAATGCAATCATTTTGCTATCCCAGTTTTTGGAGGTTTCAAAGCGTTACCTATAATATACGACGAAAAAGAGACGCGGGAGAGAATGAAATGGTCACGTATCCTGGGGCATATCGAGAAACTAGTTGGACGAAGGATCGCAAAAATGGTAAAGCGTTCATGTAAATAGATACCGTTTCAACGCGCTGCGTGCAATTTTACACGGTATACAATCAAAGGATCGCGCACTTAACTGGCATTCAATCGGTAACCTGCAGTTCCTTCGAGTTAGTAACGATTGCTTAAATATTTAAGCGCATTACAGTGTAAAGAATTACAAATTAGTTTCCAATTATTTCCTAATTTTCTACAATAGTATTATCGATATTAAAAGAGTAAATTATAGTGAACAAATCAGACAAATATTTATTGAATATTGTCAAAAATATATAAATTATTGTATGATCTCGGTAATCTTCATCAATTATTCTTTCACCAATTCTTATTTTGTGGATTTTTTCCATTATTCTTAAGGTTACGATGTTCTACTTCTTTGGACTATTTGAGCAGGTGTGTAGATTACCACAATATATAAAGATATCTGAGTATTTCACTTAAATCTGATGGAAATAAATTTGACAATATAACTCGTTTCGTTATAAAACACATTATTATCCGATCCCTTAACTCTAATTTATGACCAAGTGCCACAGACAGTTTATCGAGTTTTACGTAAATGCAGCCACAAGTTTACGTGCCGTATTACTACATATCACGTGCCCGAGTTTTGAAAAATTATCGTTTATTGTTGTTGGCAATAAAATCTATACAAGTAAATAAGGACGCGTTATGTAATCTATGCCATAGCATATAAAATTTATTGTGTGTATGCTGCATTTTTAAAAATAATACAAGAAAGCGAAGGTAAGAAAACAATAGGACGCAAGAAAATAATAAAACAATGCAAGGAAGTATTTATATAACGCAACATTTACAATGCTGAATGAAATTGCAGTCGCGTTAAAAGCGTAGAACGTACAATGCGAATTGTACGTATCTTGCATTGAGTGAAAACCTCTTGCGCAGAAAAATCTGTTCACCAGCTCACAAACATCTACAGTTCTAAAAAGCTCATATACATGAACATACGTACAGACGAACATGAACGTAACGAAATATACTGATGACAATTAATAATTAGCCATTTAATATCTCATGTAGCTAATTAGACAATAGACATATTATTCACACAAAAATAAAACAAAAGAAAAGTTTTGTTAGAAAGTTTGGTATTTTAATTAACTAGCTGCAAAGGAAATTAATGCATTTTCAAGATATCAGATTTATTTAATGTATCCAATATAACACCTTAAATTATTTACGATAATCTTTCTTCCCAAAAGCTAATTTTAAGTAGTTGGAAGTTTTAAATATATTTTTATAATAAATCGTGTATGGCTTTGCATTCTTTTATTGTAAAATAAAATATATAAAAAACATCAAGTATATTTGGAAACTTTCTTATTTAATTAATTTTTAAAGCTAAGACATAAGAGTTTATCGAATTTAACACCAAATAGATATTTTGATTTATTTCCATACTATCTGAAACGGATTCAGTTATTAGCTCTTTAGCTTATTAGCTGCGGAAAGAAAAATTATTAAATAATATCGATAATTTTATTAAGGTTTTATATAATTACGTTAAATAAATCTGATATCCTAAAACTGCATTGGTTTCTTTCGCATGCTATAGTTAATTAAAATTAAATCTCTCGCGCTTAATAACATATAACAAAGAAATAAAAAAAGTATTTTTTTGTAAAAAATAATTTTTAAACAGCCATTATATAAACACATTATATGAAGAAATTACAGCTGTTTTTATATTTACACAAAAACAAATTGTACATATTTATACAAGAATAATGTAAGAAAGTATTACCGCAAATCACTCCATAACATAAGATATTAGCATTTCTATAAAAAGAATTGTTTCATCAAAGTTCCAACTTAATAAAGAAACCTTTTCACAATTAAGAAGAAAAAATTGCCTAATGATTTAATGTGTAAAAGAATCTTTAAGATCTTTTTTAATCAAGAAATATAAATTTAAAATTAGCTTTAGCTTTTCCAATCTTGCTCTATCTATATCATATATGTATAAGTACGCCATTAATTTTTAATATTTTTATTATTTTTATTATTCTTAAATTAGATTTGATCTTGCTTTAGTTTTTTCTCTCTCAAATTGTAATGTGTATAAGGGTGATACGATTATAATTTACTAAATGATTATTCGGATCAATCATTCCTGCAGGAAATCTTATAGGAATAGTTTTAATGTTGCCAGCTATAGGGTGTACCTTTGACTAAGAAGGAAACTTGAAGAATATTTGCGCTTCTATAAATTATTAATAAAGTTAAGTATAAATAACAAAAGAATAAATATTATTGCATTTTAACATAATATATCTCTTTATATTATATATTATTAACAAAATAATAAGAAAATTTATACAATAAGTCAGATAATGATAGAAATATTTTTTGAATTTTTCCGTTTACAAAAATTAATATTTATAATTAAACAATAGATATGAAATAATATTATATCTATTAGTAATAGTATGTTATTAATGTCGTTGTTAAAATACTAATACGGTATTGTTGTTTTTAGTAACTGAAGTACTACATTATCCGCTGTGAGAAAAGCGTTGCAACCCTGATGGCTGTAACCGAATGGGAACGATCGATAATGGCAACGCAGCCGGCTTAGAAGAGCTTGTACAAAATGACATTCGATAAATTCAAATGTTTCTTGCTCTACTTACGGTATACAGTCTAGATCCAAAATTTTCTAAATATCACTTTTTATTACTTTTTAGTGACAAATCTTTATGTTAAATATATATACACATTTTTTATTGAGATATTCACTTTGCTAAGACGTTTGTATATGATACCAGATTGTTGGCAATACGTGAGTAAAGTGAGAAACAAACGCATTCTTTATACATGTATATGCGGTTGCAATAATAAAACAACATAAGATGATATTACTATACTGTGTTTTTAACACAGCGTGAATTTAAGCATTCAACGAGTAAAATTATTTTGTAATTTATAAATAAATTTTTATTTTATCTTTGCATACATGCATGCATTCGGTTACCTAAAAAATCTCTATGTGAGTTATATCATATCTGTTTTAATAATATGACACAAATAGCTGACTTTTGGTCTCAAAAGCTTCATGTATTTTTTCGATTTATAGACGTATATTAATTTCAAGTGCGAGTTCCGGCGTAGAACGATTAGCACGACGGCTATGTGTAGCGAATCCACGTGTACATTTACTTTCAGATAAGAGCGTCCGGGGATAATGAGCGCAGTTTTATCGGAATACTTAACCGAACGTTGTATATAGTGCTTCTCCGTTTGCAGTATTACAGTGATTAAAGAGAGCATATTTTAAAAGCGGACGCATTACATATAACATATTCTACGAAAACATGTTTGTGATATGGTAAAGGAAAGTCCAGACAAAATAAACGTAACGTTATGCGTATAAATTTATAAAACTTAATTAGGACGCTAGGTAAGTTTCTTCACGATTCTTCTACCCTTAGTAAATTGAAGCGAAATATACGAGTGCGGATAAATAACACGGAAAAGGAGCAAATTAAGATATACAAATGTCAAGTTAAGGTTGAGAGACTTCCTTCCAAAAGAGAAAAAATGTACGTAATATAAAAAAACCTTGAATAAATGAGTTCACATTCCCTTTTAATAGCGAATCAATTATTTCTCAATAAATATTTTATTAGATGTTGTTCTCTTTCTGGCTTTAAAATTTTTAATATTAAGTATCTCATAATCAAACATGCTATGCCTGGCAACCTCAGATAACAATTTAGCTTCCGATTACATTTATAGTAGCCAATAATATTTTAACACATTGAATGTCGTGCCTGTCACCGATGCGATGGCCAGCGCTGACCGGCGCTATACAAAACTCGAAAAATGCAAGAATGAAAAACGGGCCAAATGAGAGCCAAGCGTGATTGTAGGTGCACAGTTATATTTCCATTATATATTTATTTAATCCTCTTTTCACTCTTGGTTTTCCAACAGAGCCTACTCATCGAATTTAAATCACGCTGGCTGAAAGTATGCGTAATACCACATTCTTCGAATAACATCAACGCATTGGTGATTACGATAATTTTTGTAGTTAGCTGATGATGGTCTAAACGTAGGACCGAATCGTACGAGGATTAAATAAATATATAATGGAAATATAACTGTGCATACCTACAACCGCTCTCATTTGGCTCGTTTTCACTCTTGGTTCTCCAACAGAGCCTACTCATCGAATTCAAAAAATGCATTAAACTCGTAAAAAATAACATTTGTAATTCAGTAAATATAATTAATATTAAAGCAATAGTCCAAAGTAACAAATATACTATAAGCATGGCAATTTTGCATAATTTAATTATATGTATAATACATATAATATTTTTCGAGATATGGATCTAATAGGGAAACACTCCGGCATCGCCGGAGGGACAAGCAAATTAGGTCCGACATTCAACGTGTTAATTGGTTGAACTTATCCAGGCACGAGAATGTTGTAAACTTACTAGACCATGAAATCGCATTATCGACTTATAAAGAATACTAACAAAATGTACGAAATATAGGTAGGAGTTGAGCAATTATCATCGCATAACTTTTACTGATTTTTCGTGTCTGCAAATAATTTCAGAGATGAGAAATAGCCTGACATTTTTATATTTTAAAACGTGATGCGAAATGGAAACTTTATAGCTTCACTTCAAACAGTCGGTATTTCACAAGACTTTAATCTGTCACACATATGTAATCTTTCCTAGTATAACATTTTCACATTTTTCCTAAATAAAATATATGTTTTATGCAATTCCTCTTTTACACTTACTTAAAGATTCTAAAACAATGTATATTTGTTCGAGTAAATTTTAAAATTTATTTAAATTATTCATATGTACATATTTTTAATGTACAAGATATATTACGTTTTTAATGGTATAAAATATTTAATGGTAATATATTTTTTATCTTTTAACATTACTTACCTATCTCATCGTTATTTCAAAGTGTCTCTTTTTATCCATCAGTGTATTAGTACTTCACGTATTTAGAAAAGTTATATTTTGTCGAAACTCACGAGAGAAATGCAGGAGTAAAGGAGAACGATTTGCTACCTTAGCTCAGATCTCCAATTCCGCTGAGATCTCTTTATAATATGGTAATATAAGAAGAGAGATTAATGTATAATATTTTATAATATAGAAACTTCTATTAATATGAAATATTACGCCTACTGTTATATTAAGAGCCATTTTACACGTTATTAATGTATAAATAGAAAAATTTATCCAACGTATTTTAGACTCTCGAATATATATTTAAAACATATTGCTTTTCAGAAATAATATACCTAATATCTCTAACAATGAGACTGTCTAGCAATTTTAAGACTGATTATCTCTTTTGGCGAAAATATGTCATTTATGGCTATTGCTATCATCTGTTTCAAATATTATTATGAAAGTTTCGAGAAAATCAGATTTTTATTAAGATAGAACCGAATTACAAAATTATATTTATAATCATATAAATTAACTCAATCATGTAATTTATATCTCTAAAAAATTTTGGGATTTGTAGGTATATAATAGACAATAATCTCTTATATATAAATATATTGCATAATATTACGGATATAAAATTAATTGTAAAAGAGTTAATATACTAAATAATAAAATATGAAAAAACTGAAAAAAATAGGATTAATAAAATCTGTTTATGTAATATGTAACAAATAAATTACAATTAAAAATAATTAACAAAGTCTGCTAAGCAAACGGTAATTTTTCGCATTAAATTATATTAGTTTGCATAAGTACAATAGAGAATCCACATGGAGAATATTCCTTCATCTTTTCAGTATTGACTTAAATTTTCGAGAATGAGTTTCAACATCATTAAATAATATAATATCTCGAAGAGAAGTTTCAATTGTCTTCTATCAAAGAAGATAATATTAGTAATTAAATCTAAATATCTTTCCTCAATGTAATATAAACAGCTAAAAGATATTAAACTTGGAAAGAAATGTCGCAGACACATATAATAAAATGAGATGAGGAATAATTAATCACAGTAATATAGAAAAAGTAATAGAAAAATGTTATATTGTTATTAAAGACAAAAGAACGCTCTAGATAATGAAATATTTTTTACCTTTTGTTACTGTCGGACAATAATGGCGCATGAAATTATTGTTACTCTTGCTTTTATACAAATGGCGCTTGAGAATTGATATTGCTTATGTGTCACGCGCGAACGTGTTGCATGTTTACTTGGTATACAACATTGTAACGTTGTAACCACATGCCAAACAGTGCGTAGCATATTATTATATTGAAATATTTTCTTATGCATGGCTTTGCGAGCGCACGCGCGTACACAAATTTTAGTCGCACTTTGTTTTACATTATCGCAAAATTGCAACACACGTAAAAATACATAAAATTTTTAACTTTTTCTCGCGGATGTACGTGTTTGGTGTAATAATATAAATATTTACGTTTTAAATAGGTGAAAAAAAAACAGTAAAAATTGCTTATTTAAATTGTATTGTATCGCGAAATAAACTTTTTGTTTTCAAACATATTTTTCTGAATACGATCGACTTCACATAACGACTCCCTCCGAATATTACCGCCAAGAATCAAGGTGAAAATAAATTACTTTACCTTGCATCATATCTATAATGGAAAAATGTCAGGACAAGATAGAAAAAAATGTCAAGATAGAAAAATTTTATAACAAGAACATGTCGTTGTAAAAAAAGTTATGCTACAGGAATATAAATTCCTTCTTTCCGACTAATTACATACCACAGCTTATGATATTTATCTTTTCATGTATTAAAATAATCATTAAAATTCTACCGCAAGAAATATATATTTTCTTACAACAATTACAAAAGACTGCTAATTAACTTTCTCCCTTCCCCCTCTCTCTCTCATCTTTTTTCTCAAAACTAAATTATTGTAATAAAATAAAATTATCAAAAAATAACATTTAATACATTTTTATATTACTTAACACTAATTTTATTTTCACAAACTACTATTATAAAAATAAATTGCAAACCTTTATTACAAGCATATTGTTTATCAGTGTATGAATATGTATGTTATTCATCGAGCTACGTTATAACGTTTATGAATGTATTGATTTTCAAGAAATTCCACTTAGGCGACTCAAGTTCCCAATAAACTTTCTATTAAGTGTAATATTGAAGCGTGCTTCGTTAAGTAATTTGTCATATTGATCGTAAATGAATGGAAAATGCAGAACAGAATATAAAGTTTCATAAATACGTAATCATATCGGATATAAAGATAAGCAATACGTTATTATAAATTATTATTGTTAGGACAGTTAATATAATATTAGAAATCTTATTAGCGATAAATAAAAAAAAAAGAATTAAACAGAATTTAAAATGATAATGCGTAATATTTGTGCACTATTTTATAACATTTACGACTGAACATAATTACCCAGAAAAATATTATCTATATTGTATTTATAATAATTATTAATAAATTACTAGGTATAATTATACAAGCTATGGAAGTCAACCTACATATTTGATTGACTTAAAATTAATAATGAACCGACTTATTGTTCTCTTATCGACGATATGTCCTTTTATCGATAATATTTTGACTCTATTGCCAAGCATTATAAGCTTTCTATTGAACACCGTAGATGTAATATATTCATTATTTGACACTTTGTTGATATGCATAATAATGGCACTTTTTGCTCAAAATATCATGATTAAAACGTTTACGTTTCGGTCATAGCATTAATTTGTTTTTTTGCCTTGAGCTGATTAATGTATTAAAACTTGTAATGGTATCAAGCTAATTCTTTAACATAATTAAAAAATACAAACAAAATAGTAAAAACAAAATCAGTTAAATCTATAAGCTTTTCAAGAAAAAAAAAACAGAAAACATTTAATGTTTAAAATCGAAGTCCTATAATCAAATAAAAATTTCTTTTGTATAGGTAATATTAAACTTATTTAATTTAATATTTTATCAAAATTTATTTAATTTGTAAAAATATGTGTTTTTATTAATTGTATATTTTTGTAACAAGAAACTCTATATAAAAGTTTAAATATAGAAATGATAATAAAAGTTATTTGAGAATTTCACGTTATGTATTATAAAATAACATAGTTCTATACAGAATTCAAATTTCGTAAAATAAGGAAATCATATAATTAACTTTTATACTTTTTGTAATAATTTCTAATTATTATGTAATAACTTTTGCTCTTTTTATATCTTTCTATATTAATTTTTATTTTAGCTTCGATATAACTACTTAAATAAAAAGATAATTATTTGCTAAAAATATAGGTATGCAAAAAGTAAAGAACTTAATATTAACAAAAGCGCATGTTTCTCGATATCGTCTAATTCCTTAACATTGAAATCAGTGCGCGATCGGAAGGTATAAGAAAGTGAAAGAGCAGACAAGTTTAGATTGATTGTTCTTACTTCTTAGCTTTTCAAATAAAATTCCAGGTCTAAGTTCAAGCTGTTGCGATAATAAACGATCTTTAGTTTGGTGAACCAGTATTGATTCCTGTGCCGGACGTCGTATGGTGCGCTTCAATGACTACGAAGTCATAGTGGACAGGATATTGGTTCAGATAAAGGATTTCTCGATCTGTACTTTGCGTAGAGCGCGCGCGCGCGAGAGAGAGAGAGAGAGAGAGAGAGAGAGAGAGAGGTAGAGAGAGAGAGTAAAGGGTTGGACAAGGGTTGATTCTGTATCCTGGGGGTAAGTGGTGGTGGATCGCACAGGGCGTTCGTTCTCGCGCAGATGAAGCCGCCCGCGCCGTCGCCAGTAGCATCGCGGTGTCGAGCCGGCGCGGTTCCTCTCTCCTTCCGATCTCATTGCTCTCTTCGTGTTTGTTCTATTTTCGACTCAGACTGCGAACATCAATCCGTAAGTACGCGCTGGATAATGCATTTTTGAAGGACCAAACGTATTAAAACCGATATATTTACAGTGAATTCAATCTTCAAGATTTTGCCGCACAAATACTTTATGTAAATTGTCGCGTTTTGCTACGTGACCATATAGAGATCGCTTTTACGTCAATAGCATCGACGTCTGAATTCATTGCGATTACGTCGACTTTGAACATAATTGATTTAAAGAAATTCGTTTTCCTCTTTACACAGATCGAAACTTCTGTTTGCGCACTACCACTGAACTTTTTACGACGGGATAAACTCGATCGTTTAAAGTTCATGGAGTAAACTTCGCGAAAAGTACGAAGAATGTGTGGTGCGGAGCAAAAATTGTTATCCGTTTTGTGTATTATAACGTGTCTCATTAACTTCAAACTTGAAACATCCATAAAAGTAAAGTTGAAACGAGTATAAAAGTTGTATGACAATGCAATACGTAGAGATAATAAAAAAAATAAGATATATATATCTGTCTCAAATACATAAAAAGTTTAGCTTCTATAAATCGTCAAATTAAAGTTGTTACCGTTTTTTGTATAATAAAATAGAATCTTTTCTATATAAAATAAAAGAAAACTCAATATAAAACGATAGGTATATGTATTTTGTGGCTTCCCAATATATGCTTGCCGTTTTCGAAATTTTCATGGTAGAAATTTTAGCAATATAAACTTGTGCTATTAAAATGAATTTATGCATAATTTATTTACTATTCATATGATGGTTGTTTGTGCTGCACCTTCGCTATCCATTCAATCATGGATATAAACGATTCAATATGTTTAAATAATAGTCTTATATGCATACACATTTACGAATAGTTTGATAAATTTAGAATTGATTTTGTTAGCCAAAGTTTGAGGTTAACCGTTATTGTTTTATATATGTTTAACATTAAATTAATTTGACATTAATATAATATCAAAGATATGTAATATTAAATATTTATGTAATTAAATTTCAAATATTACAATAAACCTTAAACTTGCTACTTATAAACTTGAATAAAAAATAAAGATTATTTTTTAATTCTCTATTCTCTTTCTCTCCCCTCTCTTCTATATTCTAATATTGAGACTTTTAACTCGCAACTTGCATTTAAGAAAATGCAATCACCAGATTAAAAAAAAAATAGAGAATAAACTTTATATAATCCGTGCAATAAAACGTAAAATAAATATAAAAAATTTTAAACTCTTTTATTTATTCTTTTGCTGTTAATTACTAAAAGCATGAAATTTCTTTTCTTTTGCCTTTTAAAAGAATTCGTACGACTTAATATAAGATAATCTAATCGCGTTTAAATACAACAATTTTTTTGTGTATAAACATATATATATAATATGTAGGTACGTTATTTTTAGTATTTTATGAATATACATAATGTATATTTATATACCATAAAACAATATAAAAAATTTTTTGCATACTTAACTACAATTTTGAAAAATTTGTATTTGTAAAATAATGTGTATTTGTTAAGATAATATATTAAGTGTTTAAAATTGTTTTGCAAATTCTTTACACTTGCATCACAGTAAAATGTATCAATTTTATATATATGTTATATGAATGTATAGTTATAGAATGTACATGTTATATGCCCTCAAAAAGTCGTGTATGGCTGTGGCATTTAAATACTATCAATGTTTGACATCCACAAAAATATCAAACACGTTAAACAAAATTTGCAATCGCCCGCTTTCGTAAACCATTTTATTAGTTCACAATATTTTATAATATTCTTCCATATAAATTCTATGTATTAAAATCTTTATACTAATCTACTACGTATATTGTAATTTATTGGCTTCATAAAATAATTTTATAATTACGTGAGCGCATATGAACTTAAACAGATTATAAAGGGATCTGTACATATGATTACATAAGAGGGATGTGTACTTTGTACACAAGGGATGTGTACGTATAATTTTGTTGATCTGTAATATATTATTAAAAGAATTTATGTTACAAATTCTTTAAATTAAATACAATATTATTAAAAAAATGTTTAATAAATTAAGAAATAATGTTTGTTACTTGAGTGTTGATATATTTACGGTTATTGTAAATAATTACGCACCTATAACTGCACATTGGCTCATATTAGTGCTTATTTTACTAACATAATTTTTTCTAATAAGTGGCTTATAAATTATTATACATATAATTAATATAATATTATAAATAATTATATTATGTATATGTCGCAGGCTTATTGCAAAATCAGTTTTTTTGCAAAAAGGCTAGCCTTTTTGCGAAATGCCGGCATTTTGCGAGAGCATTGGATCGTTTCTTTAATAAGACTAACGTATTTTAGACTTTTTGCAAAGTGCCTAGCCTAGCACCAGCCCATGTGTGCCAAAAAGCCTAAAGTGCGTTCAGTCTTAGTGGGAAACGATCAGTGCTTCGCAAAATGCTGGCCTTTTGCAAAGAAGCTAGTCTTTTTGCAAAAGAGCTGATTTTGCAATAAGCCTGCGACATATATATATCTATCTATACATATATGTATAATATATGCATACGTGTGTTTATATTGATAAAGACAATATCCATCACATGTAGTTATGCTATATAAATGTAATTAATAGATCACATGTAACGCACATAATTTCCATAATATATACAAAGAATATCAATCATTTTCTAAATTATAATATTATAATCAAGAAAATGAGGAGATACATGTGCATTAAATTAAATTTTGCAGCCACATAGTTATGAATCAAGCAAATCACATCGTATTATGTCGATTCATTATTTGATTGTTTCTGCAGTTTTCCATGCAAACATAATCCTAGCGTGTTATCGCTCAAAACGTTTATGCACTACTAAAAAATTGTTGAAAATAGTTGATGTGTTATTCATGTACGTGAAGATTCTAGTTTACGAGGAAAATTCTGTTTTTATTGTACTTCATCCTAACGGTATGACAGTTTCAATATCGTGTTTATGTGCGCTACCTGCAGAGAAGAAACGTGAGCACGTTTCAACAAAATATGAAATAGAATTGAAAATACGAATAGAATTGGATGAAAAAAAAAATTTTGCGTGAACGAAGACTGATGCTCAGGCAAGTTATAACTTCGAGAAAGCATTCCGCGTTAGTCTTTAAATGACGAAGAGAGAAAAATGCAGTTATTTTCAATCAAGATATTATACTGGTATTTTCTCAGTAATTACACAGTAATACTAAAAATATAAATTTATGAAGCTAATTAAAAACAAAAGTAACATATAATAACATATAATAACATAAATATATTAAGTAAATATTACTATACAGTGTGTAACGACCGCCATTATTCCCATCAGTTGCTTTGGCCTACTATATTGCGCCCACTAAACGTTATCCGCTTTGGCAACATTGAAAAGATTGAAAATCTGTCAATAGAAATTTCTTGTTGAGGTAAGAGTTTCTTCCGTAATTTCATAACATAACTGCCTGTTTTCACGATAAATATAGACGACGAGGTTTCCTTGCAGCAGACAGAGATACTGCATACAAGAAACCTTTTACTTAACTTACATTTCGTTTTAGGTCGAATGTGGGCGTTTTAAGTTTATGTTTGTTGAACTACTTTCTCTGTAATCAAATGTGCTTTACGTGTCAACGATTTTGATACAGAGACTTGCATCTAAATAATTAAACAATTCACAGTTACACTACTAGTAGCAGCAGTATTTGTATATCGTCGTTCAGCATCAAATTTTGATTTTCACGAATTTTCCTTTCCACGATTGGCGATAACAGATATTGCAATTTGTCACCAAATAGCGAGACTATATAGATATTAATTCATTCGATTTGTTCGGCGCAATTCTAAATTTAATTAAAACATCTGTGCATATTGCACGACCAATTACTTGCAATTGTATGCATCACCAGTGTCAAAATGGAGAAAGAAATAAGTAAAAGATTAAATCTCTCAATTACAATTTTGAATATATTATTTGCAGGTAAAGTTTTTTACCCTTAAATTAAATAACTGTAAATACATTATTTATGAACTCTAAAAATTTGTCCGATGAGGTTTCGCGGAGGATACAAAATCTGTTTTAAGGAATTATTAATAAAACTGTTTACGTACTAATTACGTACTCATTCTTCTATTATACCAATGTATTTTTATTATTTCTGTTATACATAAACTAATATTTCAAAGAATTTATTAATTTCTATTAAATCTAATCTTCAAATGTTTCTATCCGTTTTAAATACGTTAAAAAATAATTTTAAAAAATTGTCTACCGGGCAAACATTTAACACGATATCCTACCTATCCTGCAAGTAGACCAAAGCCTCTGCTTAGCAATCTACGGTTAATTAAAGATTATAATGGGGATAAAGTAAGTTGATACATTTGCGGTAAAGACACTATTCTCATTATTTCAGTCAGTCTCGTGTTTCTACTCATTATCTATGTTCAATCAATTATCTTCCTGCATAATTCATAAAAAAGAATATAACGTTATCATAGAGAATTAAGGAAAATCTTTCAAACGCAATCTGTCTCTTGCGTGAAAAAGATTTGTCAACTATCTCTATTAAGTTCATAGAAAAAAAAGAAGTGTCAAATCAACACTTATATGCTTGTATATACGCAAGATTACATAATCTTGAAATAAGATTTACTTGCTTGTATGAAGTAATTTGTATAGTTAAACAAAGTTTTATATAGTTCAACCAAGAAAAAAATGGTGAAATAACACGTTGAAATTCTTATAAGAAGATTATACAGGGTGTCCCATTTTAAAAAACGCACCTCGATAATTCTTCAACGAAGCATTTTCAGCAAAAATGTTTCAGACAAAAGTTGGAGGGTTTCAAGGGGGACATAAGATGTGGTGACAATAATTTAACCTTGGATGGTCGTTTGAAGCTCACATGAACGTCACCTTTAATTTCTCATGGAACCCTCTATATTGTAGTATATTGTTTAAAAGGGCATAAAATAAGAAAAATTTTGGCGCTAACCAGAGGTCGATACGTTGACCCGTTCGGGAGTTATTTAGGGTCAAAAATTGACTTTTTTCAACTTTGACCTTAAATGACTCCCGAACGGATCAACGTATCGACCTCTGGTTTGCGTCAACATTTTTCTTATTTTATGCCCTTTCAAACGCTATACTACAATATGGGGGATTCCATTCCAAATTTTTGAGTTGTAGTTTCCCTGGGACACTAGAAAATTTTAAGTAAAACTTCTATATTGCAGTATACCGTTTGAAAGGGCATATGTTGATTTGACACTTCTTTTTTTTTCTATGTTCTTTCAGTTGAATTAATTCTGCCTTGCTTTTACACTACAATCAAAAAGATTTCATATATGTTTATAATTAGACGGATTTTATTATTAGGACATTTCAATAATAAAGCATGCTATAACATTAGTCCAGCTTCGCTGTAATAGAATCTAACTTGGAAACAGGGTTACGTATGTAACAATATTAGCACGATTTTTACTTTACAAGACCTTCTTTTTTGCAAAAATTTATTTCGTGAAATTGCATTATATTGTACATTATATCCTTTCCATTACCCTTATTAGCCTTGATAGGCAGAAAATCTTACTTTTTATTTTATTATACTCTATATGGATAATGAAAAAAAATCCAAGTAAAATTTTTCTTCGCCAAATAGAAGTCAATATTAGAACGCGTAATTCTTTTTGAATTTATAATGAAAATAGAAGCAAGGCATTTTTCAATTTTTTACATTCAGATGGCAGAAAAAAAGACATTCTTACACGGAAGAAAATGCAGTTGCTTCATTAAACGTCGACGTCACGGGCTGCTACAAACATAAACAGTTAATTGAATTGGATATTATTTGAACAAAAACATCAGATAGTTGTTTTAATAATCCAAATATTTGGATCGTATAATATCGAATTGAATTAACTATTTATGTTTGTGGCAGTAGCCCGTGACGTCGACGTTTAATGAAGCAACTGCATTTTTTTCCGTGTAGGATATTATTAAAAAAGTTAATTTAATTAATTTCAATCTGCTTTGTGCCACCTTTTGTAAAATTGTAAAGAACTACATATTCAAGCGTGAGACTCGATAGTATGGAATAAAAGTGCGACAGCGCGTGCATTTTTAAACAAACTGGTAAGATCACGTTCGTACTCGACCTCCCTGTAAAATTACGGTAACGCTGGACAGTGCAATCAACCCTATTGTTTTCTGTGTGTCCGTGCGTCAATTTCAGCATGTAAATACTATTAACTTTCTCGAAACTCGTGTCAAAAATAAAGAAAAACATCACACATGTGAGAAGTGTCTTCACGAATAATTAGGTAACTCGTGAACAATTAGAGTTCTCTCACAAAATGGCACAGATGCATATGATGGTTTTATGCTATGCATATGCGGTTATATCATTTCTTTTGTAAGGAGGCCCTTATACTGAATATGTAGATATTCTCTGCAATATGTTTCGAACTTTCCCTTTAAATCGAGGCGGTTTAATTAAGATGGCAGTTATTAAAATACTATAGTTGGAGACGTAATAACATTACGCTAAGTTCTCGCAGAAGCAAAATCAACTCTAAATTGTAAGACTTCTATAAAGCATTCCGTGCATAGAGGACATTTTCTCGAGGCGTTTCCATTACAACAATCTTTCTTCGATGTTGTAAGCGAGTTCTATTTCTTTTTGTACAATACTCAGGGGTGCGTTTAAGTTTCTGTCTTTCGATGCACTTCGTACAAATTGCGGTAGGCACCTATAGTCAATAGAATGTAACATTATGTGTCTCAAATGTTGTCATTCCCTTCTTAATATATTTAAATTAAAAACTATATATTTAAAAATAATATTTAACAATTTTTACAGATTATTCTAGACCATCTTGTTTTACAAAATTTAACGTTTTAAATTTATATTACAAATGCACAAACTTTGTAATATTTTCTCTTCATTATTACATCTCTGGCTCATTGTCTCAATTCACCAAATGTCGACACGCGAAACAGTAAAAAATGTTTCGTTATTTTTAAGTTAATATAAAACCCGCAACGATAATAATGTATTTCTCCCTTTTCGTTTTAATATCTTGTATCCGAATGGAAACATAACAGAAAATCATGTAATTAAATTATGAAAATAGACTCACATATAATGATCATATTAAAGACCGTACTAATATACTTTATACGTATATGCACGTTGATTAAATATTATGCAGGCTGCATTGATACATCCCCGCAACGTGAAGCAATTTAGAGTATTTATCGATGGATCGTAACATTAACCAACGGGAAGCGCGTTGAATACATGGAATATTATACGCGATTAATTATAAAGCCAAGTATACACTTGGATCATGAATCGCTTGCGAGATGTGTGTTCATGTAACGGAACAAAGCTATAATCGTTTATTCGCGAAAATAATGCGGATGGTTAAAAAAATGTACAAAATGTGGTGTGTGGAAATTAACGCGCTTCAACGAAAGCACGTCAATTCAGCGTATTTTCAGCTGATATCCGATTAAGATCGAGCATTATGAACGACTTTCGTAAATCTGGAAACGATTTGAGCACGCGCTACTTTGGGAATCTATTCTCTTTCATTAATATTCTGACAAGAAAGCTACTATCGATGCGATAGTAGCTTTTAAAACAACTGGTAACGTGTTCGTGTTCTTCAAATATTTCAGGAAGATCACACGCGTCGAACGAATTTGCACGCAAATCCCTGCAAGAGAGTGGTGCAAATTTAACGCGAGAACTTTCGCTGATGCGTGTTCACATTCAAATCGGAAACTCGCAACCACTATAGTCGCACCTCCACCATCTTACCCACTGTTACGAAACTTCATATCGCAATTTAGCAACATGCACCGCCAACGCATGTTAAAACTTTAAACGTACCCTCTATTTATAGACATAACTATGGTGGATAATGGATTGATCCCGGATAAAAAGTTCGAAGGTTAACGCTATGATGTGCTCTTATCAGTTACTATCCTCTTACCATAAACGTGATGCAGCCAAATTGTGTCAGGCGAATAAGCGAGTCGATATTTAGCGGAAACAAGCAATATGTTTGCAAATGTTGGAAGGTATGCCAAAATTCGGGAATAATGTATGATACGTGCTCAAGAGAACACGTATATAATTACTGTATACTGTAATAAAAAGCGGTTATTATAAAAGATTTATTTGTCAAATAAAGCTAAAAATAATATTTTAGCAAAATGGAAACAAAATAGTTGTTACGGGCAACAATATATATGTTTTTCATCTAGAGGAAAATTTTTCAATCCCTTTTTTCAAAGAACCTCGATTTTCTAACTTTATTTGATACAAACTTTAATAAAAAGCCGATAAATCTATCGCGTAAGTCTAATACAATAACTAACGCTAACAAATATGTATAACTTTATTCGCTTTTGTTTTAATCTAAAAATATTTTTCCAATCTGGATCTGCTGTTTATCATAAACCGGTCAGCTTCTGATGGAAGAGGATATGACATAGAAACAAGTATTGTTCCATATAGCACGGAAAGTCACAAATCGTATAGGAAGGAAAACGACGTTGACGTTGTTGGGATTAATGACGACAATAACAGTAACGAGGATCATAATGGTGAAACCATAAGATATATTGACACAAAATCTAATGAGAGTGAATGGCATCAAGTTCTTCGTTGAGTTTGCGGTTTATTGTCGACATCAATCTCACGTGCAAAAGCTGATGCGATGATCGAAACGCATTGGAAAATAAAATGAAAAATGCAAGAGATTAACGTAAGAAATTAGCTCCAGCAAACTATAAATATATTAAACTCGCAACAAATTGCTTGAAATCGGATTTATTCTTTCCTATGATTTCTTATTCGTATTATTTCTTTATTATCCTGTCTCACAAGATATCATTTAATATATTAAACGAGAATTTATGTAATTCGCTGCACAATGCTATTATATACGTTGCAATAATTTCTATAAAGCTATACGAGAAGCTGCGTATAGCTGTATATAGCTTACCGAAAGTTCATTAAGCATGCACATTTAGCAGGTTCGTACATTTGCGTTAATGCTTTAAAAATGAATAAAAACGTATTATTTATAGCTTGACTTTCTTGTGTAATTTTTTAATTTTTTCCGCGTACAATCTCACGGTGATTACACGCATCAGCTTTAATTTAGCTTCTAATCGCCACAACGTCTATAACGCGCGTGAAGGAGGAATACTTTGTCATAATTATGAATTTTAATATCTGTGCACCCCCGCATGCGTAACTTCCCTCAACGTTAAATAATCTATAGATCCGTCGGGGTTACAAAATGCACCTTGGAATGAACAAACGTCAAGGAAATTAACACTAACAAATTAACACTAACTTTCTGTCAAATTCACTAACTCTCGGATGCACACGATATCGTCCTGAAGTGCCAAATAAAACGCGCCGATCAAAAGATTCAGAACCTTTATCATAAAAGAGATAAAAGATCCCTGTTTCCTCCAATATATATTGTTCTCTGTAAATCAATATCGGAAATGCGTCGTGTGTCGATAGCATTTGGACAGCACTACTGAGAATTGTCATTCGATGTTACTTTGTAACTACCAGAACTATCCTGTCATAAAGGTACTGTCAACAACTTAGAATTCATATAACGGTTCATACTATCATCCACTCTCTATATTTATACAGAAATCTCAGGTTCTTTTAAATCAAATGTGATAGTGTCTTCCAAAAGCTCGTTTATAGTCTTTTTTGTGTAGCAGTTCCGTTCTTGAAAAATTGATCAAATATGATTCACGTGTTTCGTACTCGTATAATGTTTTCGGTATATCATGTAATAGAGAATTGCGATATTTCTCGTACTATGAAAATACATTCGCATATCGTTGCATGCAATGTATTTGCATACTCAATGCTTTTCTTTCGATTCAATTTAGTGTTAATATTTGTGGCCGGTATTTGCAATTCAATCAGTAAACAGTAAGTTACCTCAATTTTATGTTTGCCTAAATTCTTCCTTTAAACTAAGAAAAAAACCAATGAAAACAGTATGGATTTTTATTGTACAAATAAACGACAGCAAAGGTTTGCTTTTCTTTAGACACATTCGCAATAATACTACACACTCGCTGTTATTGATCATGAACCGTAAGAAAAGTTATCGTTTCTAACTATATTGCATGTTACTGCAAAAACAATGTTTTTGCCGATCGTTATTGATACGAAACCGATAAAAATATTTTTCACGCAATAATCACATTACATCGCGTCTTAACTTCAATAATTTATTTTCTAATTGTAGAACTAACTTTAAATTAGTCTCTTTATCATTCGTCCTGCTTCGGATTACATTCTACTTGTTTTTTAGCAAGTAATATTTTGGCTCAAACGTTAGTCATATATGAACGCACATTGCTCCAAATTCGCAAACGATAGTCCTCAATAAAAGTTCGGAATCTGGTAAGTTGGTAGTTCACATGCATGATATATTCCAATAAGCTCTCTTAAATTCGCGGAATGGATTCTGCAGTCACATAGAATTCACGAAACCAAACTGAATATACAAGCCTTGATAGATTTCTGGAATCTGAATTCTTTCTTTAGTCGATGAAAAGAGAGATAAACGTATAAAAATATAATCCGCTTTAAAAATTTAAATATTATTTTGTATTTTTTACGGCTGTATCATCGTGTTATTAGTGTAATTAGATCAAATCTTTTATATCGCCGACTGATTTTATTTACGTTTCATAGACCCACAAAATCCTTGTCATCCTTTTTAGTTTTGTAATGCGAATTTTAATATCATAAAATAATATAAAATCTGACTTATGCATTTAATTCATCACAGCGCGAAGTACCTACTGCAGTTCTATCAAAATGTCTGTTACGTATGATTATCTCTTTAGAATGAATGTATGCAGATTGTGTTGCGTTTTACAATAATGAAATATTTGATTGGAAAAGCAAAAAAAAATATATAAATAATTTACTTTGCCATATATATACCATATATATATATATATATATATGTATATTAATTACGCAAGTTTTTATTCTTTATTTACTTCGATGTATTATAGCATATGCTTTGTGCCGACATCAAAGAAATACAAAAAAAAATTTTTCTGGTTACACGGTTGTTGATTTGCATTGTTTATTTAGAGCAATCCATTAACAGTGATGCGTGTCTAGATGCGATAAAATATTTGATCAAAGCGTTTACAACACATAGCACATCTATAATCTATATCTCCAAATTTTACTGCATGTGTATTAAGTCCACAGTTTAGGAATTTCAACATTATTTTTTAAAAGAATCATAAAAAGTGATAGAATCACTTTATGCAATTAAACCGAAAATCTATTGCCATCCCGGTTTAGTTTTTGATACCTAGTGGCATCCATCGCGTATATGGTAAAAATTACGGCTAGTTAAAAAAGCTAATTCTCGACACCTTTGTGCATTCACAGTTTTACAAAACTGTTCCAATTATAAAGTTTCATGATAGGTAACGTTTACGCTTTAAATAAGTGCTAACGCTAAATCAACATAAACATTTAGTTATTTGATGATGGTAATCTGTATAAGATCACAGTCATAAAAATCCTCATTATTAAAAAAACAGGATTAAATTATAATATAAAAATAATAAAAACAAATACACATAAACTTGAGATTATAAAGCTTTATATTTTTGCGCAAAAAAATAATTATACAATGTCAAACTTGGTATATGATAGTTACACGTTACGTCGTAGTATAACAATAGAAAGTAAAATTAATACGAAAATCATATTAAAACGGATCGATGCACATAAAAAGCACTTTTATTACACTCGTAAAAATATATTAAACATCGAATTAATATTTTATGACTTTCCCACAACATATATATAAGTTTCAGATAAATCTCCGCTACTGTTATTTTATCACGTAGCACTTGAAACAAAAAGGTAGAAAACTGTAGAATTAAAATTTACACCGGAAAAGAATAATTTAGAGATTCGAGTTGAAGTACATGTGCTATATTTTATTTATTATTTACTAAAATAGAATAGAATTTACTATTTACCATTATTAAATACTTATGTAAATTCAAAGTAAAGAATGTTTCACATTTCGATAATCTGAAATATATGATATTTCTTTAACACTTGTTCCTTCCTATGATTTCGTTTAAATGTTTTTTTTTTTGAGGGAAAAATAAGAAGAATCTCTAAATTGTCTTAAATTCTGTTTAATTAAAAAGAAGATATATATTTATAAACTTATTATAAGTTTTATAACTTTAGTGTTAATATATAATCTTAATCATTTTCAAATATAAACTTAAGATGATTTAGAAATAAGTTCTTTAAATAGGGGAGAGCGGGGAGAGACGGGGTTGCGGGAAAGCCGGGGTACCGGGCTTTTTTTTCACCACGTGGCATTGTTTTCTGAGTTCCCAAAACAGTCGATGTTTTTATTTTTAATTCACAAGTTTTGCGTTATTATGACATAATTTAAAATGTTGCTTTGGAGTAAGAGGGGATAGAGCATGACGGGGTACTACCACAATCCTCTCGTGTGACTCAGAAAGAATCCAGCGACAGCAAAGTTGTTGAAGATGACCAGTGCCTCTACCTACTGTCATGATTATTCCGACGAAGGATGGATTCGTTGCGTCGCTTATGCGCGATGGGCACATAAGGGCTCAGACACAATGCGAGGAATAAGGAACAAAAAATAGATATTAATAGTCGCATCCTTTTTCAATGCACGCCTATTGAAAAAGGATGCGACTATAAATTCTATTTCTTGTTCCTTATTCCTCGCATTGTGTCTGAGCCCTAACTCTTGCGCAGGCATTGACTATAAGGATAAAGACGCCGTTCATGTCTGCATTTTTTGTGAAAAATAAATAAATATGGAATATTTTCGATTGTCTTAACTTGCAATAAACATTTTATTTCCTTATTTTAACTTTTCAATGTTAAAATTAAATATTTAGAGCGGGTAAATGGAAGTACCCCGCCTATGGGGCAAGACGGGGAAAAAGACGTTTTTTCAAATATTGATTTCTAAACTAATTATGCATACATGTTTGATAATTTTAACCATTTTTATATGTAAAGAAGGGTTCAATGAAATGATTTGTGTTGATAAAGATGGATATTTTTTATATTTAGTAGTCATTTTATGTGGTTAAACCTTAAATACCCCGTTATACCCCGCTCTCCCTTACTCTATATGTTAATCCTCTGGATATATTTTATAAATATATTGGCTGTTTGCATTTACAATTTGCTCGTATTAAGTATTAGGGTAGGGTGGGGCTTAGTTGAGCATAGGGGCAAGTTGGGCAACATAAATATCTCAGTAAACAAAACACGTATGAACATGTCGATACGCTATGTCAATTAGAAAAGCGAGAAGCAGGAGAATACTAACTTCACCGTATTCTTCAATATGCACCCGGTCGTCAGCTAGGGAACATATGTGATTTGTTTCTTTTATACACTGAAAGTAAAATTATCACTTCGTTATAGTTTTTTTATAGTTAGGTTGTTATATAGTTTTGGTCTACAATGTCTACATGATAATTAAAGTAACTATCGAAAGCCAGGTGAGTTTTTTGACATAAGTAATTATTATACTTTTTAACTGTAATGTTCAAGTTGCTGTTTTATTTACGGTTTTCTAGTTATAATAATATATTTCAGCGGATACTGGTATGAGATACTGGTATGGTCAAGTGTCTCAACTAACTAATAAAGATTTCCTTTTTGTAATTGTTATTATATCAGGTTAATTTTTATTTTATTTTATGTTTATTTTTTATTTTATTTTGACGATTAAAAATCTTGACGATTTTATGTTTAATTTTTGTTGTAAGAAGTTGAGTTTTAGTTCAATTTTTATTGATTAAAGCATTTTGTGTGTACTTAGATATTAGAGTTTATTATGACTAAAAGATAAAGATTTAATTAATACAACCTAATTCTATATTTTTTTTTATAATATGTAACCTTCTTAGCTTATTGTCTAAATTTATCTCTACAGGTGGCTCAACATACTCCATAAATGGAGTATATTGAGCCATTCTAAATTTTTTTATTTAAAACAAATTTTTTCCTATTTATGAAATATCTTTAAGATCTACATGTGCTTAATTATTGAGTCGAATAAATATACTATCTATTAAAGCAATGTTCATTAATCTGCCATACATTATAATTGAGTGAAGATTTATAAGAGTTTGAATAAAAAGTTCATGCCCAACTAGCTCCGCCCTCCTACATTAAAATTGAAAAAACACTTATTTTAATAATGCTGCACAATAAATAATATATTTTAATTGTTTTTAATATACTAGGAATTAAGTAAGACAGAATAAAAAATTGGAGAAAAATTAATTGCTCTTAGACAATTCTTCCTCTACAAATATCAATAGAATATTAAGAGGATTAAACAAGCACATAGTAGCAATGAAATACGGATAATGATGTCTTGCTGGTTTTCTTACATGACATGTTAAAACGGCTTATACTGACTAATTGTAAGAAAATGTAAACTAGAGTAATAAGATTACTAACTTTTTTGTTTGTGTAAAAAATATGCGCAATTTAAATAAATGCACATCAGTCGTTTAACCAATCAAAAGTTAATAATGCATTATTTATCAAATCATTACACATTATATGTAAAGCACCATTTGGACTGTAATTCTTGTCTAAAGTTTTCACACTTCCATATAAAATGGAAAAGGTTGTTCAATCTATCACAAAAGAAGAGAATGAATAAAGAATTAAAGTTACTTTATCATTAAGCATGCACATTTAAAGAACCAGTAAAATATATTGTATATTTTATAGTTTATATTTAAACAGACTTTTTATAACAATGTGTCTCACACATCCTCCTTTATAATTTGACAATCTACTTTATTTATTATTAATGTTTTATAATTAAGAAATTACAATTTCTTGGTAAAAGTTTAAGAAATTTGTTTTATAATAATATAAAAGTCCGAAGGAATAAAACAATAATCTAAAATTATAACTGAGATAGTAATTTATTTACTTCTCGTTAATTACATTATTTAAAAAAATTTTATTTTAAAACAGAATTATTAATAAAACAATTTTGACAATAACATCTCTTTTATAATTTAATGCAATTCAATTATATAATGTAATTTTAACGCATAATTACTTTTTTATTCTCTTTATCAGTTTGATCATTAATTTTTCATGTTATCATTAATCGTAATGGTTTTAATATATATTAAAATTGTAACATTGAAATAAAAATAAAAGAGAGAAAACATAAATTCATAAGAATTAACAATTTTGATAACGTATTATTTTATATGTATATTTTAAACAAGATTATAACGTCAAATATCGAGATAAAAACCTTATTTTATTCAAACTTTCCTTTACATTAGTGACAAAAATTCAATAATGCACCGCCGGAACGAAGGATAAAGAAAGAAGTAGTTACACAACGTAAAACTGTTTCTCCAAATTATTTTTCTTTCACTTGAAGTATACGAGTAGGTACTGTTCATCGCATTTGTTTATGAAAAACATATCAATATTAAAATTAAGGGGGATGGTTACTCAAATCAAAATGATAAGAATTAGTTCAAATTTATGGAGGATATTTGTCTATGGGAATCTGTCGTCCATACCAAAATTGAAGACAATTGTCTACATGGTTGTCGAGTAATTAATTGTTGAATTATTCATTTTTGCTATGTCGTCCGTGTATAAGAGTATATCAAAATAATAAGAATTAGTTGAAATTTATAGAGGATATTCGTCTATGGGAATTTGTCATCCATGCCAAAGTTGAAGACAATTGTCTGCATGGTTGTCGAGTTATTAATTATTGAAGTTATAAACTTCAATAATTAATAACTCGACAACCATGCAGACAATTGTCTTCAACTTTGGCATAGACGACTTATTCCCATAGACGAATATTCTCCATAAATTTGAACTAATTCTTATCATTTTTTTTAGCTGATTTGAGAAACCACTTGAAGATAATTGTCTGCATGGTTGTCAAGTAAATAATTATTGAAATTATACTCTTATACATCGAGCGGAACATTGTACATAACTTATACATAGCAAAAATATTAAAAGTGCAAGCAATGCGTAAGTAAGTACGAGCAATGCGAACACACCTCTAAATTTTCCCCTCTTGCCGCGCCGCCTGCCGCTCAGCGTAACCTTAGCCAACCTCCTTAATTTTTGTTTCTAAAATATCTGTATTAATATCTGGACTAATATCTGTAAAAGGTTTATAATATTATTATAGTTTATAATATTTATAATACTACTAGACACCACAGACGCGCGCTTCGCGCGCGCTATTTAGCCTTGATACACACAACTGTGAAAATATACAATGACAGTCACTCACGAACTAAGCACAATGAAAGAACCAATCGGCATTGCGAAAAAGAGGCAACAATAAATTGATTTAACACGGCAATTTTAAGAGAGGGATTATAAATCATAAATGTTTTACAGATATTATATATACAGATTGTTATAATAGTAATATGCAATGGAGGTAATAGACAAATATATACATAAAACTAAAAAATAAAATAATTGAACATTTTTAGTAATTAAATTTTATATTTTTACTTTTTATTTACACAAGCTAGAGAATTTAATACTATTATTGTATTGATAACGCTAATTGTCGTGAAATAAATATTAACATATTTATATCTCTAATTCGTTAAATACAATTAAAGTTACGATTAAAATTATTTTGCTTCCTCATAGAGGAAGCTTTGTTTTCGTAAAAAAATTTCTTTTTAGTTGCCGCTGCCAATGTGTCCTTTGATTGTGCTGCGATATTTTAATTTGTCAGATTTACCGTAATATCGTAATATCAATATTTAAAATATTATTTGATGTTATAATATTTACAAATAGGATAAAACGATAACAAAACAATGAAATTTAGTATAAATGTTATGCGGAAGTTACTTAATTTAATTTATTATATAGAAGATGAATTACATCTAACTTTAACCGCGTAAGAGGATGTAAACTTCAGCGGCAAATAGAACATACAGCAAAAAGGGCAGCAGCATGCAAAGTCATATAAGGCAAATTGACAGACTGGCAACTATAGAAAAGCTCGTAAGCCATTAATACGTTTTAGTGCTCTCTCATGCAGGGTCTGGACTTATTCCTTAACTTCGCTGAGCATTTGATACATATGCAGATTTTGTTTTGAATGTATGTATTCGAAATAATCAAGTTAGATATATACGTGTAAATATTATTAAGTTATCAATTTGCGTGCAAATCTTATTTTGTGTGACTTGAAAAAATTCTGTGATAATTATAAAAAAAAATTATAGTGTTTTTAAGAACATTAAAAAAATATTTGTTTGTACCAAATTTTATTTCTTTAGAAATTAGTATATTATTTTAAACAATAAAACACCAAAAACATTTTTTTATTTTTAAATATTTCTAATAATTTTCATAATAATTTAAAAACCTTGTTTTATCTTTAAACAATAATTTTACTTCTCAAAATTAGTCAAAACTTTCAAATCTGTCCGATTTCGTGGCTCGGGGTACTTCTTTTATTTAACACCATTTGTCATAAAAGCAACTGAAGAGCTGAAATTTGTCTTGAAAAAACCTAACCAATATGCCTAACCTACCTGCTGTTTACATCGTAGTTAAACACATCTTGCAAACATGTAACGATATAAAATGAATTTATTATATTCAATAACTTTTGAATACGTGTTATTCAAAATTTAAAAAATATGTAATCTTTCATGATAAACATTTTTTAATAATTTGAAACAAAAAATTAAAATTAAAATTCAAAATTTTTTAATTAAAAATTTTTAAACAATTTAAAGTTTGTAAGATCTAAAATCACATATTGCTTATTTGCTACAACAACGACATAACAAAATTGTCATTTTTTTAATTATTTGCTAAATAATGATAAAAATTTAATACACTGCATGAGAGAAACTATAACTAGATACTTTCATTCTTCTACAATCAGTTATTACAATATTACACCAAAATCACATTTAAAAATAATACAAAATTTTAATAATTTAAAACATTTAAACTTATTTTCTCACTTTGTTTTTTTGAGTAATTGTAGCAAATAAGTGCGATATAGTTATAAAAAGCTTTTAATACCATACTTTTAGCTCAATTTTCTTTTATTTACCATATTTTATGGGGTTTTGTTGTCACATGTTTAGGATCATGTGCGCTCCTATAGTTTCCAATATAATAACTGTTTTGATCCCTAAATCTACAATAAAGTGTATATGCTTTGAACCACTAAAATGCTAAAAGCTCGTCAAAACATCAGAAAATTTAGGCTATACATGTCTAGACATTGATGTCTTATTACAGAAATAACCCTTGTAATCAACTAACATAGCTGGAACACGTGCCGAGGAGGTTGTGAAAACTTTTATCGCGAGATCATTCGCAACGTGATAATGCGAAGAGTGGGCAGATAGATGTTTTAAAGGATAGCTGAAGGATAATACAAGACATAACGGCAAACAAGAGCAGGTACTTTTACAGTAGCCCCATGAGAGCAGACGCGCTAGCGGTGGGAGGGAAGGAGGATTACGCTAGTCCCCTCGAGAGAGAAATTCGCACCCAATGGTTTATATGCCTGACCTATGCTCTTGGCTACTGTGCGACTAGATTAACGTCGATGACAGTTGCCGCTGGAGAGTAATTATTAAAACCACATTGTGCAACAGGCACACTATTTTCTATTGCTAGTTCTCATCCACGTGGTTTATGTCGGTTATTTTTATGTCGGACGCTCGGACGCAAAACGCGTTTCGCGTCTAGTTAAACCGTTTATTATATTCATAGCAATGAGCGGGGCATCACTTTTAATGGCAATACACAACCCTACCGTCTAACTTAATTATTTTGAGCATTTCGAAATTAGAAATGTGAAGATGGACGTACAAATATTCGCAAAAAAGACTAAGAATTACATAAAAATTATTTTTTTTAAACAATGTGACAATTTCATTGTAAAAAGTGTTATTTTTTGTATAGGTATATAAGTGCGCGCGCATGTGTGTGTGTGCGTGTGTATTTAAGAAGTAGATGATCAAACATTCTTCATGATAAAATTATATCATATTCTTTAAGTAATATGTATGTATGTATGTGTGTATACAAATATATATGCCAGCTTTTTATATTTTATACTTATTTCGCGCTTTTACGTTTATATCATGCATATTGCATAATTGGATTCTTATATGAAAGAAAAATATACGACATAAAAAATATGCAAATAATACATGATCATTTTCTCTGGTAACAAGCAAGAACTATATAAATTTATTTATATTTTGTGTACTATTATGTAATAATTATTGCAACATAATATATACAAAATTAGTGCCAAAATTTTCTTTGTAAAATTTCTACTATTAAAACAATTTATTTGCAATTCTTCAACAATTCTCTAATTTGTCAAAATATATGGTTTGATACTTCTATGTTTTAACAATAATTTATCCTTATCATATATATTAGATACTATGTAGACATTTTCAAGTAGTTTTATATTTTATCAGTATAAATTTTTATGTTTTTAAATAAATTTTTGATCGCAATTTTTATCTCAAAACTTTTCAAGAAATCTATGAGTAGAATTATTTTTCCTGAAAATCAATTTCCGGTCACAGCGTAATACTCGTACGCTCCAATGCAAATACATAAATATGCTTGTATAAAATTTTATTTTTTTCCTTCATATTGTAAATAACCGGAAAAAATAACAAAAAAAATATTTGAGACAGGGTTTTAAAAAGGAACCATGTCATTATATATGGAACGTATTAAGATTTTACATAATAGGCCAGTCACATTAGACATCGAACCTTCAAATTAGTCTTCCCAGGTTGCAACCACCATGAATCGCTTTGATTTGAGGTGCTATAAGTAAGATTTATTTTGCTTTGCAAAATTAACGAGGAATAAAGAGTTATTAACAATATTATAAACAAAAAACGCGTCTTTTTGTTCTTTCTTAAATATCTCGAAAACTAAGCAAGATAGGGTAACAAACTATACGTACCTTTTTTGTAGAGCGTAAAATTATCTACAATAATGATTCGAACAACATTTATCGTCAAGTCAGTCGTTTAGCTTGCAGTGCAAGCCTTGCACGCGCCGTCAAACTCCAATACTTGGATCCCGAAAAAGGGTCTAAAAAGTCTTTAAAAGAAACGGTTGCACCATGAAAAGTTTTCTTTGTAGTTCTCAGATGATGTGATTTTTTCGGATTTTTAATTCCATTTTAAATGACAAAAAAAATCACCAGCGCAACATTAAAAAAACGACGAAATCGAGAGTTTTCGGGATCGGAGTTTGACGGCGCATGCAAGCTAAACGACTGACTTCATGATAAATGTTGTTCGGATCATTATTGTAGATAATTTTACGCTCTACAAAAAAAGTACGTACAGTTTGTTACCCTACCTTACTTAATTTTCCAGATATTTGAGAAAAAAACAAAAAAAGTCGCGTTTCTTGTTTATAATATTGTTAATAACTTTTTATTCCCCGTTAATTGTGCGAAGCAAAATAAATCCCTCTTATAGCACCTCAAATTAAAGCGATTCATGGTGGTTGTAACCTGGGAAGACTAATTGGAAAATTAACCCCCTAAATTAGTCTAATATGACTGGCCTATAAATGCTAAAACCCTTGTAATTACACATACTTGTTGCACTTATAATCTTTTTGTAGTAAGATGCTGTGCAATATAAAAAACGTAATAAAGTTTTTAATTACTTTAAGAGAAACACGATCAACGTGGACACTTTTATATCTCAATCTTTAACTCTAATTATGTAAGTCCTCACTATGTAACAGCTTCATGAATGCGTGAACATTGTTGTTTATCGCAGAAACATAAATCAATAAACAGCGACAATTCTGGTAAGCTTGGAAAATTTGCCCCTTCAAAGAGATAACAAGAAAGCAGAATGAGAATGTAATCCGATTATAAGTACACTTGATGTTTCTGTTAACATTAATATATGTATAACATTACTATTGTGTTTGTCACGTAATTTAAATGAGTCATATTTTATGAAAGCTTCTCTTGAATTCTATCTTCGCTTAATAACGCTTGTATCGCCTCTGGAATGAAACAAATTGCTATCTTTATAAAACTAATTTGAAAAATATGAAGTCTATGAAGATATTTATAATAAACAAAGATATAATATAGTGACGTTGATCATATCTTTAAAAAAAGAAAGATATTTTAGTTATCTTTCTGTAGAATCGTCTTTTAAGACATATTGAAAGGCTTAGGATTTAAACAACATTAAAACAATTACGTTTAAGAATATTTATTAGTACATAGAAGAGATATCGAATTTGATCGTATATCACGGATGGATCAGATTATTTGTTATGTAGTTCATCCAATTCTAATAAGTAATTTAATGGATCATAGTTATTAATCTAATAAATAATTTAAAGGACTTTCCTGGGATAGGAGATAATTCTATATTCTCCTATAAAGGATAATAACGATTTAATATATGAAACGCATGAATTTTCCGATTATACACACATCATAACAGATTGTTTTGTTCTTATATAAACTATAAAAAGTTCTCTTTGATTCTTTACCGCCGAAAATAATCAAGTTTGTTTATAATAATTTCTAAGGTCTTACACGTTAAATTTTTCTTTTCTATGTAGCAGTGTGTATGAATTCTTATTCTTATGACAATTGATTTAAAAAATGACAGCAATTTGTTTTATCAAACAAATTATATTGTTAAGAAAATAGATCGATTTTTAACATTACAATGTTGCTCTTTTGTTGATTAATTGCGGTCTTTTAGAAAATTCTTATTTTAATGGACTTTACAAAGACAGAAAATATCATATAAAGCGTCCTACACAAGCGCCTGACCTATCGGTATTTTACTGCAGGTATCGCATGTGTACAAATGACACACAAGCCAAATGATTAATCTGTAAATTCAATCACAATTTTAAATAGTATTGCCTATCAGAGTTTAGCCAATCCGAAAGTGCCCGTGAACGATGCTACGTTGAGTATGTCAAATGAGAAATTACAAGAATTTATATTGCTAATATCTCTAGAGAGAAAGTAATTTGCAGTTTAAAGAGCTCTTCGACAAGCCACTTAAAAATTAAATTGTACGTCGATGTAGCAATTGAAAGCCGGAATTCAAACCCATCGTCTTTCTGAAGGTAGAGTTTGTCGATTTGGTTACAATGTTTTTTTTTTTACGAAACTGGGTATTTTTAAATTTTTTTATATCCCATGCATGTGAATGTGTGCCAGATGGCCCCGTCGACAGATATTAGGTCGTATATATAAATTTTTATTTTCTCAACTACACTACACAAAATTAGAAAAAAAAATTTTTCAATAAAATCTATTAAAGTTATTAATTACGATTTGTACATGCGGATAAAATAATATTTTAATATCGCAAACATTTTAAATAATTAGCAATTAATCACTTGCAAAAATGTTAGAACCATTATTTTTGAATTTAACAGAATATTGTGATCTGGATTATACATTCGATCAATATATATGTTAATAAATGCAGTCATTTATAATTAGTCATGATAAGGATCACAAAGTTCTCTTATCGGATTTGCTCGTGTAACACCGGGAAATGTTTAAGATAGTTCATGGAAATATATTCTCACTGATGTAAACACCAAATATCGCGACCAAATGCATCGTCGAGCATCGTGCGATATTCGAGTGTTCCCGAACTCGCACGCATACTATAAGGTCTGAGGATTCATGAAGTTCATTCGTGCGTTCTAAATGTCACAGCACATATTGCCGAATGCATATATTCGCTTATACGCACCATCACGATGTATATGTGTCGTAGGTGTGGACTAATAAATGCGTTTCGGACTTATCACGGATGCGTACAACATCCGGATGACCAACGGCTATTTCCCTACGCCACGGCGCGTAAACGTGCATCCCGCCATGAAATATTTATGTCGACATTAATCGGTGATGCTAATTGAGCAGTATTTATCGAGTATACACGGCGCGTGCAATGCAGTTTATCAATGTTACGGCCAGTTCATAAATTAAATCGTTTTGATCACCATTAACAATACCAGTACTACATATAGCGGGAAAGAAACGTACGTTAATATTACCTATATATAAAGTCAATTGAAAATACATCATACATGATGTAGGCATCGTGAGATAAAGAGAGACTACAAATCAGAATTCATAGTCCCGTGAAACGATAAGACTTTGATGTTACTTTCATATAAAATATGTAGTGAGCGAAGTGTTAACTCAAGATATTTGAGAAAAGAGGAAGTGAGGCCATTATCACGTTCCGAATACATTGTCGAATATACATACGTCATCGTGCATGCGAATAATCGTTCTCGTCGTAACAGTAACTGGAAATATTTTATAGGGTTTCCAAACCTTTGGAAGACCGATGCTTATAGGCTGTATTCCAAAATTCACTGCCAGCGATGAAAATCTATAGTATACGTTACTTGTACTATAGATTCTCATCGCTGGCAGTGAATTTTGAAACACAGCCCTAATTAACATACTAATATTTAATTCCATAAACTTGAGATGGACGTATATTGCTCTTGCTGTTCTCTCAATCAGTTTTACTGGCACTGACAGCTACTGTTTCTCAGTATAACAATAACGAGAAGAACAATATACTGTACCATATTATGTATGATAATAGGTTTCTGTTGCATAATTTGACTGATGTCGCAAGCATCAATGCAAACAAAAGCCACGGAATGTTTTACGGAGGTCATAATTGCCAATTAAGCCAAGCTTCAATTAAAATACTTGTTAAAACATCAACAAGCTAGCTAGAAAATACGATTATGTCATTCATCCATATCCCTGATGTTTAATCCAGTTTTAATATTCAATGTCAAATTTTAAATGCTATATAATTAAAGAGCATTTGCAAAACTATAAATCTTATTTGAAATAATTTTATGTAAAGCCAAAAAATATTATTGCAAAATACTCCTGTCAGAATGCATTTTTTCTTTGTAATGGAACGTTTAATAAAGTGCATTAGTAATATGATTTTTCTTTGTCCCAGAAAAAATAAAGTGTACAAATATTTTTCTTTTTTTACCCATCGTACATCAAACAAATTCTTATTAACAATTTGTCGAAGAATATACTTCTATTAGTAATATGTAACAGAATTTCACATTTTCTTAGTGCTTTGTATATTTTTGCGCTGTTTGATGTGCATATTCTTCTATCAATACTCAATCAAGACAAGTTTGATGCCCGAACTAAATTCTGTCTACATAATTAACGCTCCTTAATTGCAGGGTTAATTAAACTTCAATGCGTGAACTTTTTCACTTACAAAAGTTACAGAAACCGCCAATACGGCGTCGGGTTACCACCTGCGACAGTACTGGTACTTGAGTTATTACGAGGTCAGGTAGATCGTAAATGGAGGGAAATCACCCTCAGGGCTGACGAAAAGAAATTTCTTTTAGCTCTCGTATCGATCGAGAGCGCGTGCGAACAATACGGCACACGGCAAATCTGTCTAATGTCTTCACAGAAAAAACATTTGCGACGGTATGATTCGATAACTGACAATAATCTAATAATTCACTATTTTTTCATGGCAATTGCTGTACTGTTTTCTATGTTTATTTTCTTGAAATAAATACGAAAAGGTATATGTCTTTCGCAGAGATGGCAAATGGCTTAACAAAAAATAAAACGCAATATGGAATTGCAATAATCTGTTTCTGCAGAACTAATTATCAATATCATCTTAAAAAAGAAAAAAATGTTTCCGAAGTATAGCCTTGAGCAAAAATCTGTGTTATCGCATAAATGTCATAATGCGTGATCCAAGCGCAAAAAGCAATTCAATATTAATTCAATACTTCGATGTGTTGACATTACGGTACATTTAGCATTACGATAACATTTTTTGCTGCATTATGAATATGATAACAAAATGTTGACATTGGATTTGTGAGTTAAAGCGTAAACGGAAATGTAACTTCCAATAATGATTGATCGTTGTAGGATAAACGGCAATGAAGACAGTCCAACCTACCGCAAATTCGTCGGGCCATGTGTCTAAACTTGATTATTTTCTCAACCCAATTAACAGCCATCATTTGGTCCATGATACTCTCCAAGAGGAAAACGGTTAAAACGAATCTCGTCATAGGTCGTTAAAATGTTTACGACACTAGCCGAGATTTCGCGTTTTACACGTGGAAGTATTCTTCGTTCCCGCAAAGAAATACGACAACGACGGATATTCTACGACTGACGGGAAAAATCATTTTATCCATGAAAAAAAATGGACTGTAGAAATCTTATTCATGCGGTATGCTATATTATTTGATATATTTTGTATTTAATTACTAAAGTATCTAAGGAAATATTTATTATATGTCAAAAAATATACTATTTTATTTGACGTTTTAAATAGGAGAATTAAATAGTCATTCAATTGCGAGCTATTGTACAAAAAGATTTAGAAAATTTTTAAAACTTTTTTCCATCTCAAGTTTGAACTAGTATTCACAAGTCGTGCAGTCGTCTGAAATGTGATTAGACCTTGTCAAGATCCCCTGCGTTACGTCACTTCTAGAGCGGCTGTACTATAAATATTCTCACCCTACATTTTCTTTGAAATTGATGTATAAATTGATGTTAATATAAGGTACGCAATTTTAGAATATAATTACAATGCAATATGCCAATAAAGAGAGTCACATTTACCACCAATTATTTTATTCTCAAGAGCAGAGTTGTCGTGAGAAGATAAATTAATGAGAAGCAAAGATTATAGAGCGACGGGTAACGGAAACAGGAAGTTTAATCAAACGCGCAAAAACAGAAAATACCGATCCTTTGATGGAAACGCCTACACATATTACACACGCGCGCGTACAAACATTTTTTTATGGTCCAAATAATAAGCGTGAAAGCCGTAGATCATTTATTGCAAGTACTGCAGTAAAATTTACACAAATCGTCGGCGTTTTTTAAAAATTAATTTTTTTATAGGTCTCATATCTATACGTGAACGCGGCATATTTTCTTCTAAAATCATTGCAGGCTTGACTTTGTGTGCTCAGTCATCCGTTTTCTACAAATGTCATGAAAAGCGCAATTTTATTCGAGTCGCGCTTTTTTTCCGATAACCGATTTTTCTCTAAAGATTCCGTTGCAATCACGGGTGACAAATAGAGAAAAAGTAATTTCCTTCAAACTGATATTCAGGAATAACTAAAACTAGAAAGAAGTATATTGCGCGTTTAATACGCATGTAAACTGTGTCATTAATCGCGAAAACATCATCAGTAGATTTGTAATAATTATAGAAATTTGTATCCAAATGAGATGTGATATTATTAATAGCTCCATTGCTACACAATGCATTGCTTTCAAGGATGTACATTATGCAATGTGCTCGATGTAGGAATTAGAGAGAGAGAGCTAGTTTCTCTACTAATTATCAGAGATTTTATCATACAGTTTGCTAACTGCTGCTCTCTCTCTAATCCATCCATAAGTTATACATGAGAATCAGTAATACATTGGAATGCCGCCAAATCATATGATCCAATGGAATTGAATCCACTGAATTTGCCTCATCTTAATTTCTGCTATATTAATATACGAGTTCTAGCTTCAAAAAAGATGTAGTTTTACATATTTTTGATTGTATTTTGCTTGCTATTTAGTTACACTCTAACGCTACAGATGACGAAATATTTCGGGATCTCTCATGAACGGTATTTACCGGTGCATAGGTCCTAATCCTATTTTATCCTTACTCTTCCTAGTCTTGTTTACAGCCTTTAAATTTAGATCGGATTTATGGCAGACAAGTTATAAATCCCTTCATCATACACTGTCACTCATGAATGAAACAGCATATACACTGTATACATACAGCATCCGATATGAGTTACGTTTAATGTCACATCGCCTCCGTGAAAGAAGTTCGTGAAATGTCAACGTTATATAAATATAGCTACTTAATATAAGTATATATTCAAAGATTCAAAGAACATGAATGCGGGGGAAACATTTCTGATTGATGTTCGATACAAAAGACCTTTTTGCTTTTGTTACGTTATTTTTTCGCGTAACTCGCCATCCTTACGTCATAGTTATCCTTCTATAAAGCTAAATCTCAGAGTTTACAATGGCATGGCAAAGACAGGTTAAAAATGGGGAATAATATAGTGAAGCAAAACACCGAGAATAGCGCGGCCCATGGCCAATTGAAGTTTTTGAAGCAAGAGATATATAGCTATGATTTATCGATCTTAATCAACGATACTCTACATCTTGTAATTCATTTGTAATAATTGATATCCCTTTATAATATAATTATTATTTTAGCTGTTATTAAAGTTTATTGTAAATTTTGTTTCAGTTTTCCACCTTAGACTTATAAATTTTCTTTTATCAAGAGAAACAGCCGTAATACATTAAAAGTACCTACAGAAGGTTCAGTTAGCAATTTGTCAATCTGTATCGGAGGATTAACTTTATCATTGCTTGATTGATATACCTGCACATAGCCAATGGCATATCTCCAATGTGAATTGACGTGTGAAATATTTCGTAAATCGATTAACGGCTAACGATATATATCCGTGAAAGATTACTCCTACGGGTTCTAACGCGTGTCTATGCAGCGGCAATGCTGCAACGGCGCTCATTTAACATTTGAAACTGTATCGAAAATTGCGACGATCTGTAAAGTGCTTACAGGATTACAAATTTCGAAAGAGCACTACGAGTAATACGTTCACAAACAACTTTGTGAGCTCACTTTGTATAGCTCACTTTACTTCACAGGCGCGAAATATAATCTACTGATAAGTAGGATTTAAAGGATATAAAGCTGATTACAGAGACAAGTTGTCAAAAAGTTTATTTAGATTTTGATTAGTTTCTAAAAACTTTTTAAGACAATAAAGCAAGAAGAATAAAGCAATTGAGAAATTCAAGAGTTTATTTCTAACACGTGTCATCCAAATTGCATTCGTTTGCAAGCACCATTATAAAATAAAGATACTTATTGTTAGTTAAATTTTTGATAATATAAATAAATATAATAATATAATATAAGCTTTTAGTATAAGTAATAATATAGGTGAATTTTTACAATCGTGTAAACCGTCTTACATTATTCATATGCGTTATAGAATGCTACATACATTATTACAATAGTAAAATCTGTATTTATTTAATTACATTTTAGCAAACTTTTAAACTATTATATTCTGCTTTAGAGATATTAGGTGTATTCCAAAGAAATCTAATTTTGATGTTGACTCGAAAAAAAAGATTTTTTAAAGAGAATAAATTTATATAAAAAAAACAATAAACTTAGAAAGATCTATATGAACTTACCAATTAAGAAAACTAAAAAAAATAAAAAAGAAATTAATACGATATCAATTATTCATAAAAACAAATTTAAAAACTATTTAATACATGTAAGAATAAATATGATAATTAAGAAGGATTAATAAATATATTAATTAAAATATACCAATAAATATGTTAATTTAAAAAGTAAATGTTAATTAAAAAATGTAAAATATGTTAATTTTGTAACAATGATCTTCATGTGTGTTTTTCCTTATTTTGTCTTTATGCGGCCAGTTTATCTCATGTCATGTGCCATTCTACCCTGATGGCCTGATGGGAAGATCAATTAATTCGTTAGATATTTTTAAAAACTTATATTTCTAATAAAATATTTTCTTCTAATTTTCAAATAAATATTATTTACTATAGCTAATAAACTGTACTTTTAATATACAAAAAGTACAAAATGTTGCAAAAAAAAATTAAGAAGAATAAAATGTGAAAAATATTCCATTTGGCCTCATATATTATCTATTAACTTTTAGATTATACATGATGTGTATAAAATACCCGGAATATGATATTTTGTGCGTTTATCCGATGTTTTACGCGTTAAACATCAAATACATTAAGTAGTAATAAATTGCAACATCACGTCAGATATTACCTATAATCAATGCCAGTTAATTATGATATTATAAAGAATTATAATCCCACAGTCAATTTAATAAACCTCCAATTCGGGAATATTTAACATTTAAAGTTTATCCACGTTATTATCGATGTTGTTATCTTGTGTTTCTAACTCAATATTTTGAACATTGTTTATTTGATGTGCTTGTATATTGAAAATGTAGCTTTTTCGCGCGTTAGCAGAACATAAACCATTAATCAATAAATTAGTTTCAAGCTTTATGTACATAAAAGTCATCAACGTTTCTTTTTATTTTACAGCCAGTGCATGTAACTGTCATTGACGTTGGAGGCTCTGTAATCTGGATAACGAAGAAGAAAGACCAAAATGCAAAGAGGATCATATTCTCATTAAGGGCAAAAAAGCGCTTGAATTGGGACGGAATGGCCATGTCGTGGCCATACGCGACAAGTGCCTCGCCATCCTCTTCTATTACAATGTTCATGATGACAACAGGATTAACGCCATTGGCATTAATAACAAATCACACGGAAGCCAGTGACTTTGCCAATACCACGAAAGATATCATCGATGAGGGAGAGGAATATAAGCCGTACAGCGACCGGCCAGAAACGTATATTGTACCAATCGTCTTTCTTTTGATCCTGCTAATCGGCCTCACTGGAAATGGCGTGCTTGCTCTTACGATCCTTCGACACAAAAACATGAGAAACGTACCTAATACGTACGTCCTCTCGCTGGCACTTGGAGATTTATTGGCACGTAACATTTATATTGTATATATATATATATATATATGTGTGTGTGTGTGTAGATATGCACAGATTCCTTTCTACCAGGAAATCCTGTGATGCGTACAAAACTGCTTGTATCATATATACTTGCTGCAAACCATTAATTAAGCGAGCTTATATGTTCCAATATACGAAATGCTGGCGAATATTTATGCATAAATATTCATCAAAAAATACCTGTCTTCTATTTAAATAAAAAAAGTGCCTTATTTTATAAATTTTTATTATATTGCATTGCATGTAATATTTTTGATATCGATATTTAAATTAAATTTTATAAATATGTATGCTGCATACAGCGCTCTCTCTCTCTCTCCCTCTCTTTAATAATATGTTCTATAACTTTTCTTTCAGTATTTGCTAATTCTTTGCCAATATAAATTATATCTATCAAACAGATCAATATCTAATGTGCAAATTTTTATATCACAAACAGGAAAATGTAAAAGATACAGAAACCGTATATAACTAATTGGGATGGAATATGGCGTATAGAAAATGACTGTATAAAGTTGCTATCAGTTGTTGGAATGTTAAAACTCGAGAGTTTAATGTTATTAGTATGTTGAAACGTACAATAATTAATTATAGATATAGATATGACAATATTATAATAATTAATTAATATTAATATTATGATAATTCCTAACACGTGAAAATTTTTACGTGCAAATACTTTTTTAACGTAATAAAAAAAAAAGAAAAGAACACATTTTAACTTCTTTTAAGAATATATAGTTTCTTTAGTCATAGAGAGAATACTTTTATATTAAATGGAATTGACATCGATCATGGTTAATCTATGTATGACCGAGTTAAGTAAAACGTTATAAAGTTTTGACATAACGTCATTTTGAACTTTTGACGGATAGCAAATTGCTATACTTTATCTTTCTCTCTTTCAAAAGTTTTTAAATTTGCAGTTTCTCTTTGAAATAAGTACGTGTGATGTCGCCAAAAATTTTGATCATTATATAGAAAATTAACATTTGCTCGTGTCATCTATAAACTACCAACTTTAACACAAAAATAAAGATACCAACAAAATGTTTCATTTTTTCTACTGTTTAAAAATTTATTATTTAATATAACTATTATATATATACCTATATATATATATACACACAAATGTATATGTATAGATATGTATAATATTTTGCATTTGCAGTGGACAGCAAGTGTTAGTTTGTGTTATCAGATTTAGTGCACTTGGTTACTTCAGGTAGAAAAGCAAAATCGATAGGTTTCAGTGTATGACGTCGGTAGATATACATACAGTAGCATGAGTCCGTCGATTCTCGCACCGTCGCTTCACGGCAAATCCTATGTAATGTGGATGGCTCGGCTCACGCCTCTCAGCCATGCATACCAAACAATATAGTGTTAACGCGACCTGAAGGCGATTCTTAGCCTCTAATATTAACCAGCTCTTACATATATCATTCCTGGAATTTCAGGCGACAGCTTCTCTATTCGATGGTCGGTTATCGGAGTTTAAAACGCTCCTTTTTTTGTTACACAAACAAGTAGCTTACATGACCTCATCAATGTTACCTATGGTATGCGTCGCGATGAGCTCACACAAACTTACAATGACAGATATTTACCGCTTTTTAAAACAAGAAAGTCTGGTATCGACGGATGCGGTCTGTTCTGTCGCAGTACGGACTGCTCAAATATCAGATTTCGATTTGAGGTTTTAACAGTTGTTGACGATTTATAAATTGAATAAAATCCAGATCGAGCTTAATTTTAGTTGTAATTAAATCTCCAAGTATTAAAATTTTACACTGTATTCATCACTATATGTATGTGTGTTACCGCTATTTTCTTGTTACGTTTGATCTTATTATGTGACGTAATTCCCCATTTTATTCTATAGGTAATAGTAACATGCATCCCATTCACTTTTACCGTCTACATTTTGGATTCCTGGCCTTTCGGACTAGTATTATGCAAATTTTCGGAGTGCGCGAAGGATATATCTATCGGAGTTTCCGTTTTCACTCTAACTGCCCTCTCAGCAGACAGATTTTTCGCAATCGTGGACCCTATGCGAAAATTGCACGTTACAGGTATAAAACCATATCTATGCGACTCGAGATCATAAATACTCGAAGAAATCACGTGATGCAAATCAATAAGACAAATAATTTCATTGCTGACGTAATAATCTAAATGATATCTTTCTGTATACCGATTATAATTATTAATTAAAATAACATATTTTTTATAGAGATAAATAAAACCTGTATTTCTCCTTAAGAAACAAGAATAAGAAATAAAGTGTAGCAATTAAATTATCTGATTATTTATTTAAGGTAGTGGAAGACGAGCAACACGTTTCACTGCAATCATTGCGGTACTGATTTGGGTTTTGGCTATAATATGCGCGATTCCGGCTTCCTTTTCGTATATCAAAGTCTTCAAGGTTAACCAAAACATAAGCTTTTGCGTAAGTTAAATAATCGTGCTCATAACTAGTACCATTTTAGATTTAGTCTAAAACTCGTCATTAATCGCTATATATTATAGATTGCTAAAACAAACGATGTATTTCTCTATTTTATAATTCATAATATAGTAAAGATTTAATGATTTTGATACATATACATATATATATACATATATATACATATATATATATATATACATATATATATATATATATGTATGTCATTTAATTATTTAATTGAAGGCATGTTATCCGTTTCCCGAGGAATTTGGATCAACCTACCCAAAGGTGATACTGATATGTCGCTTCTTCATCTACTATGTTATACCTCTTAGCATTATTGCCGTTTTCTATATGTTGATGGCCAGACATCTTATGCGCAGTACAAGAAATATACTCGGCGAAATGCAAGGCCAGGTAACTTGCATACATTTAATTGCAATTTAATTATAACATGCGAAAATTTTAATTGTAAGACGTTTCACCAAAATTTAAATTCTCTCCTCCTTTTCGGGCTTGATGATTAAAATTTAAATTTTATATATAGTATTTTATTAACATCCTAATATTGCTCGGAATATCGGCCGTAATATTACTTAGCGTTTGCTTTTGACGAGCGATAACACGTGTTCTATTTATTCTCTCTTCCTGTTTGTATAATCTATTTCTATCTCTATTTCTAAATTTTGTCTTATCATCCGTAATCGATCTTGGTTCAAGATTTACAACATTGTTATAGTCTCGAATAAGTTTATACAGTAAACATTATGTACCTTTTGCGCCCATATTAATGCCTACTGTATTTTAGGTAAAGCAAATACAGGCCCGTAAAAAAGTGGCGAAGATGGTAATGGCTTTCGTCATTGTGTTTGCTGTTTGTTTTTTCCCACAACATGTTTTCATGCTGTGGTTTTATATTCACCCAACTGCGCAAGAGGACTACAATGACTTTTGGCACTATTTTCGTATTTTGGGTTTCTGCCTTGCTTACACCAACAGCTGCATCAACCCCATCGCTCTCTACTGCGTGAGTGGTACTTTCAGAAAGTACTTTGACAGGTAATCTTAAAGTTGTAATATCTATCATAGCAGCGAAAAGTCGATTAACTCCGTCAAACGTTGTAGATTACGAATGGCAGCTTCTTGCAAAAATAACTTCGAGAAAAAATTAATAAATTTTTTTCTAGTTTAAGTGTCTTTGTATTAAAAGTGTAACATAATATTGCGCGCTTAAATAGTTCAAAATCTCTTTTTTTTTTATACTCTGACAATAAATGGATAAAAACTTTTCAAAAGAGTGCTACCATTTTATATAGGTTTTTAGCCTATTTTTGTTAGTCGCCAATTTTTTCTTTGCAAATAAGAAAGCCAATAATGACACGTAGATTAAGAGAATATATGTGATAACTTATAACCTTAAGCCTATTACATGAGTTTTGGAGCAAAATAGCCCGAAAGAGTTCCAATTTCGATAAATAGCGCCACGTAAAAACTTCCCCACCCCATGTACATGAGGAAGGCAACGGGAAAAACCATTTCATAATTCATTTCCCATGAGAACTTGATGAGCAGTCACGATGTCTTCATCAGGAGGTTAAAGACTATTATGGAGGAGGAAACAAAAACATGAGGCTATCTAAGGAAATTGAAACTCTTTTGGGTCATTTTGCTCCAAAACCGTAAGAGGCAAGTTTATGAGTTATATATTCTTAATCTATATGTGTTATTAGTTTCAATAATTTGCAAAGAAAATCGGCATTTTTAACTAAAACAGAAAATTAGGCTAAATTAGGCCGTACTCTTTTTTTTTGACCGAAACTAACAATAGCTCAATCGATACGCTCAGTTGACTGATCATGTCTAAACAACTTTGTAATTTGCATCAGATACTTGTTGTGTTGCGCCACGAGGAGGATGCGGAAACGACATCGACGATCGTCAGATCTAAGTTCGCGCGGACGAGGACAAAGCTTTTCACTTGTCAGTTCAAAAAAGTATTACTTGGGCGATTCTCGTCGAGAACAACGAAGTGTGATGCGCCTTTCTGTCATGGCGGGTGATATACGATCTACGACTCCGATTAAGGAGCAGGAAACTACTATCACTCTGTCGGCGTATCCAAATGGCACTGACGAGTCATTAAGGAATCAACGAACCTCGACAGAATCAACCGTGCGCGATCGATTAGTTACTTAAAGAAGATATCTACGTCTTATTTCTTATTATCGTTTATATAAAATAATTCTTGTGTCATTTAATATCGATTAAGTTTTATATTTTAATGACATCTTCTCACAATTCAAGCTTCAGAGCTAGATTGCTGAATTACGATATATTTAATCGTGACATTAAAAGGAAAAAGTAGTAAAATTTTTCATATACCAATTATGAATAGATAATTAAAATTGTTAATATTTTGATTATTGTCATATTAAAGTGACACGCTTACTTGACGCAATTTAGAATAATGTCACGTGAATAAATTTCTGTTTCAGTACATTTTTATTTAGTCATGATGTACATACAAAGAATCATATTTGAACATAAGACATTAATAATAGTAAAGTTAGCCATAATTAATAATAAATTAAATAAACGGGCTTCATATGCTTTTAAGAGAAGAATTTTAGTGTATGTATATCGTCCGACCAATAAATACTACATTCCGTCGAATAAGTTGCAGTAAGTTATAGATAAATGTATACTGCTATTTGTATAAAAAATTATATGCGTAGAAGTCAAAATTATTGTCAAATAATTTAAATTATTGTAAAGATAATGTAGTAAAAAAATAAGAAAGAATTCTTTACAAGTTTATGAAAAGTGACACAATATTGATCTCGATTGTATATGGGAAAAATAATGAATTCTGCATCGGCAACCAAATTATATTTTTATGGTGTGTGTCTGTAATTAATTAGCGCATATCTATATTTATAGTTTGTATTTGTAATGTATGCCAAAACAAGGAATCTAAGAATTAAGAATCTAATGTCTATTATTACAAACGTTAAAATATGTGCAAATTAAATATAGAATATTATAAACTAAAAATAATGTAAACCTATATGTAAACCTATAATGTAAACCCTCCATAATAAATATTATAAACTAAAAATAAAACTGGATATTTGTACAAATATTTCGTAACCTTCTTAATTTAGTCAATCTTTTTAAATTTTATTAAAAAGATTAAATAAATTCCACGTGTGAAATAAAATATATTTAATATAGTAACAATAAAAAAATTAATAGTGTATATAAAAATGTATTGCAATAATATTTGTTCGATCAAGTTATGACACATTCAGATATTCAACATTAAATTTTTATTCCGATTTAATAAAGTTATCGTTATCCTGGCAGCTGTTTTTTTTTAAATAACACTTTATCTATTCGTTTAACTTTTACCTTTATCGTACCAAAATTGCAATGCAAAAGAAGTGGATAATATGTATGAGCACCAGGTTTATAATCAATAAAAAACTTTTTTCTGTTTTGAATGTAAAATAAATTTTCATAGTAAATTTGTTTATAAAACACAATGTTAAAGAACCTGCTAAAAAATTAAATTTTCTACGTCCATAAGATTATAATTAACAACGTATTTGTGTAGGAAATCCCTCTACAATGCCGATGAAATTGCAGTCTATAAATATTCGTTATAAAATTGCTTCGTGTTTAAAACCAAAATTTACATATTTGTAAAAAAATTGAGTTACGTGATCTAACGGCTTTGTAACAGAACAGCTGCAAGTACATTTCTATGCAAATTCCTATTTCCATATTCTTGTAGCACACAACAAGAACATCAAATCTCTTTTCTAAAGAAGAAACAGATATTGCTCTTCTTTTAAATGTCTGATAGTACTATATCTATTCAAATATATACATCTATTCAAATATATAACTAAATTATATTACACATAATATCTTATGTTGTGCAGTACATGTATTACGTCGATCATTAATCTCTTAACAGCGCAAAATATCAATAGTTTTGCAGAAATTTTCTTTTAACAAAGATAAAACTAATAATTGATACAAATGATAAATCTATATTCTTATTACATATTGATGGTAATTCTTAATTAAACAAAAAGCAGTAGCATATAATGTGCTACATGTTATCGTTTATTGAAAATTATGTTATTAATGTTAGTGTTTGATATTTTTCGCTATCGGTAACTTTGGTAGATAAATATCATAAGTAGATATAGATTGTACCGTAAATACAGAAAAAGCTAACTATTAATGCATTACTGTTATTTAATAAATATCTGCACTGTAGAAATAGATTGTTTTATTTTCTTATTTATCTAAAATTCCCTTCCTGAACACTGCACGGTAAGTTTCTATTATTTATTCTGTAGATAAAATATGTTCAATATATTCATTGGATAGAGCTAGACAAAGATTTTTCTTGGTAAATTCTATCAGTAACATTGTATATATGTATAACATGAATTTTAATTACAATTTAAATTATTTTAATCATTTACTTTGCCTAGAAAAAAACAAGAGAGAAAGAAACTATAATATACATATATATACAACATATATAATAAAATTTTTTTAAATTTCTACATATAGGAGTAAATTAAAAATTATTATAGAATATAATATTTCATTAAAGACCACCCGTTAAAATAAACACTCACAATATTGATCATAAGCGACATCAGCAAATACGTAGAGCTTGCAATAGATGGCAACGCTGTAATGATTATCAATTGTATTTTCATCAAAATTGTATTTCTTTACGCTAAATTCAAAGAAAAGATAAAAGGTATAATCATAATGATTTAGAAATAATAAATACGTAAAATTATCATAGAATTGTTCATTTTATAATTTTATAATTTTATTTATAATTTCAAGTTGTAAAAATTCTAAGTTTTAATTTAAAAGTTCAAAATTCTAAAATTTTATTTTTAAAATTTCTCAAATTTAAACTTTTTTAAATTTAAAATACATTCATGAATATAAAAGTTAGAATTTTTAAATATTTAAATTTTAGAATCTTATTTTAAAAGTTTTTAAAGATTAAAATTATAATTTTCTTATTTAAAAATGTTAAATTTAAAAATTAACTTCTTTTAAATTTATTTAATCTTAGTGCTTATTAACATTTATATAACGCTTATTAATATTATTATTAATATAATAATTTGTGCACTATTAATTCACTCGACATAAACTGTCAAAAGGCGTGATAACAGCGGCTCATGATATACAAAGTAACATGTATTGAGATAACTAATTAACATCGCAGAAAAGAGACAACAATTAGTGTCTACTTTACATCCCTTTTTAAGTGTGAGTAGGAATAATTGCGACCGAACTATAATATGCATTATTTCATTATGGTAATAGAACATTGCGTGGCTATCCAACAACGTGGGAAGATAATAGCCTTATCCATGCAAAATATGAAGAAAATTAGTTTATAAATCGCGGACCCCGCCCGTCCGATTAATGATTAAAAATAATTAATCTTTCTCGCAAATTAAAGTCTAACACGAATATTTTAATTGCCAAAGAATTTAACCATACTTAAAAGATATACATATGTACATATACATACATATATGTATATCTTATTTATAGGAATTCGTAATATAAACAATTTGAGCGTAACTTGTCTGAATAAATTTTCAACTTGTTTGCACCGCGAGCGTCTTACATAATATTAGGATATACCTACAGTTCTTATAAGAGCTTACTACAAATGAATATCTCCACAAGTATTTTCTCGGTTGCCCGAATTCGATGGCAATCGCAGCTTCGAAGTAGTTTCTACCTCACAGGCGCGTTAGTAATCTGATTTTGGTGTAGCGAGGCTTTACTGGTATCTCTATCTGCTATTCTAAAAGACTTGAGTGCTAGTAGACGGTATCTATTATGTATACACGGTAAATAAAAATACCTTCTTTGTTACATACTGTTTTCGTTAACACGTGCTTTTCATACAATATGCTTGAGATTTTTTCGTAAAATAGATTGATATTACACAATAGTACAATTAAAAGAATATTTGGTTTATTTCCTGTATAAAATATCATAGTTTTTTATTGAAATTTATGCGTCAACAAAAGAAATTTTCTTAAAACGCGTACATTAAAAAAATCATCAAAAACACTAAATTACGTAATTTCAAATTTTAATTTATTTCGAAAATGTATTTTTTATGTTTATTATTTATCGTTTTTATCTTTTATATACACAAATAAAATAATATTATAATATATGTAAATGTAAATATATTACAGCATAGTTAAAGATATATTTTTTATTACTGATCATTTCCACCTCTCTTAATGCAGTCTTGTGGCAACATCAGATATGCTACAGTAATCAAATGCACCATTATCGTCTTTCAAAAGATCTTCGAGTCCCAGTCGTGACGCTTAGTCTTGTTGATTTTGTCTTCAACGATAGACTCAAGGGATGTCAGTCGACGTTAAATTACGATCACAAACGCGTTGGCAGAAATACATTATATGCACATATATTTTCATAGTCAATCGTTCTATGTGATCTACGTGTACATAGAGACTACTGCATCTCTCAACAACATGGGAATTTATACATATAGCTCGTAAAATGATGAAATAGATTGGTTCGAATCAATTGTTTTTGATTGCGTATTATATTTTGTCTACGCGGGTGTGCGAGTGTATCTGCTTTAATATGCATTTCTGAATCTATTACTGTACGAAAAGATTTTGCAAAAAACGCTTAAAATGTTTGATATTAAAATTCAAACTTATTAAAACTCACACATATTTAACTATTAATCGTCTAATTCGATTATAATTTATATTAAAACTTCTTTCATCAAATTCATTAACGTTAAATCTGTGTGACGACTTGCATAATCGTTTCGACTTCCCTATATAACGAAAGTTATACATATACATATATAAGTTGAATAATTCTTACATATAAAAAGTATTCACTTCGGCTTTAGCAAACTAGGACGCGTGATATTAAATTCCCTTACTATCGCAAGAACTCTGACGCGCCATCCTCTTGAAAAAGAAACTCCCTATGAGCATTCGGATCAAATAATGGCGTGACATGTTCCATTTGCATTTCGCATTTTTCATTCGTTACGGCGTAGCAGCAATTCCATGACCAGAGGCATGCCATTAATTTCAATAACATTCATAAGTTTTTTATCAAGGCGTTTTTGCATGAGAGAATTGCGTTACAATTTAACATAAAAAGTTATTGGATCACCATTGCACAGTTTTAATAAAAATTCCAAACTTCAAGAAAATGGAAAAATATGCTCCATACAAAAGCGCACCCGGCTCGAGCCCGGAAAAAGCTGACGCCAAAGCTTTTTTTTCGCAACTTCATCGAATCGGTCGCGTGAATGGTTAAGAGGGTAGAAACTTGTTAGCTGACTGATTCAGATGGACAAAAGCTGACAATTTCAGAGGTGGGCTCTTAGGATCGAGATAACTAGATTGGTCAGTTCTCATTGATCGAATACTCTTCTATCAGTTTCCGTCATTACTTTTTGGGTCTCGCCACTGAAGATAAAGGATCATTTTACGCATTTTACTTCTATTTTGCACATTGTTATGGATCAATACTATATTATCCGCTTTTGGCTATCTCGAGTAAATAAAATCTTGATTTTATTGAATGTATGCGGGAACAAATTGAACTGATCATATCGTAGGTTCAGATTACTTCACCTTTTTAAAGCAGACAGCATTTTCTTTTATTGGCATTATAATAAAAAAATGTACATTTTTTAATAGCAAAATAAAGCAATAGTAGAATAACTGTAAAAATAAAATTACTCAAGCTCTTATAGTATTGCGATAAATGCGAAATGCAATAAATAGTGAAACGGTGCAAATCAATCCCTAGAAGTAATAGCGAGAAAGCTTCCTTAAGCTTTTCCGAAATGAATATTTTTTGCTAGAGATTATCACACGTTTAGAGCAAATTATTTGCATCCTACTTCCGTGTAATATTTAATGGATTATGCGACAATGTCACGCAAACGTGCGGCCTAGGGTATGATAGCATTAGAAAGTAAGTCACGAAAGTAAAACACGCCATGCTATTATCGTCATTCAAACTGAAGGAAATCATTAAAAGACAATGTTAAGTGTTTTTATCAACGTTAATTATTCGATACTATTACTATTATGTGCATTTACTTTAAGAAACATTTACCAAAATTTCAATTATTTTGTTATGGCATGATAAAGTTTCGAATAAGATTCGGTTCAAATATTTACAAAGAAAATATTGTCTATGGCAAATTCGACAGAGAGTAACATCTCGTTTATTATTTATGTTTCTTGCCGAACATACTATACATTCCTGTCTTTGCCAATAATTGTTTCCCCAAATACATAGACGAGTTACACGGATGCTCACAGCGGATAACGCCTAACGAATGGATGTAAATTACATGCGCAAGCTGCATTATGCTGTTGGTAATTCAAATTATTCGGATGAACAGCTCGGAACTTTTTATCAGCGGCCGTGATTGGTGGCGGTAAGATCGGAATATTGGAACATTTTCAGAAGAATTTCTTCGCTATGGCGACGACAATTACACCACTACCATTCTGGATCCCTAAGGATCACCCTGATTCGGAAGATTACGGTCGACGTACTACAGTATTTCGATAGAATCGTTCTCTCCACGGTGAAAAACGGGAGCCCCGATAAGATTGCATCCGACCGAAGAAGGGGGTGCCGTGATATATGTACCTTGTTCACTTGAAGTCACTTGATTAATTATTATGGAAGAAATCTTGATAAAATTATCATTTCCAACGTTTTTTGGTTCGACATGCACGATTATCTCGAATAGGAATTCGCGTTTATCATCGCGTTCCATATTGCAAAATAGTCTCTTATTTAGCCGACAATAATGAGGAGAATCTTTTCCGGATCACGACGAAGGAAGCGATATCATTTGAAAAGTAAAACACGATATCGGACGAATTTATTAAAATATCTATATAATATTGACGTATCGACTGGTACTTGTCGAATGTGTCGCATATGTTACACGTAAGATATATATTTTAGATACGACTAAAGCGATATACACGGAAAATAAAATTCTTATACTGTATGTTGCGAATAGAATGTTTCGCGCTATTTTCTTTCTATAAATTTTATCACTCGACCGTGAATGCTGCCGTTTTTAACCGGAGGTGAACAGGCGGAAACGCACCAGACATTGCCAACAGACTGGGCCAAACTATTTTGGAAAGGTCGTTTCGATGCTTTTTAGCAGTTTGAATAATGACATACCACAAGACAAAAAAGCAAGATAAGACATCTTCTCAAAGTCTACGTTTTAGAGAAATATTAGCAAAAGATAATAGCGTTTCATAAATATATAGTGCATAATAATGCGTAATAAATAAAAAACTAATATGCTAAACAATGAATTAAATATAAATCATTAACGATTAATGTATAAAAGAGTATATACTGCATATTGTAATTTGCTAGAATTTGACATTTGTTTAGAAAGATTGAATCGATACCCAACTAAACTATCAAAAGTTTGTCTACAAACTATCACAATTGCTAGATATTGTATGTGTGTTTACACTAGAATTATGGTAAAATAGTTTCAGCTTCCACTCACAATAGAAATGCAAGTAGCAACTACTATTGTGTTTTTCACGTTCGAAGAACTTTATATAAAATCAAAAAAGTTTTATCTAACCTGACGTGGAAGATAAAACGAAAAGAAACTACAAAATATATAGGTTTGAAAGTCGTCTTGCCACTTGTTCATCATAATTTATCTGCTTTATATCTATTTCTTGCGCCAAAAATATCTCGTGCTACAATTTTTTCTGATTTTTTTTCTATAAGGTATCTATATCGATTTTTATGACGATACCAAATTTTTACGCAAGAAAAGATTTAATTTTTAGCTAGTTCCCCCCCTCTTTCTCTCTCACTCCTCCATCTATCTATCTGTCTCTCTTTCTTCTTCTTTTAGAAAATAGTTAATTTATAATATTAATATTCTCTATAAATTTATAATATTAAATATTCTCTATAAAGATAGATGCTGTTTAGCGGAATAATAGAATAATTTAATTATTAATATTTTTATATTAATTTTATTTATAAATAAATAAACTGGATTAGAATAATAAAATAATAAAGATTGGAGATAAAGCTCCCTTTATAAGTTCTATCTATCTAACGTACTGTTTGTTCGGATGTGCACGAAATGCAAATGTAAAATATAAAAACGTAAATAATAGAAAAAATTCATGCAAAATACCGATTATATAATTATGTTAACAAAACATTTCTACATTTCAAGTCTCCTATATGTTCTTTTAATCTGGTATCTTGTCTCTTTATTCTGTCCTAAGTTAATTTTAATCATGACCTGGACAGATAATAATTTTAAAAATAAAACGAATGTCATACGTCATAACGGATAATCGATTTAATATACTATTATAAAAGCAAGTAGATTTTATAAAACAAAATTTTATATCTCTATATATTGTATATACCTATGTATATTAAGCTTTGGGCAGAATTGTCTATTAAAAATATGCGTGAATTATTAAGAACCATTTTTTATGAAAATTATAAAAAACTTTGCGTTTCACAACATTTCTCATCAAGTGTGACACAAAAGCATCTTCATTTCGGGCTTTCAACGCTTCCACAAACAATACCTTAACAGTTTATGCACCTTTGTGAAAGCATTTAAAATACAAAGAACAGTTAGTGTCGCAAGAATGGAGACGCTATTTTGTGCAACAGTCGAGAAAGAAAGTATCCACGGCTGGATGCACTTTTATGTGTGGCTACTGCCTGATCTTCTTTTGCTTTAACAGTATTTTTCAGTGTCACAAAGCGTGTCAGGCAAAGTGAGTATACCATTGTATTCAAGCTGAGATAGATCTTCACATAATAACTTTACACTTTAGTATTACGCGCGAAAATTTTATTTAAATTTCGGAAAAAAACGTACACATTTAATCCGCATGTGAAGACTCGACCACTTAAACTGATATGTTTGCTCGGGTAATATTTATATCGAATTAATTTGTTATGTTTGTTTTATTATTTTGTTTACTGATATATTCAATAATAAGATAACATGCAACTATCTATATTATTAAGAAAAATATATTTAAGTCTGCACCAGACACAAACTTATAAACCGAAAGAGATAACCTTACGATAAGTAACTAAACAAAAATTTAAAATATCATGGTTAATCTTGGTGAGAGATGACATGACATCCGAAACAAATAACGAGCTTTTTATATGATCAATATTAATGTCAATATAAATTTTTTATAAATTTCTTTCACAACATGCGTTTTTATGAATTTTCATGTCGATGTAAGTATCCTATTGTTATAATAATGGAATATTATATTATATGTAATAATATAAAAATTATTTTCAAATATAATACATTACCTTACATTACAAGCAGGTATAATACATTACAAAATTATTACAATATTAAATATTGTAATAAATAACTGACAGGTAATATAACTGACTGATCAATTCTAAAACAATCTGTATAAAAAGCTCTTTTATTTTACTACAAAATATTTGTTCAACTCACGTCACTTTAAATCAAGCAATAAAAAATTAAAGTATCAAAATAAGCATAAATAAATAGACTGCGAAATATTAATCGGCGTGTTAAAAATAGATGATATATAGATAGATATAATTTCTTTTCTTGCAAAAATTACTCTAACTTTTTCTCAAGCATGTAATTAGCAATAATTGTAAAATATTTTATTTATTTTATTTTATTTATGCTGACAAATTTAAATTTTCTATAAATTTTAAGCAAATTGTGTAATTTTTATTCTATTGTTTAATATAGCATTAAAATGTGCTAGTAAATAACAAAATAAATCAATAATATGTCAGGTCTTTTTTAACTTTTCTAACTTTCCTAACTGTACGCAATTTTGTATAATACAGATTCAATACTTTAGATTAAAATAAAAATTAACTTGACACTCACTGATACGATGCGCAGCAGCGGAGTAAATACGTTGTTGTGTTGGTCTCTGCAAAATACAAATATAAATTTATAACAACATTCAAAATAATATATGTTAAAAATAACATAATAATATATCATTATAAAATAATATAACATAATTAGTATAATTATTATTAATATAAAATAATATATGTTTAGAAAGATGATTATTACGTAGATCGAATTTTTCATTTGTTCATCAATTTAACAAACAACGATTGTGTATTTCCGAAGAAATTTTTGTGTGAAAGCTTTTATAAAATTTCATAAGCAAAAATCTTTTCCTTATTCAAATAATATTGAAATAAACAATTTATTTCGCAAGTGCGTGCGTGCGTGTGTGACAAATAATGCATAAGTAATAAATTACCTCACGGTTACTCCGCGCCCGCGCCGTCGCGGTCGCCAGATACCTCCTATACTTCTCCTCTCAGATCCCTTCGTTGCATTCATACAACACTTATTCCAGTCATCACTGAAAACAGGCATTTTGCACGGTAATTTCGATACTAACCGCAAGCAAAATCGCGTGAAATAAACGAAATAATACTAATCGATACATCCCACGGTTTTTTCGGTTTTCCGTCAATTAGAATAATTAGATCATTCGAATCGACGATTCGTGTAATATTCCGCGCTTTCAATTTGAAAGAGAACGACAATGTGCGTAAAAGTTACGCTTAAGGCTGCAGTCCACTTGACGCTCCAAATGCTTCGAAGCATTCCTCTTCTCTTTTCTTTCAATGAAGAAAGAATGAGGAAGAACGCTTCAAAGCATTTGTAGCGTCAAGTGGACCGCAGCCTAGATCGGCGAAAGATCTAACGCGCGCGACGCGAGATACGCTCGATTCCGAGCGACGAGGAATAGATATCGCAATGAGAGAAAAGGCTACGCTTAATTCTTTAACATGGCAGTGCGGCACTAACGAGCCCACGAAACGAGGCGCGAAACGCAGAGCGATAACGCTAACCTATACCGTCGAGATTGATTCGCGGAACCAGCTGCTCTCGGCGCCTTCGGCGAGCGTTTATTTCGTAAGCGCGCGGGTAAATACTTACTTCGCGGCCGTGATTCGAAGGAACGACGGTTGGCGCGTGATGACGTTCGCTGACCCCTCAGCGCGCGTCATGTATGTACAACAAGGTCGCCCGCGACCTACGACTCATTCGTATAGGGCAACCGGAACCGACGCGAACGGCTGTGCATATCGTCTCATTACTTATCACGCGAGACTCCGGTGATGATCGGGCGCGGGCGGCGCGGCGCCCCCATTCGGATTCCGACATTACCTACCGCTCGAGCCGCGATCGCGACAAGTGCTGGCGAACGTCGACCGCGCGTACGTTCCTACGTTCAAGCGTGATCAACGATCAATACGATCATTATCAACTCGCTCCTCTCGTATAAGCATGTCGCGGCGACGATCGTTTCTCGAGGCAAATGTATATCTCGCGCGATTCGTACACGAGAGTTATAATATACTTACAATTATATTATAGGTTACGATAACCGCGGGCGACGACCCTTTCTCTTTAAACAGCGACGCTGCTATTTGGATATAACTACGTAGTACGTATGTACCTTTCGTCTCGTGTCGACGATGTCCGGCCATCTTCGGATCGAAAGTGTGAAGTGTCGCGCGGAATACCGAATCGAGCGATTCGAGAGGAAGCCGTTTGACGTCATCTGTAACTTATCGATAGTATACGTATATATATATATATATTTCGTGTAATTCACACATTCGGGTGTTATAAACGTTTCGCGTCGCGCGATATCGAGTTTCTATTATACATATCCAGAGACGAAACATATCGCGTTTTATAATTAGTACGTAGTCGTTGAATCGTGTCGTGCGGTACCAAAACGTACGTGAAATTGCCGGCAGCAGTTTCATTTGGATTTTTCGATCGAGCGACGGCTAAACGGAACGCGTCGCCGAGTGAACCGGCACTCTCGTTGGCACGCGATTAATTAGCAAATTACAGTCGCGATTAATCCCGTGTTTTAACAGATCAACCGCGTAGCGACAAATTCGGCGTCTCGGATCGATATGGAGATTCATTCGCTTGCATCGCTTGTATATCCATCGCGCGAGCGCGGAGCGGCCGGTAAAACTAACCGCGTTTTCGCGAGTGTGTGACGTATGAGTGCCTGGCAAGGGACAACGAACCTGAGAGGAGGAGGCGGCTTAGAAAGCGTCACCGTCGGGTGACGGCGGAGCATTCACAGAGGGTAAGTAATTGAATATTGTTCCCCGGAAAGAAATAGGAATAATTAAAAAATAATTAGAAAAATAACTTTTGCATTGCTTTTTTAAAAGCAAAATTGCGATTAGATTATATGTATGTATTATCGTATAAATCATATTTTATACAAGTTGTTGAAAAGAGAAAGGGTAAAATATTTTAAGGGGTGATTTCTCACACAAATTCAAGAGGAAAACTTCATATGACCATATATATGTCCGAAAGGGCTCGGTTTCAAAATTACAGGGTGACAAAGTTGAAAAAAAAATTTCGTTATTTCGAAAAATTTCGAAAACTACTCAGGTTATTTTGATGAAACTTGGTATATGATTAAAGGACATCAAAATAACCCGAGTGGTTTTCGAAATTTTTCGAAATAAAATTTTGCCTTTAACTTTGACATCTTGTATTTTTGAAACTATGCCGTTTCGGACATATGGTCATATGAAGTTTTCGTCTTGAAATCGTGTGAGGAATCACCCCTTAAAATATTTTATTCTTTTTTTTAACACCCTATATACGATTATTAAGATTACATTTTATATGATTAAATGTATATGTACAATTTCTTCTTATTTTTAAAAAACAATGCAAAAATTATTCTTTAAATTATTTTTTAATTATTATCTTCATTATTCTTCTTGTATATAAATATACGAACAAGGATTATTATTATACAAGAAAAAGAAAACATTTATGGACATATTTTATACAATTCTATATATATGAAAATTTTTTTCTAATTTTGCATTATTGCGTAATATACTGAAGCATTGTTGACTATTTCAAGAAATACTTCAAATATTTGATAAAAATGTTTATAATGCATTTAAGATAGTTATATATTCAAAACTTGGAATATTTGTATAAAAACTAAAGAATTATGCGTTTATAAAGTTTTATAAAAATACACATTTGGAGAAAAGACTTTCTCGAAAAATGTGCATTGCTCTTGAATAATTACTTATAGAAATGGGAAAAACAAATAAATGTTTCAATGCGCGCGCGCGAATAATAATTGTTTCCTAAAATGTTAATTATTTTGGCACTGCTGTAATTTGGATATATTTGTGCTTTACAGATCGACCTGGCTACAACGTACAACTCCGCTACTGCGCATCGCATCATCGGTGAGTCAAATCATCTTTTATTTTAAATCGTGATAATGAATTTGTGAAAAGATATTACAGATAGATTATTACAGATAGATAACATTCTACAGATCTATTATATATCTTAAGATGGATTGGTTAGAACAAATTACAATTATTATAGTAAACCGATATTTAATCCTGGAAACGTTCGAACATTCGTCGATTTATTACGTGTACGGGGATGCACAGTAATGAGCTCGTAAAATAGAGCTCATTATATCGACGCATTATTTATTAGCATTGTTTGGTATCTTGTGGTACAACAGAATAATTACGAGATACACCAATTACGTGAGATCGATACGGAAACACACGAGCAAATAAAAAAATAAAAAAGGTCTCACAGATAGAATAAGATAAAGTTATAAATAATGATAATACTCGCAAAAAAATAATGGTTCTCAAATTTAATAAACAAAAATATACAAGAAAAGATTTGTTCAATATGCATATGCTACAAACGCAAATAAACAAAAAAAATATTTTACAGCGTCTCACATAGCATATTCTAATTGATAATAAAAACTATTGATTATTAATTGTGTTATTCCTTGAAATATACTAATTTTATCCTAATTTTTTCATAACTATTTATATTTTTGATAATTTGATTCTATTTTTCTTGAGAAAAAATAAAATAACTACAATAAAAATGTTATCGTAGAGCAGAGCATTTTATTTGGAAATTTATATTTTATTTTATTATTTTAGTATATTAATTAGTTGTATTTTAAAATATTTATTGAGAAATGTTATATTGAAAATAATCACATAATATTATATTGTCACGAATTAGTAAATACCTATAACATAATTCAATTTTAGGGTAAATCTGTAAAAATAATTAAAAAACAGTTATTAAATAAATTTTATTTGTTAGTATTTAAAACAATATTTTTTATCGTCATTTGTATTATATGAGTATAAAATTGAAGAAAATAATAATCATTATTGTATATTTTATCATATTTTGCGAAATAATCGATTTTGATGGAAATTAATTTTAAATATTGGATATTCATTATAATTAATAAGCAATTTACTTCAATTTTAGTGGTACAAAAATTTGATTTAGATAAAATATTGATAATAAAGCTGAAAAGAACACAATTTCAGAAAACGTTTTCAAAATATGTTTAAAACATTTTATTTTTTTTTTTAAATAATCCGAATGTTTCATAATTGGAATGTTTAGCTTCGCATTAAGCATATATTACACGAACATAAAGTAAAATCGTAAATAAACATTTATTTTATTCTAATTTTGCATTATCCTAGTACTAATTAAGTCGATGATCGGTTATCTTTTATCAAATACATCTTGATAAAAATAAAAGTACAGATATGTTTCTTATTACTCACTAGAAACATGTCCCTCATTATTCGATTAATGTTGAGAAAGCTTCATGTTTTGCATTAATTGCTTGCAATACATGCAATTGCAGTAATTATCTTTTGCAATATATTACTTTTAGCAATCAATAAAATACAAATTTCTATTGTCAATTATTGTAACTATATTTATCTATATTTTAAATATAGCAGTAAAACCTGCATGTATACGTATATAATAAATACGAGATATAATATAACTAAAAACAATAATAAACTGCATAATATAACACACAGGCAGCTTAGCTTTCTTTATTTAAATTATATCTTTTGTTATTGGATAAACGCAAAATAACTATATTATTTTTTTTTGTTATAAACTTTAAATTTATGGAAAGAATATTTAAATATCTTTAGGAAAAGTAAATTTTGAATTGTAAACGATCCTTTAGAATTGTCGTTCGGTGAATCTGTTGCAACTTTGCTAATAGGTACAATTTCGTTCGTTTCATCTTTCGTTATGAGTAGATTTTTATGCATTTCGACGAAACGTATATTTCATAGAATATTATTTAAAAATATGGCTTGAAAGAAAGGACAAAATTTTCTTTATTATATACGTATTTCTAAAAAGTTTCTTTTTTCTACTAAATGCTCTCATAGAACCTAAATATTTTTCATTCGGATTTTTAGAATATTAAAGATATTTAGAATAATCTTAAAATTTTTATAGCTTTTTACGTATATGTATTAGTATTTTGTGTGGCAAGTGTGGAAAACAACGAATTATGTCGCGCGTGAAGTTGCCGCATGATCCGAAGACTTATGGTGCATTCGCACGAGTACGAGTGTGAATGCATCATAAGCTGAGGCGAATGCGGCAACCTCACGCGCGACGTAATTCGTTGTCTTACGCACATGCCACATACAATATTTTTTGTAATGCCTGTCGCGAAAGTTTGATTTGAGATTAAAAAATTAATTAAAATTAAATTCAAATAAGATGGTTTCGCACTTTTTGATTTGACAAATTTATCAAAATATGTTATTAAGATATTTTCCGAAAATGAGGTTGTATTTTTAGATGCTATCCATTCTATAAATTTTTCATAAATGTTCGTATATTTATCTCTCGATTTCTTCGGTTATAGTAAATTCTCTGTGGCAGATCCAGCTGCTTCTACGAGTTCCACCGGCGTGGACGGTCTTGGACACTCGTTTTCTTTATCCATTTTATCCGTCTTGAATGATGACAGTTGTAACGAATTGACGTTTTGTCTCGCGTGAATTTTGTTACGTTCAAGTTTGTTATGTCAGTCGAAAATCGAAAAAGGAAAACTATCAATCGTGAAAAAAAGGAGGTTTTTTACCGCACTAGTGCGGTAAAGTAAGGCATACATTGAATCGTTGAGAAATAAGCCACTTTCCGCACGCTAAACAGCAATCGAAAATCGAACTTTCGCCACAGGCGTTGCAAAAAATATTTAAATCATGACGTCTTAAAATGCTCCGTGAGCTTGTTCCATTGTTTTTCGCGACCTTTTTAATATTAAAAATAAATATATTGTTTTATAAATAAAAACAATATTATCACGAGTAAATTAAATGTATTGCAATCTCGTCGATCTCAGTCCGCACATTGGTATCGCATAACCGTGCGAGTTAACGAAATCCCTATCCGCGCGAACGACCTACCCCACAGTCGGCTTGCGGCTGGAATCTGGCTTGACGTCAAGAGAGAAACAAGGAGGAAGAAAGAGAGAGAGGGAGACTAGGGAAACTCTGCGCACTCGAGTAGAACTGGATCGCATGGAAAATCTTAATTTGACATCCGCACACCAGCACCTTGAGCCTCCGCGGGTCTTTGCCCTGCTCCCGCATCCCTTCTTTCCTTCTCGAGCGGCCTACTATGCCATACAACAGCCCCCATCGACCTTCCCTCGCACCTCGCATCACTCCCACCTGCCGCATCCACCCGCACCCTCATCAGGAACGGAGGAACTCCTCTGGCAGTCGGTTGTCGGCTTCTCTCGGCTAGGGACATGCGCAACGACCCGCGGAACGACAGGTGCGCGCCGCGCCGACCACCGCGAATCGCTTAGTTTCGGGTAAGCGCACGATTTCGCCTCTGCCGCTCTGTCCTCGCTTCGAGACGAGCCGACCCGCCAGTCGCTCGCGACTCTGTCTCTGATTCGGTTGTTCGCTCCCGCTAATCTCGTCGTCAACGTCTTAATTTCTTCCGGCCCTCCTACGAAATCATCGGTAATCGGAAGAGAGACCGTCCGTCGGTGTCGATCGCGGATCCTCTCGCCGTGGAGAGGATCATCCGCTAGATCCTATCGGCTGTCAACGCCCTGGAACAGCGGAAGACCCATCAGCTTATCGAGCGCACGTGTTCTTCCCTTCGCTTCCTATCAGTCTTCCCTTTTACGGAGAACCTCCCTCATCAACAGACAATTTCCCTGTCAAAAGAGTGGTGAACGTGTTTATCCAGTTTTTCTCCTTGTTCGGACATTCGCACCTTGTTTTCACTCCGATCGCAAATTTCGGATAAAACGCGAGTTTCTTCTTACGATCGCTGAATCTCGGGGTGTCGGGTAAGAGTTCATCTCTCGATTGTGCTGACGAAACAGTGAGTTTCCCGCCGATTTCGCTAATTCGACACGGTGATTGTGGATTACTGTGATTATCTTGGTGAACGCGCACGGTGCTTTTGATGAATGTGATGCTCTAAGAAAGTTTTAGACACGTCGGCGTTCCGACATCCCAGGTGGATCCCTCTCGATCATGCACCGACGACAGGATCTCTTCCGCATAAGTGTGGGAATGCGAGCGGCCGCTGCGGTCGTCTTCCTGTTTCTCAGCGGATTCGTCCTCCTACGCGAAGCTGAGGGTGAGTCAGCGACCTAAATTTCTCCCTCGAGATCGGTCTACAAATAAATCCGGGATTATCGCTAAGAGTTCCATCTACACGTGTGATGCATCATATGCGTCTGACAGGTGCTTGTCTAAACAATATGCACGAACGTGGTTGAATACCGTGAGATATAAATTCAACGCACAATTTAATATAGGTACCGGAATATAAAGAGAACATAAAGAAAAACTCGAGAGAGAACTTGTTCGATATTGAGTTCTCGTTTCACTTTTGTTGCTTCAAAATAAAGATTGCGCCCTTTAAAAATCACGATAAAACAATTATCACCGGCATTTCTCGATGTGAAAAACGGAGCATCTGCCACAATATAAAAATAAACTTTATCGTAAAATCTACTTAACCTGCTATCTTGAAGTTATTTTATCATCCATAAATAAACGGATGTAAATGGTTATGATGCTGTTGCGGAGCGAAGTTTTCTTGGTAACTCTTAGTCACTTTTAGTGACACAGTTTCGATCACTGAAGACTGCTATATAATACGCCTATACCTACACGAATACTTTGACATGTATTTAAAAATAAAGTAAGTGATAACGCCGAAAAATAACTGGAAACGAAATCAAATCATATAACATTATGTATAAATAATAAGATATTTTATGTATAGGATCTTATATATTTTCTATGAAATCTTTATTCGCGATGTAATTACAGTTTTACCTACGTTTTAATAATTTTTTAATGGTAGATAATTCTAATGAGACGATCGATCACAGAATTTTAACTTGTTTAAAAATATATTTTGTTATTATATGTTTGCGTATTACAAGTTCTCAAATAAGTATATTTATGGTTCTAGTGGAAGGCAAAAATAGAAATAAAAGAAAGACAATTTATATATGGCCAAAATTGTTCGCGAAAATAACTAAAAATAGAAGAAAATGTACAACAGCGTCAGACTTCTTATGCTTGTCTGAAGAGTTGAAAAGCTCGGAAGGAATCCAACCGACGGGTTGGGGAAAACAATAATGCTCAGCGACCAGAAATTCAGAGAAAAATGCTTTTATATACGTGAGTATAATTTCCCCCGTGGAAAAGCAACGTCCGGCTGTCCCACCTGCGATTCAGCGAAACGAGATTTTAATGTTGCACGAACGTGGCGAACATTCGCGCGCGCCGTTGCTGCAACTCCTATAAGCGTAAGCCGTACGAGGACGCGAGGCCTCGCGTGTTCAAGGCCGCGGAATAATAGCCGCCGCCCGTCGCGCACAGCCCCCGGATGTGTGCACGGCCATTGAAAATCAGATGAAAGGGAAAGAAACAGACGTGGTATCTGCACATCTTGAGGGGCTGCGGGAAAAATTCAAGCCGCACGCATAAATTGCGCTCACCGCGACCACGATACATATATACGCTCCCGTTATTCGATACATCGTATGCACCACCGCGCTCGTAATCAAACTCCCGTATCGAGTGAAAAAAGGCTGTCCCCGATTGCGCCTCACCGTGAATTTCGATATTGCGAGAGGAAAGAATGGAAAATGTTTTCGTACGTCGTATTTCTGCGTTCGGATCTGTAAAATGTATGTTGTTACACCTCGCGCTGCGCGAAAGTGCGGACTGAGATCACAGATTTCGCGAATATCGGACTACCCTTTACGAGCGAAACACCATCCCTCTTGAGATCTCACACGGAATCTATTATCTCTTTACATCGTACGACGTCGCGCGATACTGTTGTTAACTATGCTGGGATAACTTATCTATTTATACTAAAAATCAATTGTTTTGTTTATAGTAAAGAAATGTTGTCAGAATTTAAAAATAGCGATACGCAGCTAGTACATCAATATATTGCATGACGATGAGCGGGCTCTTTAAATATCCGTGGAGAATAAATTTACGCTGACCCTATCTACGCTATTATACACGATGCATACATAGATGTTATCTTGTGCGAAAAAATGTATAAATCGTCTCGAGCTGCTTTCGTCGCTGATGTATATCTTTGCATATAAACGACATCCTGAAAATCACTTAACGCCGTTTTGCGGCGTTAGTGCCATAACTTTCGTTGCACGAAACAATTTGAAATTATGTGCGCGCGCGATATATCATCGCGTGTCATTGATATGTTCAGAAAAAAGATTACATGTTCAGGATATTAAAATACAACTAAACTTGAAAGTGAAATAATCTACAAAATAATAATGTACCTATCAACTGCAAGAAAGTCATAATCCCAGTCATAATATAATAAAGAAATATTTTGACGAGTAATTATATTCGCGTATTTTTATAATATAACTTTTTAATGATAAACACATAAGGTATTCCAAGTTCATCTAACAATTCTTTGATCACATTTCGATAAAATTAGTTTGTGACGCGATGATGTTTTGAAATAAAGTTTTAAATGCATTATATAACATATATTGCGCTTGCACATCGTGCGCGCAATTACGTCGGAAATGCTTCAAATTCTAGTAATCTGAAAGCACGTCACGTGTTGGCCAAGTCCCAAGCAAGTTCTAAATCTGTGTGGCCGCTTGCTCGGAAACTAACAAATATAATACGGTAGGCCGAGAAGCGCGTTCGCATGTGGCAAACGCAGAAGGGAGTAAGTGCAACAGAAGCTTTCTAAAAGCGACGACGACCGTTTGGAACGCGATATGTCGCATCCGCATAGCAATAATACACAAACGTGTGGAATAATGCAAATTACGAAAGTAACATTGCTCATTACTTCACAATGTACAAAATTAGGAGTCAAGATCCGCCATATCTGACAAAAAGTATATACACATATAATTTGATATTAAATTCAATATTTGCGAAAAAAATATATGTATAAAGCTTATTTATAAATTTATGCAATTGCAATCTAAAAAATCAACTGCTAGTTTTATGGAATTTTGCTCGGATATTTTATTTATTAATGCTTTGGTTTAAAAGTAAAAGCTTTGGTCGTATCTGATTTAATTGTTTTAAAATCATGATGGATATTTTGTTCTTTACACGCTATATATGTATGTAGATATTCCAATATTAAATTTGGTTAAATCATTTTATAAATAAAAAATGATACAAAAATATAACTGGATGTATTTAATGCACGCGTACCGTGTGTAGTGATTTTTATAACCATAGTCAGCAAAAATGTAGCGTTAAATTTAGTAAATATGAATTTATTATTGAAACATAATCGTCGTATTTGTGGCTTTCTACATGTATTTTTGCAACATTACGTCATTATGCATTTAATGGAAAAAGCTTTCCAACAGTCAGTTTCCAACAGTAAACCTTTTGACATCAATTAATCTTTTTTATACAAAAACATTATTTAATATATTTATCTTATGTATTATTGTGATGTAAATGCCATATTGAACTTTGCAAATATTTTTTACTTGACAAAAGAAACAAAACACAAAAGAAGTAGGTATCAAAGTGACGATACTGCATGTATAAACATACATAATATGAATGTAATATGTATTCTATACTTTTCTACATTTTCTATGCATGGAAAGTTCCTGATATTTTCTGAACGATCACACCAACATGCTACATCGTCACGGAAACCGGCAAGTTTAGCAAGGTACGATGAATACTTTTTCTAAAATATGTTTTAGTTTTTTAGTTTGATAACAAATATAGCAAAAATATAGAAAAATCTAGGAATTTGGAAACGTGATTCAAGGAAATGTTGCTGGTAATTATTAAATGTTAATGGGAAACGTGTAACATTCAAATAGTGATCCTAAGACGCAATTAAATATTATAAAATACTCGTATAAAAAAACCATGTGCGTGAAATTTTACAGACAATTCTTTTAAAAGCAAAACTATAATCTGCATACATCAATCAATCAATCATTATCTAATGGTACGTTAATAAGTGTGTTTTAAAATAAAAATTTATTCTTATATTTTTCCATTCTTATGTGAAATTAAGACTGATTCTTTACATTTCCACAAAGTAAACGTTTCATTGTAAAAGTGAGTAATATTTTATTGTTTATCTCGTTGTTGACTAAACGTGTCTCCGATTGTAAATTCTGTCGCGTTAAAATTAACATTAAATTTATTGCGCAATGCTTTGTAGTAGAACTAAGTTCATGAACTACGAAATCACATATTTTCGCGACTACCATGATATCACTTCTCGTAAGTATTGTCGCTTTTCGCGATGAAAGGGAACTATAATATACTAGGGCTTTTGTTACGGAAATAGTTTGTCACTAATTTCGTTTTGGACTTTGTTTCGCGGCAATCAGAACTTTCGTTAACTTTTGCAAAGTTTTATCAATTTACATTCAGAAGGATACTGTCGGGAGATATTAATAACAGTCACGGCGTGAATAGAAGTCTGTATCTCTAAATACTTACTTCTCACCGAAACTTTTGCATAAAGGTAAGCAGAAGTACGAATTCCCTCGGTAATATCTCCCCGTATTTTTTTCGAACGTTACTTTAATAAGCTACTTGACTTAAGAGTGGACAGTGTTTCCACTCTTAAGAAAGTAGCGACGTAATTATTCGGAATAATTACGTGAATCAACGAGCCGTGAACGAGCTCTGGAAATACTTCTCTATACGGTGTTCGAATTGTATCGTTTTAGTCACAGATGCTTAAATTACAATTTGTTTTCTTTTAACAGAAGTTTAATAAGAGACTGTTTAAATAATTTTATTATTTTGATAATTGTATTTTAAATAAAACTAAAAAATCGAGTCTCTCTGAAAATAAAATTGGACATTATCTCTATATATTGTTAATGCTAACTTTCTGAATTTCATTAAAATTGTTTAAAATTGCGCAGACAGGAGCACAAAATAAAAAATTAATTAGCTAAAGTGCGTCTGTATTTATAAAATTGACCGTGAGAGCACTCGAATGAGGTAATTATAGCCGGTAATCTCAATTCGTGCTAGTCGCTCATATCCTTACATAACAGTAGAAATGCACGAAAACATCGCGGCTACGTTTCACGCTTATCAATTCCGCTAGCTTGGGAAGTTTAAATGAAATAAGTTTTTGGATATAGGTGTAGTGTATATATGCCTTACATAACTTCAGCGTCATCCCCGGTGGCGCCGGCTCATTTCGCGGGAAGTGTGCTGCAGACGGAAATAATTACCCTCATCACAGGTTCACACGATAATAATATTTAGGTGCGTACTTTTCGCGCCTGATATACTTTGCACGAAATACATACGTATCTCTACGCATTGGGTGTCACGCGTAGGGCGCTATCGTATAAAAGTATAACTCCTTTCGTTATTTTGCGCGAGAATTTGTCGGAAAAAAGACGTGATATTCTATTGCTTCGTAAAATACACGAAATCTCTGACGTTACCGGATTGCGAATCGTGCAGTTTAATAGCAAATACGTTTATCTTTGCTTACAGTTGCGCAGCTCACGCGAACGGTTGCGGTCTTTTGGTTTCCCGTGTAAATTTACACTTAGGAGGATAATCCTTATCGAGACGTATCGAGCGATACCAATTCCGGTCGATGCAAATTTTAGGTAAAGCATCGATAGAGTGAGTTAGTTTGCGGATTCGATGAATAGTCTCGCGATACATGTCTATCTAGAATAAGAAGATTATATCGACATATGTGTACTCTCTGCCCGCACGTATGTACTATATGTTACCGTAAAGTCCTACGAGTTTCCGATAGACTCAAGTACGCGTATATACATAAAAATTCCTCAAACTGTGTTTATGATTGCGTTCAAGAAAAGACATAAATGATCAATTAAATCTGAAGAATACAAACAAACACATATAAATAGCATAATTAATGGAGGTTGTAAAAATTTGTTGTTTATTAATTGTTATGAAACTCTATTCTAATGTTACTTAATATATTTCTTTCTAGTAACTAATTTGCAAATATCTATAATACTGTAAGAGTAACATAATGTATGAATGCATAATAATTTATATAATATCAAAGTCCGTACTTGTAGGCGTTGATACCACTAAAAGTCGGAATTAGATTTACACATAGCTTGAATTTATGGAAGAGATAGAATTATTTTTTACAGGAAGGGAAAGGCAATGGTTCACGAAACATTACTCCCGAATTTAGTATGACACCGAATTATATATTACGACGCATATATTTTCATGAAAAAAATATTTCGTTTTTCACCAAGGACTATGAATTGCGGAATTTTTATTGGAGTATTTGTATGTTAGGCAAAATTTCGAGCTATATAAAAAATATGATTTTCCCCGTAATATCAAAAAACGGTAAAATATAGTCTACCTGCTACCAAACAAATCATCCGCGGTTAATATTAGCAAGAACTTAATTAATAACGCGTTCAACTGTCGTCACGGATGTAAGAAATCGAAAGTACACATATAATGTTAGGTATCATATAGCACGCAAGATTTGAATGCTTGAAATTAAAGTTCGTAATTTGTATTTTTTCATAACAGGCGATAAAACATCGACAATCATTTTAATTAACGGTATATAATAATTTTATACAATTTATGTAATTTTTATTGCACAAAGCTGTAAAGAGTGTCAATTCAACGATCAGACAATCGAATGTATATGCAAGTTTGTGTGTATGTGTGTAAACGTTGATGATGAAAACTTTAAATATTTACAAACTTACTGGTTTGTTCTAAAGGACTCTCCATATTTTTACATGAGAGCTTCAGTTGCACCTGAGAATGTTTGTTTCTCTGAAGTATGCAGAACAGGCTGAACTTATCTACTTCACTCGGTTAAGTAACTCTTTGCATTACAAGCAACTTTTCGCATTTTAAAAATATAAACCATTCTAGTACAACACCTGGCAGAATATAAAACTAAGTTAATTTATAGGGATACAAGATGAGTTAATTAAATATTATAATTAAAATATATCATAAATTTAAGTCGTTTTTAATTTACGGATTTATTTACATAAATAATTATAAAGTCGTAATGATTAATCGATTATTATGACATCTTTTTGTGAATGACGATAAAAGTCGCAAGAAGGATGAGAACTCTTTAACATCGGAATAGCGACGGCTTTACGACAGCTTATTGCTTATCGGAAAGTTTAATCGATAGATCAAATTCAAGCAGTCTATTTATATCAAATTTATTATGATATTGATATACATATACATATATCAATATTTTATATATATACTGCACATATTAGTGTTCAAAAAATTAAAAAAAATTTTAAATATTAAAATGTCAAAATAATTTTGTTCTTTTTATGGTAGGAAAATAATAATAAGATAATGTTTAAAAAATTAGTTTTAAAAATTTAGATAAATATCTATGAATAGAATTAAATTATTATGTATTAATGTACGAAAAAATGTAATATATTAAAAAATACATTATTTAATAATAATATATTGCATACAACACTACATGTGTTGTATGAATTTTAATTTATTAAAGTACTCTAATACTGGAACAACAATAATTGTCTATGTCAATTAAAATGTGAAAATACGTGATAGTGTTTTATAGAACCATCGTATAAAGTACCTATAAATCGTATAAAGTATATCTAATTATGTGACTAAATATTATTATTACATTATTACTAAATTATACATAGAGATCAAAGTGCTTTGATAACGATTCTGTATTAAACTGAACAAACACCGAACGTAGTTTACTTTCATATGATCGTTATATGATAAATAGTGAAAATTAGTTTATTTTAATTGTAATTATAGCAAGTTTTATTCTATTTTTCCATATTTTTAATATTATAACAAACTTATAAATTGAACAATTGTTTATTTAAAATACCTGTAAAAGTTATTTATATTAGAGATATTTTTTAATCTCAACAGATGACTTACAACACGCAATGATCGATATACATAGGTATGTGTAAATAAGCAATGGAATTTTTGTACATGTCATTTGAACAATACACATTGAAAATTAATGTGAAAGGAAGCATATGTATTTCTACATTCAGAGATTATTGTACATCGTGTTTGAATTTGATATATACCATAATGTTGTATTTATCAATGCCGCGATGACGCATAACTATGAATTAGGTGTGTAGATTGCAATACGTGCATTATTATCATGTGCCAATGTATATCGATTGTGTTCTGATGAGGGTACTGATTACAAGCGCGAATATACTCATCAACTTTGCATTGAATTTACTGCAGATATCATGTGTTATCGCGATAAAGTATAACGGAATTATATCTCTTAGCTTATGTACATATATTCGCTGTAAATCATGATAGTTAATGACTTGATTTTTCTCCGTGATTTGATTACGTATCGATTACGTATGCTGTATTATTACACTGTGATAATTCAAATTATAACGTATATTTCCATTTTCTTATTTATTATTGATAGATGTTATTTTTTAACAATGTCATACGTTTATAAAAACAATCTATCGATCATGTTGAAGCAAATTGTAAGTTATTAATTTGTAGTTACTTATGCATAACAATATATTATTATTAAATAACGTATGTTAATATATTACATTTTTTCGTACCTTGGGGTATATAATAATTTTTCTATTTATATTTATCTCTAAATTTTTTAACTAATTTTTTAAATTAGGCATTAAAAGATAATAGTAAATGATCGAAAAGTAAAAGCGCGGTTGATAAAAGCATGTCACGTCACGTTATATCGCGTGTTCCACCATCGTAATATCGAAGACAAATGATTATAAATGACATTTTATGTCACGTGTGAAAAGATCTTAATGCTAGTGAGGAAACGACTATAATGGATTACATACATAAAGGATGGAATTTTGGGAGCGGCGTACTTACAATTAGATATATTGCAGCTAAAAAGAGAAAAAAAAATTTATTCATTTGTTATATGCATGACTTACTTTTATTGAATCTTATTACACTGAAATGTTAATTTCTGTTCTCCGAACTCGTTGAACCAATTATATTTTGCAATTTATAATGATAACTGAAAAGTTTCTTTACGAGTAACGAACGTGCTAACGTGAACTAGTTTCGCATCAATTTTCATTGAAATACGTTGCGAAAAGTGAACACGAGAAAAAATTACATTTGCATTTATTCGAATTAAAATTGTTACGTCGCGTCGTCTCTCATTTGCTATGGTGTCGTAATCGCGCGAACGACGAATTTGCATATGGACGTAAAGAATATTATTTCTCTTTTCCGGCAACACTTTTAGGGATTAAAAATATGCATGCAAAGCTTCACGCATCGTAGAAATATTTTTCAAAATTCCTTTTGCAGTACACATAAAAGAAACAAGAATATATAAGCTCGGAAAGTGTAGGTTGATTCACGCGAAGTAACAATACCGCCATTACTTCCAAGTGAGAAAATTGTAGAATAGAACTTTCTGTTCTTTATTGCAATAGAATTCGCTTTGTCAAGTCGAATCCGTATATTCAAATTTGTCTTCGAGATTTGTCTGGTTGCACTATTTCTACCGACGACGATGGAATGTACGATGGTATATTTAAAACTTTTTATTTTTAAGAAGCTTCTCTCTCTCTCTCTCTCTCTCTTGTTTACTACGATAAATATGAGACACTGTTATAAAAATCAAAATGTCTATTTTTAGTTTTACAATATAAGAAATTGCATTGAGAAAATAGGTCGAATAGAAAACCTATGAATTCTATTATGCGGAGTGCTAGATATAAAACTGACTCTTGATTGAGTTTCTGAAATATCATTACAAGCCAATATACGTTATTGTATTAATTTTTTTGCAAATATAATGAAATTAATAAAATTTGTTAATAGTATTTTGTGTGGCAAGTGTGGAAAACAATGAATTATGTCGCGCGTGAAGTTGCCGCAAGGCAACTGTGAGCTAAAGGCTATAATGGTGCATTCACACGAGTACGAGTGTGAATGCACCATAAGCTGAGGCAAATGCGGCAACCTCACGCGCGACGTAATTCGTTGTCTTCCGCACATGCCACATACAATATTTTTTGTAATGCCTGTCGCGAAAATTTGATTTGAGATTAAAAAATTAATTGAAATTAAATTCAAATAAGATGATTTCGCACTTTTTGACAATTCATCAAAATATGTTATTAAGACATTTTCCGAAAATAAGGTTGTATTTTTAGATGCTCTCCATTCCATAAATTTTTCATAAATATTTATATATTTATCTCTCGATTTCTTCGGTAGTAAATTCTCTTTGGCAGATCCAGCTGCTTCTCCGAGTTCCACCGGCGTAGACGGTCTTGGACACTTGTTTTCTTTATCCATTTTATCCTTCTTGAATGATGACAGAATTGTAACGAATTGACGTTTTGTCTCGCGTAAATTTCGTTACGTTCAAGTTTGTTATGTCAGTCGAAAATCGAAAAAGAAAAACTATTAAGCGTGAAAAAAAGGAGCTTTTTACACATTATTGCGATAAAGTAAGTCATAAAGGTGCTTTTCTCGCACTAGCGCAGTAAAGTAAGGCATACATTGAATCGTTGAGAAATAAGCCACTTTCCGCACGCTAAACAGCAATCGAAAATCGAACTTTTGCCACAGGCATTGCAAAAAACATTTTTTTATGCAGATATTGCTAATGCTATTAGCTCAATATTTTTAATAAGTCTAATTGCACGTTAATTATATCGCATATACATATATGCGATTCTTGTCCCATTTTAATGTAATTTTACGAGAAATTAATTAAACATAGTATATTTCGCTGATTAATAGATTATTATAGCTTCTTTAAAATGCAAACTTATACTCTAATATGCTTTTTCAAGCAAAGATAAAAAGGGTTTTTAATAATGATAAAAATAAATGTATAATGTAAATCCTATGTAAAACTGCTAATAAAAAAATTTTAATAAATAAATATAATTTTTACATAAATTTTTTGGAATTAAAACACATAATGTAGCTATGTAAAAAAAAGGCTAAATAACCATTACTAGTTTTAACTCTTTTTGCATTACTGAAAAGAAACTAAAATTATCAAAAAAATACTTCACATTATATCGAAAATGTAAAGTTTGTTCATGTTTATCTTCCGTAAATCTTAAATTTGGTTCTATTGTGTTCTTTATTCACATTACTGTCGCGCACGAAGACCGTTTCAATCCAGGAAATTAAACTCTTTTCCATTATCAATGTCAAAAATCGGTATCGATATCGAATATCTATATGCGAGCTATTCGTATTCAATCGAACGCGCCGTAACTCTTGAAACTCGCGAAACTACGATTGTAACCATATCCGATGCATATTGCTCTCGAGATATGCTTATACCGTTGTGTATAAAACGCCACTGTATTCTCTTGTGTGTCTTAAAATTTACAATATCCGTAACGACTTGATGTTATGCGTCGCTGAAAATTTTTGTATGTCACGTGCCAGGACTGCGATCCCATTTTGCTTATACTCGGGCTGCATTTCTCGGCGCCCGGGTGACACGTTAATTTGTAAGCGTGTCAACCGCGGCCCCGTTTGTCTCGTGCATGCTGTTAATTGCGAGCTCGCAGCACTGTCAAGTGTGCTGAACAGCCTGTTTAATGATTATATTAATGGATCGGACATTCCCCGCGAAGTTGAACGTATTACGCGAAATTAATCATGCAGCATGATCGAACTCATTTATTAGACGATCCCCCATCGAACGGAACGCCAATCGTGCACATCATCATGAAGATAAAAAAATCGTTGGCTTTTAAACCACGTACAATTTTCTTATTACACTATGTATATATATTTACGATACAGAATTAAGTATTCATTATCTTAAAAATAGAAGCATATGCGTTTTTCTAGATATAGGTATATCTCTTTGCCACGCGCCTAACGCTAACGCATTAACCACGAACTCATGCATAAATTTTTCACTTGATAATACTACGCGATATCGGCTGACAGATTTAACAAGTAGAAAAAAATACAAGATGTATTTTTTAAAGAATATCCCGGTACTATGGCGCTCTAGAATCTTAGAAGGATTTTTATTATCAAAAACTGAAGAGAGAGAGAGAGAGAGAGAGAAATAAAGATCGAGAGAGTCTGAAAGTAGTTGTAAATCCGATATCGCTTTTATGCACGTCGCGCAGACATGATAAGAAAACATTTTGCAAAGCATGGATTTAACCAAGAAGTTTCATCGTATAGCCATCTTGGGACGAAATTATTAGAGAAATAGAAAATAAATCTGCAAACGTTTTGTTTTTCTATTAATATTAGATTATTTAAAAGGCACAGATCAATTAACGAGAATAATTCGACAAATATACGGATTAAAAGATAAATTCTTCGATGTATAAATTAAATAAAGTTATATTATGAGAAATGCATACTATATAACATATGATAAATTAGAAAAATTGAAATAACACAAACAAATAAAAGCTTCACGTTTGTCGACAAATACGGAATTTTTCAACAAATATTTGATAGCGTTTATCAAAATTTTTAAATTTATGATATAGCGACAATCATCAATTACTTTACATTTGCAGCTGAATTTTTGCATATATAAAATATTATTCAAAACAAAGGAGATAAATATTATTAAATTATTTATATTTTTGTCGCACTACTTAAAATCATATAAATGTCTCGCAGATATTTTATTAATAATAATTGTAAAATAGCCACAAAAGTACCTAATGTAACAATATATATTTAAAAACATGATAATTTCTAACTTTCTAATACCTCTCTTTTGTCAAAATATTTATTTATTCTCTCTCTTTCTCAATTTCTTTCTCTAATGTCTCAAAATCTATGATTGAAAGCATTGTACAGAACGGTCCAATTAATATGATCTGCGCGTAGGACAGTAGGTTTGTTGAGACAACATGAAATGTTCCTGATGCGGTCCTTCGACAGTAAAGGAGAGAGAGAGATAGAGACACTGAAGGCACATGTGGATAGACATTCTCAATGTACGTGATATATGATTGTACGATTGCTAACAACGGCATTGCGGCTTTCGTGAGATTAGCACATCGATCAATATTCCTCTCGTGATACATTTATTACTCACATCGAAGCGACATTTTGTATTAAAGTGCTTATTATAAGCAGATAATATAACAAATGAAGTATAAAAATAACTGATATTTTTTTTAAATTAAATAATTTTTGTTTAATTTGGAAATTTTGGCTAATTTCAAATTAGAAAATTTACTATTGTCAGAATTATGTAAATTTCTTTTAATTTTTATTTTTCTCCTACAATGCGTTGTATCTCACAAAATGTACAACTTATAAAATATAAAATTAAAAAATTAAATTAACAACAAAATTTAATTAAAAGCGCGTTTGTGTTCTCGACAAAATATATAAAATATTTTAATGTGAACAATATGATATACTATTTAAAATTCTTTTGAAATAATTCGTCCGCGCAATTATATCAGGAAAAGTTATTTTGGGTTTAAGTTACTGAGACGCAACTACCGCGAAGTTAAACGCATAACCGAGTTTCCAATAGTGACCGATATGAGGTCACATAACTTACGCTAGTTTAGATTCAGCCAAACTTCGTTATGCGAAGTTTGCTTAGGCTCGATGTAGAGAGATAGCAAAACGACAAGAAGCAGTTAGAATACGAGAGAGAGATAGTATCAAAACAATTGTATCAATTCATAAGTACAAGAATGCACTGCACTAATCACGTTTGATTAACCACTTAAAATCACTAACCTCGTGATTTGGAATTTTGATCTTCATGGCATTGACTCGCATTGCGAGGACATACTACATGTAAGGAGATTTAACCCAGTTTTATCTAATAATTCCATCAACACTAAATGCACAAAGCATAAGACATATACCGAAGTAAAAACGTTTTTTAAATCAAATTTTGAGTCAAATACTTAACACATTAACAAATATTTTATTGAAGATTTTTCCATTTACTTTATAATTTTACTTATTCTTTTTCTTCAAAATTTACGTTAAATATGATAATATCGGTATTGTATATAAGTTCAGTTTTAAATAAAATTTAAATTTAATTTGGTAAACATTTTTTTATTAAAATATTATTAAGTAATACCACCATCTATACCAATTACATTTGTATGCTAAAGTAAATATCCTAGGGAAAAATTTACACAACATTTAAAGCGCAGACAACTAATGCCGAATTCTATGTGATTACTATTCCATTTAATAAATTTGATGCACTTAACTGGTTACTTGCGCATAATAACTTTCGAGAGATAGACGCAGGGACGACGAGACATTGAGAAAACGATGAATCTCGAATGGCGAATCTATGTGTAATGAAAGCCCAGATTCCCAGTGCTACGGTTCGCTAACTTACACAAGAGGTGCGGGACTTGCTACTAGTTAATCACTTTGCTATATATAATTCTCTTGACTTGGCTTTGTGGGTAAATTTTCGGTATTAAGTGTGTAGAACAAATAAAAATATTCGCTTTGACATCACAATCCTGTTTCAGAAAGTAAGAATTATTGTATACACATATATCAAAATTTATGTATTAATGTACATTTGTATAATACATTTAAATAATAATTTTTGCAAGAATACAATAATAACTTTATTTTAATTAGATATAAACTTAACATTTGTTAAAAAACTTAAAAATATTTTTAATCGATTCTTAATCGACTCTAAAGAACTTTTACCAATAGGCATGAAAAGCAAAGCATTCTTAACTTATGTAGATTAACGAATTATGTTAATTTTTAATATCAAGCACATCACTGCAAATTCAAATGTATTATTTTTACACGCATAAATAACGTCTAAAACTGACACATTTGACTGAGCTCCTTTTTACATGTTTTTTGCGAGTTAAATTATGTTATTTAAAACGTTTAATCGTCTTAGATTAAAAGTTAATACGTTTAACCGTTTTAAGTGACGTGATTTAAAACAGTAAGAAATGTGTAAGAAGAGTTTCAGCTAAAACACACTTGGATTTGCAGTGATATAAATATTTAATTTAAAATTATATCAAAGATTTAATTTAAAATTATATTAAAATTGAAGCTGTTTTAGATTGACTAATTGAAAACTTTAAAGTGTAACACTTTTTTAAAATTAAATTGTTTTTTACGATAGCAGGGATTCTGTGACAAATTATTTTCGCACTATGTAACATGCGTATCGGACATCGAAGCTCATATATCGAAAATTTGTCAGTTAAATTTCCAGTGATTTATTCATCGTATAACTACTATTATATCTCTCGGCGACGAAACGGAAAACATCGATTTTAAAGACTAAATGTATGGTGTGAATAATCCATTACAGGTATACAACGAAATCGAGTGTAATGTATGCATTTATCTCACGTACTTAGTCATGATATTAATGATGTTTATCGTTTTTGCAGTAATCTTAAATTTTGATTACGCATAATAAAAATATTATCTATATTTCAACTAACATTATATAATATTAATCGCATTATATGTATAATATTTATCATAAACTTAAGCAAAACTAAATGTTTTGTAAATTAATAATACATAGTATAATTTAATAAGTATAAAAATAAATCAACATATTATTTTTTTTTTATAAGAGTCATATTATTCGAAAAATTAATTTGTTGTAATATTATCCAAAACGACATGAAGGATGTATTTAAGCAGTTTTACTTATTAATCATAGTCGGCGTCATAATATCAAATAAAGACTATTACGATATATCCTACATATAGATTCTTCTTTGTAGCAATCCGTTTTTGCTGTTTTTTCTTATGTCAGTATAATACTTTTAGCATTTACTTATTATCAGAAAACGCGAATAAACCGCTTAAAACATAATTTACAGTGATTTAATAAGGATGATTATTAGCATGGCATTAAAATATAAATTGATTATTGATTTAATTATGTGGATTTACTGTTTCAACAAAGAGCTGAGTTTTATAGACCGATAAAAAATCGGTACGCAGTTTACTGAGTTTGGAAAAGTATACAAAATTTACACTATTGTTATTAAGCTACCAAGATCCAGTTCGGACCGTAAATGGCGCGGTTTACCTATCTCTAATTTTGATTGTATATCATATCGGTCCTGTTTTATTTATTATTATTGTAAAACATAATTGCGTTTCTTTCCAAAAATATCATAAATATTCTATTTTATCTTGAATAAATTAAAATTTAAAGCATATAACTTACGGTACAATAAATAAAATGTTATTGAAGTATGAATTTTGCTTCTAGCTATAGAAAATTCCAAATTTGTTCCAAATTCTTCATTATTTCCGCGCATAAATTTTTCATAAATTAAAAAGCCGATTACTCGAATAATTTTTCCATCCTCAATAATTAAATCTTTTCTCATAATAGAAACAAAATAAAAAAACTAGGTATATTATTGAAATAAAATGTTACGATATTGGATTCGAATAAAAATAAAGATGGTTATGTGTTTTCAAAACTAATTAAATCTCTGAAGGAAAACGCGTTCAAAAATATTTCTCTTTTAATGTAGTTGTGTCAGCAACGATGTAGGTATAATTTCATAAGTACATTTCCGTCATTTTTCTACTGTAGCAATATTATTTGAACGGAAATACGTAAACACGATGCGGTTGAATATCCAACACAATCTCGACATGGATCGTGCTATCGTGCGACGCTTTAATGAAATCCGGGACTGTCCCTCTCTCGTTTAGTGCCATTTATTCCGTGAAGCAGCACGGAGAATCCAGGATACCATTGAGACCTTAAATATTTGTTATTTACGCAAATAAATTAAAACGCAAAGTAAACTAACGATAAAATTACAGAAAGTAGGTAAACTATATAATTCTACTGAAAGCGTGTGTAACAAATATCAGAGAGAAATAATTAAAGATACATCGTCAAATTATGCCGTTTAAAACGTTTAAGTATTTCCCAAGTATTTTCATAATTATTTAAGGCAGTTTCTTATCTTCACAAGAAGCATGGAATATGTTCTTGATACTGAAAATATGAAAATATGTTACGTTGAAGAACAACGACATGGCGAATATTTTAAGTTAAAGCATGCAGTTAAGCTATATCCGACATTATATTGCGCTTCTCTACTGCTATGTTGTTTCTTATTTTATAAAACTCTTTTTAACAACAACGTAAGTATCGTTGACGGGCATTTACCGTTAGTGCATTCTTATTCACGAAAATTTGAAGCTCAAGCAATAACGCACCATGGCGTATAATGAAATTCCGGGTGCTTATCTCATCCGAACCTGACGGTTTACTTTTCGGTCAACTGCGCGATGATCCGACACGATAACGGAAATCTAAATATTTGGTAGACTATTGGTAGACTGCCGCATGCATGGTGGATACGCGGCTATAACCCTCTTCGTAACCTACCACCCCGTAGCTATCGGCCGACAGCTAAATTCTCGGTCGGTTGAGACTCAAGACACGAACTCAATTCTGGATCGCTGCGAGCACTCCACCCATTTAGGAACAACGGCCGCACTCAATCGTGTCGACTTCACCGAACCCCATACAGAGTGTCTTAGAAATTTTGCTCTTTATTTACGTGCGTACTTCAACGAATTTAGATTCAATTTTTTGAGAAAAATATCAGTATTTAGTAGATTCTCTAAATTATAGATAATTAAATTATTTATAATAGAAGATAAAAGGATTTCACACATACGCACATACAAGTTATGCTTTATAATGTGAAAAAATCTATTCAGACATATGGAATCTCCTTGTTTCTATGGGATTTCAATATTACGACAATTTTACATAGAAGTTTAAAAAAAACCGCAGAAAGATTTGATGCCAAAAATATTTTTGCTGAGAGAAAATTAAGATATTTAAGGACGTACGTATACGGAACGTGATGAGAGTTTTAGAACACCGTGTATGTCGACTAAAACGGGGGCTTATCGCAGTTAGAATTAGGTTCGCGAAGAGTAGAAGAACGTTGTTACATCATTACGCTAGTTCGTCGGTCGCTACTCGGATCTATTTTCTTCTTCGTCGTTTTTTAAACTCATGTACTTAAACTCAGATAAATAGAATAGCCGATGATAACATGAAAGGTATCCGATATTGATTTTCAGTTTTGCATCTTTGAGATAGTGAGAAGATGATCTATCCCATAAGGGACATGAAGCGTTGGATATTAAAGACGTGTTGAGAATATACAAGCGCGATGTACCTACTCTTTTTAAATAAATACGTAGAAATATTGAGATATTTTTTAGAGGTACAAAACAAATTTTGCGAAAAATTAAATAAAAATAAAATTCAATTTTAGAATATATAATAAACTTTAAAAATATACACATTTCCGCGTTATATTATTCAATAGGTATATTTGATTGAAAACCGGAAATATTAATATCAGACTTAACAGTTATTTAATCTTGGGTAAAATATTTGTGACAATCATATCCGCTTGTTTGATAAAAGAGAGGATACCTTTTACTTTCTGCATCATAACAAGAAGCTAAACTTATTAAAATTTTAAACAATTAATGTTTTTGAGAAATACTTTGTAAAAGTAGCTCAATTTATAAGGATGAAATAAAGAAAAACCTTTACCATCAAATCATCGCTCCTCAGCCGCGATGCGTAACATATTTCATTCAGATTTCATCGTAATTGATTCAACGCGGTTTGACTACAATTTAGGGTGTGCGCGTGTAGATGCACGTGCATAGCATCGCGAAGAATGATTGAATTACCTAGTTGAATGTTTATTGAGAAGAAATCTTATTTTCCTTGAATATCTTATACTGTCAGAGTTCTCTAATGGAGTTCCATTAAGCTTATTTCTCTCAGCAATTCTTTTCTAATTCTGCATTAAACTTTCTACTAATAACAAACTTCGGAATGCTTTGATCGTGCGCCGTATCGTTGCATCTGCTCGGCCTTTAAATATGACGAATCAGTTTGCCTGTGTGCTCCCGTTTCTCGCACGTGACTAATTTTATTATTTTTTTTAATTATTTCTTTTTGAAAAATAAAATTGTACATGTTTTTACTTTTCGCTCTTTTGCTTCTTACTATTTTAATTTACCGTCAGCAAATTGAACATTTTGTATAACAAAATAATTTTATCCTTCATCGAATTAGCTACTGAAAGAAAGAGAAGATAATTATAAATGTCACGCGTTTATATACATTATTGGAAACCGAATGTCGTAGTTTCGTGCAGCTTGTTCAGAAAATTCGACCGTAACGAGCAAACGTTTGTCTTGACAAAAAACAAAGTTCTCACAATTAGAAAGTTTCGTTCACGAGAAAATGGAGACTTTATCGCTCGAAGCTAGCTTGAGATTCATCATGCTGTCTTAACTCGCTATTGGCTAGATACGCGAACGTTTATTCCGATACGAGTATAAATTTTCTAATCGAGATCACATTAGATTAAAATGCTCTCTGCGGAAATGTATAACTTCGCCGATTGTGTGGACGCAATAAATTGATCGCAAATTTTTTACACGTTTTCTCACAGTTTTCTTCTCACTCGATCTTGCATCGTATAAGTTGATTGATAAATGGTTCGCCGTAAAAGCAAAACAGAAACGATAATTTGTTTACGTCACGACTTTTCACTACTGTGCGCAAACATATATCCGTATATCGTACTTAATTAAATTTTAAATCGTATTTAATTTTTACATATTTAGCGAAATAAAAATCTGTATAAATTCGCGTATCTCTTGAACGTTGTTTTGTCAAGCCGCATTAATCGCTTGTGTTTCGCGAAAATTTAATTAGTTTAATAGAATTTCACACACAAATATTTGTAACATAATATCCGAATTATGTATCTGATATAAATCAAATAACGTGCATCAATGTTACACAAACGGTTGCCCAAAATACTCTTGATCATCGATCGATTTTAATAATCCGTTCTCGACCTAGTTAAATGTTCATTGAGAAGAAATATCTTATTTTCCTTGAATATCTTATACTGTCAGAGTTCTCTAATGGAGTTCCATTAAGCTTCTTCCTTTCAGCAATTTTTTTCTAATTCTGCATTAAACTTTCTACTAATAACAAACTTCGGAATGCTTTAACAATGAACATGAAAGGATTTATTACCCGATACCTGCTTTTCTCGCTACATCTCGCTAAGTTGGCCAATTGAATACGTAGACAAATGATAAACGAGAAGCAATGGTTTAAAATCGATTCTCTCTATTGCCAAAAACAATGGAGTTTAAAGTGTAATTCATGTATTCGCGGAATGTAAAGAAAGTTACGCGCTAAAAGATTTAAATCGCTCTATAACAATGAACAAGTCACTTCAGCAAGAAAATAGTTTCTCTCGCCATAAGTGGCAAATTGAAATGTGTTTTGTTATTCAAATATTTGATTTAGAACTTTTTGGTTTGCCATTCCACACTGTTAGGTTCAAACGTTTTTTTCATTTTCTTTAAATACGGTCTCTATTCGAGAGAATCCAATTCTTTTAAATAATATTACTCAAATGGCCACAAATAATCAGTGCAACCATTCCTGCGCCTACTTCATTCATTTTACTGGAAAAAGGTAGAAAGGTACGAAAAGTGACGTGACGTGTGAAAGCGAAATCCTATATTGCGCTGCGTACAGTCGAACCAGTTAGCGGAAACGCGTTTTGTTACAGCACTCCCAGCGCTGAAAATAGCGTTAGTTTTGCCGACATGTTGGTCGTTACGTGTATGAACGTACCGAAAGTTCCTTCCTAGGTTCGTGCTTGATCCGTTGATTTTCACGAAATGTCCTTCTCTAGAAGGGCCGCGGAATCAGCGTTCTTGAATATCAATCTGACGAATCGGAAATGTAATATCCGTTACGTATCTCACGAATGTCAGTAGATATCTGCGCGGAGTTATGACAATGACTCGCATATATTTTCTGTCTGCTGAAGCAAATTCCTTTGTACATAATAGCAGATTTGTTACCACAAAAAGTTTAATATTAATTAATGACTTAACAATTAAAAACAGTGACATTATATGTAGAATTTGATGATTACTCTATACGGAATAAAGAAAAGTTTATTTTCTTAAGTAATTAATAATGAAAATGAGCATTGCGTAATATTGCGGTAAAATAAATTAATATATATGTAGGTATATAAATTTTTATCACACTTTAACTATTTCGTAAAAAAAGACTAGAAATTATTGAAGTAATACGTGTAACTTTGTCCATCCTCGTTACTTCCTCACATTTAAATGCAAAATATATTTATGTCCTGTACTTACCTTGCTATGCGAGAATTAAGCCCTTTTTTGGAATATAAAAGACTTATACTTCGAATACTTTTCACGTTGAAAAACTTTATGTTAGAAAGATATGTAAAATTACAGAAAATTGAAAAATATATAGATATTAAAAGTTAAACCTTAATAATTACACGCAACAACATTAAATTATCTTAAATATAAATTAATAATTATATATGGTAAATTGCGCGAATTGCAACCGTATATAGTTTTAATAATCTTGTCGTAAAAAGTTACATATTATATACCATTATTTTTGGTTGATATTATTAATATTATATATTAATTGTTTCAATAACTCTTAAATATTTTATATAACGCGTGATTAAAAATTCGTTCAATCTACCGCAATACATTATCTATTTATCTATATGTTATAAATGAAGAGTTTTACAATATGAATTACAAAGAATTAAATATTTAACAAATATTGACACAACTTATCCGATTATTAAAAAATTATATTGAAACTGTGGCTATATGAAATGTAGCTACATAAACAAAAAAAATTATATATTTTTTTGTTAAAAAAATGTTTTAATTGTTCAACAGGTATAATCTAAAAAAATTTAGATTATAAATATAATTTTAAAAAATTCTGAATTTTTAATATTTCTAACATGCTATAAATAGCACTTTTGCTAATCAACGATTATATGCACGTTATTAATTTACGAAGTTTAAAGCAAATACTGTTCGATGGACAGCTAATATAATTGTTTCTGTTTGACTGAACTTTATGTGATGATCTGATTGTGCGTGAATATGATTTATAGTACATTGCTTCATTAATATTAATAATATTAGAATCACTATATTTAACTGAATAGATTATTAGAATTAATAAACGATAGTCTGGAGATAAACTCGTGCAGTACCCTCATACAGATTCTCTAGCTTTTTGCACTTAATGCTACTTGATTTCTCTTTACCATTCTACAAGAAGTATAAAATGCTTCGAGAGATATAAATGCTTCGCGCACTCATAGGAAAAGCGCCCTCATTTAAAAGGAATTAAAAATGTCAATAATTACCGGAATTTTTAATTCCGTTTCCTACAGTGTCCTACACTGACTATTGTTCTGTTCAGGACATAAACATATATATATTGGAAATATTTGTATACATTGCACACATGCAATGTAGTAGTCACTTTTTTCTCTATTTCTATCTTCTCTCTATTATTTATTTATTGATCGCGCTAATATTATTTTAGTACGTTACACATATTATCTTCCTTTTCTATTATTTGCCCGATTAGCGTATAAAAAATTGAATCAAAAGCATAATTGGCGAATTTAAAACTGGTATTTAATATTAATAATTTGTTTTAATTAACAATTTAATATAATTAATAATTTATTTAATAATAAACAAAAAAATAATTTAAAAAGTTTAATATTGCACAAGAAATATTACATGACCGGAAAGGTTTGTTAGAATCTAGATTTGAGTATTTTTGAAAAAGACTCAAGACTGCAAAATGAGGATATTTTCTGCAAATTATTGATTTAAAACATGTTTCTTTTTTTAATTGATAAAGAAGTTTAAATGACGTATAATTTGCGATATTTTATAGGAAAACTTGAAAGATAATAGTAGAAAATATTATTAGAATTACACACGTATGTAATGTTGTAGAAAAGGCAAATATGTAGATTGTAAAAGAGTAATTGTCCATGCAGCTTAATTATTACAAATGATTACATAGTGCGCAATCATCACTTTCTAAGCTTGTCACATGCAGATATATATCCGCTAATTTTCAACTAATAAATTATCGATGAAATCAGTGCGCTGTATTATACTCGACGCACATTGAACATAATTACTGAAATATATGCAGGCTATATTAATTTTTAGATAGGTAACAAAAGTACATACATTTTATTAAAGAGATATCTGATAAAAATATTTATTTTAAAAATCTAATGTTAATGATAAAAAGTTTGAATAAATTAAAAGACGTGTTTTAGATCAATATTTTGTCAGAAATTTTCCCATTTTGCAGTTTAAAAAATTGCTTTAAGAGATAGAGATTTTTAGGTATGTGCTAATTGCAAAAATCTAAGCGGATACTTCCTAGCCTATGATTTTGTGATATACTACATTACGCTAGTGAACGTCGTGAAGTTTATTTCTTTTTTTTAATCAATTTACTACGAGCAATGGAACATGTGTTGAAAAAAACATCGCCCTCCGTGACGGCTTGGACAGATACGCCACACATATGTGTGTACATTTTAACGGGCGGAGACATATGTGCACTATTTCTATTTTTGAAAACAGCGATAAACACTGCGACAAGGAAAAACATGATTTTTTACACCCTTCTGCATACACGTTTAAAACACATCTAATCTGCATTTCAGGAATTTTAATAAAGTAATATACACAGAGATACAAGCTTCTAATTATTCTATCATTTGATAATAGATTATTTATATATTTAGCTAATTTTTATAATACAGAATAATTAAATAATATTAATATATCTTATTATATAGTTATAGTACATTAAATATAATTTAGTATTTAACTATTTAAGTTTATCTGCGTCTATTTACATTATCAGAATATTAAATTGCCTTCATCTTTTGGCTACTTTGGTCGGTTACCTCATGTCGTTTCGGAGTACATAAACCAGCAGTCTATAAACGTAACGATAAAAATCTTATTTAGTACTATGAAGTATAGATGGAAGATTAGCTATAGCTTTGTAATTATATCACTGTAATTATGGAGATGACGTCTCGCTCCAGAAAACTTTCTAATGAAGCCGGATGAAGATGTTAAACTTTGATACTATAAAGACGTATTCGCGATGATTTCACACACCAGCATAATATCAAGTGACAGGCCACGCAGTAGGTGCAAGATAGGAAACAACGCGAAAATGCATAAACTTGAAAGCGAAGTAATCACTGATGGGAACAAGCTACAAGTTACATTACCAAAGCATTTTGAATAAAGGAAAATTTTCTCGTGATATTTAAAGATAGTCAATTAAAGTTTCTGACGTCAATAGTTACTTCTTTAATATCATTAAACAATCTGTATTAATAATCAGAAGTCTACTGGCAAACCAAGTTCTCTAATCAACGCGAACTTGTTATAATTTCAATTCAGATTCATCACAACCGGTATACAACTATTGTAATGCTTATTGCAACTTCTCACGACAATTCCGCTTGCATAGATTGACAAAGGCCCGTATTCACATCCTGCGGTATTCATTATATGTAACCGCGTGTAATCCTTACATCGTAACGACACTGAATGTCATTTTAGACAATTAAAATTGAAAAACAAATACTCACAATCAGCAATTAATAATTTAGGATATAAATATAGATACAAATGATTAAAAATTGCACATATATAATGAAATATGTACTTTGTATTTTATAAAATTATTCTCGGGCCATATTTTGCTTGAGTCAATCTGCTAAAACTGCGGATAGTTGTTCGCGCCCTTGTAATCCGTGAACGGCGCGCAATGGGAAGAGCAAATTTCACAGTTCGCACGCGATGGAATTTTAACTGGCCACTCCCCTCAGCTTTAGCTATCACGAAACATAATCGCATTTGCTCGACTGTCTGGGCGGTGATCGACAAAAGTGCTATTCGCTACCGCATCGGTACGCCCGGATCAATCTGCGTAACCTCGGGAAAAAGTGCTGTCACTCGAATGTAAACGGAACAAGTCCATTTATTCCTCTATGTACAATTCAGTACAAGCACAAAAGTAATCGAGAAAGGTTTCCATATGGAAATCATTGTTAATTCTCGTGCTTCGTCTCACCTCCGTGAAATCTCGGCAAAACTAAAATCAGCTTCATGTATAGATTTTTTATTACAGATTGAATAATCTCAAACAATTCTCGAACAAAATTTTTTTTTTAAATAAAATATGTTATACTAATATTTTTATTGTATTACGCTTTGCATTAAAACTGATAGTATTAATTTCAGTTAAACTTATTAATCCTACTTATTAGACTTGTTTACTCCAAATTCCTCAAAACTGTGATACACAAAGATTATAACCGCGATTTTATGAAAACTTTAAGAGAAGGTTGAGCGTAGACGTATTATTTAATTTACGCTCATCGATATCAAGTAATTATGAAGACGATAGATCGTTAAACACTATCGATTGTGGTTATCTGGTATAACAGATTGGAAACTACTACCGTAATGGATATTGCCATACGGATATATTCTTCTTTGACATGATACTGGCCTTTTTTTCCTGGCTCCTATCATACTTACCACATCACAGTTGACTTAATGGAGTGCATCGTCGCCTTCATTAGCAGTGGTGTAACGAACAAGTGCTCGCATACATTTTCCGCATAAGAACCCGATGTACGTGCCTGCATTTTTACACGATGTGAAGCAATTCTCTCCGCGATCCGCGATCTATTTCGGAATTTTCACAAAGTATACGTATATCTCACTCATTTCTATTAAAAGTGTGAAGAGAATAAGAATATACATAATATAAAAGATTGTTTTTAAATTAGTTTTTAGTTTTTCACGCACACTGAAAACTATATTTGTATTATAAAAGTTGACTTTTCGACTAATTAATTATTTTTAATTATTTTTAATTAATGTCAGATTTAAAGCTTATAGTATCGCATATTATTTTTTATTTAGATAAAAGTTAGTTTTTAATATTTTAATGATTAAAATTTAACAAATAAAACGTATCTTAATTTTCTTAATAAATTATTTAATAATTGGGATTAAATTAATAGTATTGGTATTTAAGCAAGTATGTTTGCGAGTGTTGTTTTCAAATAATTAATATTTAATTATGTCAATAAAGAAAAACAAATACACGTAAACATCTACGCACTTTTTGCTTTTGAAGCAGCCACGCTTTTCACGCCATGTTTCTTTGTCAAATTCCGCTAGTTTTTTTCATGAAATTCATGCATCCATAAGATTTGTTTTCAAGCAAGTATTGCAAAAATATTTATTTATTGCACATTTATTAATCATAATATTAAAATTATATTAGATTTGTTCTTTTCAAGAACTTCCTAAACTGGTGCATACTGTGCAATAAGTTAGAGTGAAACAAGAATATTTTGTTTCACTCTAACTTATTGCACCAATGTGCACCAGTTCAGGAAGTTCTTCGAAAACAGACATATTATAACGTTTCATTATAATATAATTCAAGGAACGAGAGAGAAAGAGATGTCCATCAAGGTTTACTTCATTTCGTACATGCATATATCATCGCGCATATTTTTATTAAATTTTCTTCTGCAAGTTATAAGTTAAGTTCCTCTGCAAGAATGGAAGTAATTTTTAATATAATAGCATACGCGCTGCGTTTACTTGCATTATCATTTTACATATGTCCTTTGACGCAAAAGTTAACATCCTTCCCTAATGCTTTTCAAAAATGATGCAAATTTTTCGAGTCCATGATCTCGCGCACTCATGCAAAGTGATTTAGTAAAAAATTCAACAACAAACGAAAATGGAACGGCGCGTTATATCAAGTTGTTATGGCTGTTGGACACAGGAATATTTCAACGAATGTGAAAGAGACGCGATGTTGTTATGAACTTGATGTTTCCAATTTCTGCAAAATGACACATATCGCCTATCTACGAATTATATACAAACATTTTTTGTCTGATGATAGCAAAATGTATTCGTGGATATTTAAAAACGATATTTAACACTATAAAAAACTTATTTATTCGTCAGTTTTCTTAATCGGAATTCTTTTTTACTCTTTCATTTACGCGATAGAGATCTTGTTCAAGCATATTATATTTTAAAATCTGACTAACATAAGTGGACAAAATTTGAAACTTTGCCAATGAACGGAATAGAAAGACATGCTTTAATACATTCGTTGTTATATTCATACGAAAGACTTTGTATCACGGCCTGAATATTCACAATGTGTCGTTCCTTTCGATAAATTGCTTATATTAGGTTTTTTTGTACAATTTATTAGCATTTAATTTATTCTTTCCAATATTCTTTGTATTATATGTAGGTATAGTTATTCTATATAAATAATTCTATAACGTATAACATACACGTTCACACGCGCGCAAATTTATTTTTTGAATATAAATTACGCTCACACAATATTGAATAGAATGTGGACGTTCAAATAATTTTGATTTTTATTTCAATTTCATTTGATTTACATGTACGCAATTTCGATTGTTTGATTCCTATTTCACATTAAACTTACATTTTATTAGAGACTTACGATATTTTTAGACTCTTATTATAATTAGATGTTAGTAAAATTAATAATTAGCATATAACACGGTGACAAAACTTTAATTAAATCAATGGGAAAAGTATAAAATTTATTTACAATTTCAGCCGGTAAGTGGAACTTGCTTTTACTTCCGCTAGGAAATGGTGGGAAATGGACTACATTATAGCTGATCCGGTTGAGAAATACATGCACAGGATATGTGTGTTTCTCCAGTATTACGATTTTCGTTTCGAGTAAAACATACTTCAGTAATACTATATAAGAGATTAATCTTAATTATCTTGAAATTATAAATGGAGCATAGATCCAGTAACGAAGAAAAACTTTACAATAATATTAACAGAACAGTGATGTATTCTTACGAGTTTGCATTCACGTTCTTATGTCATTTAAAATGAGTTCTCTCGCTTTCGCTATTTACGATCAAAATGAAATCCATAAATCGCAATAAATAGAGATTGCTTGTACGTATAGTCTGCAGTTATGCAGGATTCATTTTCACTATGCAGGCTTTATTAGAACGCTGTGCCTAAATCATATCTGGTCATAATTCAAGCGCCATAAGATTATTTCATTTTGAGAGATTGTCTTCGCGTGCCGTATTGTACTAGAAGAGATACGATGCGAAAATTTCTAATTGCACGGTCGGGCAACATGTTATGCATGAGAGTACAACATACCATCGTTGTACAAAATAATTGCTCTCGCCGTTTATGGAATTGATTTATTGAAAGGTTTATCGTAATTAAAATGACCCTCGAAAATATAGTCCACTCAAAATATCAACGAATAAAAATGTCGCCGGAGTAGAGAAAAAACAAACTGTTGGTAAGATTTAAGCAAACTTTTACTAATAGGTCTTTAACAGGCACAGAATTTTAATCGCTCACGTGGCATAAGATTACATTTCTCCAATACTTATTCGACGAAGTTCTAAGCGAAAACTTCTGCTTACCATTCTGAAGATTTCTGCCAAATCTTCTTCTTCAAACATGAACAGCTCGCGGAAAATCTGTCGACAATGCGGCGAGATCCAGTTTAATTAAGGATAAACTCGACGCAAATTTTTACCGGGTCGGGAATTGTGCCGCTGTAATTGCAGGTATAATTGTTCCTCTAGATTTCCATGTCGCAATGCGTGAAAAATTCACACGACAAAATTCTAGGAAACGGATATTTAGTAAAATAAAAATTTGATATAGGATACAGAACAATGATTCGCAATATGGAACAGTACTTAAATGACAAACTGGGAAAATCATTTCAAAATAAACGGCAAATAAAATATCTGTCTGTACTAGTTCGAATTTCGATAAAACGTTGTTTAATTTGAATAGCCTGTTTATTATGATTTATGAGAAAAGATGTTTTGCTACGATATTACGTGTTTAATGAATATACACTGTTTCCTAAACAATACATGTTTAGTAGACAATGCATTTCCGCACGGATCAAACAAATGGTCCAAAGCATTTCGCACAACTGCATATTTTTCACTGTCTCGTCGCTCTTTCAAGCGAGTGCATCCCGTAGTTATCTTGGCGAGTGATATTTTTATCAAAGAATAACTTGCATTCTTTCTCTGGACCTTCCAAGATGTCTCACATTTTTCTCGAAATTCCTTTTTCGCCGGTAATATACATAACATTTGCGTACAGAATAATAAGTCCAGAAAGATTGTAAATTCTAACGAAATGCAGTGTTTCGATATTTACCGCATATTTATTAATTTAAAAGCAAATATATTACAGATACAACGTTGCAAGAATCGAAAACAGATAGGAGCTATTCATTACCAACACCGATCGCGCTGTATAGACTCGGCGCGCGTGTTTGCCTTTCGGTTTTAGTTTATTCAAAGACGATGATGCAGCTGCGTCAAAGTGCATTTGCGTGTATATCGAGCTTGTATCTTCGGTCGACTGTTCGAGAATCTAAAGTTTGCCGCAGCAGCAGTAAGGCGTATCCATGCACTCGGAGGAGCGCAGCGATATTCCTTTCTATCCTGTTTTGTGAGCTTTCATGAAATCACTAACGAGGAAACTCCGCATAAACGGCTTTTCGATTCCAACGGGAATAGCGAATTTGCGGAGTTTTACTACATTTTGCACGCGACCAAAAAACGTCTGACGTAGACAGTTCTCGCAAGCGAGTTCGGATTTTGCCGGCTGGACACGTATAACGGCTATTGAAAAGCAGGATATATTCCTTGCTGAATTACATCAATCACTCTCGTAGAAAATTTTATTTTGAAATTTTTTACTGTTTAATGTACGCCCGCAAAATGGAACACGGAAATAAGATAATCCTCGTTTGTGTTTCGTAGAAGAAATATTATAGAGATTGTATTGAAAATAATAAGTCGAGCTAATAAATCTCAAGATTGCTAGGATTGAATTTTTGGCTAGTACCAGGTGCAAATGACGTAAAGTGTAAAAGCAGTTCCTACTCTTCGCTGTACCGTGATGAGAATTCGCTTTTAGCCAACGCAACGTGACGCGACGCGTGGATATATACGAGCATCGTAGTGGAAGAGGTGTATTGTTCACCGGACGCCAAGCCGCACCATTTATAGGTTCGGTGTGTTCCCTAATGTAGTGGCTTGTTACTTGCGATTTTACGTAATGCTTTATTCTCCCTTCTAGTTCCCAAGACACGCACCCGTGCCAATATTTTTTTTATAGTGTAACTATTCTTATATACCCGTCAGGAAAATTACTCTTTCGGTAATTCGTTATAGCGCAATATCGCGGAAAGAGATCCGTTTCGGTCCATAAAAACGCGAAATAATAACGTATAATTGTTTAGGTGTGATAAGAAACGTTGAGAAATATGGTGAATTCATGGCACCACAATACTAATGCATATTTAATAGGTCTAGTTATCTCAAAAGGAAGCAACGCGTTGAAATTCTGTGCGCGCAAGCTCTTATTTTTCATGAAAATACGTTCTCTTGTGGTCATTTAAAGTATTGCTTTTTCTCTTCTAAAATATGGAATATACCTTCCGGCTCCGCAGTTTTTTCTTTCTTTTTTTTACCAAATAACCCTCTAAGAAGTTTATAATCCTCTCAGACGCAGAGATTCTCTGGAGAGTTATGATCTGGATTCTTTTAGAATGCAAGTATAACTGGCCACCGTGTGTAGCTATCAAGATCACGCGGGAACGTACCAGACTACGGCACGGCGTATAACATATATGTATAAAATACATTCTCACGTTTTACGATTCCTATAACGTAAAATATTTTCGCAATCGCAAGTTCTTTTCCATCCGGTTTATTATTAGTTTATATTAATTTAGAGTCAGAAACGCAATCAAATTAAATCGAGTAATCTCGGTTCATTATGAGTTCTCTTAAGTTAAGTCGAGATAGATTTCGCTCCGTCAGTCTACAGTAAATTACCGTCTTTAACTGTCAACAGTTTGCAGAGTTTGCGAGAAACTCGTTAACATACGTTTTATTGACGCGAACTATTAACGCGCGTAACCAACGTCGCGTGTTACTCACGTCTGACTAGAATGCGTCGTGGCGGTATGCAAATGTTCTAGCTATGAATTAGCGATTCGCACACAGCGTTAAGAGCTACGAGCGTATATATCCGCATGGTAAAATGTCGAAGTGCACATAACGTCGAAATTCAGCTCGACACGCCACGTTTTCACGCCACCCGCGTTTGCCGCTGTCGTATTCCTTCCAGTGCACTCTAAACGACCGCGTGTCATCGGAGTAAATAGTTAGCAGTGAAATAGTTCGATCGAAAGATCAATCGTCGTTGGTTAACCTATGTTAATGACTATATCGACATACAAAGTTCCTCGATAGTCTCCAATTCGGCGATATATTTAATCGAACAGAGTAATTGGACTAAACCTTCTATTCTCCTATTGTGATATGTATATATATATATATATGATATGATTATGTTAATCGAATGTGAAATGGAAATACGAGGTAGGATATTTTTTGCATAGCAACGTTGTACGCGTCAATATGGCATATCAATTGCAAACAGATATCACTGTTTTCCGATACCGCAAATCTAAATAAAATTGTACGTGATGCAAAATATCCTATCACATGCATGCGTATCAACCAGTTTTTGGGTATTACGTAGCGCCAGTGGAAAAATCGCGATGGAATTAATTTCTCTTTTTCCCCTAAAATAAACTGCTCTTTTTCTTTTTTCGCGATCCAATCTGACATCGAGCAAAGAGAGCAGAAATACGCCAATCTGGATGAAACGTTTCTATCCAGTTATCCCGAATAAGTTTAGACCGCGAATTAAAAAAAGATTGTCGAATTGAAAAAAAGAAACAAAACTTCTCTTGATAGGGTTTTCTATTGCGAGCTTGTTATAATTTCGTATGACAACTTCAATTGGTCAAACTAGCCAAAACTGGTTCAAATCCATTTAAATTTTCAGACTTTATTACCGCATTATTGCTTCGTACTTTTACGGTTATTATTTTTTGCTTCAAAAAGTTACTTCACAATCTGTATGTTGAGATCGACGAATGCATTATTGATGATATCGGTATGTATGACTAATCTCGCTTGGACGTATCTAATACGCGTTGGCGTGGATACAATGGCAAGTTAGCGGACCGGCTAAGTCATAGACTGAAACCAGAAATCGGAAGATTAGCATGTTGATGTTGTCTAACGCGTTCGATTTAGAATTACGAGCATCCGGTGTCTCGAATGTACCTTGTCCAATTATGAGTAATGAAGCTGACACCTATGACCCGACGCTGGCGTATGCATCTCAAAACGGAATTTAGTAGCGTTGGTGCCGCAACCAAAGCGTGAAAGGCATCTCGAATTAAAATGTGAAATTTTTAGAGCATGGAGACAAATTTTTAAATAATCTGTATAAATAAAATATAGATTCCAAATTTTTGCGGCATTCACAATAATATTGCTAATCAATATTAAACTATGTTCCTTGATTTCACGAGGCATTCTAAACCTAAAAATATTGAAATTGAAAGAAAGCATACAAATAATTAATATTTGAATAAATCTGTGTGCATTATTTGGATTAATGAAGTAAAAATCACTATAATCTATGATAATTTTTGATAAATAAACGAAATAGCGAAGTAAGGAATGCAAATAGCAAAAACGGATACAAATACGAACGTAACTGGGTTGATAAAATATACTCTAAAGAGTATATGTATAAGGCCGAACACGTCACTAAAATAATGCACAATGAACATGCAATTTGAACAATATTAAAATGCAATGCGAGTGTAATATAACATAACTTATTCCGATTTACATGCGATTAAACTCATTACTTAACGTACTAATCTAATACGTAATCACGATGTTATCGCAATCGCAATGTAATAACGCAATATTAGAGAACATCGTATTTAATAATATTGATAAAAGTCTGCGACAAAAATACATTTGGAGCAAGAACTAATCGGCTTTTACGATTCAACACCACTGATGGCCTAACAACCTAAAAGCAAAGCCAGCTTAATTATCTAACAAGTACATAAAGGCTATTCCCGAAAGACGGGAAACTCTCGTGTATACTGGTAACTCAAAAGGTAGAGTCATCCGGCGAAGGGGTTGTTAAACACGATGTCTGGGACGAAAAACGTAAATGTACTCTTCTTCAGTTCCTACCGCTTTTGAATTACAGTGGAATGAAGCTTTTAAGACGGTCAGCTCAATGCAATGTTTACTAATGAAAGCATTTTGTGATTGTACATTTTAATAGAAAAAATATATATTTAAACTTGCATGCACGGTTCAATCGCTCGTAATCGCTAATTCAAAAGATATGATCATAGAGGAACAAGTTTAGAATCCAGCAATGAAATTATTATTAAACATTATTTAAACAAATTACGTTTTTTAAAATGCTGTAATTTCGTGGCTTAAAATAATAATTTCCTATATTTGATTCTTAAGATTACATTAAAATTTTGTAATATAGAATTTGATATAATGCAACTCACACACAATAAGAAATAAAAAAAGATTTCTTTTTTATATTTCATTAATTTTTATGCAAAATACCCTACTGTACAATAATTTACGATAAGTTTAAAAACGTATTCTAAAAATTAATTATATTTAAAAATAGAAAACATAATTACATAATTTTTTAGTTATGAGTGATGAAAGTTGTCTAATGGTGCCGTGTCAAACATATTTTACATTCTTACGTCTTGGGAAGAGCTAAAGTTTGCAATTTTAAGAAATTGTAGAAGATAAATCGCACACACATTTCTTGTGATAATATTTAATTTTCTTGTCTTATTAGAAACTCACAAGGGAAGTTTTTAACTTATTAAAGTTATATCTACAGTTTCGTTCCTCTCAAGAACGTAAAAATTTATTATACGATATTAGAGAGATGAATACATCTGATATAAAATACTAAATATTTCTATATTTAATATTAACAGTCGAATTTGCATACGGCTTTGATGTTTATTTTTGCATACAATACACAGCACATTGTTGCATACGCAAGATCACCATGCTATCATTTACGCATCGAAAATCAAGCAAGCAAATAGTGGTACAAATCGCTCCATTATTTATCGTCACATTATCCTTTAAAACGCAATTATTTTTTGCAAATAATTACACAAATTAACGATAAACAATTTGTATCAAGGCTACGACTATTTGTTGAAAGATACTTGATAAAAGATTTCTTTGTTCGAAATAAAAATCGGAGTAATACGGTACAAAATTTAAATCATTGTTTTATTTAAAGAACGGAATAGATAGAAGGTTTATTGTTCCGCTGTGGAGTTACCTACAAGAATTTTCGTTTTCAAGTTTATCATACGTTTTTACATTTCTACAACAACCGACATACGTACATACCTATACGATAAGTTCTTATATTTATAAAGAGTAAAATATTTGGTACGGATCTATTATTTCAAGGAAAACATATCGGCTGGTCTTGGCACTTGTTTTGGATTGCTTTGAATCATATAATACTAGGTACGTGTTGTGTGCTCGCAAGACCACCTGAGATATCATTCGAACGTCGACACTCAAACAGATAAGTAGAAGCGCGTATTGTTCCGTGTATCGTCGCATTATCACATCAAAGTCATCGCGATTTAAGTAAGAATCGAAGAAATTGAGGATAAGAATTATATAGGCTGTCATTTTATTGCACAATATCTATGGACAATAATTATTTTTTTAATGAGTTTTAGTTTTAAGTAGAAAACATTTAATTACGTTTAGTTACATTTAGAAACGTTTAGTGTCACATTATACTTTAACTTTCTCTTTAATTTAAGAATAGTTTATCGATTCCCGTTTCCAAATTAGAAAGTTTCACACAAACAGTCGGGTTAAATAATTTAAAAAACGGATGCATTTTTTTATTACTATAAACTTATATTTATTTCAAGTAACCACGCGACACTTGCACGGAATCCATACTATTACCTATTATGGTAATAGTATGGATTCCGTGCAAAGTGTCGCGTGATATTCCGATATAATTAGTCTGTAATTAAATATGACTTCAACTCGCACCGTCGTAATTAACCGTGCTCTCATGAATGTTGTGTTGTGTATAACGAAAAGATATAAAAGGAGAAGAAGACCTATAATAATAGGGCAATAGCAACCATATAAGATAAGTAATTTATTATTCTTATATATATTATTTATTACTTGTAGATCCAACCATCTTCTGTTAATATAACCAATTTAAATAAAAATTAAAACAAAAACATACTTTTATTTATAAAATTTTATTATATATTGTAGAAAAATTTACATGATCGCGTACCTACTTTTATTTAAGGGGTTACAGGACCCCGAAAAAAGTAAAAATTAGGAACAATTTGAAGAGTTGTAAAAAGTTGTAAATTATTAGAAGTATAAACGTTTTGTTACGTATGTTTACTAAATACATTTAACCTTTTGTTAAATGTATTTAGTAAATTTGATATAAACTAATTATATTTTATAGTGCATATTAACATCATTATGTCCATTTCAATTCTGTTTTGCAAACAAATCATACTTTAACGGTGACCATTCTAGTCTCAACAAGAGTAATCTGAAATGAGTTTAATTACACTTTTTTTATTTATTATGGTTATATGTTATCGGTTTATAGAGCGGATTTAAAAAAAAAACAATATGCAAAATGGCAGTTATATAAAATCAAATTTAATCTTTTTACTAAAAAATTCGAGCTTGTAAAATAAATAAATACATAATGATTTTGAAATTTACTAAAAGCCTCCGTGAACCGATGCAGACAAGTATGAGAAATATTTGTGTAAAATATGACGTTAATCGAATAAACCGTTCTTAAGTTATGGTTACAGTTTTAAAAAATGCTATTCTAAAACATGGACACAATAATATTAATATTCCCTATAAAATCTAATTCTTTATACCAAGATATTATTAATTGTACTTATATAATAGTCATACGTAACAAAAAATTCATACATATAAATTTACAACTTCTTGCAACTCCCCAAATTTTTCCTAATTTTTACTTCCGTAAGTGTCCTGTAACACCTCAAAAAACATTTTTAAAATTTGAAAATTATCTTATTAAATATTTACTTAAAAGAATATTTACTTAAAGACAAATAAAGAATTTGATGCGCAGAGTTATTATTTTTTCAAATAATAATTATTTTAGATGATGCTATATAACTTGGATTCCATCCAAATCAGTATTGTTGCAAATCACCAGTAACAAAGCAACTTTTCCGCTGCGCATTGTATTGATGAGTGTCAAACTATCTCTTATTTTAAATTAAAGTAACAGATCTTTGATAGAATGTTAGAGATAAATACAGGGTGTCCCTGCACTCAGTGCCAAAACTAGCACAGTGGCTTTAGCACATGAAAACAATTAGTCGAAAATGTCTAATAAACATATGTCCGAATCCGAACGGTTTCGGAGTTACAGGGTATTGAAGTTTCTTTCGTAGGAAAACATAAATTGAAGTAAATGTTGCTTAATGTTCTTTATTCTGTTTAAAGCTTTACAAAAGGTGCTCAAAAATTCCTCCGTCGACTTCACAGATCCACGATTTAGACCTATGGCAAATGACATTTAATGCTGCCGATGTCATCCGCGAAACTCCAAAAACTCCAATTTTCAAAAAGTTTGAAACAATTTATTAATTTGTGCTAGAAGTTCATGTTTTCAGTTTGTTTTCTTACATGCATATAAGCACCTTCAATACCCTATCTCCTAACTCCTATCTCGTTATAACTTCAATATCCTAACTCCGAAACCGTTTGGATTCGGACATATGTTTATTAAACATTTTCGACTTATTTTCATATGCTAAAGCCACTGTGCCACTTTTGGCACTGAGTGCAGGGACACCCTGTATAATATTTCATACATTTGTTACTTAAAAATGGATCGGCTATGATAGATTAATGTCAATATTTAATTATATATGTATATGTGGAATCATCTATCAATTTATTATGCATATGAACACATGCACAATATGAGATTATAAAGAGCTCATTATACCAATATATCATCTATTGACATTGTTTAACATTTTATTTTTAATCTTTTATGGTACAACTAAATAATTATAGAACTGCCAATTGTGCAAAATATGTAATACAAAATTACTAACATAAAAAGTAACACAAAATACTTTACAAGTAGATTAAGATCATAGGTCGATAAAATAAATAATCATATATGTATAGATAAAAAAGAATAGAGAAGATCGTTAAAATGTTTGTGATTTTAATTATTTTCCTCTCTTTCCTAAATATATCTATTTGTAATGGAATTTAAAGTTTGCATTTGTCCTCTCTTATATTTCCAGGATTAAGTTTTACACAACTTAGTTCAAAGAACCAATACTTCTACATTTTTTAAACATGCATGTCGTAATCGCGAATAAGAAAAATGATAAGATATATTTTGTCACATTGCTTATTCCATCTAATTTATCTAATTAAAAACGCACTAATTACATTTATTCCTATATCAATTTTATCATATATTATTAATAATTTTTCATAACCATCCATATTTATTAACAACCTGATTTTACATTATTTAAAACAAAATAAAATGCCATGAAAGGCAATAAATATTTTGTCACGATATTGCCAAAATTCCTGGCTATCCATCGTTTACTTACATCTCACGATACAATCATACTCGCTCCATGAATACGAGTCATGTCATCCGCAGTTGTTACTGCAAATCAGCGAGAATATGCATCTCCTGATCGCGCCGGCATCTATTACACTAAATGTAAATATCGTTCCGTATACACGCTACTAACGAGTTTCTCGAAAGTTTACGGCAGTTTTTTAAGTCCCCCTCCTTTAAGTTGTATAAAACTGAATAGGAATAATCAAGATCACGTAGAAATCGCATTCATCGTCCGACTGTACACGAATGCTCGGCGCGGAACTCTTTAATGCAATTATAACTATGCGCATTTTACTTCCGGGTATGTTAAACCCTACGTACCTGACGTGGTCGCAAATCGAATTTTTTGCTGCCAGTAGTTTTAATCCAATTTTAGTTTCATATTGAATGTGGCAGAAAGCGACACCACAGACACGTAGAGATGCAATTATGCACCTTTAAAATCAGGAGTGAATAAAGTTGAAATTGGTTTTGGAAATAATCGTATTAATCTTCTATAAATTTGTATAATTCTATAGTGGTTTTCTCTTCTCAGTGCAGCAATTGCAATAATTTAAATTGTCGGTTTCAATTATTTAAATTAAAACCAGTGAACTATATACACTATTCAACAAAGTTAAAGGATCACTTAAAATCAGCGCTAAAAAGGACCAAATTCAAAGTTACGTATTTTTGTGAAAAATGATCGCAAAGCGATGTTTAAAAAAACGTTTTAAAGCTTGAACTCTCAACTTTCGAATGCTTCAAGGCTCGTTTCGATAATGCTAATACTGGCGGCACAATACAGTTTTTAAGAAAAAAGACCTTAAAATGCACTACTCACTTAAATTGTCATTACTCAGTGAAAAAAAAATGGCAGCGTAATGATTAAAAAAGCATTTTAAAGAGGAAATGTTAAATATTACGATACAATCAATAAAATTTGCGGAATAAATTTCGTTCTCCACGTGCACGCCATAAAAGTTGGTTTATTTTTCAATTTTGCAAGGTCCACTTTAAATTAGCGCCATTTGTAGTAAAATCTTCGTAGAGAAACGAGCTTTAAAGCATTCGAAAGAGGGTTCAAGCTTTAAAACGTTTTTTTACACATCGCTCTGCGATCATTTTTCACAAAGATAACTTTGAATTTGGTCCTTTTTAGCGCTGATTTTAAGTAATCCTTTAATTTGGTTGAGTAGTGTATTATACTAACATGCGAACTTCTTACTCTAGAAGAAAACGCGACGAAAGTGATAGAGATCTATAACCGGCCCGTCCTTTTCTATTGCTGTACTTTTCGAGAACAATAGAAAATCAAAATTCGCTAAACAGACACAGAAATACTCCTTAATTAAACCGTCTTTTTCTTTTTTCTGCCAGGGCCCGGACCACGGTCATATAAACAGGTCTGGACACTCCTGTCACAAGCATATAGGAGAGAAGTAGGACCCAAGTAAAGCCGGAAAACCAATATGGCGTCAGATGTAGTAAAACTTTTCGCGCATGTGACGCAGGATTGCTGCATGCTTTGAATGATAAAAATAAATAATTTATTACTTCTAGGTGTTAAACCGTTTAACAAACAAGCATGTAACACCAATAACCGAAAAAACACGTTTAAAAGCGTTTACTACATCTGACGCCATATTGGTTTTTGGCTTTATTTGGGGGATGTTTGCCGAGCCAAAGTGTCCATACTTGTTTATATGACCGTGGCCCGGACACTAAGCATGGCAGTTCATATTCCAGTATAGTATATATTGTTTACTGATTAAAACACGTGACATGAAGGAGCGGGATTTTTATCATGACTAAACGTTTAATTTAACACAAAATAATTGTAGGTTTCTATAAAACCTAGATACTTGAAATGGATACCTTTTTAAATATTATTGTGTAATTAGAAACCAATCCTCCAGCTATAAATCGGTGGTACGAGTTTGCAGAGATTGAAGAAATCGGGGTCAATTATTGAAGTTAATACTCTGGGACGATTTGAGTGTGGAGGAATCTTGTTTGACATACTGATTTATTGCAATACGAACCAAGAATCCTAAAAACGATTTAGTACCCTAAATATCACCCTGTCAGCGATAAATCTTTCTTTACCGAATGGGCGAAATTGCAGATTCCTTTAGATCAATGTTACTCGGTGCAGCCATTGTTACAGTGCGCAAAGGATCGTAGACGTTATTAAATTCTCCATGTGTAAGCGAAAAGAACACAGTCTATCCAATTTGTAAGATAAAAATAGCCATTCCTATATCAGATCTTTTCAGTTCATATTAAAACTATAGGCATCTCGTAAAAATCGCCCGTCACGCGCGTGATGAAGTGCCTAGAAATTGTAGATTTGTTAACAGAAAAAGAGAAACAAACGATTTCTTTATTTGCGGTCAATCCCTCTGTGCTATCGGAAACCTGGTCAATTGTGCGAGGTCAGTGTCTCGAGAGGAGGGAATACGGTGACATATCGTCTCACTACAGTACATCCGCAGTGAACCGATGTACATCGATGTACAGTTGGGGGTTCCAAATCTTCGAATTTTCCTCGCATTATGTTGCATGCATGCGAATACATACGGATCAGTGATTGCTTTCTGATCTGACACATCGAAATGAAATGGCATTAAATCGAATTTCTTTGCCACTTAACCGCAAACGAAAGAATAGCTGTTCAAAATACAGAACGTGCTTCTCTCCATGGTGGAAAGATATTGTTATCTATTTTCTCTTTATTCGTATTTTTAAAGAGTGCAAAACTGTAGCGTTTCTTATTGGGAAAAACTCGCAGCACTGAGTGCAATTTTATTGTTGTAATATAAAAATCAGTTCACATATTTTTAGTGTTTAATGTTCTATTGTGTTTAATTTGACAACTTTTTGCCAGTAGAACATTAAACACTGAAAATATGTGAACTGATTTTTATATTACAACAATAAAATTGCACTCAGTGCTGCGAGTTTTTCCCAATGGAAAACGCTACTAGATTTATAACAATATTTTCGTCTATTGTTTTATTTATTAATACATTGCAAATGTGCAAGTATTAATTTATATTACAACAGTGTATAACAAAAAGACTGGATAACATTAATTTAACAGAATTTAATTACGGTTAATAGATGTTTAAGCTTTATTATGTGGTGTAACAAAGTCTACAAACATATATGTTTTACAATTGCATTGCTGGTTATTTAACGCATCCAATCAAATTTTTTTCTTCAATGTTTCATTTAATTTATTCGTAATTTAAATTACGAATGAATTGCAACAAGCGTTTAGTAACAAAAATAATTGTTTTATTTAATTAAAAATACAACACGGTTCACTCGCACATTGTGTGTCCAGTATAATTATTACTTTGCTTTCGTCACACCATTATACAATTATGAAAATTAATTAATATTAATTGTTATTAAGAGAATAAAAAGTAATGCGGCTCATATACATTACACTGTTAATAATTATTTATAAGCTCATAAGCTTATAAATAGATGAACGTATTTACTGCTTACAAAAATTTTTTTATTTGTTTCTCCGAATAAAACATCGATAAAACATTGTCAAGTCGAAACCTTGTACTAAAATACTGCTGATCAAATAGCTTGCTAAAATAATATTGGCACAACATATTACTCTCGCTACTCGAAAGAGATTAATATTTGTTTTCTTAGAATATGTCTAAAATTATCTTCATTCAGCTTCTCGCACCTCGAGCTTCTAAGATCACCCAAGTACAGAGTTAGTGTAATCTGAAACGCAAATAATATTAACCACTTCATATACACATCTCGCATATGACTGCGGATTTATGTTTTACATATGAAATATTTCGTGCTCTTGATTACCGTCAGTTATTAATTTTGATCTCTGTTATCATATTACTTTATTAATTAAAAAGGATGTTAATAGCTTAGCTATATTGATACTTTTATGTGAAAAGTAAAAATGTTTTGCACTTTAAAGGGTTAATATTACATTTGCGTTTCTTCATCATTATTCGTAATCTGCACGCCCGTCCATTCTCAAACAAATCGAGGCAATATCTCGCGCGATTAGCCGACGGTTTTCAGTAATTCAATTAGGTTCTTATGAGATTCAAGCCGGAGTCATTTGTTATTGCAGAGTAGAAAAGGCGGATCTCTCGGGATAGATTTCCTAAGTGCACAGCCCGTTTGGCGCCACTTTGTCTGGCAAAGTTTCAACCCCTTAAACGGGTTGAGAAAAAAACTTCTGCCATATTGCATTAAAGAAGTGACTCCGTGATGAATTCGTTTTGTCCGGAAATTTATGATTATGAATACCAAAATGATAAGAGAATTTCGTTCGGAAGTTGACCGAGTTTTGACTGGAACGTCTTGCGTGTTATAGGAGAAAGTTCAATTCGAATTGTACATTATTACTATTGTGCGTGCATGTAACATGATCAACAAATTAAATTAAAGAATTTATTTGCTGAATAAAGATAATATGCAAATAACGGTTAATAAAATTAACTGATCAGAAGTGTACACATAAAATTCTTTCTTTTATTCTTAACGTTACTATTCTCTAAACGTGTATATAGAAGTATTATATATTTATACTTATACAACGCTGAATATTATATGCGTATTAAATTGCCTTAAGCATTATCCCTATTGCGTATACAATCCAATAATGCATCACATAAAGTTAGATAGTGACGCTAACGCGCTTTCAAGTTGCACAGTTCAGAGTATTCCGCGCAATCTCGTTGTTCAAACCAGTCGGCTTGGTTATAATATATGGTATAGTGTTGATGCGATTAGTTACGAAGCAAATCCGTGGAGTATCCCGGCAACTTTAACCAATTGCCTTTACGTCGATGATACTAAACGATCGCGATACAATCGCGGCGTGAATTCCTATCATGCACGGTGTGCTTTATTGGTCCGATACTTCTCGCTGACTCGTTTATTTATTTAAGCGCATCGCGCAAGCGGGCCGCGATAACTTTGAGGGCGTTTTCATATTTACGCGCATAAATCCTCACTTCCCTTTCCATGGTACGTAACATTTTTGATGCCGTGGGCTTGCACCAGACGCGCTTTATGTACGAGCTCTACGTGACTGCTGATGCAAAGATTCTCTTCAAAATACAGGATTTCCCGACAGTGTCGGATGTCCTTTCAACTATGGATAGTAAGACCAAACTTAGAAAAGCTAGACATATTTCAATGTCCAAGCACCAGCCTGGAGTAAACTTACTGTACATTAAAAATTAAACATTCTAAAAAATTAATCGATTGTAAGAGTGAATAGTTTTTATTGACAAACATGCATGTATATCAATTTTACATACAATGGATGCTCTTTATCACGCTGGTGCTTTTCTGTGCGCCATATCGGTTGCACTAAGTCCGAACCTCATTCAAGTTTTAGTATTAAAAGTGATGTTACAGGAGCGACAACGGATAGATCCCAAAGTGATCCCAAAGCAAAAGAATTGAAAGAAACTAAGGATGGATCAGGGCAAAGGGGGAGGAGGGTAAAAGCACGCCTTGTGTACTGCGTGGTTGTCGTGCTGCAGCTGTGATTTGTTGCAGTCCTCTGGAGGACGATTGTACTCCATCTTGATGAATAATTCATCAGTCAAGCACACACCGAAACCGTGCAAGTTCCGCGATTGGACTACCCAGTAACGTGTCCCAAAATGTTTCAATAAATCCTCGACTGCCGTCGTTGCCGGCATTACTGGCGTTGCTGCCATTGTTCTCGCTCCAAAACCGTCGGCTGCTCTCGTCTTTAAATCTCAAACAACATTTTATCTCCATTAATTGCGGTTTCATAATACATAGATACATATATATATAGTCGCTATGGCGAAAATCCGATAACTTATCCAAACGTTTCCAGTAACGAACGAATAAAGTGTAAATACTGAAATAGTGACTGTAATCTCGTTTTACCATACACTGTACGGTAGATCATAGAATACGAATATATGTTTCTTTAAAACCGTATAACTTTCATCCACTCTTTCTACATCGAACTACCGTGTATGCAGTTATACACGGCAAAAGCTCGGACAAGCCCTCGCGTATAGTTGTCGTCAGGAAACGTTGACATCCTGTAAATCAATCTCTCGTTTCTTTTGCGTCTGTCTTCTGCCTCGCGGAAACTCGTTCCCCCGCTGTTTGCGGAACTTCGTGCGGGAAAACACTCCGAGAGATCCTGTGCGCTTACTGAGGGATACCCTCGCGGTTTCTGCCTCTGCCAGACTCTCTGCACTCTCTTTACCCACTTTCGAGAAGATTTGTATCCGCGGATGTGCGAGAGACTCCCATTCTCTGAATTCCGTGATACGTTTTGCTTTATGTATGTTGTCCCTGATAAACCGTGTACCGTGTAAACTAACTAACTAACGAGTCGATTCCGAGGGATAGATACGTACAGAAAGCGGGGATCTTACGCGATTAATCCGCGGCATGCCGTTCTATATTGCGGTAACATCGAAAAGCACCGAAGTCGAATACTTGTCGGAGTATCAGCAAGAAATTGCGCGAATACGTGAAATAATTCGCCGATCGCTTTCCCGTTTCCACTCGCCTAGATCGTCGCTAATTACGTTACTTTAGCAAGTTTAGAGAGAAGTTGAAATCATGAATTTCGCGATATAGAGATATTGCAACAGTGTTTATCGTTTCCTCTTACTGAATTGCTGCAAGCAGTTACGGGATAATTTGAATACTAAACTGATAAAATAAGTTATAAGCGATGATATAATGCAATAACTGTAATGTTTATTTCATTATTTTATTTTATTTTTCTATTTATTTGAAATATTTTACAATTCCAGAATTTACGTTGTAAAGGATTCGCCATACATATAAAATTCAATCAATCATCAATTTTAACTCACTTCAATGAAAGTATATCCTTCAAATGATGAAAATTAAATAATGATTACAAACAGAAAAAAAATATTCTATCAATATTTATGATAGAGAACATTTAGTGAAAAAGAAATTCGCTTAAATGTAACTTGTCAATGTATCAAAATAAATATCTTTTGGACATATTATTATCACACACACACAATTGAAGTTTTTACAGTGAACATAATCTCGTGTGCAAAAATATAATTTTGAATTTTTTAATTATATATTATCATGGTATTTCGAACCAAGATGTATGTACGATATGTAACGTGTTGATATAAAATTAACTCATTCAAGTGACAACTTACGCTTTGTCGGTCGGGATAAATAAATCTTAAACTCAGCATATGTCCATGAAACTCTGAGAGATCATCTCTTTTTCTCTCTCTTCGCGATGTACGAATATATTCTACTAGCGAAGGTCTTGGGGCAGTAACACGCTAACCACGTGAGGGAAAGCTGTGCGAAACTCTTACTTTACTTTAATTTACGAGTTCAGAATAGTAGAAACGAACACGAAAGTTCCTGAGAAGAATACTACATCTCATTAACTCTAAATTTCCAAGTCAATGTGAGAAATACGAACTAGACATTCGTTCCATGAGTTACTTCTTCTGAATATTCTCTAAACCAGTATTTTCAAGAAACGAGTAAAAATTTTTGTAAACTAATGAATTGAATTAATTATGGTCTGTTCATGGTATCAAACCGAATGATTTTGCTTTATATAATATATAATTTATAACACCCAACAATTATTCGTCACTTAAATTTGTTCCACATTTTTGTCTGTTGCCCTTCATGCGCCTGAAACACATTTCGATCAAAATTAATCGTTCTATTTATTAGTGATAAAAACAAAAAATTTTTCAGTGAAAATGTACATTTTTGGAAAATTATACCAATACTGGTAAACAAAGTCCGGCGAGGTCGTATATTTGAAAAATGCAATTGCGTCAATATCAAATTAACGTTAGCTTTCGCTGCTATGCACCGAAGCACGCATGGCTTTATGAATTGCGCGCAATTTGTGTTGTGTTTAATCTGATGGATAGAAAGCATTTTATATTTCCGCATTTCCTCGTATTTCCCGCATGGACCAGAAAGTTTCCCTTTGACGACGGGCGCGCGCGCGCGCGCGCTTAATGATCCAATAAATGCTTCATTATTCAGATAGCGCGGAAGAAAGTACTGCTTTCTCGCGAGTTTTTTAAACTTCTGTCGATGTTAAAGAACGCGTTGATTTATTATAAGATAGCCATTGAATATTAAAGTTTTCATTCAAGAATTGTTACTTATTTTCAAGCGATCAATTTCTTCTTGTCATTGATGCCGAATAAAATTCACGTTCTTGGATGAATCTTCTGTTCATGTATTTTCATTATCACCTTCGTATCATTCATTATCGTTTTACATTCTTCGCGCGAGAAATGTGTGAAGTACAGTACCACTTAATAGACGACATGTAACGATAAAAATATAAAAAGGTACAAGCGATTTTATAGATCGACACGTCGCGGCTTAAGAAGTCTGATGTTTCGTACGATCGTCGGCTCGCTCCTTCAGTTTCGTTACCGGTGCGGTATGCGATACCATACAAAGCGATGGGAGCGGTAATTGTTCCGACGCAACGGACCTCCTTAAGCAAGAGGTGACGTGCGGCGCGCGAGGTTCCCACGTGCAGGCTTCCTGTAGGTATATTCGGGCGCAGTCAACGACACGTAAAGTCGCGCGTCTAGGGTCAGACCGACGTTCCCTCGAGCGTGGTTCCTTCGACTTGGTTCTCATCGACCGACTGGCATATCCTACACCGCGCTACGGCCACGAGGCAATTTTTGTAATTTGTCCTCGATTACGTCTGATAAGGAAGATAGAAGAAACAAAGATAAAAGAAATTGAATAGAAGAGATTTATAGATATATTTTGCTAACATGCTTTCAAAATTCTTGAAGAAAAAATCGTAACACATATGGTAGCAATTGTAAATATAGAAATAACAAATGCTTATAAATGCAGTATATAATACAGTAAAGTTAGAGTGACATTCCATAATTACATTATTGAAATTACAATAAAGCTACTTGTAAATAAAATAATCGTAGCACATATGGTAGCAATTGTAAATATAGAAATAATAACAAATGCTTATAAATGCAGTATATAATACAGTAAAGTTGGAGTGACATTCCATAATTACATTATTGAAATTACAATAAAGCTGCTTGAAAATAAAATAATCTGAGGAAAAGAGAAAAGACAGAGAGAGTGAGAGAAAAAAAGAAAAAGAAATAATTATTCTGTTTATAGAGAATTTAAAAAATCTTTTACTTATAAGAGTAATATTTTTATTATTGTTTGTTTCTACAAAAAATAAGTACCTATAAAGCAGGATTGAGTAAGTGCAAAAGAATAATGCGAAAGAACAATTCACAAAAGTAATGAAGAGAAAAATAATAATTACAATAAAATTATTCTTATTGTAATTATATTAAATCTTTCTCTCTTTCTCGCGTGTACAGTAGGCGTGTTAAGTTTAAAAATATAAATTTATGATATCTTTTAAAAACAGGGAGAGACAGAGGCTTTTTTTGATTAATTTTGCTGAATCAGAATGTAAGGATAATGCGGTAGAAAACGACTATTATACGATTAGAGAAGATTGTCCCAATTGGCCCAAACTTTCTGCGTTCCGTTCCTATATATTTTCTCCTATGTCACTAATAGCGTCGTTTCTTCGTTTCTTGTCCTTTTCGGGAATTAGATCACACGCCGCATCACCGAGGCGTGAAAAGGGTAAGAGCTAGAGAACGGACCTAAATTACTCGTGGGACATTCGTGGTAAATTTATACAGCCTTGATTACGTAAGAAATTTATGCAAATTGGAGATAGGAGTCTGATAAAAGCCGTGCTTCCTGTTAGAGAAAATAGTGTTATGGACATAGTAGAACTTCGTTTATTAAGTAATTTCCCGTATTGCCGATGATAAAGCAATGACAAGATGATAATTACAAAATATTACTTTTTTTTTACAATTATAAATACTCGCTGTAAATGAACTAGTCATAAATGAAGGAAATTTTTATAATTAAGGTATAGAGAATTTGCAAGGACAATATAATCTTTAAAATGAACTATTTTTACAATCACTAAGATTTTGTCATTCCATGAAAACGTAAAACCATGCAGCGATTACTGTTGAGGAAACATAAATCTGAGGAAAACAAACTTGCTATAGAAACTTGCATGAATCGCGAGGACTTATTAACACCGCTGCCGATACTCGTGTAGCAAACCATAGTAATCACAGTTGCATACTTCAAGGTAATGAAACAATACGGGAGTAATTTCTATTCGAGATGAATTCGCGTGACTAGGCACAAAGACAATTTTTGTTGCAACGCGCACGAACGTATGCAAATGCACACGTTGCGCCATCATAATGCGATGGAAAGTTTTCTAATATGGGGGAAATTGAAGTCGTATCTTGGACAATAATAGCTCCGCCATAATTCCCGCATCTATAGGTATATTTCGCAATATCATCACGACAAAATATATGACGTTTATTAAAAATTTGAGGAGAATAATTAATATATTCTAAAAATATATAATGCATATATAAACTGACATAATTTAAATACATATCTTATATTTTAAATGACATTTACATACATTGATATGAAGCCGTTTTAGATTAGATTTATATAACAAAAATGCTAAACACATTTTTTTGCCAAGGCAGCGATTCATAATTATAACATTTATCCATTGCATTATTTGCATTTAGGATTGATAAGATAGGCAAAATGGAAAATAGTTTCTCATTAATCATCGCGCCGAAGAGTTGAGTTGATTCGAGTTGAAAGACGTACTCAATGTTGATCTCGGAATGATTTCCGCAGGGGAAACAATAGCGCTGATTTTCTCACGATACCAGCACAACAGGATGTAGCTTTGAATTTAATTTAAATCGGGAACGTGTGAAGTGCAATCTGTTATTGTTGCGTATACTCTCCGCCGTCTATCCTCCTCCCTCACCTCAATCGCGAACAAAGTAACGGTCCATTTACCACTGTAACAATGCTGATATACACATATAAACTTGTGGATTATTGTAAGTTAATGAACATAATATAACATCTCAAATCGTGTAAGAAATTGATGTCAATGTCTTAGGGCTACTGCAGATAATAAGTAAATTAAAAGCAGTTTACTTTATATCTGGATACGCGAAAATTTTCAAATATTCTCTTGTCATGAATGGATATTTTATGTCTGAAGAAAATGACTTTTGCCACCCGGTAATACTTCCGTGGTACTTTCTTAGGAAGTTTCTTGGGAAAGTTTCGCAACTACATCTCGCCCAATTCGCATCGTAATGAGGCTGTCAGACTGGCCATCGCACGGTGTTAAGTACCAGTCTGAACCACGATCACTTATGAAAGATGTACCACGTATATTCTAAATTAACCGGAAAAATTGGAATTGTTGTTCTTTTTAATTCAAAAATAGAATTTTAATTAATTTTATTCACTGTCATTTTCTCTTAAATTTTCAAGCAAATTGTGGCTTTATAAACTCTCGAATAATATATTACTTTATTGGAAAAATAACAAACAATTTTAATTTAAATTTTATTGATGTTTAAAGAAATTAAATTAGAAAGAAACGTCAAAGGAATAATTACAAGAAATAGCCGTATTATGATATGTGTAAATAAAGGTGAGTTCTTATAAGGTACCTATATTAATTTTCGAGATTCGAGGACGTCTTGGGGTTATATTATCTCGGGCATGCCCTCTGAGGCAGTGCAACCAATTAAATAAGAATGCCTTTGTTAAAGAGCATGTTGATAGAAGTATAGCCGGAGAATAAACAAACATAAAAAATATTATGAATATTATGATTGTGTGTTAAAGAAAATTGTTCCAGCTTTTATAAGCTACATGCAATACCTAAGAATCAAATAATTTATCTGACATACAGTACACAATTTTTTATGAATATAAAATAGAAATAATTCTTAAATACATGATAACTTATTTAATAAAAATTCTCTCAATTCAAGAAATAACATTCCAGAGAGTTCTTGCATTGATACATTTACAAAATTTGTAGGAACGAGTCCCGATTAACTTTGAAACATCGACCGTAATAGCAATATAAAACTCTTGTTTGAAAATCAATTATTGAAACTGCTTGAAATTCAATATAATTTAACGTGTATTGCTCCTAGCGATCGAAGCACACTTAGCACAAGCGTGTAATCATACTGCATGATTGTTAACTCTAAAGTTGCCAAGAGAAGTTTATTTGCGAAGAAAAAGTTTAATATTTGTTACTTGTTTGACATATTTAATATTTGTTATTTGTACGTAAAGTTTAATGTAGGTATTAAATAATTTTTTATTTGTCAAATACTATCGTTCCATTTTCTATATTATGCGGACTTCCATATTTCGTTAATCAAGCCCCATATAATTGAGTTTAATTGAAAAACCGATACTAGGAGTTTCTCGACACACAAGAAGCTCTTAGTACATCGACTATCGCCTAAGTATAGTAACAATGTGGTAATTTCGTTCTCACCTTTGAGCATTAAGCGAATATAGCGATCGTTCTATGATACTCTTGGGAATTTCAGTATCAACTTAAACTATATTTGATATCGTTTTAATATCAAATTTGACAAATTAAAAACAAAACAAAATTTACTATATTGTATTAAATGACTTAAAGCAGATATAATACAAATATTTCCGAAATATTTTAAATTCTCACTCTAATAACATAGTTTTCTTATGACACCAATTTACTATATTTTTATTATGCATTCTATGTATACGGAAAGATTCGCTTGCAATGTCTCGAATACACGAAAATTTTTTAAACATGTCGATAATCGTTTGCGTAAATGTGGCGACTTTTAGAAATCTCTTCCGATGGTGGAATAATCGGGAACAGTAGAGGTAGGAATGCTAATTGCGTCATATAAACGTGTCGATTTTAGCTATAATAGTCGTATAAAAATTTACATTATTAAAATATAAAATGTGCTTGCATGCAAAGAAGTTAATCGAGTAAATTTCTGATAAGATAATTTTCTATTATTGGGAAGTTCAAATATCAATTATATAGAAAGTAATACGTTTCAAAAAATGCACATGGAATTACTCAAGCGCATATTTTATAAAATTTATTTTTGTTTAAAACATGATTATAAATTAATATTAATTATGCACATACATTGCACGGAATTTAAAGACATTTAGTGCAAGATAAAAGTCTATATATTATTACGAAATGTCAAATCTCTTTTTTATTATTCGAGATAAATGTTTAAAAAAAATTCAACGTTAGTAAATTTTTAAAGAGCATAGAGATCTTTTTTTCTATTGCCCGAGCAATTTTGGCAAATTTTTTAATAATGCAATTAGTTGTGCATTTCAATGATTGGTTATATAGCGAATTCTCTATAGTAGATTGTAGCGAGTTATTACACATACGTGTTTCTATTTTGGTATATCGAGAAATCATTTCGTCACAGCATGAATTCTCAGAGCAGAAAATATTTTATAAAACGAGGGCAAAGCTATATTTATATCGGGATAAATTACCGGTTTACTAAAGCAAAAAAAATTAGCTGAAAAAGAGAGTTATAAATCCACTAAAAATTATATTGTCAGATCATCATTATATAATATAATACAAATAGATAGATATGTTTACGTTATAGCAAGTTTAATGCATATTTTGCTCAGACATGCATTCACGCCAAAGTAAATATATAATATGTATGTCATAATTATGTGTACTATCTACTCTCGGTGGACAGAATTTTATTTACATATAATTGAATCACACATGAATGTAATTAAATGTAATTAACCGTAATTGTTTTGCTACCTAGCCATGTAATAAAATTACTATTATAAGTTTTGTGGAAGTCCACTTAATATTAACATTCTTCTCCTGAAGATTAAAAATTTCAAGTAATATTATATATTCAAGAATATTCCGACAATATTACAATAGAGTAGCATTTAATTAAGAATCAGTAAAATAATGTAACGATAATAAAATTGATTGTAACTTTAATAAATAAACTCGAGTTAGAAACGTCACATAAATACAAGTTTAATTCCAAGGGAATATTAGTTGCTTGAAACAAAAGATTAGTAGGTATGATATGTTTACGTAGATATACACTAAATTAAAAAATATATATATGATACATTGATATTGATAATCTTAATAATACAATATGTGCTGCGATTAACAGAATCCTATTATTTTCCGATTTACATTTTATTTATGTATCTACCAATCTGATTGTGAGATACATTTCAGCTGACAACTACAGATATATAATTAGTAAGACGTTCTATCTTATATTCCATTTATAAACTTTCGATGTATTTAAATAAAATTGAACGTATTTACATTTGTTGAGATTAATTGTTTTAACGAAGTATATTTTTTATATTTTTATTTGCTTTGTAACACACAAGATCATTGATTGGACAACAATAAAAAATTTTAAATGTCAGTAACAGTAGATGGATATGTGGCTACACAACGTTTTATAACGGTACTGAAACTAACTGCCAATAAATTTGATCTCGTATAAAGTGCAGAGTCAAGCCCCGACGTGCCTGCTTTTTAATATGAATCCCCGATATCGATGCAGCAGTGATGTATTTCGTTTAGGAAATTCACAATTGCTTTGATCGAAACGTGCGTATATTCCTAGCACTCCATTTATATGAAAAAACTCTGGAGAAAAAATGAGAGGAAGAGAGAGACAGAAAGTACTTACATCCGAAATTGGGATCATTAAACTTATCGGATCATACCACGTTTTTAACGTACGCGCCTTTGTAACACACACACACATGCACGCACATTCAAAGTATTTAGTTGTCAAGAAGGTTAAACAGTTTTATCATCTTTGAAAAATTCTTCTATGATGGAATTATAATGGTTGGTGAATTAAAAAGTACTTAAAAAGTCGATTATTAATTGATACTTTCTTAAGTTAGATTAATTGCTTTTTTTTGCAAGATACTCCAGTAGCTTGACTCCTCCGATTTTTTCGTTTAGCCATTATTATACATTTTTTAATAATGCTATTAAATCGTTAAATATGAGACATTTAACACATTTATTGTTAGAGATAATATTGGAGTACATTAATTACCTATAAGCTTATATGTATTTGTTAAATATTATCGCACACAGCTGTGTAAGTTTATTTATTTAGAAATTTAATCAGCAAAATACTTCAAAAATTAATATTTTATATGTACCTACTTTTATATCTCAAATATTAAATTTGGAACATTAATATTTATTTTCTTTACTTCTATTAATATAATTCTTTCCAAAGAATTTTTTTACGTATGTATATCGAATGTTTTTATTAATAATATTATTTTTTTTTTTGTTCGATTTTTAAATCATAAAATAATCTCTCAGAATTATTTATATTTTATCTCATTCGCCGTAATTTAAAAATATTCTTGACGAACATTTTCTGTGAATTATTTTAAAGAAGATTACAATTTCGTGGAGGAATAATCACTCCGACACGACATTTAACAGTAATATATATAATTGTGTAATATATAGTTAGAAATACGTTTAATATAAAAAGATATTATAATAAGTCTCCAGTGCTTCTGAAATTAAAAAACATTTCACTGAAGCATAACCGCGAGAGACATCTCGATTTTCAACCTGTCTGAGATCATCCCGTCTATATGAAATATTCCACCGACACATTGCTGCATTCGCCGAGTAAAGGAATGGATAGAAACGTAGGCAACAAGCATACACAAATTAGTGGAACATATCGATCGTTCATTTATGCGGTTTCACAACGGTCTGCCGGGCGACATTTCGAGGAATAAGAGACGTTCTCCGTTTCTTCCTCTGTTTGTTCTTTTCAAATACTATTTCCTCTCTCTCTCTTTTTATCTATATCTATCTCTGGGTCCGCGACCTCCACCTATTTTCGTATAGCAAGAAATTGGCATGCCGCCACGGTCGCTGTGCCGCCCGATCGTTCGACAAAACCACCGTGGCTGTCATCCACCGCCGATTATGTCGATTACATCATGTGTCTCTCATCCCGCCGTCATGAAAATACATTCTTGTCGCGCGATTTTGCGAGAGAATTTCGCGGAAGACCGTGAGCGTTTCTATTTGTACGATCCCGAAGCCTCGAAAACGATGAAACGCGACGCCGGATTTTCGCTCGCCACCGAATTCGCATAGATCGTAAACTACTTTTCCGTAAGAACGGTTTCGACTGCCGGGGATCGATACTCTTACCTGCCCATCTCTCCTGGTTCCAAGTCGGCAAACGCTGGAAATTCGAGAAGATTTACTTGGGCTCCACTCCGAAAAGTTCGCTTTATGTGCATGACGTTCTTTGAGCGACTGTGGTTTATGCTGGATAATTTCATGGATAATTTGATTATTGTGCACTGTAAGTTAAATGCACATGTTATGTCTAAACTACTATATACAACAATATCAAACAGTACAATTATTTCGTCAATTATAATATAATATCAAACAACATCAAACAATATTAAACAGTTATTCTTACGATTTTTATGCACAGATTATTTAGTCATGCTATGAAAATATTATTATTCTCATAATTATTGTCTTCCTTTATTGTTTTAATGTTTTATGGTTAATATTTTCTTGTTTTCAAATATATATTTGTGCAATATATACAAAATACATATATTTGTAAAATAAAATTGCATAATTCTCTCATGTTGCAAAATTAGAGTGCAAACATTTCAGCTTTGTGGTACAGATGTGTAATTCTGATAACTTATTGTAAAAAATAGATAATACTGTTTGAAAATTTATATATACATATAATTTTGATAAATATACATATATGTTTATGTTTCTTGCAAATTTAATGATGGCTAATAGCAGCGGACAGCTCATAAAGTGAACTACATATATTTAATTAATGCTTCATTCATATTAAAAGTACACAATGTACGCTTATTTCCGTAAAATTCGACTATTTATCTCGATATTACTCATGTTCATAAGCTTTCTGTGTAACCCGCATAATCCTTAGCCTTATCTATATTGAAATATAGTTTACATTCGCGACAATGATAAAATTAATATTGTCGTAACGATTGTGAAAAGTGTACACATTCAAAATTGCGTTTTCTAATTATTTCTAAAGCAGTTAATATACCTATTATCCCAAGGCAAGTTTTTGAAAAACATCTTCAAAGCACATTTTATTCTCATAAATTTTCATAGATTTTACATATTTTTGCGTCTACTATAAGATAAGAGAATTCCTTTTTACTCCAGTTATACGCCATCCGGATTAAACAAAATGTTTACACGCTTTTCATTTGCAAATGGAATTAATATTGAACGAGATAACCATTACGTGGCATTTGCGGTAAACGAAAGCTTTGGTAAAGCATGCACACATGTATATACAATATTACATTATCAATCTGCCAATGTAATTAACAATTCTCACGTCCCAATAATTTTCCAAATATTTTAATTCTTGCACAACATGCAAAAAGAGGAGCTATACGTCGATATTTTTGGAAAACAAAATGTAATTTCGAAAAAATCTGCAAATGAAAGAAGTTCTAGGAACATTTTGTATTCTTTGCTCTCTGAATTAGTTTTATTTTTTATTCACTTTTCAAATAAAAACCAATGTGATTATATACAAAATTTTTTCAATAAAGATGTTTTCGATTTTTCGTAAAAGGCAATAAAAAGCCGTATGTATGCAACTGTTTTTCCTACAGGTTATTTTTCCCGAGTAAATTTTATTCGAAACAATTTCCACTCTTCCAATGGTCGATGTTATCTGTGTCGATCATATAAGTTTGCGCACGGCAAGTCTGATATGTAATTCATGTAGTACGGGTATTTCGACGAGACTGAGTTCCGAATTTCGATCTCTCTATGCGCTTTTAATAACATAGTATAGGTCAGCCACCGTATATTCAATGCGCATGTATTCTTCATGTGTTCATTAATGATTTTTTTATTGGCAGTAGAAGGCAGTGTTGCACCGCTGTGCCACGATTTTAAACTCGTTGCCACGAATAGCGAAATCGCGTGAGGATTATCATAAGCTTAATTCGCGTGTAACGTTATCTATGTCGTCAATAATGTCCATAAGAGTTTTCATAAATGTAAAGCATACTAGAAAATTGTTTGCTTTTTCCCCTGTCACGAAGCAGCAAGTTTCGATAGTCTAATAATTATCATAATACGTATTATTACATAAATATAAATAGTGCATTATCCTGGCAAATAAATAATATAATTAAATGAATATCTTGAAAATATTTTCGCATTTTGCCATAAAGTATTTGAATTTAGATCTAGAATATCCAATTTTCTTTAAAACAAAAATTTAAAGAGAGTTTCTAAACTAAATACAGATTTATGTAATATTTTAAACTGAGAAAATTTTGTAATTAGTAAAACTACTTTAAACGTGATAGATAAGATAAATGGCAAAGAGAAATTAATTTTTTGCATTTTGTGGTTACTAAAAAGGGAATAAAATAAGTCTTTATACAGCTCATTCGAGCATATTCTCTATTTTCACTCGTTTTGCCTATCTTTAGTATCTTTGTTGAGAAATATAATAGACGGAATATTAAACTTGGAAAAAAATATTCAAATTGTAAGGATGCTTCACAGAAACCTAATTAAAGTGCAAAAATAGAGAAACCATGCTATCCTTATACAGCATATTCAATAGACCATTGTTAGATGTTCTTTACGCTTTTAATTTTTAAGTAACGCGTTGATTAGACAATTTTCTCTTTTAGTTGCAATTAATGTATACCTATGGTACAATTACTCCTGACTGCTGCCAACCGAAGGTTGGTGAAATACGAGGGAGTATATGCGTTTCACCGAGGTCGAATCGTTGTTACCTATTTTATTTCTCGGTAACTACAACATACTTTGATATATGTTTTCACACATAATTTTCTTATTGATCAAGCATGGTTAAAGGGGTATAATTATCATTAATTGTTGTGCTAATAAAAAAGCGACTGTACGTTTATTGGATATCGCGCGTCGCGCTAATTACACGTGAAAACAGCATCGTAAGGGTCAACGAGAATGACGAACGTGGCGAGATATTAATTTCGCATAATAGCCGTTCGCGGTACGTTATAGATCAGTGGGTGCGCCATCATCTTGCGCGATGTCTTTTGAATTTTTCAGATACGCGCGAAATACGTCGCGACGTGCAACGAGCTTCGGGAAAATTGGGGAGAATCGGGAATGCGAATTGACGGGCGGAGTATCGCGTACCTCACGTTATTTACACGCTCGAAGTTCATCGCGAATAAAGTGCCGAGTGGCGGCTAATTAACGCGCGCGGTAATAAGTCATGTTTTTTGGATCCGATAGTGTGAGTGATTCCCGTCGGTGAAGGAGCAGACCGACAGGATGACATCGGTGAGTGTTTTTACGCTTCATCATTTATTCATTTTAAAATATTATAGAGATATAATGACTGTATAATTTTACAATAATTATTTTGCAATGTATACCATAGTTTCTATATCGTCGTCATTTACTAGCTAAATATAAATCTTTAAATGTTTTTAAATACATTATGTAAATTAAATACTACATTATCTAACATATCAACCGTATGAAATATTCGCCAATATAGGTAATCAATATCGGTAATTATGCATTATATTAAGTTTTATTTGTATTTTTAACTGATATTGGGACATAAATACTCTGTTTTTTTACTACACATAAGATTCGGTAATGCTAAAATACATATTTATTTTTCATGTAAAATGTAGTAGCCCTCGCAATATTTATCATTTATATGATGCATATAATATGATATAAGATCGATTACATTATTGAAACATTTATTGTCCTATGAAATATTCTACTCAATAGAACTTGTTTTGTCTCGCACGGCATAATTAATTTAATTAATTTATGCATTAGCCAAGCTTACCATTAATAATATTAATTAGTTGTTAATATTATAATATTGAATATCATCGAACTTCAATACTATTTTGGTCTTCTAATAAAGTAAGACATTGTGTAAACTAACATAGCTTTCCGCACGAATTTTGCAAAACTTAATTGCTATAAAAACTTTGGTATCTAAATAATAATTAAAAGCTGTCAACTGCTTTGCAAAAAATATTAATCTTTCAAATGTGACAATAAATTGTCAAATATTTGATAATGCATATTCAAACCAATAAAAAAGATACTAATAAGACAATTAATAGAAAGATCTATATATTTTTATCTATATAATTGATAAAAACCTACTTCTAATTAATGCAACAAGAATAAAACTTACATTTTATACAATAAATATACAAATCAAAAAATTTTTTAATTAATTATAATTAATTATTTTGAAAGCAGACGATTTGCGCGCGGAAGAATATACATGGCAAATTAATATTCTCGATTATTGTAAAGATCTTTTATAATTTAACTAACAAATTAAATATGCATTATTCGGTTTCTTATTCGATTTATAACAGTTTTTACAACAGTTCAAAGCTTAAGCATTTCCTTAAATTTCGATTAAGTTTATTATACCGCGATCGCAGGTGCTCGAGCGAATAATCATAGTTGCAGCAATCACGGACGTATGACTTCATCCGTTTTCCTTCTGCCGCTGACAGGATATAGATCTCCTTTCCCGCCCTACCCAACTTCTCGAAGCAATGAGCACTCAGTATTCCAACTTCGCGAATGCACACGGACGATCGACCGACCGGCCGCGGCCAAGCGAATGATTTGGGCACGGGCCAACCTGCGTTACGCCGCATCTGCATATCGTAAACACGAAAATAGCATAGCCCTGCTAATTTGTACCTATCTGCTTAGTGCTCGAAGCATCGCGATCCACGCAACGTTTTCCTAATTGGAAACAGAATGACGTTTCCTATGACATTTATCGCAATTGGGATTGAAATGAGTGATTTACAATATTCAGACTCAGAATGGACGAGCGAATAATTCTGACAAGATTTAAGAGGCATCGAGAACCTCTTGAAACTAAACTTTACATAAATCGAAAAGATTATATGTTTTTGAGTACATTTAACCCTTAACGGTCACACTTCGCTAGAATCCCGTAACGGTCACACTGGGTCCAATAGACCCAAGCGTGTTTGCACGTGTATAAAAAATTGTAGGTGACCTTTAAAAAAAAAAAAAAATATATCCTGTTGTACTTTAAGTCTTCCTTAAAAAGACTGTATAGGTTTGATTTCCAAAAAATTAATTTAACATATGTAAAGAAATTGTTGAAAAAAAAAAGTCGGAAAAGTGACATTTTTCACAAAAACTAATGTAACTTTTTCAATTTTAAGATATCTTAATTTTTCAAACGGTTTTTTCATCCTCAGATGATGCACTTTTCACTGATTATTGCAGTTTATGCGGCCGTTCCGAAAAGTATATTTATTTTGAGGTATGAAGGTGCGATTTTTTGCGGAAAAGTGAAAAGGACATTTGTATGGAAAAAATAGCAATATATTTATGAAAATGGTTTAAAAAATATGAAAAAAATATATTTACGTTGCAATGACATACTTCAAGTAAATAAAAAGGTTACAATTTTTTATTCGATGCCATAGGCACATTCAACGCATAAATATGCGCGATGCTTGTCGCACATCGGTCGAAGGCAAGTGGGACACATAGAGCCCGTCTTTTTATCAGTTCCTCTCGGGCAAATTTGACATCTTTTTTGCCTATCCAATTTTGGGCGGTTCTCTCCAAATGAAGGCCTGTCCTGGAGGTGCAGGATATTCGCAATACCGCATTTGATGTCCTTGCGAATTGTTAGTATTGTGTATCGTTCTTGCAGGTGTGCCTTGACCAAATGTAAATATATATATATATATATTTACATTTGGTCAAGGCACACCTGCAAGAACGATACACAATGTATATATATAATAATATATAATAATATAATAATATAATAATATATATATATATATTATTATATTATATTACGTATATATTATATATATAATATATATATTGCTCGGACACGTGGTTTTCGGCTCCATCAGTGTTATCGCCGCCAAGAATTGGCTGTTCTTCGGACTCCTCAAGCAATTCCTCGCGAATTGTACGGGAGCGCAAGTTATAAGCCATC